>CM060116.1:20415269-21615269 GCA_030522415.1 Channallabes apus
TTAAGGGCACCATAGTGCTATAAGGTGCGCTGCTATTGGTTGTCCCCTAGCTTGGACTGTCTTGTATGAGAGCTCTGCATCACTGTGATATTGGCCCGGTCAAAAAAAGCAATAATACCACATTGGTACAGAGCAGAGCTCCTCCTTAGCCAGCAATATCCTCTGTGGCAGCAATATGATAATAATGTAGGTGATACTGTAGGGTCAGTGAGAGTCCTGGCAGTGTGTTAACAATAGGAATTCTGATTAGAGTTCACATCATTTCTGTCTCTGCACTTTTATCACGAGCAGCCTACTGTATGTATACAATGATAATGATCCACGTGCAAAAAAACTACATACATAGCAGAACACGGGTAGACAAATAACCAGGAAGTGAACACGCTACGTGGCTAAATAAAGAACCGTATGTGAACACTGTACATTGAAAAGTGTTTCGCTTGTGCGAAATGTTCTTCCGTCAGCAGAAAAACACAGCGCGCTCCGATCCAGCGTATCAGGGTTAATTCTTACACAGTGCTTCTGTGCAAACTTACCATGACCGCTGCCTACACAGAGAGGGGAAATGCAGGTGGGAGCAATATCAGAGACATATGGAACATCAGAGGCAGGCCTAATCTGGAAAAAGAACAGCCGTTAAACAAGCCAACTTCAATAACAAGTTGTCCAGGGCGCATTTTTCATGATTATTGTTGTTGTGGAACAGGTCATTGCAGCTCTGGTTGAAAAACTGTGATGATAAAACACTCCCTCTCTCTTCCTCCCTCTCCCTTTCTCTCTTCGGTTGTTTTCCTAAACAATGATTATCATCAGCAGCAGTAGCACACCAGCCGAAGTCGGAGCATGTTCCAAATCAAGGCAATCTGAGGGAAGCTCTGCATTGAGCATCAATTATTTAGCTTCTGTTGCTTTGTACAAACAAGCTCCCCTGGTGGAGAGACGGGTGCCTCTCCACAGCCAATTACTTCCAAATGTTCTTCTCATTTATTATTGAGCGAAGGAGTCTCGTACAGGTTGTTGCGCGGCTGACCCACCATGGAGTCCATTGTGCAGCGCTTTGATCAGGACGCCACTGACTGGTGTGGGACGCGGGGCGCGCTACCTGCTGCCGAGCCCCAGTCTTAACGCTCGAGCATGGGGAAGGGTAGTGCACCAGGGTTGTGGTTGCTCCATGGGTCTCACTACTGCAACAAAACATGGTGGATAATTAGGCTGTTAGTACTGCAGGGGTTTGCTTCCCAACATGCCCTTCTGCTGGGCCCTGGGCTTTGCTCATCTTCCTGCAACTTCCAGTGCTGTTGTTTTCTGAACAATGCCGCAGAACCATAGGAAGTGAACGTGAACTACATAAATACAGACTTGATTGCTGGGTTCTGCGTTGTGAGTGTCCATGGTTTGGCAGTTTTTTTTGTAATATAAGAGAATGACTGTAATAACACAACCTATTTAACCAGAGCTGTCTCATATGACTTTGTAAACGTGTTTTAAAAAATCACTTTTAATTAAGCGTGTCTGGTCAGCAAATACAAATGTTAGCAGTCAAAATTTCTGCATGGAGGTTGACTCTATCCGGCGAACAAAGAGCTCTTTTTCCTCAATAATTATACGTGTCACAACAACTACCATATCTGCCATGTGTGACAACATCTACATCGCGTGAAGAATCTTTTAATTGTTAGGCATATAATTACAGTATATGAGGTCTTTTAAACGGTATGCATCATATTGCATTCCTATACAATTACAATCACGAGTCAGTATGACTGTCAGTCAAAAAAGTGAGGGTGGGGGGAGATGGAGCGAGAGAGCGAGAGAGAGAAAGAGAGAACCATTTCATTCTCTGTCTCCCCTGGTTTGGCCAGAGGCCAGGAAAAGAGGAGTGAGCTGTCTAAAGGATTTGGTGTGTGTGTGTGTGTGTGTGTGTGTGTGTGTGTGTGTGAGAGAGAGAGAGAGACTATGGAAAGGGTGTGGGGGTGTACAGAAGGAGATGTGGTGAGTGCAAGCCTTGGCTCAAGTAATTGTGTGGCTCCCAGGTGATGGAGGCTTTTATGCCATTAACCGTGTCTGTCCTGCCGCTGAGCGTGCCAGCTCTTTAACGAGCCAGCGCTGCTAATTTCGGAGCTAATACCGAGTTGTTCCACCTCACCGGGCCGCCCACTGCAGGTGCTGTTGGGATGGACAGAGAGAGAACGTAAGAAATGAGGAAACAGAGAGAGAAATGAGTGTACCTTTGCTTGTCAGGGATTTATCCCTCTCTCTCTCTCTCTCTCTCTCTCATGATTGAGCAATAGTCCATATTTGGAGAGAAGACATTGCAGCTCTTCATCACACTGCTCCTGTCACGGGTTTTGCCTCGGCTGTTCCTCTGGCCTAGTTGTGGTGTGCTGAGAGCAGCTTTATGAGGGGATGAGTGGAGTGCGATACCTCTCTGGGGGGGTGGGATCTATTTAATGTGTGTAATGTTCAAAAAGGGAAGACTGTATGGGGAGGTTGTGTCACGTTACAAACCATTGTGGCTGAGTTGTTGGTTGTGTTCTGTTATTAGTCTCTTGGAACATTTCCAGCCTGGACTTAGTCCTTTCTGTCTGTTTCTCTTTAACGTGGTGTCTGGGGAAAAATATGGAGACCAGCGTACTCCATCAATACACACAGCCTGAAGGTGTGGAGTGAGTAATTGAACATTGCAGCAGAGCTGAGCCTGCCCTTGTTCTCTATTTTTTTCTACAGAGACTGGTACTTTTCATCACTAAGCATGGCCAAGAACCACCTACTTTCACAGGAAGCGACTGTTTGGCTGACATTGTAAATGACCAAACAACAATCAACTGATTAAATCTTGTTCTGAACAACTCTTTGTGTCATAGTTCAAAAGTTTGTGAACAGAATGAACGTGGGTATTACACAGACAGCCGATCAGATTGCAACCTTCAAGATTCGGAGTCTGGCAGCATACTAAGATATCAGGGTCGGCGACATAGACAGCATATCTGAGACCGGGAAAGCAGGTTCCACTTTCTCACAAGTGTTGTTTAGATATTTGCATTGATATTCATGGCCTCGTATTAACAAATGCACCATTTTATCCCACCGTGTAATGCTTGTCCGGCCTTTGTTGGCTTGATGCCTTAGGTGAGAGGCAGTAAACCAGATTTGGCACACTGCTCTTCTGTACAGCTAAGACACAAAGGGAGGGGTGGTTTGTGTTAGCAGTTCAGCTTTTCAGGCATCACTCTCGCCATGTAATCGCATTGCGTCTGGCTTACCTGTGCCGCCCCCGATGGGTTTATTCACGGCTAACGGGATTTGGCGCGCCACAGAGCTCCACAGACGCATGTTGCTGCCATGGCTCTCCACTGCGCTCATAATTACACACACACTGACGAGACATCGCTGCTGTCAAACCCTTCCCATGAAAACACGAGTGAGGACTCGCATCCACCTATCACCTTACACTAATCAACCTGATTGATCAGGTTACGCTGTTAATTATTTTTATTTCTTTATTTGTATTTATTGTGTAGAAAATTTATATAGAGTAATGTTGAGGTAAAATCGAAACATGTTCCAGGGCTTGATAATGAATTCTTCTGGTTTCTCGGTTCCTCCGTTTTTTTTCCCCCAGCAGTTTAAGCATTGACCTTTTAAAAGCAAAGGCTTTAGGGCATAAAATGAGAAGCCTACCTGCAAAAAACGACTAATGAAGACACCACATAAATTAGGAAAAAATTGGTTTCTGAAACCAGCCCCCACATAACACAATTGATAGAATTAAGCAGAATAGAGAAGTAAAAGGCATATATTCTCACCAGCAACTTCATTAGGTGCGCCTATTCGGTCTACTTGTTATCTAATCAGCCAATCACATGGCAGCAACTTAATGCATTTAGGCATGTAGACATGGTCAAGACGATCTGCTGAAGTTCAAGCTGAGAATCTGAATAGGAAATAAAGGTAATTTAAGTGACGTTCAACGTGGAATGGTTGCGAATACTAGACAGGCTGGTCTGAGTATTTCCGGATTTCTGGATTTTCATGCACATTCATCTGTAAGGATTACAAAGAATGGTCTAAATAATGGAGAAAATATTCAGTGAGCAGCAAAAATGCCTTTTTGATGCGAGAGGTCAAAGGAGAATGACCAGACTGGTTCAAGCTGATAGAAATGCAACAGTAAGTCAAATAGCATCTTGTCACAACCGAGGTATGCTAAAGAGCATCTCTGCTCAACACACAAAACGTTGAGTCTTGAGGCAGTAAAAGACCACACCGGGTACCACTCCTGTCAGCTAAGAACAGGAAACTAAGGCTACAATTTACATGGACTCACCAAAATCGGACAAAAAATATTGGCTGCAATGTGTTTCGATTTCTGCTGTGAAATTTGAATGATAAGTTCAGAATTTGTCTTAAACAACATGAAGGCATGGATCCGTCCTGCCTTGTATCAGTGGTGGTGTTGGGGACATTTTCTTGGCCAACCTAACCCTAGTTCGAATTGAGCATTGTTTATGTGCCTGAGTAATGTTGCTGACAAGGTCCATCCATTTATGACCACATGTAAGCTAAAGTTAAAAATCATCAACTGGTTTCTTGGACATGACAAGGCCAGTTCTGTACTCAAATGGCCTCCACACCAGACCTCAATCCAGCAGAGCACCGTTGGGATATGGTGGATTCTGGATATGTACGGTAGCTGACAAATCTGCGTGGTGGTGATGGCGGGTATGGGATATATGGGGAAATGGGAATATTTACCATTTAATAAATATTAATACAATTATATTTAATATACAAGCAGTATATGGATTTTTCCATAATAAAAACCTGTACTGACTTTTGTCTTTGGAGCAGTTTCACTCTTCCCAGGCAAGCTGCTAGATACATTTGAAACAATTTCTAGAGGGAAATTGGACCATTTCTCAAAAAGAACAAAACCCGCTATGATATTGAGCAGTTGGGAGCAGGCGTTCTGACTTCCGAAGAAAAATGTATCCAGATGTGGAATGAAGAGTAAAAGAGACCTCAAGACACCATTATTGGCTTTTTTCCCTTGTACTCTTAAGTTTGAAGATTTGTTAACTCACTCAGCGATGTCATATTTTTTTTCCACAACACATTACATGTTTTTTTTTCTCTTTCTGACTATTGGTTAGACAACAAGCTGTTTATCTTTTCTCCTAAATGCCAGTTATAACAGAAACACTGTTGCACTGATGCCACTTCACAGGAAAGAATAACACGCTCAGAGGAAAGGGCTATCTCTACCATGTTTCAGATGCATGAGCTCAGAGATTCCCAGAGATTCCCAGATTGGCTGGTGCGAGTATGATTGACAGATAAGAGGGTGTACTACCTCTCCCATACAGAAAGCAAGGCCACACCCAACAGCAGAGCCGTTGATACAGTAGCTGTGGCATTGTTACAATATTAATTCCAGATCTCAGAGTATCGTACGATACTCAATATTAATCCGATATTCACATCCACATACAGTACAGTACTAATCAAGCTTGCTCTCCGTAGCCGTGATGGCGGTATGCTTTGTCAATATGATAAATAATACTCGGCATAAATTACATCAAATGATGTCCTATTTCAGTCTGATACTAGTCCAGGAGATCAGTATTGAGTATTGACCTTGAGTATCTTTGGGTCTCTAATTGACAATAAGGAGTCCTGTGAAATACACTTGATTTAAGGCATTTCAGCATATCACCCATGTTTTTCTGGTAATTTCTTTATTCGGTCCACACTCTGTATGGCCACCGTAAGGTCATGGTTTGACAGTTATTTTCTCCTCTGAAGCTCTGACATCACTTTCACTTTGTACATTTACCACAGTAACCTTTTCATCTGACAGCCTCTCTTTTGTCTGGCCAATCTGGTCACCCCGATGCTCTTAACAGCCAATCGTACACACTACAGGTTCACTGACACCAGGCAGACCTCCACAGCCTTCAGAATGCATTGAGACATTACATCTGATCAGACATGCACTGTGGACTAGAACTACACCAACAGCATATGATGAAATAATCAGTAAGCGGATACGTATTTGTGCTAATTACATACTGTAGGTTCGGAGGTCAGTGCTACAGTACATATACTACATGCTCCTTTCTACTGAGTCAGTGTTTTCTCGAATGGTAGAGGAAGGACTGACTGCTGCCAATAGCCGAAGTGCTCCTAGTTGTCAAGAGTGTGTGTCTGTGTGGATGGAGTATTTACTCTCACCTCTCGCCCAGGCTGTGGATCCTCCCAAAAATGACCAAACCCGTGATAAAGCCAGTCTATAGCACATTTTTTTAAAAACAGTAAATCTTCTGTCATAAAGAGCAGAATAGCAGAGCTGAGCAACAAGCCAGTGGAATGAATCTTCTTATATGAGACAGTAGGGCAAAATCAAATTTCTTTGAACAGTGTAAAACTGGAACACTGAAGACCCATCTAAATGTCTAAACTTGATAAAATAGTGAATTTTGCATAATACTGTAGATGTCGTCACCTTGATATCCTACTGCCTATGTACTGTAGGCTCATGAGCATCAGAGAATGTAGTGTAAATATACACAAACCTTGTTAAATCATTCTCAAAATATGGGGCAGTGGTGGCTCAGAGGGCTAAGGCACTGAGTTACTGATCGGAAGATCAGCGGTTCAGTCCCCAGCTCCACCAGGTTGCCACTGTTGGGCCCTTGAGCAAGTCCCTTAACCTTACAGTATCTACTCCAGAGGCGCTGCATCTGACCCCAGTTACGCATGGATATGCGAAGAAGGAAATTCATTCCTTAACTCAACTCAAATCCTTCCCAAACATTTCCAAAAGGTTAACCGAAACGTTCCCAAACCTTCCTGAAAACCGGACCGGTTAAGGCTTCTAGAAACCAAAAAAATGTAACGTTCTAAGAATGCTCTGCAGACATAAAATGGTTAGCTGTGTTATACTGTAGCTATGAAAATAAACAAAGAACTTGTGAAATGTGTAGATCCAAGTGTTGACAGGGTATTGTTTCCTCGTTAGTTTTGGTTGAATGAATAGTTGAAACATACTGACAAAATCAAAACAATTACAAATCACTCCTACTGTATCTGGACACAGTTGCCCAAAACCTCCTGCAGTGAGGCTGTTTTCTCCTGATCGGCCGTTGACAGACTTGGTTATGGGATGCATAGGACAGCGAAGTATCCATGTAAAATCGAGCAGATGGACTTATCTCAGTAGGCAGCATTCTGTGCTGACATTTGATTCAGACATGACCGGATGCTTCTCTATACTGCATGAGTTGGCAGCATTTGGTACATTTTATACAGAGTGAAATAGCAGGTTTGTGTCTGGGTACTTTTTTATGCATGAAGGATATTATTGGAAAAGTCACCAATCTCTTGTCCAGACAGCTCAGTATTTTGTCTCCTATCGTTAGCATGTGCTGTGCATGCTCATATTCCTTTGATATCAAAAAAAAAAAAAACAATGTGTTGATTTAAAAGTTGTGAACCGTTCCTTACTTCTCCGAAGGACAGTGCGGAGGTTAGAAAATGGAAGGGGTTTTACGGTCACCAGACGATGTTGGGGCATTCAAGACGTCGGTTGTTTGTTATTACTGAATTTGTGCCTGGCATTGGGATGCACGTTGTACCAATTGCTGCTGCTGTCTCTTCTCTTCTGCAATGTGGATATAATAAACGTTTTACCCTTAATTTCAGCCACCTTTCCAAGTGTACAGCTGTGTGCCTTTCCTATTTTTCTAGCCTCTTCACCAAAACAAAAGAGACACAAAATTGCTTTCAGCCAGGAGAGCCTGGAATGTGTAAGCATTCAGTAAATGGTATTCAGAGCTTGTGGAGAGTATATGCCACTAAACTATTGGGGAAGACAAGAGGACAATTTATTCCCAATGTGGCCTTCTAGAGAGCCTTCAGCTGAGCTTACAATACAGTAGCAGTGCAGTAGCGAGAGAGAGAGAGAGAGAGAGAGAGAGACAGAGAGAGAAATATGGATATGTTTCACCTCCAACAGGGCTTTTGCATAATGTGTTGCTCTTATTTTTCAAATTGACCTCATGATTGTAGTCATAATCAATATATACCACAGACAGGCTGATTAAGCCTCCCTGTTCCCTTCCCTTTCCTCATCTTTATTTTACCCCCATTGTGTTTCAGCAGGTATTGCTTTTAATAGCCTCAGCCCCACAGCAAGAAGCTGAGCAACAACACAAAGCCAACGCTCATTCAGCCTCCTTTTGCTCATTGTCTGCTTTCCTTCTTATGTTAGAAGGTTTGTTAAATATATCTACTGTAAAACAAAAGAACTGACTTACTAATTCGGATCTGTTCTGCTTCTGTGTAGTCAGAAGCGAATGATAATTACTCTGAAAGCTCACACGGGCTTTGTGTTTTTAAAATAAATGTATGATGTGTTTCATTAGCTTAACCCTTTAACGTTCTGCTCCACTTTGTGGCAAAACACATTTTGATCCACTAGGATTGAGTCATCTCTACCACTCGGTTGAGTTATGTTATACAAAAAAAAAAAAAATCCCTAGATGTTGCTTTATCTTTTAATACAAGTCAAACCAGAACTTTTGATCATGCAGAATTTTAATCTCGGCGTTTCACTAGTCCTTGGATACCATTAATCATCATTAATCATTAGAAAGATTACTCAAAACTCGGGAACTCCTACAGTAGGAAGCCGGCCTCCCAAGAACTCCTTTAATGGCCCTAACATGTGGAAATGGCTTATAATAACTTCCAGCCTGATAACATTTATAAAGATTTATTATACTATGTCTGGGAACGAGAGTGTGTACAGTTCTTACAGACAGATGTTTCTCCTCCCCAAGTTGGTGATAAGTTATCCAGTGGCTTTCCACTTGATGATTATTCATGGAACAATGAGTGGGCTGTGATCCCCTGGCCACTTTAGCACCATTACAGTACTAATTACACCACTGCACCACCGTGCCGCCTTTAATGATACCGTAGTACAGCCTTCTTTAAAAAGTTTACACCATTCCGTTTAACGTTTAACTCATCACCGTACTGTGCTTAAAGTCTTTGGCAAATGTCGGCTTTACAGTATGCCTTCTTTCCTAAGAAATTTCATCACAAGTCCCAGTTTGACTTGAATGACTCTTGTACACTGTACGCTTTTTGTAGCACACCATGAGAGATACAGGTATCCTCACACCCTCACTAAAAACAAGCATTGGGATTTTTCAGATTTTATTGGCATGTTGTTTCTGCTATTGGTTGGAAAAAAAATCAGCATTGATTATTGTTATTACAGTATTGCTTCACCCAAGGAAAATAAAAATGAAAAAAATAAATAAAAATCCCAGTGCTTTTTTTTCTTAGTGACGATGTGAAAGGGTTGTTAAGGTTCTGCTGTATTTTTATTTTTTTTATACAGTACTAAGATGAGCACGCGATTTTGGCAGCACTATAACATACTGTAGAGATGCATAAAACCTACACAAGCCATACAGTATACATACTGACATAAACCAACAGTACATAGACATTCATAAAGTCGTATTCCAGTAAACATCAGCAGCCATAAAAGCTTTTTCTTCCTCGTGTCAAGTGACAGAGATTTTATTGAACAAAACCTTGTGTTATGTCTTACTTAGAACCACATGACAGCGGGTGCAGTAGCTCAGTGTCCTTTCGGTGTAATGGTAATAATGTGACGTTGCTTGCCAAGACGCTTTTCAAAATTAGTCACTTAGTGGCAATGAAGTCGACAAGAGGAGTGGCTGTAGAACACAAAGTCTTAATGGTGACAAATATTACAGTTTGCCTCTGATCCTTACATAAAGTGCAATATACAGTATTATAAAATTATTTCACTATTATAACATACTATTAAAATCATATGTTTAAGTGGCGGCACAGTGACTTAGTGGTTAGCACTGTGGCCTTGCACCTCCAGGTTCGATTCCTGTCTCTGTGTGCATGGAGTTTGCATGTTCTCCCTGTGCTTGGTGGGTTTCCTCCGGGTGCTCTGGTTTCCTCCCACAGTCCAAAGATTAGGCTAATTGACGTTTCCAAAAATTGCGCGTAGTGCGTGAATGAGTGTATAAGCCTGTGCATGTGTGTGCCCTGCGATGAACTGGCACCTTGTCCAGGGTGTACCCTGACTCGTGCCCTAAGTCTCCTGGGATAGGCTCCAGACCCCCTGCGACCCTGAACACAGGATAAAGCGGTATAGGCGGTGAGTGAGTGTATAAGTCTGGACATCTTAATAACATGGAATATTTTGTTTGGCTTTTGAGCTTGATTTAAAAATAAAACACATGCATACAGTACAATAACGCAGATGTAACAACAGACGTTAAAAATGTTTTGATAAATGTTCATATAGGTTTGTATCAGTTGCTTTCATGTCCTTATGCAGCCTCGTTTCCTCTCCTTAAGTAAAGCTCGGCCAGTTTTTGCAACTTGCTCCTGTCTTCTACTTCTGTTTGGTTTTAGATCTCTTTGACTGTAATAAACATAAAGAGGATTCAGTAGTTCACTTGTCTCTGTAGAGCTCCTTATTCAGATCTTATTCAGAGTGATCAGCACACACGTGTCCACACACTTCTCCGATGAATGAGGTCGCATCAGACAAGCATTCAAATCTAATGAGGCTAGTGTACATCCTCGGGAACACCACAGCCGGGCTACTGAATAATAGAGGAGTACACACAGACCTTGAAGAGCATTAGCGTGCCTTCGTAGCTTACAGAGTAAAGCCGAACACTAGATACAGCCTGATTCAGTATGCTGAAAGGGTCATATTCAACATATCCGCAGGCTAGGCTTACAGTACTGTTTTGACTTCCACACATCTATACGTTTCCCCTGACTGTAGACACATTTTCACCCATGTATGGCTTCACAAGCATAATAAAGCTCCACATTATAGGCTATTTTTTGTTCTGTTTTTCTAATAATCATTCTCTATAGTGATGACCGGCAGCATGACATATGTGTAACTAAATCGATGCGAATATTAATGAAGTTACCATAGGGATAACATTTAGTTTAATTAGGAGAATAACCTATACTGTGGCCTGTTCTGCTGCGGCAAGGAGAGAAGACACAAAAGGAATTGATTGGTTTTGGCATTTAGTCTCTGATCATTGGTGTCATCTATTGCTTCAGGAGGCAGGAAGATAATCTAGAGTGACATTTCTTGTCTGCCCGCTTTTTTCACTACTGATGAAGGCAATTACAGCGATCCTAAATGATCATTTGCACAACTTTCAGCGATACCCCTCCCCCCCCCACACACACACAGCCCCCGAATTGGATTGCGCCGGGGTGATTAGCTAATTTGGTAAATAAGGGAGTGAGGTTGTGTGCAAGGTGAAGCGCGCACAATGTTTGCGTAAAACATGTCGAGATCTCCTGCTGCCACAGCAGTCTCATGTATTGAGCAAAAACGATGATTTATGAAATACTGAATTGTGTCTAAATCGTTCTGCCTGGAAGAAGAGGAAATCACACGCCTTTCCTTTTCGAACAAGTCATATGGAAGATCTTACTATTATTAATTTTCTCAGCAGGATTTCATGTTGCCTTAGGAGGTTTAGCGTTTAATGCATTAAAGGTCCTTATGGCGCTAACCCTCCTGTTTTGTATTTATAGAGGCAAAAAAATATAAAAATTTTTTAGCTCTCTTAATATCAGTTGCTGACTTTGTGCTTTTTAAAATGTTTATTCTGTATTTATTTAAGCATTTTATTATCTATCTAGTAGTTCAAAGCTGTAGGTTTATATTTCTGTATGGAGCCTCTAAAGGGACATGGGAGAAGAAACCAAATAAGTAGAGGATTTTATAAAGTTTGCGAAATATCGTTTTTTTTTTTTTCTTTTGCGACTCATATACTTTCAAAGTATTTGTTTATTACTAAGCCAGCAGTTCCACTAGCAAACAAAATAAATAAAAATGAAGAGCACTTTTTAAGCTTGTCAAGCACTGACTCTTCTTCAGTGTTGGGTGACGTTACTTTTTAAAGTAACTAATTAAATTACAAAATTACTGTCTTTAAAAAGTAATCAGTTACATTACAGCGTTACATTCTGATAAAAGTAACTAGTTCGAGTACTTTTCCATTGCAGAAAATGAAAACTCCTTTGTGATTCCTCATGCAGGTTGTTTTGGTCAAGACCTTTATTATTATTCTACCGTCATCACTCAGCGAAGTTTAGCCCATAATCTGTTAACCACTAGTACCTCTATCTCACCGACGCGGTTTCCGACAGTGGACGTAAGTACGGTTCATCATGATTCACGGTTCGTCATGAGCTTTGGCCTTGTGATTAGATTTCCATCTTTCCACACGTCGTTCCTCGCGTAGTCAAACTGCATAGGTGAGATAGGGGTATAACAGCAGGAATAACAGAGGGGGGGGCGGGTTATCGGGGGGCGGGGCTTGTAGGATGACTTTCACACACAAACGCGCACACACACACACTAACAGATTTATTGCTGTCTTGCTCACGGATTGCATAACTTGTCTAAATAACGGATAAAATGTTTTTAAATATTACTAAATGGCGGACCTACTGTAACGCGTTAGATTGCTCATTACATCATAAAAGTAATCATGTACTCTAATACAGTATTTTACTTTGAACTTTGTAACGCGTTACACCCAACACTGCTCTTCTTATACTTATCTGTAATTTTTTTTTCTCTTCCGTCTCTTAAAGGGCTTGGTAGTGCTCAATATAATGTTATTGTTCCTATAGTATTGTGTAATAAGTCATGACCTTTCCTGCTAGAAGATGGATATCTACAGTAGCATTTATGGAAGGAGTCTCCAGTATCAGCCCCTTGTAGCAGTCAGTACATTTTCCACAACAGGAAACATTAAACAACTTTGTCTTCCACAGTCCAAAGACATGTAGATTAGGCTAATTGACTACCCAAATTGCTCATAGTGTGTGAATGAGTGTGTGAGTATGTGTGTGCGCCATGCGATGGATTGGCACCCTGTCCAGGATGTACCCCGCCTCGTGCCCTAAGTCTCCTGGGGTAGGCTCCAGGCCACTGCGACCCTAAATACAGGATAAAGCGGTATAGAAGATGAGTGAGTGTGTGAGTGAGATAAACCCAATAACGTGCAGGTTCCTCCTTGTGCCGCTGTGGTTGCTCTGGCTCCTTGGGACGTGGCTCCACCGGACATCTTGGGGTGTGCTTAGGTGTCTGTCTCGGGACATTAGCTGTGGATTCTTTGGGTGCTGTGGGTTGTACTGTAAGTTGGCTCTTCCATACCTTTGTGTCAGATGCATCATTAACTATTTGCAGCAAGTTGTGCTGCATTGGCTTCTCTAGATAAGACAGTCTATCCTTTGCTCCTCACAGGCATAGATGAGCCTTGGGTGCCCTTCATCGTGTCACCAGTTTACTGGTATATAATTGATAACCAATGTTATTCAATTCACCTGACGGTGGTGTAAGCATTGTGGCTGATTGGGGTATTTTAGTTAACTGTACTGTAAAGCTGTCTGTATTACGCTATAATCATTGTAGACTGAATCAAAGCGGTAGATACGTAGGTGTGGCAGACTGAGCCGGACTCTCTGTGTATTGCCCAGAGCCGAGAGTCAGCCTCAGACCGGTGTTCTACACATAGTTCCATGCTGCTTCATCCTTTTTCTTTGAAAGGTACTTAAAAAGTCATCGCGAGGCAGTGGGTAAATATCGCTGTAATGTCATTTCATGTTTCTTGCATTTACTCTCGTAAAACGTGATAAATATGTCGCCGGGGTGAAGGTCATGTAACCTCGGCGCTTCAAGAAATATTCGGGCAGGACGACATAATGCTTTCCAAGTTTGCGGAACAAATGAAATTCTGCTGCTCTGTTGCACTTTGCCTCCAAACAACCATTACAACTAGCTTTATATATTGTCTGAGCAGCAGACCATCAAATGGTGTTTTCCTTTTTGTGCCAGAGCGGTCTAAAAGATGGAGAATAGCAATCTGCCACCAGGATGTAAGGCCACAGCGTACAGTAGGTGTATATATGTGTGTGGTATGTAGTGCGTGTGTGTGTGTGGTATGTAGTGCGTGTGTGTGTGTGTGTGTGTGTGTGTGTGTGTGTTAACTGGTAAAACCATCACAGTAAATTTCCCTATAAACTTTGTCTGTTAAAACCGATATTGAAATTAACAAATGAAATCAAATCGTAATGTCTGTGTGTATGACATTAACAGAAAGACTCTTGTGAATGCGCAGATTCGCAGTGTTGCTCGGTGAGTTTTCACTGGAAATTGCATACATCGTGTGAATGAATGGCCGAAGGGCAGAGAAGAGCCGCGGAATTCAAGGCTGCTTCTGAGGACACTATTTGCATATTCAATATAGAGTCGGGCCCGTGAAAAAGCAGACCGAACACTGAGCTGTGTGTTTATATTTGGTGTGCGAGAGGCATTTCATCCCGGTTTTGTGTTTTTGTTATCTGCTGAGATTACAGATATGAACAATATTTGATCATTTTTCTCCACTAACAACCATTCTTCACCTTGCAAGACAATCACCCCCCCCCCCCGCCCCCCAACCCTCCCTCCAACCCACACACACACCTTTCAGCGTTTGCTCTAACCAATTTTGCATTTGCGGTGCTAAAAAATTAATCTAAGTGCTGGCCGGTGGGGAACGCTGGGGATCCGGGCTGATTTATTGCAGACTTAATTCAGAATGGCTGGAGATGATGAACGCCACTGAGAGTGGGCAGTTACACGTTGGAAGTATGAAACTGGCTGTTCCGAGTTGTTTGATTGAAAATCACATAAATCAGGAGAACGAACCCGCAGAGTCCCGCAAACCCCTGAACGAAAATATGCACTCTGTACATTACATTATTATTGAAGCGTCACAGGTTGCATGCAGTTACTTACTCTTTAAATGCCAGGGATTTATATGGCTTTCAAATAAAAAGGTCTTGGCTCACATACGTACATAAGAGGGATATATATTTTTTTCCCATGGTTTCTTTTTTTTATGACTTACCAAGGAATCAATACTGAAAATAAGTTTTAACAAAATTAATAAATAAATGTCAAGCGTAGAAATACGACTGTACTGTGGAACGCGGAGAGATCTTGAGATCTCGGAATAAATCTTGAGGTTTGTGTTGCGGTAGGAACAGTTGTGTTTTTTCGCTTCTTTCATGTTTTTGATTTGATATCAAGGCACAACCTGACCACAAAAAATATGGTCTGGTCAATGCAGCATTCTTTGTCCATCTTATCATTTCTTTATTTTTTGATGGGGGGGCGGGGGAGAAAAATCTCTTGCCTTCTGCTTAGCTTTGTGGAAAAAGACAGCAATATGAAAGTCGTTCAGGAAGCTGCCTCATGAGATCTCAGGGCCAAGCTAATCACAACTTCGACCCACTTCAGGATTCCGACGACTAAATCAATTGAGCCAAAGTCTCCCTCCGGACCAGAAGAAAGTCAGTGCAACTGCAATTTTACTTGCCTTTGCCCCGGTGTCAGAAGAGTCTGCTGCCTACAGTACAGATGACTGTGACCCAGTCTGTTGTTGATGAGCTCTGCTAATATTGTGAAAGAATAAAACACATCAGGACATGCTGTTATAAGAGTATAATCAGTAACAGGTTGGTGATATGCTGCCAGTGCACCCTCAACCGAACCAAAGTACATACAGTATGTTGTTGGAATCAATAGTAACTATTATACAGTAGAACAATAACTACAGTATTCTATTCTATTAATTTAAATAAAATCAAAAGGAATGTTATTAGATGTGACATGTATACAGTTGGTCATTTCCAAATTTCTTGTTTATGTTCACGGATGCGTCAATGATGATTTAAAGTTCTCGCCATAATCTCTACTGAGTGGTCCAACATAAAAAAGCACAAATAAAAAAAGCTCTTTTTATTATAGAACAAATACATTGTTCTGTGAGAAAAGAATCCCAAGCTGTGCTCAGTTAAAACTTTGTAGCTGATAGGTGAATTTATGAATATGGCGGTAGCCACCTGGTGATGAATTATCCCCTGGATGAGATGAATGAGCTGTAAATGAAAGAAGGAATTGCTCCGTTTTTTGATAACAGAAAGCTGTACATCATTCCAGCGCAATCACATGGTATATCAGATATTTTGTGTAGCTGCTATTATTAAACTAACATTAGGCTATTGTCCATGTTATATTTTGTTATTTGCATTTGCAAGGTGGAAACAGGACAAAACAAAGACATGTAAAAATGATCATGTTCAAAAGTTTGTACCCCTATTTTTAATTCTGTGGGTTTTTTTGAGGGGGTAAAAACATAAGAAAGTCATCTGATTGTAGCAGAGTACTGTAGGTCTAGTCAAATACCACCACGGATGAACAACATTTTTTTCCATCATGCCATTATTTATTTAACAAAAATTATGCCAAAAATAAAAAATACATGGGGAATACTTATAGTACTACGTACCTCCATGATGCAATAGCTTGTAGATTCACCTTTAGCAGCAATAACTTGAAGGAATCCTTTCCTCTATGACTTTATCATTCTCTCACATCAATGTGGAATTTTTTTTTTCATTCTTCTTTACAGCATTGCTTCAGTTCATTGAGGCTTTTGGACATTTTCTGATGCACAGTTCTTTTAAAGTCTGACCACAGCATTTCAATTGGGTTGAGGTCTGGACTTTGACTAGGGCATTCCAAAGCCTTGATTCTTTTATTTTTCATCCATTCTGATGTAGATTTACTGTCCTGGTCCATGATCATTGTCCTGGTCCCGTGGAAAAAAACAAGCCAAATCATTACACTCCACTGTTGTTCTTAGCAAAGGATATAATGTTTTTCTGCTGAAATGCTGTTTGATTTTACCCAAACATGGCACTGGGCATTAAGACCAAACTACTCCACTTTGGTCTCATCTGTCTATAGGACATTGTTCCAGAAGCCTCGGCTTTGTTCAGATGCAGTTTTGCGAACCTCAGTCACGATTCCATGTTCTTTGTAAACATAAGAGACGTTCTCCTGGCAGCTCTTCCAACCATACTTGTTCAGTCTTCTTCTAATTGTGCTGTCATGGACTTTAACATTTAACATTGTTCAGAGAGGCCTGTAGCGTCTGAGCTTTTTTGTTGTTGTTGTGTATTTCTCTGAGGTCTGACCTTGGGGTGGAATGTGCTATCTTAAATACTTTCCACTTGTGAATAGTCTTTCTCACTGTAGAATGATGAACGTAATTTAAAAGACGGTTGTTTGTGTAGCCCTCATCAGCAACCTTATTTCTCCTCTTGTCTGTTCCAGCCACATTCAGCATTCAGCATCACTGATCATCTGTCATCATCTGCACCTGTTTCTTACTAGTCTGTGGCTTGTTAGATGTTTTTAATGCTTGAATGATTCATACAGTACAGTAGGTTGCTGTTTGGTTTAACAAACAGCAAAAAATCCTCTGACACTGATCAGGTTCAGGGATGGAATGAAAATGAGAGAAAAGAACTGAACAATAAAATGAGAACTGAAAAGACCGTCAGGAAGCCTGGAGAACTATATTGTACCTCAAGACTACAAGAAAATATGAAGAAACTTGATTTGATTTGAATTCAAATAAATGTTCAAATTCACGTTAGGGGCTAGAAAAAATCGTTACCAATAACAGAGATTTCATATTAACAAAATATACAAAACTTTCTAATGATGTTTTTTTATTTGCATTTTTATAAATACATTTTCTTTTGAGTTACAAACAGACTTTAATAACATTAAGGAAATAGTCTAATTAAAATATATTACATTTTATATGTTAGACTTTAGCCTTTATTCTCCTTGCCTTCCTAACCTTCACTATGGTCTGTCAGGTTGCAGGCGCTGAGGAAGGAGAAGTCACGTGATGCAGCACGCTCGCGCAGAGGGAAGGAGAACTTTGAGTTCTACGAGTTGGCTAAAATGCTGCCACTGCCAGGTGCCATCACCAGCCAGCTGGACAAAGCCTCCATCATACGCCTCACCATCAGCTACCTGAAGATGAGGGACTTTGCCAACCAGGGCGACCCGCCATGGAACCTGCGCGTCGAAGGACCACCACCCAACACCTCAGTCAAAGGTCAGACGTCACATGTTGTCTCTTCTCAGTTGTACTAAATATATTATCCTATAGTCACATATCCTTCACAATAAGCATACAATAAAAGGGGAAAGACGAATGGCTAAAAAACCTCAATAAAGGCAATTAATTTAGACCCTTAGCACTAAAGCCTGGATCAGGTCATATTTTTGTTGTGTGGGGTATATGAGGTGAGAGAATCAGGGTTTGTCATGCTTCATGGAAGCCTAATTAGTTGTAAATGGTACTATACTGAAATAGTGTATAGATTTAACAGTAACTATGGATTCGTTTTGGGCAGTAACGACCATATGAGTAATGGACCTCTTTAATGAACTAATGCTAAACCTCAGGTGATACAAAATAGTCAGGCTTAATGGAAAGAGATTTCCATTTCCATTTTTTTGTTTTTTCATGGCAGAATTCTTTTTAATTATTATTTATTAAAACATATTACACAGACCTGTCTCTGGGAAAAAACAGCTGCTGAAGAAGGTAGTCACACATCATTAATTTTTTTTTTAAGTACTAGTAGTAGACTTAATTTAATATTTTTTTAATGTTTTATATTTGCTTCTGCCTTGCTGTACAAATGAAAATCAGTTTGGAGAAAGTGGAATAACTGCAGAACTGAAAATGGCCATAGGGAGTAGAGAAATTGCGCGCATTTTAAGGAGGCTGCATTCTGTGTATTCTGGCCAGCACACAACAGATGGCATCATTGTCGTCTCTCTTTGAAGAACTGCATGAATTTTAATGAGAAAATGTATATACAGAATTATTTGGTGTACGAGTTCGTGGAGCTGTTCCGTTCTGCATCACAGAAATCTGCATTTCCATTAAAAACCTACAAACAAACAAACAAACAAACATTATACAGTGAAGGAAATATATAAATTTTAATTTAAAGGTAAGTATTTAAAAGAGTGGGACAATGAGGCTAGCTTTGTGTCCTTCTGTCTCATTGACAGCAGCACTTTGAATTGAATCAGGAGCTGGGTCCGTTTTATTTGCACTACATTTCGAACAGAGCCTGCTATCGATTCCTGTTCTGTTGCCCTGCGTCACTCAAGTTAATGGATACTCAGTGCACTGACAGTGCTTCCAAGCCCATGAATCTGTGTTTATTCTTTGATTGGAGTGACTATACGGCTTTGACCTAAGGAAGCAGGGAGCGTTCCCGCTCTGGCTCGCTCTGGCTCTCTCTGACTCGCTCTGGATTGTTTTAAGATAAAAGAGCGTGACACATTTTGATCAGCATGGAGCATACTAACACAAGCATATGGTGCATTATTGCATCAGGTGGAGTGGCGTAAAGGGCAAGGCCCGTTTCTGCTCTGCAACACTGGTGCACCTGACTCAAGGTGAGCCCGAGGAAAATGATATTGTTTCTGATGCATGGAAGTCCCCAGTTCATTTGGCAGCCCAGTCCCTCAATCAATTTGCCCGTGACTGTACATGCGGCGCTGCAGCAGCAGGCCACGCGACTGTTATTACACCAGATTCACTGAGGAAAAAACCCAAGCTGACTCCTTGTAAGGCATTTCTACCTAATAACTGATGATTGTAACCTTTAGGGAAATCTCGCCGCAGCTGTGTTTGGCAGATCTCCCTGCTCTCAAGGAGCGGCTCTTTGCTTAAAGAAAAATCAACATCCTCTTTTATTCTCGCTTCTATAGGAATAAAGAATAGGTTGGAGCTGGCATTTGTACTGTGCTGATGGTTTTCTCAGTCGCCAAACATCATTAAAATGAAGCTCTCTTCCCTTGAATACAAAACAAAGGTGACAAAGCAGAGATTGCTGGCCCTTATCGGTAATAAAAGCTTCTCATATTACTGGCATCTGAACTAAAAGAATTTGACCTCCACTTCTCAAGTGTTGATTTATTATCATAACTCCTGCGAGCGTGCTGCCTCTCCTCTCCGCGCCTCTTGACCTTTACGGTAATTGACCCATCAACTAAATTTTTTTTTTCCTGGAGTGTTTTAACCAAAATTTGCTAGTCTCTGTCAGGAGCGTTTCACATCTGTTGAAGGACACTGCACAAACAAGCATGACCTTTCTGTTGTTTGGAGGCTGGCGCGGGCCTCCTGACCCCCTCCACCACCTGTGCATTCATTATTCATGCATGCAGAGCAGAGAGCAGTCACCAAAATGCCACACTTCACCAGGCACGCGCTCACGCCCACATGCACACACTCCAAAAAACTATACGCTCCTGCCTCTGCCATTCTCGTGTCTCGTGCCTATAGACAGCCGAAGAGCAAAGGACAAGCGTTCTCATGGCGTCCTTTTCATTTACAGGAAAGAAGTCTTGGAATGGATCCATCTGAATGCAGAATATCACTTAGCATGCTGTTTTGCAATCAGATTTAGCGGTTGAGAGCAGAAAATGAATGATTTATGATTTGACACAATGGTAAATTGAGCTCCAAACATACCAGATCTGTTCTCCTCTAAATGTGATTTCGGAATGATTTAAAAATGCCAAGCTGGAGTGACTGAAAGCACTAATTAGCTGACATTAATGCCTGAGATTTAGGGTTCAGTTTGTATTAGCTGAGCTGGGGGAGTCTTTGTAAGCCCCTTTCTAAGATCCCCGCTAATTATAACTGCATGGATGCATCGATCTGCTGGAGATCTGCTTTTCCACATATGTAAGTGTTACAGTATGAAAGAATAAAAAACAACAACAGGGCATTCTGTCATATGGTGTAATTACATACAAAACGGTTTAATGTACAAATGTTTAACTGCATTTTAATGCAAATATCTAATCAGCCAATCACATGACAGCAACTCAATGCATTTAGGTATGTAGACATGGTCAACATCATCTGCTCAAGTTACAGTAGTGGAAGACCACACCAGGTACCAGCCCTGTCAGCTAAGAACAAGAAACTGACGCTACTGTATAATCCGTGATGGCTCACCAAAATTGCACAATTTGGATTGTAAGGTCAGAATTGGGCGAGGTGTAAAGGGGATATTTCCATGGCACACTTAAGGCCACTTCGAGCATTGTTTAAATTCTCCCGCCTACCTGACATTGGAGACTCCTTGCAGGAAGGCTAAATAAACGTTCCACACAGAGCATTTCTACATATCAATGCATTAATGCATTATAAAAAATCAGCTTATTACTAAATTTGGAGGTAAAGGTGCAACAATATCATCATGCATCCCCAAAACGTTTACATTCCATCCAGCGCAATGAATTTTCTTTATAGTTTTGTCACTCATAAAAATTTTAGCCTGTTTTTTTTTCTTTCTTTTTCTTTCATACATTAGCAGGGCTCAAGGATTGGAACTGCAGCCAAATGTTCATGTACTTGTCCCAATTAGCATAATTTCATCAATAAACTCCAAAGGGACCTTGAAGAAGCATCAGACCTGCTTTCACATCCCCTCCCTTCTTCCACTTATTAGGTCTTCTAATGTCCCTTGGACTTCATTCACTCTCGGCATTTACAACCACGCATGCGTATGGCGCCACCACGTACAGTATGTGTTTACCCCCTGCCTCCTGTGCACCTGACGCGCAACCTTCACGCCTCTAATTTAACAACGTAGCAACACATCAAATGCAGCCAACAGGGCGAACTCATTAAAGGTTTTGAACATCGCACAGACTGACAGACCAGTTGCTCTTTAGTCCTGGACGCCTCTTCTGAAGGGCGGCTGGCTTTGGAGGAGCAGGTTGGTGCCGTGCACGTCGATGATTAAACTGATCTCTCCAGGTGCCCAGTGTGCCACTTTTATTGTTAATGGTAATGAGGGAATTAATGGCGTTTGCATCACAATAGACTGAAAGAACGCTGAAAGAGCTTTTATTTATTCTTTTTTTTTTTTTTGCAACCTGGACTTGGAAACAGAGAAGCAGAGCATCTTGGGTAAAATGGAAAAAGCCTCCCTGGTATGTCTAACTGTATAAATGGATGGTAAATTGCCCAGCTGTGAGTGTGAGATGTTTCATTCCCCAGTCGTCCTGTAAGAAAAATTGAATGACAGTGAGCAAAACAGCAGTAATTATAAAACTAATTACTAAATGCTGATGATGCCCATAGGCTCTGCATAACTAAATTTAGGAGAGGAAATTGCTTTTGGCTACGAGGAGGCTCTGGGCATGTTTGTCTTATTTTCTTTATTTTCGAATGCACACCAAAGAAAGTAGTAATTGCCATGGAAACAATTACTCGTACACCTTCTCTGGTTTCTTGGCCTGGCAGAAACAGCCTGAGGAAGCATTGTTGTTGAACAATGTGTTTTAATACCAGTGAATAGTGTACATACTTTGCTCATGAATAGATTACCCTCGTATGGGAAAAACACGGACATGCCACTGTGGCACGGTTTTAAAGGCCCGTAGTCCCCTTATTAAATTAGACTTTTTATTGTGCGAGATTTCGTACGGCCCATACAAACCCAGCTAGCTTGCACGAGTCTTAATTGTGAGCCGCACGTACAGAGCACTTGTGTGCAACTATGCTTTTAATGGCCTATTTTTCTTTCGAATGGAGACAACAGAGCCAGGGTTGGCAGCGTGACGACCCTCCGGGGTGCCTTCATGTCCCCAATAGCCTTGTTTGCGAGTGTGTTTGTGGGTCCTGCAGTGTGTTTGTGTGTGACGCGCTGTGTTTCGCATGTGCGCAGGTCTTCGTGTGCGTTTACCTCGACGAGGGCCTAGACCTTCTGCATGCAAAACCCGACAGCAGGCAAATATGATCGCTGTTTCCCAGGAAATCGACGTGCTCGGTGATGATGTATGGCTAACTGCGTTTATTCTCATTGACCTGCTAGACTACTTGCGCTATATGGATGTCAGCTCTGGCCCGGTAATTAGTCCTTTTGCAAATGGCCCAATAATAGAGAAATAAATCAGAAAGACAGCTGAAATGAATATCGAAGCTCTTTTCAGCTCTTTGCCTGAACTTGTATTCGGCTGTAGATAATATCTTTACAAAGTATTACAAATCACCGTGTCTTTACTGCACACTGTACTACAGAGAAGCCTACTGGACTCTTTTTATAATAAAAAAAAATATTAATAATAATAATATGAAGGAGAATGGAAACAGAAAATTGTGTTTATTTATATTATGATATTTGCATTATCTTAGACTCTCTGTGTATCTTAAACGAAGGTCTCCTGTAAACAGTGTGTGTACGCAGCACATGATTTCTTCCTCAGTGTCTGTATGTGTGTGTGTGTGTGTGTGTGTGTGTGTGTGTGTGTGTGTACAGTATGTGTGTTCAGTGGACTTGTCCAGCTGACAAACTGCTCCCAGAATAGAGTGGCACTTTTTGAAGCTGAGCGTCTGAAAGCACAGCGTGAGCCTCAAATAAAGTGAAGGGCATCCACTATTACAAGT
Organism: Channallabes apus; assembly: GCA_030522415.1. Lineage (NCBI taxonomy): Eukaryota > Metazoa > Chordata > Actinopteri > Siluriformes > Clariidae > Channallabes > Channallabes apus. Next base: position 20,438,723 of record CM060116.1, read on the forward strand.
AATGTCCTTAATAATCTTGTTAGTCTAGTCCCTCTCAGTAGGAGACAAATGGAGCATTATTGGCTTATGGGCTGTAGTAAATAATTTAGTTTCCAATATTCCGGCTGCTTTGACAGTAAATTACGATGACATGAAAAGAGCTCCTTGAATAAAAACAGTATCCAATCAAATTTAATTGGCTTGACTTTAAGCAGCAGTAATATGTTTTATAATTAAACCGAGTTGTCTTAGAGGTTTATAACATCGCATGAATCAAAATGTCAGAAATATTTCTTTTTATATTTTGATATCAGGCTTTTAAAACGTCACAGCACATATATTATTTTACGATAAATATCCACCCCCTCAAATTTACTGGATGATGGGACATGGGAAGAAGTCTCTGCATCTTCAATTCCCAAACCCTCTCTGCTTTAGTCTCTTTAGAGCTGCACGATGATTCCTGTCTGTGAAAATCAAACGTGCATCGCGGTCTCGCACTCTGCATCGTGCGACGTGATGTCTCACCAAAGTGCGAGAGCTGTTAAGATTTCAGAGGAAGGTCACCAAGGCCTCTGCCCTTATCCTTGTTTGCCGCTGCTCTCCCCCCCCCCTTGCAGGACACAAATGACTCCCCTAATCATCCAATTTAATCACACCATTTCATTCCCCTTGCAAGCCCCCACTCAACTTAATCAGCCATTTTGATGCTGTCACAAAGGGCTTCATATCGAAACCAATGGATTTTTAGCATTTAGCGATGGGCTGGAAGTGGGGCGATAGAGCCGGGGTCGAGAGGCGGGGTCGAGAGGCGTCTGCACCCGCTCGAAAAAAGGGAGCGATTCATGCGTGAAGCATTTAGCTATTGCCATCTCAACGCATGACTAACAGTTTTTCGGTCACCCGTTTTATTCTCTAATATCTATAATAAGCGGGTGTGATGATGGCTGAGAGAACAGGGGATTTTTTTTCCTCTCTCTCTCTCTTTCTCTCTCTCTCTCTCTGCATTACTCGCCTGTTGAGGAGGTGCTGATGATTTTGGCAGGCAGCATCCAGGCCAGAAGAGGAAGGTGAAATTTTGCTTCTTGACCCGGAGTCATGCTCGAGCGCTCAGGATCTTACGAAGACATCATCCCAGACAGAATTCCTCCACTCTTTAAAAAAGAAAAGGAAGAGAAAAAAAACCCCATATGGTATCTCTCTCGGTTTTTCCACTGACTCTAGGTTTAGAATTGGCTGTAGCCCCACTATGAAGGGTGGACATGTTGTCCTGCTGCAGGCTAGCAGAAATGGCTGCGTGTCCCTCTCTCAGGCTGGCGGTCAGTAGGACTGGGATCAGTGCCCAGTCAATCAGCAGATAGCCCAGGGCCCATGAGAGCGCCTCAGCCTCCCTCCTCTTCGCTCCTCTCAACCGGGCTATCTGCCTCAACACGGTCACCACCGCTAATAAGAAGGAATATAAACACATAAATAATGCATGAAATTTATAGTTCATATTAGTTGAAGCTCTTGCCACAAGTAGCGTCTCGAAGAAAGTCTGCTTTGGATAGAACTTGCTGCTTGTTTTAAGTAATTAGAAATAACACAAGTTTCATTTTCAGTCTCTCGTCCGTGACCCTGTCAAGCTGCAAATCCCAGTCGGACACCACCTGCGAGAAAATTACTTCCTTTATGCTTTATCAATCCCCTAAGACGCAAGAGTCATTTATAGTTTCCAGTCCAACACTTTTTTTCCTGTTAATTTTTTACATTTCTTATGGAAGATAACACAGAAGCCAGGGAAAATCGACATCGTTAGCTGGAACCGTTCTCGAAGAAATGAATGAAATATGGATATGCTGAGACTCTCGGCTACGATCTGGCTACACTGAGTTTACCTTCCTTTTGTTTTAAGCCTCTTTGGTTCAATATTTGTATAACTAAAAATATTTCTTCCGGAAACAGGTCAGAGATTGGTGCGTATGCTACAGTATAGACAGATTAAATGCGGTTTATTTATATTTATAGAATACTGTGTAAAAGTCTTGAGTCACCCCTCATTTCTTCCTGTTAAATGAACTGATGTAGATTAAATTAAAGAAATGGGAACAAATGGTTTACTGCGACAGGCTGCAAAGTGCAATTTAAAAATTGCTTTATTTTACCAGTTATTTCTATATTTAAAGTTTGATGTCTTTAAATGTATTTTTTTAAATAACAAGAAACAGATCCCCTAACAAACAGAGATAGGCTATATAACTGTTCAGTCTTTGTACAAATAAAATTATCAGCTAGTGAACTTGATCGTCTGTCCAAACAACATTTAATCAATGTGTTTTTTTGACTCATTATTGTATAATAAATATCAATAGCTCTGGTTCAGATTTAACTTTTTTGTTGTATAAAAGTTCTCAGATGTGGAAATTACCATCACTGTAGTATTTCTTCGATACAACATATTATGACTTTTTTATGACGTAATTATATTTTAAAACTGCGGCGAGTGAAAATGTCACTTTGCGCCACCTGGCGGTCATTTCACGGATGACTTCAAAATGCCACTGATTTATTTTGGCCGCTGTCGTTTTGCCGCGTTTTGCCGCGTCGTTTTGCCGCGTTGGTGAGCGGACGGTAATAGGCATTCTGGTTGTCTACCTACTGTATGTAGTAGCGACCTCATTTCCCCTCTCGTCCGTTCCAACCACTCAGCATTCAGCATCACCAGTACACTAATCACCTGCCTGAACATCTGTCCTCATCTGCACCTGTTTCTCACTGGTCCATGCCTTTGATAGATATATGGTTTTTAAAGGCCCGTAGGTCACCTGTAAAACTGGTCAGGTACAGGGACTGGACAAAAGAACGAGACACATAAATGTCCTTCAGGAAACCTGGAGACCTTTTCCTCAAGAGTGCACAAAAAATACTAGAAAGTCTCGCTTTTTGGAAGCAGAATATGGATTGTACTATGCACGGTACTGAATATATATGGCGGCATTACACTATTATAACCTTCTTAAAACAGAGCATTACAAGTGTAATTTCAGAGACGCCGTCTATATTTTTTAGTTTCATATTTAAGCTGAGGAACTGGACCACGTGCACCTTGTACTCTCCGAGGACAGCAGTGTCAAAAATGTCAGCAGTAATACACATCCTGCCTTTCACTATCAGCTCCTAAGCAGCCAAGCCAATTACAGCTAAAGGACGCTGTGTGTGCCAAAGCGAGGCTGGGTAAATCCTCTGGCATACACGGCTATTGTTTCCAGAGGGTCAGCGAGAGCATGTTCTCCTGATTAATAACGCCTCTCCCTTCTTCCTCTCTGATTTGTTGTCGCTTCATCTCTGTATGAAAAAGATGCATCTCAGCAGAGAGCTGATATCGTACGGACGAGAGGAGAAGAGAGAGGAACGGAGAAGGGGGCGAGGGGGGTTGAGAGCGTCGTTTGGCTTAACGAAGAGGAGATCAACGTTTCCTGGTTTGTGGTCGAAGCATAAAAAGAGCTGATGCTGTTAAATGATATCGACTTCAAGGCATTGTTTTGATGGTGAACTTTCTCTTTTTTTTTTCCCTCTGCACTCAAGCTATGCAGATCCTTTAATTAAACTCTGCAGTGAATTTGTTGTTGTTGTTGGGCTTTTTTTCTTTGTGTGTGTGTGTGTGTGTGTGTGTGTGTGTGTGTGTTGCTTGGTTTGGAATTTGCATTGCTTGGATGTGAGGCAGCTGTATCTCCAGGCTGTGTGTAATGTGGCTCTCTGTTTCATTTGCTTAATGTGACTGCTTCTTTCACAAATCCCACAAGAACTGAGGAAACACTCAGAAAGTGACAGCGTGTTCCTTTAGATGCATGGAATTAAAACTTAACGTCGAGCTCTGAAGTTACTGTAGAATCATATTAATATTTATAGTTTCAAATCTAATCTCACGCGTTGTTTTATTGAATATTTAGTCGGATGTCTGGAGTAACTTGTCTAAAATCCGTTATACGGCTAAGTAAAAGGTGACAAGTGTTCCGTTTGATCCCGTCAAATCTGCATCCCTACTGTGCAACACATGCTCCGTGCTTACACAAAACATTTAGTCTTCAATCGGGGCCGCGCTCATGAACGTTTCATCTCTTGATATTCACATGTGCTGAAATTCTGTTCCTTCAGGACTATTAAACAGGCAGGAACTAAGGCTTCCCTACTTCCTCAAGCATCCTTCCTGTACCACTTTAGGATTCAGGGAAAAGCGATGTGTGAATTAAAGACGCCTCAGCCAGCTCAGGAGGAGCGGAGAGAGCTCACTCTGCTGGCAGGAGATGAGCTATGTAATGATTATCCTCCGTGTCACACTGGGTGAGTTTTTGTTGACACACCAGCGTAGGAGGGCTAGATTAAAATTTAAAACCCAAACAAGCATTGAGAATGGCACCCAGCCATACGAGATGCATGACGATCGTGCCGCCATGGGCCGATGTGCTCTCGCCGCCCAATCGGGGAGGAGAAAGAAAAGTCCTTAATTGACAATTTCTCGAAAATTGCTGAGGGGAAAAACAAAAGACCAGCCTCGGGTTGTCAGGGTGTAATAAGCCGTTTCTCATCACTGTCTCTGTGATTGAGCCTATACAAAATCGATTTATTTCTCGGGTAACTCAGAATAATTGAAATACAGACAACGTTTGGTTCCAATTTACCAGCAATAAAGTTGTAATAGGGTTTTCTCTGCAATCTTAGACTTAATGCACTCATTCTAAAGAGCAGTATTTTGCCAGTCGAACAAATAGCATCACTGAGGCTTACGATCAGTAATAGTCCCACATTGATGCACACATTAAACTTGTTAAATCAATTCGGTAGACACTTTCTAAAGTGGACTGTCTGTTCTCTTTCTCCTCCAACCCTCTCATAGGCTGTACGCGTATCAATCACCGGCAGCCGCCCATAATGATTCAAGCCTTTTAGTTTGTAATTATTTATGCTAGGCGAACACAGCCAAAGAGAAATATCTGACATGAGAGCATATTTATAGGAGGTAGAACACTCGGCTATGCGCGCGCACACACGCACACGCACACACATACATGCACACACGCACACGCACACACACACACACACACACACACATGCACACACACACACACACACACATGCACACACACACACACACACACACACACACACATGCACACACGCACACGCACACACGCACACACACACACACACATGCACACACACACACACACACACATGCACACACTGAGGGCTGGTCTGGGTGGATCGAATCTGAAGCAGACTTCTATAGATTTTAGTATTTTACTGCTTTAGAACCTTTTTTTTTGCCTGTTGCTAATGAATGCCCATTTAACTCACTCAAAAAGGCATCATGAGTAGAAAGGCGGTTGTGGATTTAATGCCGAATTGTTTGGCATGAGATTTGCATCTAACTCTGGCAGTGCGGCTTAATAGCAGTGATTAAATGAGAATGCTAAATATGTGCCTGAGAAAGGGATTTCATTATTGCAATTGAGCACAGATCTCACGGTCAAATTTCTGTAAACAAACCCCTACAAAATAAGTACTTTGTGCATTTGCATAGTGTTTTTTTTTTCCCCTTTCCCCTCCCGGTTGTTTTTATCCTTTATGCCACGTTGATATTTCGGATCAGAGAGAGGAGATCAGCGCAGGCTTCAGGGCAGAAAGCAGTGGGCAGCGGGGATGCCGTGGATGTTTTTTATTTTTTTTGCTGGTACACATGTACAGTAATTAAACTGTCTCACTGCTGAATCTCTTCTGCCTGGCAGCTGCTGATGTATTATATAGACATTCAGCTAATCGATTAAAAGCGCCCAGTCAAGGGAGATGTCTGACAACGCTGGACTAAGATGAAATTAGTGTGTGTGTGTGTGTGTGTGTGTGTGTGTGTGTGTGTGTGTGTGTGTGGTGGGGGGTACGTGCGTATGCGTGTGTAGGGGCCACAGGTGACTCAGGCCCAGGGGGAACAAGGTTGGGTAAAGGCAACAGCACGCCGATGCGCATGTAATTAGGACAGCCGTGTTTCAACAGGATTTTCAAATTATGGTGAGAGCGCATGAGGGAAGAGACGACGGCTGCCAGTCGGGGGAGAAACCAGGGCTGAGGGGAACATACGAAGGCAGGAGACGGGGGACGGGGAGAGGAGGTGACAGGGGGGTTCTGTGCTTTCCAGCAAAGTTGGCCTTCACCCAGCACTCCTGAAAAATTATACGAAATTATTCAGCTGCCGGGGAATGTGAAATCGGACTAATTGCCTTTTGAAGTAGGCCGTAACGGCCGAGCCTGGCCACAGCCCGCTTGCTCGGGAGCGCCGCACAGCCTCAATCGATTTCACAGCTGATACTTCTGCGAATCAACACTTATTTTCCACTGCACATGGGGGTCCCTTTTAAATGTAAATCCGGTAAAAATGCACTTGTTGGACTCCGCACAAACAAGGCAGGAGGGTGTCTGGAAACGAAGAAATAAGCCGAATTTATTTACTTCAAAAAGCAGCGCCGATTGCTTATTTCAGTGAGAGCTGAAATCCCCTCAAAAAAACACCGCAGTCTGCTTTCCCCCAACTGTTCCACCAACGACATCCACTTCAAACAGCAACAGCTTTAGTCGCTCGTAGCATTGTGTAAACAAACACAGATCTGTAAAAGAGTTAACCTAGGCTAGTGTTCCAAATGCTGCCATTTATAGTCCATCTGGACTATCAAAGGCCTCGGAGCTAACTGCTAATGTAGCCAACCAAGGCTCTGAAGCTGATGAAACACAGAGATACTGTTTGTATTTGCTGTCACTGCTCTTTGGAATCAGCCTCTACTCCCGCTGGACGCGCCAGCGAATCAGATGGAAGCGCTTCTTTCTCACCACCGAATAATTGCGTCAATTTAGGCCCATATCCAGCAGCGCCGCCGCCTTTCCATTAAGTCAAGCTGCTCAAAAACAGGGACACTTTTCATCTGCTTCCAGAACACAAGATCGCCACAATTACAAACCATTTTACAGAGCTCTGTCACTTTTAATAGTGAGATCAGCCCCAGTCTGCTGCCCTTGTTCAACTGCAGACAGGCGAAACGCTGCTTTTAAAACAGAGCCGCTTTGAAATAATCTAAAGAGCATTTTCAAATACAGGCCTGCATTTTATGTCAAAGCTCTTTTTTTTCCTGCTCTTTGTTTGAAACTGCTTGATGTTTCAGTAACAATGGAACTGATCTAAACCCGGAGAAATGAGTTTAGTTACCACGGTGCTTGTACAGCTCACTGTTTTCATGCACCTAACACTTTCTATGAGAATCAACGGATTTTCCTGATCAGAGGATGGTGCGTACTGTAACATCTCCGACCAACACGAGCCCTTATTTAGAAATACGTGATCATTTCATATTCATATTTCTTCTTATACAGTAGATAATAAGGCCAGAGGATGTTCCTCTGACTCTGACCTATAGATTAGAGAAACAGTTAAAGCATCTTTAAAGCTCTCGCTGCTTTTTTTTCCCTGAACAGCCTGAGATCAGAGATGCTTTTCTAAAGTGCGATTAATCAAACGCTGCGTGGAAAACACCTTTGGCGGAGCCTCAGCCTGTTGGTATTCGCCTCATTACTCTGCAAAGTCAGCTGCGAAATGCGATGGGCTGCCCCGCTCTCACACTCTATCCTGCTCCCAGCCACTGTCTGCTGACATGCATACAACCAGCTCAGCTCTAATGAGAAGCCACAAAACTGTGTGTGTGTGTGCGTGTGGGTGTGTGTGTGTTTGCGCTCGCATGGCTGGGATGACCCTGTTTCTCGAGGAAGCTGAAATGCCGACTGAGTCACCAGTTTGCGCTAATAGCAAAGCGCTCACTTCAGCCTTGTTAGCCTTCAGCACGCTCTACAACTCTGTGTGTGAGCCCTCTGACACCGCCACAAGGCTTTACAGCATGTCTTCAAAAAATCTGCCATGCTAAATAATGGCCTTATGAAATGTCTCTTACCCAGAGTGCCATACTGGTACAACATACAGTAAGCAATTACCTACAATGCTACATCTTCTTCACTTACTGTATGGTTATCTTTCTGTAGACAACTAGTGTCTCTTAAAGCCTATACGTGGAAAAATGGCATGGAAAAAGACATCTGAGAATAGTAGAACAATGGATAAGTCCGAAAAATCAGGACTAAATAGAGAAAATATTTTGATCCGAGAACATTCAGCAATTCCCCGGCCAGGCTCGATTCCCGTCTCTGTGTGCATGGAGTTTGCATGTTCTCCCCGTGCTTGGTGGGTTTCCTCCGGGTACTCCGGTTTCCTCACACAATCCAAAGATATGCAGGTTAGGCTAATTGGCGTTCCTAAATTGCCCATAGTGTGTGATTGGGTGTGTGAGTGTTTGTATGTCTGTGTGCCCTGCGATGGATTGGCACCCTGTCCAGGGTGTACCCTGCCTTGTGCCCAGAGTCTCCTGGGATAGGCTCCAGGTCCCCGCGACCCTGAACACAGGATTAAGCGGTATAGAAAATGAATGAATGAACATTCAGCAAAAAAATGATAATACAGCATCTGAGGAGGTCCTTAAGGGTGAACAACATTGTAAATAATAAATACAAAATTAAGGATATGTAGTTTAACGCTCAAAATTTCGACGATTCGGAAAATTAATTATGTTCATGGGCTGAATGTAATGTTTCTAAGGGCATAAATAATTTCTTTTGGGGTTAAGTGTAGGTGTGAACATACTGTAGCTCATGACAAGTATTCTGTACATAGACGCTGTATATTCCGGAATGGATAAATAGACACCACATAAAACATCACTTACACATTTATCTGTGTGGCCCTTAAATTACCTTTTGGGGACCCAAACAGTTCAGTTACCAAAAAACAAAACAATATTTAAACTTAACTTGCTCGTGATGACGTCTGTCCTTCCTTTTGAAAGTTAAAAGAACAAAGTCTGGAAGTTGGAAAAGGTTTCGTGAGCATGGTGGTGTTTGTAATTTCTCTGCAATTAGGAAATCCCTACCAAGTTGTTGAAGGTCCAGTTCATTAGAAATCATCCCTCGTTTTTTGCGAGATGGCAACAGTTCTAATATTATTTCCATTGTCTGCAAAATCTCGGGGAAAAAAAAACACTCTGATTACATATTTTGGCAGCCTCAAAAGTCAGTCTGTTAACAAGCTCTTGCCAAGGTGTTTAGAATTGTCAAACGCAATTGTAAAACCCAGGCCAAATACGGGCCCCCAGCCTCATTTCATTCAACACACATGAAAACAAACAAAGGAAAAAGAAATGTTCCGTAACACAGCAATGTGCAACATTTCCACACTCAACCTATAAGACATAGAATTCGTCCCCAACACCAGCAACCATCTGTCGAATTCCTGTTTTTTTTTATTAATATCACTGAGTACATAAAGAACAAGTTTGTATGAGTTCCTTTTTTATGCAGCGGTAAAAAGAGAAGTCTTTGTCTTTTTTTGGAAATACTGTACAGATATGATAAACTGACTCACAGCGATAATCAGATCAGAGAATAGATACATTTAAAAATAATAGTTTATGGCTCTTCTAAAATGCTGATGTGGCCCACTCAGAAATCAGTTTAACACCCCTGCCTAATCCTATCCTTATAAACTGCACATGCTTACAGAAAGTGTATATTGTTTTAAATATTCCATATTTTTACTTTCTCCGAGACAAGTTAACACAGGTCTGAGAGCTCCACTAAAGTGAGTCTTTTAATGCTCCTGCTGAAATACCCCTCAGGTAATGGATTTTTTTTTATACCCTTGGCTGCTTTTACACTAGGCATGATTGATTGGTACCAAGCCCGGGTGTGATTGGTTCCTCCTGCACACTCCCCTGCTTGCCAGTGTTAACATTATTATTATTATTATTATTATTATTATGGCGGCGCGGTGGTGTAGTGGTTAGCACTGTCGCCTTGCACCTCCAGGTTCTGGGTTCGATTCCCCGGCCAGGCTCGATTCCCGTCTCTGTGTGCATGGAGTTTGCATGTTCTCCCCGTGCTTGGTGGGTTTCCTCCGGGTACTCAAGTTTCCTCCCACAGTCCAAAGATATGCAGGTTAGGCTAATTGGCGTTCCCAAATTGCCCGTAGTGTGTGACTGGGTGTGTGAGTGTGTGTATGTGTGTGTGCCCTGCGATGGATTGGCACCCTGTCCAGGGTGTACCCCGCCTAGTGCCCGAAGTCTCCTGGGATAGGCTCCAGGTCCCCCGCGACCCTGAACACAGGATTAAGCGGTATAGAAGATGAATGAATGAATGAATGAATTATTATTATTATAGTTCTGTACAGTACTCCCATACAGCAGGTGGCAGTATGCACCAATTTGGAGTGTGTGCCGCCAAAAAAACACAAAGAGAAGAAGAACACTTTATGCCTAATATTATTTATACTTTGGAAAGAAATGTCAAAATCGACCCTCCCGTGTGCTTTCCTACTGTAAGGTCAGAGGATGAGATGGATGCGTCCTGCATGCACACAGACAGTTTGTAAGAGACAGATTGCGCTGATATCACTTTCTAAATAGCAGTCAACTTTCATGTTTGGGTTTGGTTGGCATTCATATTTGAGCCTCTGATCCGTGCCCGGGCATAACACAGTTCCTTTATTTCACGCCTCCTCTGAATGTGCCATTTCCGTGTTTATTGAAAATGAGCTACTGCTAAGCCACACCTTAAAGGAGACAGCAGAGCTGAGCAACAAGCCAAGGGGAGGGGCTCTTCTTATATGTGGTCACTCACTCTCTCATCATCTACAACGCTTTATCCTGTATTCAGGGTCGCGGGGGGCCTGGAGCCTGTCCCAGGAGACTTAGGGCACAAGGTGGGGTACAGTACATTCTGGACAGGGTGACAATCCATCGCAGATATGTGGTCACATTAGGGGGAAATTACTTAATGATCTTTATTATTTAACGGAACTGTAATATACTATGTTTCTTAACCATTATTACAGACAAACAGAATTTATAAAAAGCAATCTAAATATGAATATGACTTTTAATTAAATTACACTTTGAATACCTAGATAATAAAAACAAATCAACTGCATACTGTAAAAACGAAGCTGTGAGCTACAGTTTAATGAAAAGTCGTAAAAAGAATACTCTGAAATGTAAAACCCCTCAAATCAGAGGGTGTGTGGGACCCTTGGCTTGGGGGGGGGGGGGGGGGGGGGATGGGGTTATTGCTATGCTTCAGAGGCGCATGTCATGTGCGAGCAGTGTCCTGACTTCAGGCGAGGTTTCATCAACCTGCCAGGACAAATGGCTGTCCAAGATCTTGTCATCCTTGGGTGAACTTTAACCCCATAGGGCACATTTTGCCTTTCAGTAGGCAGGAGAATCCCATCCCACAAATGCACATTTAGAGGCTCATTAGCTTTGTGTGCCAGAGGTGTCAAATAGTGATGACACACAGCACCAAGGAAGAAAAAACACCAGGACAACAACCATTAAGTCGAAAAAAATTCATGTTTTTGTTCTGGTGCTTTGTTTCGATGTAGTAAAAGGTGTTATTTCCACCCCTGGTATATTATGCGTGTGTGTGTGTTTATCTCATTATATATGCAGATGCCTACAGTTAAAGATGTGTATTTATTATATGGAACGCGAGTGTCCTAATCTACTGTAGTGTACAGTGTTATCCAGCACAGTGTCATGTGTTTATGTGTAGTTTAAGTACGAGAAGGTTGAATGGCACTAAAACAAGCTCTGAGGTCTCCTCTACCTCTCCATCTCCTCATTCTCTCCTCCCTGTCTCCTCTTTAGCACATGATAAAATGCTCAGTGGCTGCCTTCAACCAATCATGTTTTCAGTAGAGCAGTTAAACTGTTTTATTACCGCCACCCTCAAAGCTTTAGAGTCTTAAATTTTCTCCGTAATGGTAGATTAATTTTAGCCTGCCTAATGCAATCCAGGACAAAATATTTCAAACAGGATTTCATTATTTTTTTTAGTTTTTTATTTATTTAATTTCTTTTTTTTTTTTTGTAGTGGGTGTACATAAAGATGGGAGGGGTGAATTACAACATCGCTGCTGAAATACCTCCCCACCTCGCCCCTTTTGAAATCTGGTGTGTTTTTGACTCAGGTCAGTTCAGTGTCAGGGGGTGCGCATGAAGATGCAGGTCAAGGCTTATGCGCCGACCTTTTTTCTGCATACAGTATGAGCTCTACTACAGGCATCGGCATTGGGCAAGACCTTCAGAAGGCGGCGGAGAGGAGCCGTGATAAGTGGGCAGGAGTGATAAGAGCTTGGGCCGGTTCACCTGCAGTCTGCTGCTGCTCACAGATAATGCTGCATCATCCGCAGTGCTGTTTAAGGCTATAGTGAAACGAGAGACAAAAAGCACTTCATGCGATGCGAGCAGCCCAATTAGGTGGAGTTGCTAACGTGTAATCTGAAGCGTGTTCATTATGTTTCAGCTGCTGGGGTTGATATTGCTTGTAGATAATGCGGCTCTCCAATAAGCTCTGATAACAATCTTAATTAAATCACTCTGATATAGGATACAGTATGCCAAAACTACATGCTTTTGTAATGCTAACACAGACCATAATCTGCTTCTTTTTTTGCTAACCAGTGCTTTAATGCAGTTTTAAACACTGGTAGGACCTTTGTCACTCTGTGGCCTTGTACAGCTCGGCCCTGCAAGCCTATAAACTGACCTTTGTGTAATAAATTGAAGAAACGCTACTAGATCAGCTCTGACTATTTAACACATGATGGAACTAATTCTTCCATTAACTCAACTTGCAAAGAGATGACTTGTATGCTAATATCTTATAATTAATTCTTACACCCTCCACTCTCTTCTCCCTTCGGAGATTTTTTTTCCTTTTCTCCCTAAGACCCCTTCGACGGATCCCGACACTTCAACTAATGCATAATGTTCATTTTAGGCTCTTAATTAGGTTTAAATGAAAATTGGCTCAGCAGAAAGATGGACAGCGGGGAAGGCATCAAACCACCCAGCATGCCCCCGAGTTGTGAGGCAATGCAATTTGTAGGAGCAGCGCAGCGAGGAGTTCAGAGTTCATTAATTTTTAGTGTGCGCATTCTCTCCCAGCGGTGCTTCCTGCCTGCTCTCGCTCCATCAGGACATGAGCACAAACACTGGCCCGACACACAGATCTGAAACTCGATCTCGCTCTTTCACACACACACACACACACAGACACAACACACACACAAACATAGGCACAGAGACAGAAAAGGATTCTTGTCTCTCTCTGGTGATTAAAAGCAGTGCTTTCTCAGTAAAGCACCACCTAGTGTTACATTTGAGCATATATACAGTATATATATATATATATAAGATTAATATAATATACATCATACAATTTTCCTTTTTTTGGCTGACATATATATATATATATATATATATACACACACACACACACACACACACACACACACACACACACATATATATATATATATATATATATATATATATATATAGAGAGAGAGAGAGAGAGAGAGAGAGAGAGAGAGAGAGAGAGAGTAAGAGAGAAATCTAAATTTTGCATATTTATATTAGCTGTATAATACATGAGCTGAATAAAAATTTAAGTCCTAGTCCTGAGATGCAGTGATTCTCACTAAAATATTTTTGATGCAGGACATAATTCCTGACCTTCGCTGCAAAAGGGCTTGAGTCATCCAAGAGTTTAATCTCTCTTTCACTCTGCACGGCTTGCCAGCATGATCAGCGCCAGCGGTGTTTCATTAACATGGATGAAGTCAGGGAACCGAGCTTACACATCTCCTGAGTCACTACTGGGAGTGTAATTAGAAAATACAACGCAGTCTGTTTTTTTTTTTTTTTCCTTTTAATTTCACTCATTCTTATCTAACTGTCATTCTTTTACACTCACATTCACAAATATCATTATGCTTAGCCTCTCTCTCTCTCTCTCTCTCTCTCTCTCTCTCTCTCTCTCACCACTGGCCTTCTTTTCGCATTTAACATTTAACTGCTGGCATTACCTTATTCCTTGATCTCCCACACTACATCTTAATAAGAGTCCTACGTGTGAGTCACCGTGGCTGGAGTGTGCAGCTTCCCCCTGTTGAATCCCTGTAGACTCCAGGTCTGTATGTGCCTCTGTGTTTAGCATGCCACTATATGTTAGCTCCTAATTACTCTCTGCAGATTTCCCCCTGGCGCTAATATTTTCTGCTTCAATGCCTCATTATGTCGTTTGGCAGACTGAAACATCAGCCTTTCGATGTCTGAAATGTCTTATGTTCCAGCCTCTACACTCCTCTCCTCATTCATCTCTCTCTCTCTCTCTCTCTCTCTCACTCACTCTTATTCTCTCCCTCTTTCTCTCTATTTTTCTCTCTACTACTCATCTGTTTCCATGACTATCTGAGGCACAACCTTTTTTAGTCACCTTCTCTCTTTTCTTATCCACTAATCCAGCTATGGAGGATATCCTCAGTTCTTCTCTGTTCCTGTTAAGGAACAGAAATAGCTGTACATAAGCACAATAAACTCTGCAATAAGTTACAAGATGTGAATGTGTTGTGATTCCAGGAGAGTATGACAGCGTGAAAGTGTGTGTGAATGAATGTCGTGGATGAATTCTCGGACAAGCATGGCTCCCCAATTGCAGCATCTGTGACCGCAAGTACTACAGATGTTTACACACACCTTCTAGTTCCATGGTTTTCTTACTTTTATTTCTTTCCTCTCTTTAAAACAATTCAAAATATGCAGTAATTTTTTGGAATAGGTATTATGATATTGAGATGTGTCTGCCACCTATATGCTCTGTAAAGACTTCATAACGGCTTTAATATGAGATGCTGTTAATTGGTGATTTTTGAGGCTGGTAACTCTAGATACTGTATACGTCTTCTCTGCAGCAGAAGTACGTTTTGGTTTTACTTTCCTGGTCCACTTGAGAGCCAGTTTCATCAAGTTGGAATTGAATTTGCAAATCCACTTAACAATTTTGTTCTTGGATGAACAGTTCCAGCACAGCTGACCGTCGTGTCTTAAAATAATAACTGACTGTTGCTGATGTTACTTAATTAATTAATGCCATATGTGTTATTAGATAGTTTTGAAAAAAATCCAGTAATGTTCAGGAATGTAGAAAATAAATACAGCTTTTGACTGGAATTGCGTGGAGCAGACTGCTTTCCGCTGTGTGTTACTCTGCCCTGTAATAAAGCATAAGCTTGACAAGCAGTTGAGTTTGGCTTCTTGTCTCTTGGTGGAAACATGTGGTTAACCCACTTTTACTGGTTGGTCACTGTGGTATGATAGAGAAGAGTAAGCTACAGTAGTATGTGGGATTTGGGGGGGGGGGGGGGCGGGCATTGGCATGAAAGAATAGCACTGAATACAACAGCACTGACTTGTTGTATTCACGTTTATTACAAATGCTACAGTAGATGTAGTGTGGCGGCCCGTTCAGTCATCCGGCAAAGCTAGCCGTGTCATTTCAGTAATACTTGGTTGGGATTTGTAATTTACAATCATATCTGAGGGAAATGTTTCCAGTCCAAACCATTTGAACTTGTTAAGATTGAGTTTGTCTTTACTCGTCATAAAAATGAGTTGTGTGTTAGCTAGCTAAATTGTTAGCTTTAGGCTGTTTTCACACTAAGCACAATTACTTCATACCATGCGTGACTGTAATTGCCTACCCCACCTCGCTATGTCCCCATGGCTTACCCTTATTAATGTTCTTCTCTCTCTCTCTCTCTCTCTCTCTCTCTCTCTCTCTCTGTGAGTAGATTCATGTATCCACAGACTCCAGTACAGATGTGCTGACAGGATTCACTTTGTTTACTTGCATCCCACCAATAAACACAAAGGGAAAGAGGTGTACTTATCGCCAGAGGTGGAAAGTAATGAATTACATTTACTCGCATTACTGTAATTGAGTAGATTTTTTGTGTAGTTCTACTTTTTAAAGTAGTTTTTAAAGTCTGTAATTTGACTTTTACTTAAGAATGTTTTGATTAAAGTATTGTACTTCACTACATTTTAAATCATATTCGCTACTGAGTAAAAAATAAATTAATGAAAATGAAAAATAATACAACGGGGAAGGAAAAAAATTGCACCCCGGAAACCACTGCACTGATTGATTGATGAGCGTGGAGAACAAACGCGCTAAATTCACAAGAACGATGGTGACGGACAAATCAGATGCCAGTGAGCAGACACAGCTGAAAGTGAAATGCCAACAAATTCTTATCAAGCACAACAAAGGCAACAGATTTATTATGTAAGGGTGTTCCATCCCCCATCCCACCCCCACTGTTTAAAAAAAAGTAACTCAGTAACTTTTACTCTGAGTACATTTTTAATGAGCTACTTTTTACTTTTACTTGAGTAGATTTTTATAAGGGTAACTCTACTTGTACTTCAGTAAAAGTTCACTAAAGTAACAGTACTTTTACTTAAGTACAAAATATGATTACCCTTTCCACCTCTGCTTATCACTGTGAACTTTTGGACAAAATTTCAAGAGCGAACCACTCACCTGCCTTCCCACCTGCGTTCCCCTGGGAACCTGCCTTCCCACTTTATCAGCTGTGGCCAAGAAGTTCAGAAGTTGAGATCGGCACCTAATGCGCTCATACAGAGGTTTCAGAAGAGTCAGGCAGCCCTGATGTTGTCACAGGTCCAATTCCATGTTTTGGTTTTACATCTGATTTGAACCGTACCCAAGTACACTATACTCTTCAAGTGGACTTGAGCACCTGTTATGGAGTGTTCACAGTGTTGTTCACAGAAAGTGCACATTAGGGGCTTTCTCAAGTCCCTAATGTGAAAGCAGTCTGGATAAGTGTGCTCATGACTGCCATGGTATATCATGTGTTCAGCTTCTTTTAATGAAAACACAATTTACAAGAATTAAGCCAACATACCATAAATGTCCAACTTTTTTTTTGTCCAACTTGACTTTGATAAAAAAAAAAAAAAAAAAAAAAAAAAAAAAATATATATATATATATATATATATATATATATATATATATATATATATATATAGAGAGAGAGAGAGAGAGAGAGAGAGAGAGAGAGAGAGAGAGAGAGAGTTTGGTTAAAGGTGTGATTGGAGTACGGTAATCCCATAGCAATATGCTGCATTCAATGTATTCTGGAAGACTTTGAGATTATTTAAATTGAATTATGACCTCCATGCCTTGAAGCTACGTGGGGAAAATGGAAGCAAGCACGAATGTTTCAGCTATTGTCTTTCATTAGCAACAAGCTGGCCAACCTCCTGCGATGACTGATGTATATTAAACTTCTTAAAAGAGTGAACTGTATATTCAGTGTTATATATTTCACTTGCTAATTTGTCGCTATGTTATTTGTTCTAAAGGTTACACTGATCAGCCATAACATTAAAACCTTAAAACATTAAGCCCAATTCTGTATACTTGTTAAGTTGATCACAGCAAAGCTTATTTATAGGAGTTATAGAAATGTTTGTGTACTGTAAATGTAAAAATATATATGTGTATAGTAAAAAAGGAGAATAGCGTGTGAGGTAGCTATATGGTAGTGTCATGTCTGTTATACACAGGTTATGCTGCAGTTCAGAACTAGGAGAGGAAAGCTACCGTAAGGCACAGACTTCATGCTGCATTGACTGGCCTTGATGCTTTTTAGCCTCTCACAGACACACGCTCAACCGTGACATTGAGCATTATTTGTTTCACTCTGAAAAAAAAAAAAAAAAAGTCGGAAAGAATGGGTTGAAAACCAGAGACAGGAGAAGTAGAAAAGTGTAAGATTCTGCACAGAATTACAGAATTTTTTTCTCTCCCCTTACCGTTGCTATACGGTTTGAGCAAATATAAACTGAGTGTGAAGATTTGCAAATCTCCATCAATAGATCTTGGATCCTATACTGCATAACGAGCTTGTCAGTCCTCTGGAATGTTCTGAAGGTAATAATGAGGAATTTCCACCAACATTCTATTAGACGACATAATCAAACCTACCTCACTGAGGTCAATGTCAGTAAACAGCTTTAAATTCTATAAAGGTTCTGAATGCGTTGTTAATTATAATTATTGTGTGTTTTCTGATTGCTTTAAAGAGCTGTCTGTTCTTTATAGTTTGACCTTTATAGTGACTGGAAAACATTGTAGAATCAGTGTGAGCACAGCAAATCTGGTTGTCGTATCAAGGTTCAATAAACATGAGTGTGTTCTATAGGCTGCTCCCGCATGACTTTATTAGGACACGCCTAGTAGTGCACTTCAGTAATGGATTTTGAGTCCATCTGCATGAAGCCGCTGTAGGGCAGCGCGGGTGGCCTGTCTCTCACCCTAATGCAGTTAGCCATAATGAATGCATTTCCAAATTAAATGAGATTCTTTTTTTTCCCATTATTTTCTTTTGCACATCCCATTGTATCGATTCGCTTCGATGCCCCTTGAACTTGACCTCACTCATGTTGCTCAATGTCAATAATCTTGTCCTCTTCCGCCCGTCCTCAGTGGAGGGAGATATCGATAGATGCATTTAGCATAGAGGACTCCTAGGATTCAATGATAGATACATGTTTTGCAGCAGTCAAAGATGGTAACTTCTTGTTAGCACTCTGACATATCCTTTAGAAAGGTCACAGGTCAGTGGTGAACGTAGCATATTTCGAAAAATTCCGCAGTGTAAGATGTTGCAGTTCTAGAGTACAGATATAATTTTGATAGCTGTTTTAAATATACCTTTTTAGCTGAAATTATCCAAAAAAAAATTCTGATTGTTCTGGTTATGGAAATAAAATTTCTGCTGTATTACACAGTCCTTCATGGACTGTTCAAAGCAACCGATGTAAGAGGAGGTATAAGTAAAAGTGTGTGAGTTTAGAATTAAGCAATACCACTTGAGGGTTCTGTACTGCTGTATATAGCACGGACATTATGCGGTTGTAGGCACGGGGGAGCAGCCTGAGCGCCGAAGGCATCACTGCTCTGCTACAGTATATGCAGCAGTACAATGCGACCTCAAATGTGATACAGTTCCGCAATCATATTTACATTATCAACGGATTATGAATTATTTGTTTATTTAGCCAGGTATTGTGCTCTGCCAACACATATCATAACTGATGGAACTAACTAATTGTAAATGGCAGAGCCACCAACAGGAGTGACAGTAGTTTTAAATTCTTACTGGTGAAGAGAATGAAACATGGAGGTGGAAACATGGTAGACATTCCTGTAAATCTTGTAAGTTTCACTTTATATTTAAACTTATTCCACTTCAGAATATTAGCTCCAATAGTTCAGGGTTTCAGACCTGAATCCCAAATAGCATTAAGTGGAAAGCTAGTGTGCAGGGTAGTACCATTGATTAAGGGTTATACATAAATGAAGCAACAAAAAGATGTGTATTTTGGCATGCAGGTTCTCTATCCTCAGTACTGTGGTCCATGCATACTCTTACCCATTGCTGTTTGTAGAACACCTGGGATGTGGAGTGATTCAGTACATGTAGTTAAACATCCCAGTGGTGTTACATTCTGTTATCACCACTTGTGGAATGCCTCTCATCCAGTGAGATTGCTCGGTTGGAACTAATTCAATAAACAACATCATAACATAGGATTACTGTTTCTTCTCATGTGTGTCGTCTGTACATTGAGAAAATTAAGAGAGGAACAGCTGATGGCTTTCCATCCTTATCTGTTGGCTGGATCTGCAAACAGCACCAGCTACAGGTATAACATTTATGAAATATTAGTTAGCATTGCTAATTGCAATAGGAATTATTTCAGAACAACTGAGAAAGAACTCATCTTCCCCCTGACATAAAGATGAAAACTTTTATTAAAATATTGATTAATATAGGTTCATTTGTTTTAGCTTTTTTTTTTTAATTGGGTTCCTCTTTGCTTCAGATCCGTCTGCATGACAGATACTGTTTCTTTAAATCATTGTTTTAAAAATGATTCATGATTCACTGTGTGGTTTGATCGTTTTGATGAATCGTGAATAGTTGTCATGCAGCATCTCTCTGTCCTGGTCCTCTTATATCACTGTCTGATACAGTGGTTTCTGGCTACGATAAGAGGAAACGGCAGGTTGATTAATGCCACATCACTTGAGCGATGACGTCAGAGCCACTAGAAGCTTTCCACAGACAAATGATTTTTCACTGATCGTTTCTTCAGGGTGGAATGTCATGTCTGTGTTACAGAGCTTCAGATTTCCACTTGTCTGCATTCGTTTTATAATATGCATGTAGCACTGGTTTTAAGATAACGTATGTACAGTACAGTAGTGATGTAGACGCATGTTAAGCATTGTTTATGCTTTTGTCTCAGATATATTTAAGTTGTCTACATGATTTTGAGAGCTGGACAGTGTAGCATTTCTTAGACATTTATCGAATGTTTTTTCAACTTTACTACAACTATATCCAAATTATTGTCCAAAGTAATATTTGGCCAGAAAGTGTCAAGTGTCTATACAGGCTATTGTTAACATTAGCTTAGTCTTAGTACATGTACAACTATTCAATTCAATTCAATTATATTTGAATTGAATATTTGAAAAGCATCATCAAATGCCTAGTCTGAGACACATGAAGCCAGCCTCTCCAACAAAAGGAAGTGCTATCCGCCCATTTCCCAGCATGCATGATCTTACAAGTCACGACTGGCTTATGTTACTGTGAGAGAGAGAACGCCAGCCCGTACATGGGCGCATCACTGGGATTTGAACTCAAAATCCTCAGCCAATAGAGCGAACACTTTGCCTTTTAGCCAGATTTATTCTTTTCACACGCTACTAATTTATCAAGAAATCAATAAAAGCAGCTTTTATTGTTATTTACAGTATACATTGCATAAAATATACTTATTGTACAATATGCTCATCAGGTCTGAAATTCAATAAGTAAAAGGTAATAAGTCAAAGGTAGACACACAGCAATGCCACAAAGTGAACATGACCAAGTGTGTATGGAAGATCCGTGAGCGCCGTCTTTAATGCCGAATGAAGCTGCTTAAAATGTTAATGATATAAATGAAGAGAAAGATGAACATGGATTATTAAACTCATCATCATGAAAACTTAAACTAGTCAAAGGCATTAAAAGAAACTAATTAAAACAAATGCTTCACCCTCCATCATCATCGCAATGACTTATTCAGGAACATGTGAGTAGTGTGTGATCAGGCACCGTCGTTATTAACGGTCACTGAATTATTTAAAGCCTTTTATGCTGAGGAAATATGACGAATGGGTTACAGGTCGAAAGGAAAAATGTAGGAAAAATTTGGAATAGGACAGAGAGAGAAGAGGGAGTGTGCATATGGTAAACACTGGTTTGATTGGCTTCTCTTACAGTCATTTTAGTGGGTAAATAAGAACAAATGCGCGGAATCCAATCAAAGCGGTTAATGTAGAGCAAACAGGGTCTGGAAACACGGGAATTGCACCCTACATTAATAAACAAAACATTAATCGATTAATGGTGAGAATAAATTATTTAGTTTGGGTTTTGGTTAGGGAATTTGCAGCCACAAATATGAATACATTTCTACACAAATTGAATGTTTGTACATTCTGGGCTTACTCTGACCTTTCTCTATTTTGTTTTTTTTTCCCCTTTCCAAAAATGAAATTTCCAAAATTGAAAATATCGATTAATGTTTCACTCCTTCATCTCAAGATGACGGAAGGTCTGATTGCGAATAAAAGTCAGGTTGTAATGTTCGTCCGAGCTGCATGTTTCGCTCCGAGCCGTTCTTTCCGGATGGGTAACCTCTGAAAGATTTCAGCTTCTCATATTTACAAGTCAAGACTAACCTTGAAAAAGCAGCCACTGTAGAGGGAAGAATATGTAATTTTATTGACCCCTAGCCTAAGCTGCAGCTGGATTTTCAGTAGAAATGGATTAGTTTTTGCTGTTGTAATATCCTGTATATTGGGGGAAACCGTCTCTCCAGTGATGGTTACGGAGTGGTGTTAATGCTATGATAGGAAAAAACACAGGCTTGTTTTAGCTTAGCTTCTTTCAAAGTGCATCTGCTTTTCATTCCACTCATAAAAAAAGGATAAAAGAATTATGAAAGTCGTACATCTCCTTATGCAACTCGTTTATACGATATACAGTAATGCTCTTTGTGTAGATGTGTGAGGAGCGCGCGCCTGTGTGTGTGTGTGTGTGTGTGTGTGTGTTTGTGTAGTCGTGTGTGTGAACAGTGTTGCGTTCAGCACTAATTGGAGTGTGTCTAGAGGCCTATCAATTAAGCCCTGTTGTGTCTCACTCTGTGAGGAAGCTAGCCTGTTTAATGAGAGGAGACATGGAGGAAAGATGGAGGCAAATGAACAGAGAGAACAGGGGAGAAAACTGACATTGTTGCGTTGTTAAGCACTAAATCAAAGTAATTAGAATCAGGAAGGTGAAAAAAAAAACGGTTTCAACTCGTAAACATCATTTCAGGTTTCCATCACCCAACAAATGGGCACAGAGTCCCGCGTTGGCAGACGAACTGTCCTTCTCTAAGCGGGATCGTTCAGGATTTTTTCAAATCCATGTTTTTCTTGGACATGTTGAGGAAAATGTTAAAATGTTGAGGACGTTAGCGGTGGGATTAATCGAGTGACTAAAGTCAGAGTGCTTTATCTAGAGGTAGATTAGTATTCTGATCTCGTAGCGCTGATTCGGTTACAACAGTGGATCTAAGATCCAAATCGTGCTCTTTTGTTGTGTCCCGCACAACAGCTCTTGATGTGAGCGAATGATCTTCCCAAGCTGATGAAAACACATCCGCAGCACAGCTAGAACCCTGGTCAATTTGTGCAGCCCCTCAGTGAATACTTTCCCCATGTGTGTGAGTTGAGTGTGTTTGTGTGTGCACTTCGGTGAGTGTGTGTGTGTGTGTGTGTGTGTGTGTTGGTGTGTATGAGACCAAGTGTAGCCGGATTATACAACTTCACCATTGTGTCCACTGGCTCCCGACCGTGAGCACTTTGACAGTTTGATGAATTAAGGCTGACACTTGCCAAAATAGCTGTCGCCTGTGCCAGCTGCCAGTTGAGCATTTACACTCTGTTAATTGAATTGGCAATTTGTGTAACAGTACCTGCCCCTGAGCTTTGGTAAAGCAAGGGGCTGCCATTTAGCTCTGCTAATCCAAGACCAGGGAATAAGAATGCTAAGCTTCAGATGAAATTATTGCAGATTTAAAATGACAGTCAGGGGCCGTGTTGCCGATTTCCCATTAAATGAGAAATAAATTAACAATAGCAATAATGTTGACTTATAAAACCGAAAGTTAAATTGACTTTCAAATAGTGCAGCGATTCGAAATTGCCACGGTGCCGAGAATCAAATTGCATATATTGCTTTCTTGCACCGAACGCTGTTTGTAGCATGGCAGTATTAAGCACCGGCATTAAATATTGAAAATGTTAAATGGAAACGGATATTTTCTCATAATAAAATGCCTTTATTCTGTATCAGGGTAGTCCTTACGCCATTTGCATCTACATGAATTTGAGTCAAGGACTTTTAAATAATGCACCTTTGCCATCCCGCAGGGGAGAAATGGCGATACTTTAAACGGAATAATTTCAGCCTGAGATCTGAAGAATGTCCCTGTATTCAACAAATGACTCTTTAATACCTATGAAGTCTCATAATGTTCTAATTATATACCGTAGAGCAACACAACAAAACCTAGTCCTTTAGCTGTTTAACCTTTTTAACTCCTCTTCCTCACTTTACAACTGGTCTGACTGTAGATATTTAATAATCCAGAGTTACTGAATGCCAGACTTTGAAATGCCTGAATCGGTATAATGAAAGTCTTTTTCATTAAAAAAAACAAAAAAAAAACATGTGGACTAATTTTTCTCACCATGTTTGTGTCTTGCTGGATTTGATTCATGTGGTTGTGCTTCCTTCCTATTTTTGGTTTTATTTCTGCTCAATCTGCCGTGTGACGGCACTAACGCGGGTAAGACGTACGACAGTGACAGAGCAGCCGCTGCGTAGCCCCTGAACTCCTGCCAGGTTTTCTTTGTGCATCATTCGTGTCCTGAGCAGAAATGAAGCAGATTAATAGAGCATAATGCACGGGATCAATATGTAATTATAGGCATCTCCATGGCTGCTCAGGCACCTGTAGAGGAGCGCTGAATCACCAGCATCTTCACACAGACCTGTCATACTGTAGGTCTGCTCTGGACTGCCTCCAGGTCACACAGTGCTAGATGTAGTGTGCCTGTAGGCGGGGGTTGGATATTGTGATGGAGGCAGAGATTAGGCTCGAGAGCCCCTCCCCTGTTTGTGCTCTGTAAGCAAAAAGAATAGAGGAGGAATTTCCCCAGACTCTAGAAGAGTCTAAGGATGAGGATGGGAAAACGCGTTCTTTCGACTCTCACGGTTCGTTCCATTACGTCTTTATCACGTCTCCTTTATCAAGTCCTGCATTTGGCAGACATTAAAAAAAAAGAACGAAAAAACTCGCTGAAGGTCAAATCAAGGTCCTTGCTTTGAGGTTCACTCATTGTGTAATTTATAAAAACACATGAAAATCTTTGCTTAGCAGGTGATTACACAGAATGACCTGAGCGCCACCTCTGAATGTCACATTCATCATCTTTAGCTTGATCAGACTAATTTAGCCTTTGTATCTTTTTTTTTCCTACAGTACTGTATTTGGCACATGGACGTGGATGTCACAGGGGGGTCTGTGATGATGTGAGACAGCATGAGGCCGATGGACCATCTGTAGCTTAAGCACTGCTCCGAATGACTAATGCCAGCATCATTAAGAGCAGCGCTGCTCTGTTAGTGGCACGGCTCGTGTCTGGCCTCCGTCCTCATCGAAAGGGCCCGGTTTAACATTTTAACTTCTTTATTATAAAATATTAACCACTATCTAGTTTGGAGTTTGAAAAGATCCCCAAGGTCAAAGAATGTGCAGCACTCAGAGCAATCTGTGCCTGATTTCTATGCAGTGCTCATTCAAAGGCAAGGATCCTTGTGATGAGGGCTATTGTACGGGCTGAGAAGAATCATTTCCTCCTCAGAGTCTGCATGACGATAGAGAGGATAATAATTGAAGTTGGTCAAGTGTGCTTTCATCTTTGATATTTTCTTCAGTCATCTTATATGAGCTGCCTGTTTTAAGTTGTGTGTTTGTGTGTGTGTGTTTGTGTGTGTGTGTGTGTGTGTGTGTGTGTGTGTGTGTGTGTGTGTGTGTGTGTGTGCGCGCAACAGTGAATATGACAATGAGAATACAAGGATGTACTTAATCACAACAACACCACAAGAAGGCTATAGGTTGTACATTTAGTTATGCATTCTTTGTTATTTCATTGTCGCAGAAGCGGATGATGTGGCGGTACTCCATATACAGTACCAGTCAAAAGTCACTTCCTAATTCAACTTTTTTTTTTTTTTTTTTTTTGTTTAGTGAACAAATTTTTGTATTTTTGTTCATTGGTGAACAATCTTGGAGATTTCAAAACTATGAATTAACGCTATGGCATTAGGTAACAACAACAACAGTCATCATGCACCATCATGAAACTGGCACTCATGAAGACCATCCCAGAAAAGCAAGAATGAAATGCCTCCTGCAGAGAAGTTCATTTATACAGTAGTTACCAGCCTCAAAAATCACTAATTAGCAAACACCTCAGATTAGAGGCATTATGAAGTCTTTCCAGAGCATAAGTAGCAGACACATCTCAATATCAACTGTTTAAAGGAGGTTATGGCGTATTTTGGACGCCTTCAGCATCGTTTTACAGTATAAAAGAAATAAAAATCAGGAAAGACAATGGAGTTAGAAGGTGTGTCAAAACATTTGACTGGTAGTGTGTAGTGTGTACAGACTGGTATTGGCAATCTGTGTATATATGTATGTGTGTGTGTGTGTGTGTGTGTGCGTGCAAGGTCTCTCAGATCTCAGGTGACTTCAAACATGATTTGGCTGTTGGTGCCAGATGGACTGGTTTGAGTGTTTCAGTTAATGCTGATCTCCTGAGATTTTCATGAACAACAGACTCTGGAGATAATACAGAGGGGTGAAAAAAATATAAACATTTACCGAACAGCAGTTCTGTCGGTGAAAAAACCTTGTTCATGAGAGAAGGTCAGGAGAGAACTGCCAGACAGGTTCTAACTGACAGGATGGCTATGAAAGCCTCCCCCAAAAAACACTCTATAAAACCGTGGTAAGCAGAAAAGCACAACACAACACACAAATGTAAGGGGATCTGGCAACAACAGCAGAAGATAAACAAGGGGATTCTGCTCCTGACCAATCTGACACTACAATACTACAATACACAAATGAGTTCTAATGGACAATGATTAAAATCATGTTAGATTTGTCCTATTTTTAAGCATAGCACATACAGTGGAACCTCGGATTACGAGTAACGCGGTTTACGAGTGTTCCGCAAGACGAGCAAAGATTTTTAATAAATTTTTACTTGAAAAACGAGCATTGTCTTAGTTTACGAGCACTAAATATCATGTATAACTTCTTGTTTTGATGCCAAGCGTCACGTCATCACAACTGAGCCAACGGTTTTTCTCTCTCTTGCGCTGCTGAATTGTAGGTAATCATCTCCCCTGCTGGGTGAATGTGTGTGTGTGTGTGTGTGTGTGTGTGTGTGTGTGTGTTCACACACACACACACATTAACGGAGAGACCGTTTTTAAAACCGTTTAAAAATTAGCAAGGAACATCACTAGTCACACTTGCGTGAGCACTTACTAACGGAATCACTGCTGTAAAGTAAAACAACAACAAAAAAAAATTAACCAGCTCCTTACCTTTGAAAACAGTCGCGACAGAGCAGAGTTTGTGTGTTTGTTTGGGAACCTGAGAGGAGCGGGGGCTGTAAACCCAAGACCTATCGTCTCCCCTGCAGGGTTATAGTGCTTGCAGAGTTTCACTTACACCAACACACACACACACACACACACACACACACACACACACACACACACACACTCGCTTGCGTTTACAGCCCCCCTTCTCTCAGGTTCCCAAACAGACACACACACTCTCTGCCTTACACATTTTACACACACACACAGTGCCTGCATGCACAAACGGAAACACTTATCTGTTGGGATTTTTTTCCGGAACGAATTATGCTCGTAATCCGATGTTCCACTGTATATGTTTATGCAACTGTACTGCATGAGTTCATCTGAAATATCATAATCCCAAAGATTTGTAACAATAAATTAGCAAAATCCCAACAGCATCTTTGTACAGAATAGTGAAAGAACTTGAAATATATTAAATCATATTACTGTACATAATAAAATGAAAAAAATAACATTACACCTTCATAATAATCAGTTTACTGTATACAGAACATTCCATTTCCATTCTGAGTGAAGTAAATGGAAAGGATTGAGTTGAGTAATGAGGTTTATATTTATATTCTTGGTGGGTTCATTTTCCTTGACCTGTGAGTTAATTTCACTTTTCTCACACATAACCTGTTTATTTATTTATTTAGATTATATTCTTTCTGGCTCTGAAATGGAAGAAAAAAAACATATTTTCATACAATGAAGAATCCACAAGTCCTCAGCCTACATTTATAAAGCTGTAACAAAAATGATTCACCCTGAATTAATCTCAAGCACAAACACTCGGTTTTGCGAGACACTGGTTTGTGTAGCAAGTTCTGGAAACAAACCTATCATACATGTGTAAGTTGCTTCCAAAAAGTCAGACTTTCTTGTATTTTTTAATGATGAATAGTTCTCCAGGCTTCCTGAAGGACTTTTTCGGCTCAAATTTTTCACTAT
Source organism: Channallabes apus (assembly GCA_030522415.1). NCBI lineage: Eukaryota > Metazoa > Chordata > Actinopteri > Siluriformes > Clariidae > Channallabes > Channallabes apus. The sequence goes on from CM060116.1 coordinate 20,466,493, forward strand.
TTTTTTGTGTCTTATTTTCAGTCCAGTCCCTGTACATGACCAGAAATGCTTTTATTCGTTAAGCCACACAGTGACCTAGGAATCATTCAAGCATAGAAAAGCATCTAACTTAAAGCATAAGCCACTGAGAAACCGGTGCAGATGATGGCAGATGTTCAGGCCGGTGATTAGTATACTGGTGATGCTGAATGCTGAAACAGGCGAGAGAGGAACAAACTGCTGAGGTTGTTATATAAACAACCAGTTTTAAAAATTGATATTTAAAATATCTTTTAGTCACATTGCAGATGTGGGGTGGTTTAATACTTTTGTATAGTACAGAGTTGTGTGCGTGTGTGTGTGTGTGTGTGCCCATATATATACGCATATATAGACACATACGCACACTAAGTATGAACTGTGTCTGCCCTCTCTGCCCATGGTTGCTCTCTCGGGGTGTAAGAGCTCCCTCTGCTGTGAGTTAGCGCTCCATCCTGCTGCTTGTGCTTTGTTTGTTCTCTGTCCTGCAGTGCCACTACTGACCCGCTTGCTCTGTGTGCCTCCGCCTCGTCCCCTGCTCGTACTCCGTGCTGTTCTGGCCTTGCATGTCCTCCGGGCCTCGCTCAGGGTGAAGTGCTGAGAGCGTAACCGGAGGGGATAGTAGTGTTTTCCCCAAGCTGCTCTGAAGGACATAAGCCTCTCATTCCACAGTCTATCCTCAGCTCCTCTGCCCTCTCCAGGGCCCTGCCATCTGCCCCCTTGCCCTACACGCCCCTGCTTGCATTTCCTTCTGCACAGCTCTGTTTGCTCCTGGTCCTTCAGTCTTCTTAATAGCCATTCAGCACTTTTATTACACCATTAATTGCACTTAATTCAGCAACATTATCCAAACGCCTGAATAAGCTCAGAAAATTAAGTACACAGAGCTTTGTTATAAAATTCTCAATAATGAGCTCTGGTGGGACAAGGTCTGTTAAGTTTGAAATCACCCCAGGCCATTTTTTTAGCTACACCACTCTCAGTGCCCGAGTCTGCTTTAAAGTGGAAACGTGGAGAAAAAATGCCCTAAGGGTGCAGTTCTCCGGGTGCTCCGCCGTTGAATAACTGTGCCGGTATTATCCCTCGTATAAACAGCAGGCTTTGCAGAGCTCCATTTAGATGAATATGCAACACGAGCATGGACACAAGCCATAAGTAAGCTGTGATTTGCATCTGTCTATTTACAGTAGCAGGGGCTTAGTATTATTGGGGCAGAAGTGTTTGTTCAGCAGTTTACCATATCTGTTTAAATCACACTGGCAAATTTCATTTCCAAGTTCATTTGGAAGAACTAAAGTAGGGACATGCTTGCATCTGCACGCCTACACACCCACACTCGCTCCCACTCACAGACAAACCACGCATCGCAATTGACTTGTGTTTTTCCCTTCCTCAGCTATTGGCTCGCAGAGAAGGAGGAGCCCCAGTGCAGTTGCCTCAGAGATCTTTGAGCCTCACCTGGGCAGCCACATCCTACAGGTGAGTGGATTCATGTAATTCTCTTTTACACTCATATGTTCCCATGCACACGAAGATAACCGTGCCGGAGCTTTCGTAAACTCGTCAGCATAAAGCAAATCTATTTACTGTATGAAGCATGTCATTTATAAAACAGCACCAGGTTACTCATTATAATGGATCTTTTTAGAGTCAGCACTAGAATTATTGGCACCCATAGCAAGAAGGATCAGAAAGAAACATATAAAATAAATAACAACTCTCTCAAAATTCATTCTAATCAAGAGATTATTATTATTATTATTATTATTATTATTATTACATACTCTTAAGTAATTATCATCTGTTCCTTTTGTGTTATATGTCCCTTTGCTGAAAGATATTTAAATCTGTAGTTGTGAAGAATATTCCTTATTGTCTATGGATAAATTGCACTTCTGTATAAAAAAGGCATTGCTATAGTTGTTAACTTTAACTCTTGAGCAGCACAGATCTGTGCCAGAAACACAACATGGATGAGCAATAAAAAAAAGTAATATTAAAATAAAACTGTCCATGGGTGATATATCCTTATATGGACATCGTACAGGTGTGTGTATGTGTGTGTCGACAGAGGATGCTTCAGATGTCAAACTGTCAAACAGTGTGTTGTGTGTTGGTTGTTTGGCTATGTCATACTGTATTTACCCCTCCTCGTGCCTCGTGGGTTTCCTCTGGGTACTCTGGTTTCCTCCCATAGTCCAAAGACACACATATTTGGTTAACTCGCATTCCCAGATTGCCCATTGTGTGCGAATACGCTTGTGAATGTTGACCGGAGGTCCAACCAAGGTCTAAAAATGGGGAAAAAAATACAATGGCCTCCACAGTCCCTATGAAAAGGATGCGACACTATATTGCACAATCCTGAAGCCTGTACTGTATATATTTATTAAAACATAGTCAGGAAAAAAATGGACAAAAATGCTCTGGGTTTAAAGGATTAAGGGAAGGTTTAGCAGTTTAACAGTGCACAAGACGTAAGAGATGAATGGGGGAGTTGAATTCAGCGTGAATCCTGGATATGTAGAGGTAAGCATCTTCAGTGAGTAGCCCATATACAGCATACGGTATACAGGTCGGTCTACAATTTGAAACCCACATTCTGTTTAAACTGCAGTTCTTGCATTTTTTGGGTGTTACACATATATTGCATCTTTAAATAAGTTGCTCTTGTAATTTGAAAAGTTTTGGTGTGGGTGCTGAAACTCTTTACTGCTAGGCTGTTTAAGTTGTTTTGTCTAGTTTGATCGTTTCTTAATACAGTATGTGCTACAATCCTGAGATAAACTGTTTCTGTGTGTCCTGTTTTCCATTCAAGGTAAATTTAAGAGATTAGCTCGGTCGGGGTAATATGGTGTTAGCATGAAAGGGAATAAGTGTTTTGTTTGATTTGATTTGTCATTATCTGAGATTTGATGTGGTTTAAATTTGATTACTTCACAATATTGCTGCTGGATCTGCAGATTAATGGTAGATCAATCTTACCCCGTGTCGATGCAGCGCACGCTGTTGCTCCATTCTTGTATTTTTGAACGCCTCTGAGGTCAAACACATATTACTGTTTTACTTTGATTTCCATTTAAGAGCTGCATTTTTCATTCAGCGAATGAAATGTTTTATGAAATCAGGTTGTAGAACAGATACCGTGTGACAGGGGACAGAGGAGACAGACATATGTGGCGTCGTTGCATGCTATTAAACGTGAGGTAAATTAGAAGTGACACCTCAGCGCGTTTACCTGCGATGCACAAGTAGACAGAAGCGCTCAGGGGAGCCGAGGGAGGGGATTTTCATCCTTTCCACTACAGGGGAAAAAAAAAAAAAAGAAAGCTTTTTCCCTCATGTTGAACCAGAGCACCGGTGTCCTGTCAGATTCCTTTAAATGACACAGAACAGAAAGCGCAATTTACACCAGTCACCTGTGTCCTGAAAGCGGATTAGGAATATTTAAATAGCACGCCGTGGTCCCAGCACAGCCGCCGCTCTTTCCCTCTTCGACAGGTTAAGTGTCTGACAGGAAAGCGGAAATTTATAATTAACATCAATACCAGCCCTGGAAGTCTGTCGAGGCGTGGCCTTTTCAAGGAAGGACTTGTTCCTGGCAAATTGTCCCCATTAATCTTCAGCTTAATTGATTGCAAAAAGTTTTAGGATGACATTTTAAAAAAAAAGCATGCTCGGCTAGTGATTGATTTGGGGAAAATGAACTAATAATGGATGCGAGGCAGTCATTACCTGTTGAGCGTGCCTCTAATTTTAGACAGATTAGTCCGTGTTTGATAGAGCTTAATAAAGAGAAAGGTGATGTGTTGCACTGTGGGTTTTTACCTGTAGTGAGAAGTGTGGGTCAGTGTGCGGAGCACACACACACACACACACACACACACACACCTACACACACACACACACACATACACACTTTATGACTGCCTAAGGGTTGATTCCAAGTGGGTATTAAGCACATAGTCCTCTCTGCATATTTTATGCCCATAGATATAATTTATTATGCAGATAATGCAGATATATTACATTTTGTCCCCCTACTCTCTTTCTCTCTCTCTCTCTCTCTCTCTCTCTCTCTCTCTCTCAGTTGTGCTGTTACTGGGACGGACATTATAGCCAACTTAGAGAAAAGGATTGCTACAGAAAGCTCTCTGTTGTTTGTTTACTCAGAGATACACTGAATACTGAAAAACCACCAATTTTTTGTCATCCCCATATAATCAGCTAGTTGATTTAACATGCAAGCTGTGTGGAGGCAGCTGCTCTCTCTCTCTCTCTCTCTCTCTCTCTCTCTCTCTCATATAATCTCTCTCTTCCCACCACTAACCAATGTTTAATGTCATGACAGAAATATACACACAAAGATATTTCTCATATAAAGCTGCTTTAACATGGCATCTTGTTTTGTTTTGTTTCATGAACATAAATGTGTGTGTGGTCTGAAAGTAGACTGTCTGTATCATGAAGCCATCTTAATCTGCCTCCACCCAAACTCTTCTTCCTCCATCACTGTCTATGTGTGTACAACTACAACAGAGGTTATGGTTGGAGCACTGACAGTAGTTTGCACACACATGTGATTTTTTTGTGTGTGTGTGTGATGTCACTAATGTTCCTTTGCTGTGTTAGGAATTAAACTTAATGGGGCGTGATGTTATGGGAACATAATTAATGACAGGGTGGTTATTCTCTGTTACCAGGTCCAAAGGATTCCCTTTACACCAAAGCAATTTACAGTAAATAATTACAATAACAATTACGATAAACAATGCAGTATAACATTCATTATGTCCCAGTATGTTTCTCTAAGATGTCATGGATATCTTGAGCTGAAATGGGAACTCCATGGGAGACGTGGTTTGTCAAGGTTGGAGTGGAAGAATTTGAGCCGCACAGAGCGGTGAACTCAACCCCACTATACACCTTTGGGATGAACTTTTCAAACAGCACGTGATTAAAGATCATCACAGACCTGCTCCAAAATCTACCAGATGGAAGCCTTTAAAGAAAATTGGCAAAAAAATTGGTTAACAGCGAAGGGGGAACAGCAGCACATGGGCGGGTGTCCATAAACTTTTGGCCATATAGTGTAATATATTATTCCAGGTTGACAAAACACCTGTTTTTGTTTACATTGAAATGTAAATTAGAGTTTTTTGTAGACCTTAAAGGCAACCTGTTATGCAAAATTCATATTTTAGTCTTCAGTGTGCACCCTACAAAAAAGGGAGACAAAACATTCCCTTCTTTTTGTCCTTTTTCCATTTTCGTATTTTCCAGGATTTAAAGAGCTAATTAGATTTTCCTCATGTGACCTCGTATAATAAGTTACCTTGCCCTGGCATGCTCTGCTGTTCTCTGGTGGGGTGTGGCTCAGCCCTGGCTCATGTATGTAGACTAATTGGCATATCTAAAGGGGGAGTGACATAAACTCCACATTTAGGTATAAAAATGCGTTATATGATGGTGTATTTCAGGTGAAGTATTCGCATACATACTTTGGGGAACACCTGAGACCTGTGTCAACTTTTTTATTATAGTAGTAAAATATGGGACCTTTAAACAAAGTTTCATTGAGCAGGTTTTCTTCATTAAACCCATATAAATTGTGATGCATAATGTGTATCAGTCAATCAATGCCTTCTAGAAATCTGACAGAAAGGTTGTCATATCGCACACCTCTTATAAAGTTGATATAAAAAAAGCAGCTTGTTATTGAGAAACTGCACAATCCTTTGTCCGGACACTATTCCCATATCAGAAATGGTTTCAATGATTTAACGCTCTGACACTGGAGACTCCTTCCCAAAGTGCCAAATAAACATGTCCTTGAAGAAAATGTTACCATATCAAGAATCATGTTTTAATCTATTAAAACTTTTTTACAATATTTGTTTACAATGATGTATTATATATATATATATATATATATATATATATATATATATATATATATATATATATATATTTTTTTTTTTTTTTTTCTATAAATGCTGCTGCACGTCTGACCAAATAAGAATCAAGTATTCAACAGTGATGTGGTAGAAATACTGTATAAAAAACTTCATGTTAAAACATTAATAGTGGAATTATTAGTGATATACATGTATAATATGTCATTTTTCCGAATATAATAATTCCGAATAAAATTCTCTGATACAACATAATGTGCTGACTATCAAATAACTTCAACTGTCTGAATACTTTGATACTTTCTTAGCTGTACTAATAATCCCCACATAACCAACTCACATACTGTACAATTTACCCCACTTTCATTTTTAAGTAAATCATAAAAATCTATGCATTAAAACAAACAAACAAAAAAAAAAAACAGAAAGTATGGGGAATGCATATCTTTTTAGCTGCAACATAACTTTAAAAATATGAAGACACAGAGGGATCAAGAAAGGAAAAAATAGTTTTCAGTCCTTCAGCCTCATCTTATTGGCAGTGATAAAGATGTTGAGCATAATTAACACCACAAGTCTGTCCTTAATCTTAGACCACGTGAAAAAAAGTGATCCTGATTAAATCACATTCCTCTTTTATTAGTTTAATTTTCTCAACAACAACAAAAAAATCCCTAGCAGAAATTAATTTAAATATACGTAATTTGCTTTCTTGTAGATGTTCAGCAATTTGCAAATCTGATCTGTTAAGAGGTGCAGTTAACAAATTGCCAGAACTTTGCGTCTCTGTGCATAGGACGGATTAATTCTCATGCTGTTTGTTGCTTATAAAAGCTGCTTTTGCTTTTGATGTGTTTTAATGATAAAGGATGAAAAAAAGAAGGAGATTTGTTTTTCTCTAAGGATAGAGCAGGCTTTTGTCGATCCAGAAGCTTAATTACAGCTAGTCTGCTCGTGCATGAGCACGTGTGTGCATGTGAGCTTCTATCCTCACACCTGTAGAAAGTTGAGGCGACTCCAAACACCTTCTAATACGCCTCACATCTGCTGATCTCAAGGCCTGATCTTTTATCAACTCCTGTTTACTTCATTGCTCTTTGTATCTTTGTTTCTGGCCGCTACTCGTTTGTTGTTCCTGGCACCTTTGTTGTTCCCGACTCCGTGTCGTGTGTGTGATAATGGGGCTCAGATTAAAAACACACGCATGCACAGTCGCTTTCAGAAGCCTTCGATCTCCACATCGGCGGAAAGCGCGGTGACGACGGCTTCAGAAATGACAGCTGTTTACATTTGCATAACATCAAGGAGGAGCGAGGCAGTGTCTTTGAGGCTGCGTGTGTGCAGCTGTCACAGTCTGTAATCACAGGTTGATTTGTGGTTCGCACCAACCACCATCGCCACACCACCGTTCCTCCAGCGGCTGACAACACGCCGAGGCGGTTTGGAGGAAAGAGCGCAGAATGAAGGCATTTTTCACCTGGAAACGTGTATGAGGAAGAAGCGACGTCCCAGCGCAGTCATACTCATCATCCCCATCCGTCAGCTGCGATGTTGACTGCAGGTCATGTGACTTGCACAGACCACTTAATGGTGGAGGTTAATTGGGAAAATGTTGCAAATAGGCTTTGTGTGGAATCTCCAGACAAAACTGTTTCTCCCTCCCCCCCTCCCACTCACCGGGTTGCTCCATAAAGAAAGTGTGTGTGTGTGTGTGTGTGCTATTATGTGTATTCATATGCAGGCTTTATGTGCACTAGTGTGTGACAGATTTCATTGAAAGAGAGCGTGTGTGCGTGTGGATGTGTCTTCATGCCTACATATATAGATGTCTATGTGCGTTCAATCTCCTTAACTGCCACCCTGTGCAGTTTCTCCTGCTCTGGACTCGTTCCATTCAGAAAGCTGCTGTGCTTTATCACACTGTGCTGGAGCTTCTGTCGTTACAGTTCGTCTCGTACAGAACCTGCTGGAATTCAGTGTAATTTTATATGATTCCCAGCAATAGACGACTAGGATCACACCATCACAGTGTTAACTGATCATAGATTTCATCACAGAAGGCTGTTACATTATGCATGCTTTACTTAGGATTGTACACGTCTGGCATCAAGGTAGTTGTTTTTACTAACTGGTAGTTGTACCAGGAGATGCACCAAAAGTGCTTTTATTCAGGATTGTGTTAAAAGGTTGCTTCATGTTCTGGGTGGACCCTTTTGATGAATGAAGAGAAGAGAAGAAAGTCACATTCTTACACTGGCGTACTGTATGTGCAGATATCAGGAACTGCTGCCTCTGTGACTACTTTTAACTAAATGTTTCCTCGATCCTGAAAACAGACGATGGTTTCAGCTAGGGGGTAACTATACTTAATTTATTATAGGTGAGGAACATAAGATATGAGTCTGGAAATGATGTGTTTGTAAATACATTTATTTGTCAGTAAGTTATTTTTTAAATACTTCTGAGGTCATAAATATTGGCATCCTCTTAATGAGATCATTTGTGCCTTTAAGTTGTATTACTGAATATGCACAATTATATGTTTGCAGATTTTGAGGCTTTTGGGTTATGTTTTAAAAAATTTGATCTTAATAATAAAACTTCACACCATGTCAGTGAAACTTAGTAACATAAAGGCTTTTGCTGTACACGGATACATCAATACGGAGAAGTGTGAATTGAACCAAAAACAAACAAAAATTTCTTTGATGATATGACTTTGATGATTCAAAAAATTCTTTTTTTTTGTACTGTAGAAGCATAAATTGTCCAGTTTTTTGTATTATTATTATTATTTTGTATATTTCATTACCAACCTGAAATGAATCAATTCAGATTTTTTTATTCTAATGTGGCTCAGATCTCTCTCTCTCTTTTTTTGGCAGTCTGAGATGAGTCACTTTCGTATGTGGTCCTAAAAATTTATATATTTAATTCAAATTTTCCTACAATCAAGTATGATATACATTGAAATGCTTATACGACTGTCCATAACCTTAAAATATATATATTTTTCTACGATTAAATTGCACTAAAGAGTACAATTAAAGAAAAATTTAATACTTTTAATTTAAAGTATATTTGTACAATTAAAGTAATATAAGAATAATATGTTTTTAATATATAAAATAAAAATGTATTATATAAATTTAGGTTGAAAATGTACAAAAGTTACCAAAATAAAATAGAACTAATATAAAAGGCTGTAAACAATGCAGGATTTACAGATAGTACAGCAATAAATTGTAAACTATAAAATATAGAAGTGTAAAAATACAGTATGTTGAGCGGTTATGACACCAGCATTGTGATTGAAACATGACGTATGAAATGGAATGGTACTGATGCTGTATATATCTGAAACAATGAGGCTTATAGAGTGAACTTACAGAACATTACAAACATTTAAATCTATAATTGATATTATAAATTACCATATTGTAAACGCTCTGTCCATGCGACTTGAACGAGAACCTTCACAATGGAATTCTGGTGACTTTTTGCCTCTGTACATGTATAGAGCACTGACACTATCAGTCAGCACCGCCAGCACAGGGATTTCATAACACTGCTAGCAATCACTGCTAAAACAGTTAAAGTGAGGCATCTGGCTTTCTTAATTTTTCTGGACCTCAACAAATACAGCTGTTTAACTTCTCGCCGCCTTCCAGAGCAAAACCCCAAGCACTACTGTATTTTTGCTAAAATGGGATCCATTGTTTAAATGATGAGTGTGAACTGCCAGGACTGGCATGTGTGGCTTATAGTGTGAACTTACATCTATAATGAATATTACATATCACTATATTGTAAACACTCTATCCACTCGGTCAGCTTCAGTCTCATATTTCTATTTTCATCAGCCGTTGGGACGTGTGGACGTGAAGAAAAACGTGTTTTGCAACATGTCCATCACAGAGGTGCAGAGAAGAGTCCATTTGAGTGGGCTGAAGGTCAGCACACTGCGCTTTTAGCCCCTTTATTTAGATCAGCTGTCGAAGTAGTGCTGGAGTTTCTCCTTTGTTGACTAATTTGCTGTTGAAAGCAAACATGTCAGCGCTCTTCCTGCCGTGGTTCACTAGCTTGCATAACATAATGGGAGCAGAATTTACATATCCATAAACACGCGCACGCACACACAATCACACACACACTTGCAAACTACATCTCACACACACACCAAAATTCACTTGATCTCATCTCTGGGTTGGATAGGTTCCTGACAGACCATCATTTATGATGCTGTCCAGCCCAACCGATGAGCCTCTTGCACTCATCCTCTCCATCCTACGCTTTTTCACTCTATATTTGGATCCGTCACGCCTCTGTGTCATTCAACACATGTCTTTCTTGTGGAAGAGACAGCAGCGCTCAGGACCGGGAGCACACTGAGCAGATCCTTTTCTCCAACACTCATGCTGATGAGGCATGAACTTATGGAAGGAGTTCAAACTTCCTAAAGTTGCAGCAACACTTCAAATTTGTAGAAATTGGGACGGAAACCTGTCCTATATTTTGGTACAATTAAAATGGTAGTTACAGTATGATTTATGTTTGAGAACTAATGTTTTAGTGGAAGCGAAGTGGAAGCATTTTGTATTTTAACATTACAGTCTAATGCCATACAATACTTTATCAAGATTAAGAACATAGTTTCTGAAAATCATTTTTTTCACCTAGATCCTAAAATGGAATTGTTTGATTATATACACTATATACTGTATATGACTATGTCTGAGAGAGTAAGGATGAGAGTGTATTGGATGTTTTGTGATCAGGAGGATTTCATGGTCAGTTTTGTGCAGTTTGTGATCAATTAAAAGGTTCAAAAGGATCTCAAAACTGTTGAGATGGCAACATTTACACTTCCTTCTTTGGCAAGTACTTTCATCCAAAGTGCCTTACAGTTAATCTGAACAGATTAGGATTAATAGCCTAGCTCAAGCGTATTGGTACCAAGATTAAAACACAGCTTTCTTATTACTAGTCTGGAGCCCTATCCAGTACTACACCACTACTGCCTAATTGGTCACACTGGTAATGTCCTACCAGGTCGATCTTCTACCGTTGTTCTACCAGGTGATGATGCGAATGTCAAAGTTTAGGTCACAAAACGATCCAATAATTGTCTTAATTGTCACCATTGTCTTGGTGAAAACCGTGAAATCTGGAGTGTATAGAAAAACCAAGTCATGTAGTGTGTGTGTGTGTGTGTGTGTGTCCACACATGCATCACTGTCTCAGTTCACACATGTATGAGCAGACATTGTGCTTGAGCATGCGTGTTGTGCGTGTGCGTGTGTGTGTGTGTAACTGTGTGAGTGTGACTCCAGGTGGCTGGTGCAGGCAGGTGTGTGTGAGCTCTCTTGTCACCAGGCTGCAGGTGTTAACTGGCCACAGGTATTAACAGAGGGTGGGCGGCAGCTGCTCCAGTTACACACACACCTCCAGTGGAACGGCTGAATGCCGGACATGGAGCACGCTTAAGGACACGGCAGCATGCAGATATGTATTCACGGCGTACTTCTTAGCACTCGGCGTCGGCTGTTGATGTATAAGCCCTTACTGACCTTTGGCATGTTGCTTTGGGTACGTTAGCCTGCATGTTAATGCGGGGGGGGATCTATTTCCTACTGTATATTCTGCAGCCTTTATCCTCGGCTCCCTGTCAATAACACTCTGGTGGAAGCCTGAGCGGACGCCGCTAAAGAATCCAGGGGAAAAAAGGTCAATGGGCAGTGTGAAGCCAGGCATTTTGATGATCCCTGTCTCTATTTTCTGTGCAGGGCCAGCGATTCATTAGCAATGGGAATTCGGATGGGGAGAAGGGGAGGGGAAAAAAATACGGCCTTATTATTTATGCAGTCAATAGCAAGGCTTGTCTGCATTCATAATTGTTTGATTTTATAGGCCAGTCTTTAAACAAACATTGTCTATGGTAATGTGCTGCCCTGATGGATGGGAAAGGTTTTGTCTGTGAATATCATTTGGATAATTAAAAATGACAGACCAAATCGCCCGCTGTCTTGACCCTCACTTTGTTTCCCGAGCGATGCCGCCGAGATGCTGATTGCTGTCAATCAGGAGTCTTGGGAGGATTGGGGAACGGGGGCAGCCATGAACCCTGACCTGCGCTGTTGATCTCAAATAGATAACAACCTTGAAATAACGGCAGAATTTCAACTGGCCAGGAGACCAGACCAGGTCCAACTTCCCAAAAGAGACACTTTTCTTTCTCCCTGTCTCTCGTTCTTTCTCTTCATGTCTCTCTTTTCTTTCTTTTCACTTCTCTTTAAATCGAATGAAATAAAAACTACAAATAACATCATTAATCCATCGAACATCCATGGAGGTGTTCAGGTAATTGTGCGTTGTATCACCTACGTCATCCCCCCCCCTTATCCTCGGCTCCCTGTCAATAACACTCCTGTGGAAGTCTGACCGGACGCAGCTAAAGAATCCAGGGGAAAAGGTCAATGGGCAGTGTCTCAGCCGTGCGTTCTAAACTGTACAGTATATGAAAAATTCCATCCTGAACAGAGACATGGATTGATAGAGTCTAACCTCAGCCATGATGGAGAAAGCTTTTGACGCGTCAGCTCCGCTCCCCACGTCCTAATGATAGCGGGGGGGGGGGTAGAAATGTAAACCCTCCATCTCCAAATAGTGAGCACAAATCCGAGTGTGGAAATTAATCCTCTCATTTCTCTGCTCCTCATTGTGTCGCGCCAAAGGAATTTGATCCCATTGAATAATTTCATTATAACTCGTGAACATGTGGATTAATAAGTGGCTTCACTGTAAAGAAGACAGAAAGCTCTTTTTTATTTCTCTCTCTCTCTCACACACACACACTCAAATTCTCCATTTTCTTTCTTTTTATTTCTAGCTCCTGAGGTCAAACAAACGTCATAGGACAACTTTATGTGCACAGTTCGTGCAGGAGATTAATATTAAATGTTCTGTATGTTGTAATGAAAAAGACTTTTGTAGAGTGTTAAAAGTCAGCAACATGAATGAGAATGAGGTCCGTTTTTATTCCATATACAAATATATTTTATTTTATTTTACTTAAAATTCAGATGTTATTTGACACGTACACAGCCGTACACAGTACGACATGCAGTTGAAATGCTTACAGGACTTCCAGTGACCAGGAAAATGAAAATAAAATGAAAAAAAAAAAAGGGTAAGATAAATATATGAAACTGAAATCTGCAAATAGAAAAATAAAAATAAAATGAGCAGAATATATACATAGGCATAAAATGTGCGAAAGAATGAAATGTACAAAAGGTCAATCAAATAAATATATGCAAGAGAAAATGTTAAGTAGAAGTATGTACAGTACAGATGTGTACAGTAGTAATGTTATAATAAGCAATAATAATGACATTAAGACGGGTGGTATTTACGGAGGAATGTTTTTCGTAATGAGACGTTTCGGCTCAGTAAGTGCACAGCGTTTTGTGGGAGAAGAGAAAGGGGAAGACGGAGAGAATATCTACTGTATGTGTGAAGAGAGACACCTTGACCTGTCTGTTAAATGCGTATCGATTATCAGGCAGTGTCTATCTCTGGTTAAATGTCATTATGTCTGACTGTGAGCTCTGCAGGCTTATTACAGAAACACTGTATGGTGTATAGACAGTGCTATAAACGCCAGATCTAAAGTGATGGATTGCTTTTATTGACTTTTCTCTTAATGATGACTATTGCCAAATAAACCAAAAAACCTTTCATAAACAATAATTTCCTCAAATTAATTTGTTGTTGTTTTTTGTTTTTTTATATAGCTGTAAGTTATTTGTATTCTGTTCGCACTGTTTCATGTATTCGCATTTTCGGGATAGTTAATACAGCCTCGTTAATATACAGTATAGCTCTATTATCTCATACATACAGTACATTATGAGTTCTTGTCAACCTGTTTGTGTTAATTCCACAATAAAAAGCATGCGGTACAGTATATGAGGTGTAAAATGCAAATACACTGTGCATCCGCGTGTGCTACGTACCAGCTCTCGGGTCACTCCTCTGATCCATCAACGAAGGAAATGAGCGAGAAATAAAGCAAATGAAAACAAGGGCATTGAAAAGCAAGCCGCATCTGTGCACTGTCAAGCATCAGGCAGATAACATCTGGCTTCCAGACTGTTTGTCATGGCGTCGTTGAGACTTGCTCAGGCTTTTTTTTTTTTTTTTCTTTTTTTCTCCTTCTCTCCCCCTTGCGTGCTGTTTTATTACAGGCTGAATTTGTCAGCCAGGAGTTGTAAAGAATAAGTAGCTTTGGAGTGTTAGAGATGAGACCGAAGGCCTGTTGGTTTGGGAAGAAGCAGCACTCTGTTGTAACTACTGTATGTTAAAGACGTTCCACACCATCAGAAAGCAGCGAAATAGACTCTCGATGCTTTTTCACTGGCACTCAACATCCGTTTTAACATCGGGGCTCATCATCCTAACATTGGGAACGAGTTGATATTTGTAATAGCAGTTAAGGCTGTTAAACTGGAGGACAGGTTTGATATTTTGAAACCAAATGGCTATTTAACACTCATTCCACACATGTCATATTGAGACTCTTCACAAAGCAGCAATGCATCACAGCTTGTCGTTAACGAATTTGTGTACTGTAAGTCCTAGGCCTTAAATGACGCTCATGACATCTCATGACAGTTTTGCAAGATGACAGATTTAATGCTAAAATATACTATAATTAAGTAGTATTATATGTTGTGTTGTCTGGCACCAGAATGTTGGATCCTTTGAGTGCTGTATGTTGTAGGGTGGCACCTTGGTGGATTGAACTTGCTTGTGTGGCGCATCCCTTGGCTGCTGGATGGGTTTGGGATCCGTGGAGTTTAGACGGCAGCCTTGAGTTCCTTGGGTACTGGCTGCATTGGCTTTTCTGTGGGATCATGCTGGATATGCTGGTCTGTGGTCCCCGGAATCATGGGTGCGTCTTCTGTACTCATGATCCTCTCACCATCTGCTGCTGTATAGTCGGTGATGCAGTACCCCTAAGCATGAGGACAAAATCATTGAGTATACCTTTAATTCAAATGCAAATACAAATTTTAATGCAAATCTACATATGAAGGACAAATTAAAAGAAAACCAACAGTGTCTTAGGGAATTGTTGGGGCAGGACGAGTCACCAGAACAGTTTCAATCCACCTTGGCATCAATGGACTGTACTTCAGTGATGAGCACTAATCCTCTCAAAGATATTCTCACTGTTGGTGTTTTGCTGATTGCGGTGGAGAGCTCTGTCTTAACCCATGAGCCCCAAGTCTCTAATAGTTCAGTTAGTTAGGAGAATTGGGGTGACTGTGGCTACTGTTCAGTGAACACCGTGGCTTCTGGACAGAAGGATTGAGATCATTTAGGAAAATTCCCTCTTCCATGGAAGCCTTTCCTTTCATATGTCATCACTCTATATATGAATATCTTATGTAAAAAGCATATCCTGTTAATTTTTCACAAATACAAAAAATAAATAGCTTTTTTTTTTTCTTTAAAGGTTTTATTATTGATACCAGTGAGCAATCTTCTCGCTGCTCGTCTTCACTCACACACAGCATGCAGCTCTGTTCCCATTCAGCTGTCGTGATTACTCTAGCACATTCACTGAAGGCATAGAGTCACTAGCTTTCCTTATGTAACACCTGTACTAGCGCTGTGCGGCTCTCCGGAATCAGGGTTATGTGCCTCAGCCTCGTAGTTATTATTTATCCTGCTCCTGCCTACATAAGTAACCCTGCACTCAGCAGCATCCGTTACACACAGAGAGAGAATGATGCAAGTTAATATTCAGCAGGGGCAGTGGTGGCTCAGTCGGTTAAGGCTATGGGTTACTGGGTTACTGATCGGAAGGTCGGGGGTTCAAACCCCAGCATCGCCAAGTTGCCACTGTTGAGCCCTTGAGCAAGGCCCTTAACCCTATCTGCTCCAGGGGCGCTGCTCCGTAAGCTGGCTGACCCTGCGCTCTGACCCCAGTTTCCTAATTGGGATATGCGAAAATTGAGCAATTTCCCTCTGGGATTAATAAAGTTCTATAAATAAATAAATAAATAAATAAATAAATATTCCATGTCTGTGGTGCATGAGGGCGTTAGTCTCAATCGCCCCAGCGAGTCAGGAACAGGATGTATTTCATTCAGGCCATAAAAAATTGATGGCTTTAGGGAGTGAGCACTTTTGATCACGCATCGCCATCACGGCACAAGAGCTCATTGACCTTCATCAGTGCGACTTGGACGTATATCTGAAGGGGGGCATCTGCGGTGGAAAGGTGCAAAGATTCCATCCTTCTCTCTTGTTCAGTGTTTTTTGTCTGTGTGTGTGTGTGTTTTTTGTGAGAGCGAGCGTGTAGCCGAGTGCAGCCCCTAGCTCCCACCCCCTTCCCTGTGCTCTGACAGCCGCTAATAATAACGCATGAAGACAGTCAGACAAAATGAAGACAAATGCAGCTTGCCGCCCTGGAATCATAATCTCTGGAAGACCTCAGTGAAAGAGATGTCCTAACTGTACATGGATGTTCTTGATGGCTCCCTCCTGTGACCTGCATACACACGTACACACACACATATGCACTCACACATGGAGAGACACCGCCCTTACCTCTCCCAGCATCTTGAGCGCGCTCCTTCTTTCCCTGAGGTCGGAGTGAGGAACATATGGAGCTTGTTGGACATTCAGAAGCGAGCGCACATGCATGCGTGTATGTGTACGAGTCAGGGCGTGTGTGCAGATGGGTATCGTTAAAGATTCATGAAGAGTAGAAGATCTGAGGTGGAGGTTGGAGCTGCAGCGTGGGAGAGTGAAGGTGAAGAAAATGGCTACAGACACCGAGCGTACTGAGTAGATCCGCACCACGGTATAAGTGCACTAGCAGCACTCTGGCCGTGGAAGTTACACGAGCACATGTTACACGAGCACGCTAACATGAGCATGCTAACACGGCCTATAAACAATCTAGCCTCTGTTTTCCTACAGCTTAACCACTGTAATCTTTTCCTCATCTGTAACTTCCTTTTGATTCTCTCCTGTTATTCTTTCATGCATGAAGGTGTTTCTTGGACTGGAATATGGAATAAATGTACGCATCTTCTGTTTTCTGACTCCCTATTTGAATTAACCGAATAATAAGTACAAATACAAGATAAGGCCTTTTCCCGGCATACAAAACATATTAGGATGTTCATTTTGGTCGGGGTATTTTAAGACGCATTATGAAAACCCGTATCATCTGTTATTCAGCATTTATTATATACCTGTTATTGTTACAGTACAACATACTGTAATGTAATATGCTTTGATATTAGGATTAAGTGCTACATCAATATCATATTGTCTTGGTGTTTCAGTATGTAATGTATCAATCTGATTAGTCAGAAGGTGTTGATTAGTTATCTATAACAGCATGTCTCGGAGAGTTAAACTGCAAGGTTTAAATCAACATTCACATTCTAAAGTGTTCATTTCTCAAGTCTATAGCAACAAGGACTTGTATGATAGATGGGCCACGTAACCAGATATAAAGAAATGTTGTAATTATTTATTTAAATCTTTATTTAGAATTTATAATAGTAGCCTCAATGGCAGCGTATACATACTGTAGCAGAATGTCGAACCCCAAGCCTTGACACCTGTACACAACACATCTGTATGTAATCTGACAATTCCACAGATACCCATAAGTTTTGAGCCAGTTTTGATTTTGTAAAAAATAGTAGTGCATCCATTATGATGTTCAATAGCATTACATCATACATGATGCATGTGTTGCATGGGTTTGAGACACTTTGAAAGCTGGAGCTGATGAAATGATCAGAAACATGAACTTGATGTATAGAGTGACATCATCCGAAATGGCATTGAATTAGATTTATTGCAATATCAATATCACGTCTTCATATCCTAACCCTCCATAAAATATCCAATGCTGAAATTCAACAGTGTTTCAGCAAAACCTCTCACATACTGTATTGATTCTGCTATATACTGTACATGCAAAGATGCAATTGCTGCCACAGAGTCAGTGTTTTCTTCCTGATTTGGTGTCTGTTGACAAGGAGCCCTCTACTGGCAGGAAGCATGAATAGCTTTATTGTCTCAGTCTTTCAGCTTCAGCCTTTCTTTATGTGACACACCAGCAAACAACATACTTTCAAACAAACTCGCCTTAACTTGTGCAAATCAGGATGTGATCCAGGTTAAGCACTACGTATGAGAAAACTCTGCAATATACTTTATTATTCTGTCTCTATTATACTCCTGGACCTAATCTTTAAACAGTCAGTTTCTGTTCAGTGTTAGTTGTAAAAATTTTCTCATTGGCTTTGACGATATGTTATGCCTTCAGTGTCTACAACACATGTCCAAGTTTCAAGCTTCAGCATGAAGACCTCTAAACAACACCTACTCTGTAATTTGATACAGTATGATATGAGCATACCATCATATTTTCCTATACAAAAAAAAAATAATAATAAATACATTTCCTCCTCTAATGGCCAAAACAATTGGAAATGGCTTGGAGCGAGGTCAGGCATGTGGCAGTAACTCCAGAGAGAGTACCTGTAATGTGCAAATGGTGTTTGTTATTGATTGTATATTGATTATGTACAGTATACTGTTCCCAAAGACAGACACATCTCTTCTAAAAGTTGGCAACAAGTTATCTGTTTTCAATAAATTTTCAAGAATCAGGCATTCCACTCGCTGAATGTCCAGAGAAATGATATACTTTGCTTGAAGTAAATGTGTTCAGTAAATGTTGATCGTTTTTTTGATTGATTGAAAACAAAATTCAAAAAGTCCTGGTTTGACTTGAACGATGTTTTGTCTTGAACGATTGTATGTAAACATTTCTTAACATTTCAATCACAGCGTACAGATTCACACTCTGAACCTGAAGTTTAACTATTATTGTTTCATTTATATAGTTAAAGAATGCTTCATTTTTTGTTTTTTCTACAAAACTAATTGTTGAGCAGTACATTATTTCCCGCTCACTCTGCAACTTTTTTCATGCTTTTATACTTTTAACTCTGTATAGTTTGTGCAAGCTGTGATGAAAAGTGATAAATGATAATGAGCTGTGAACAAATGCACACATATCTAAAGAAAGTCAAATGACTTGTACAAATACATGTGATTTATCTTTTCTTTTTCATTTTTTAAAATTATTATCTATTACAAATTCAGTGTATTGACAAAGTCCAGGCAGCTTCATTACTCTGTGAACTCTTCAGCTATGTGGTTTTTCTCAGCAAGTACAAGTACATGCACTCGAATTTTTTTTCTAACTGGGAATACTGCTTTAAAAGGAGTTCAGTAATCCTGCTCCATCAGAAGCGATGTGTTAGGTGATATTATGATAACAGACGCTTGACTCTTCTCAGCATCATGGTCTTGACATCTCAGCTTGGTGCCTCAAACATTAGAGCCTGGATTCTGCACCCAGGATTCTGGATATAAAAGACCAAAATTATTCATGGGGCTAAGGAATAGGATTATGGAGTATTACAGTGTCGTGCTTTCTAGATAAAATGGATTGTATACACTTAATGTCCGCTCGATGTCGTCCTTCTACGCCTGCCCTATTATCAGAGCCACTAATCTGCCTGGGACAAGCTTGCTATTTGTGAGTTCTTCACTCAGTGTGCTTCTGCTGTCGATTACGTATTAAATAATGGCTGTTTCACCAACACGCTGAAATGAAATCCCAAAGCATTTGTTTTAAAGGCAATAAGTGGAATTGTGTAGTTATACTACAGCGCTAGGACCCGTCGTTTATAGTTAAAGAGTTAAAAGGTCAAAGCTAAAAATAAGCTGGTCAGCTTTTATGTAATTAGATATGATGATATTTTAGTTTGAAGCTGATGTACATGTCTGCCTGTCTTTCTGTACGGCAGATCTCCCTACTTAACTTATTATTATTATTATTATTATTATTATTAATTCAAAGAAATGTAAAATTTTGTTGAGTAAGGTTGAGTATCCTACGACTGCGCTATATTCATTCAAAAAAAGCACTTACTGCTATGAGGCAAAAAAACTGCTCATAATGTCCCTTCTCCTCAACATTTTTATTTTATTTATGGCAACTTCAGGCAAATACTAAAGGGCTCGCAAAGTTTCATTAAATTCTGTCCAGGCAGTTTCACATGATGCTGTGACAAAATTGGTTGGACAGACATACAGATATACAGACAGACATTTTCTGAGCCTGGTTTGGGTTCCTCAAATGTATGAAATGTTAAGATCATTAAAAGAATGAGTTTTGACTAATGTACAGACACAATCGTTCTTTTATTTATATAGATCATATGATAAATTATGTTTAAAAAATATATAAAAATGGTGTAGTTCACTCTTAAAAGAAGTCCTGTTGTTTTTTAGATTGGACTCGTTGAGACTCATTAGCTCCTGCTAGAAATAAATAGCTCATAAAAATTACAAAAATCGAAATTGCTATTTAAAACCTAAATTACTGCTGAGGATCTCATGCATATTCTCGTAGCTCCTCATTAGGAATTCTTTTATCTCGCTCCCCTGATTTACACAATTTATGGTGTAATTTATACAACTGTTAATTGAGGAACATGTTGGAAGTACTAAACTGCCTTCAGTTTTTCTTAAACAGCACATTTTAACAAATATCAAGACACTTGCGAATTGAGTGTTTTGCTTTGAACAATCTCCCTTTGGATACCGGATAAGTTGCATAATGAAAATGCATGCATCATATTTTCTCCAGCACGTCAACAGAATAAGGATTGCATTGAATATTAGGCTTGAAAGAATCATTAATTACATCCAAAATTGACACAGTCCCAGCTGAGGCAGAGCGGGAGCCGCTGAGTGTTCGAGGCGCCCTTTAATTGCTCTGGAAGTTTGAACTGCTGGTCGTTCAATTCACAGAGCTGCAGAATTGGAAAATCAGAGGCTGCGTCACTGGGGAGAGAATCAGAAACACGGACCACGCCAACGATTTAAACGATGCAGCGTTCATTGTCGAGATCTGCGATTTCAAAAATGTGTTTGTAAATACCAAAGAGTGTGTAAAAGCAGTAATCCATCAGAGCTCTAGAGTAACACTCGTCGAGCATCATTATTACGTAGAAAATGATAAATTGGACATATCGTGATATTAAACTGTGTCACTTCTGAAACAGAGGGAACTGAATAATCAAGTGAATTACAGCGTGTTTCAAAAGACTCCATACACACAGTAGTGAAATGTAACATGATTGCAGATTCTTTGGAAACGCACACAGAGACTCTTTTATCTCTTTCACTCATAATGATCCTGTGTTAATGCATCCGGTGCATCTTCATCAGTGATCTGTGTGCTGTCTTTACTTGATCCTCTACAGACTTCATATGTGAAGTGAGTTTAGACCAGGGGACCTCTAACGGCACCACACGGAGCTGCAGTGATCAGTCCAAGAAACTGTTGATCCAATCATCAGTTAATTTCCCCCATGTTATGGATACTTTTGGGACACCCTGATTTTATACCCAGATAGCACCTGGATGAGGGATAGTTCTGGCAAAAATCTGACTCTGTTGGTCCACTTGCCTCACTGGTAAATAATACATTTTTCGATGTTTTTTTCTTGCCCAGGTGATAAAGTGTTGTTTATAAGTGACTCTATAAATATGAAATAATTGTTCAGGTGTGTCTTTAGCATTTGGCAAATGAGAGTGAACCGCTGGTCGATTGTGGTAGAGGTGAACCAGAACTGGGTCACTATTATTTCACTATCTGGGTAATCTTTGTCCTATTTATAACTCTGTCTCGTTGGTTTTCTGAATATTGCTTTATTTTATTGCAGTTTTAGAAACTAAGACTCTATTATTATAGTTTGGGTTCCTACCGGTACTATACTGTATTAGCCTGTTTGATTGGTCACTTCAATAGAATGTGTTTAATCTACGTACTGTAAGTCATAATAATGAAAGAAAACGTATACATTTTTGGTTAACTAATTCAATTCAATGCAATTTTATTTGTATAGCGCTTTTAACAATTATCATTGTCGCAAAGCAGCTTTACACAATCAAAAGAATTATTGAAGTCCGTATGGAATGTGAGTGTGCATGAATCAAAATGAGCAGATTGTCCCTGCATGTAACTAATGCATCCTGTTGATGAACATTTCAGGACATTATTACGGAAAATAAAACGTACTGTATATGTAGAACACACGTGCCACTTGCTCGTTCCTAAAACAGAAAGATGACAGAACGCAGGCCTGAGGCTGTTGTTATAGATTTCATGGCCATGCATGTATGACATGTGAATGTCAAGTGTTGTACTTATGGTTTTTTTTTTTTGTCAGCGCTGCATCATTTACCCTGACCTGCTGATTACCATGCATGTAATGGGAAGAGGTGAATTAATTGCTGATTAATTATCATTTGAAAGATGCAAGGCACATCGAGAGAGAGAGAGAGAGAGAGAGAGAGAGAGAGAGAGAATAAACAGTGGAGAAGTTCGATGATCCAATGATGGCTGCATACAGTCTGTTTGCAAACCTATTTGACGAAGCACACAGTTCCTTAGTCAATCTCTGTCCTTCACTAATATCTCCACACACCTTACTTTATCCCTGTGTGAGTTTGTGTGTGTGTGTGTGTGTGTGTGTGTGTGTGTGTGTGTGTGTGTGTGTGTGTGTGTGTGTGTGTGTGTGTGTGTGTGTGACTCCATCCCCCTCTGCCTCAGCGCGTCCCAGCACGGTGGCCTGGAGCACAGCGGCACTTCAGCTTGACTGACGTGGCTAATACAATTCAATTAATCCCCAGACGAGCTCATCTCTCAATGGCCCCTGAGGTCTAAAGGGGAACTGGTATTTGGGAGCAGGAGGACAGGATGAGAGGCTGCTATGTGAATAGGTCGTCTCCACAGGAGATAGGTACAAAGCAGCCAGTCACTCATGGGGGAATTGAAGTGATATTGAGCCGCCGCTGTAAACGTAGAAGAGGATTACAAGCCCTTTTGGCGAAGCGGCCCGACTGCGCGCTCATTCTCATGTCCTACTTACGTCCTTGTGTGTCTTTTCATCTCCGTCCTCCACGTCCGGCAACACACTCGACACCTCGCGAGGCGACTCGATTTCCACTCAGGCTTTATCCTCATCATGAGCAAAAATGATCCCTCAATATAAAGATGACTTTATATTCAAAACGTCTCTCTTTTAAGATTTATGGCACGCTTTACAAGGCAGCGTTATTCTCAACATTCAACTTAGCATACATTATACTGTATTTAGCACACTCATTACTGTGTTTGGCATTAGAATGCTCATTCAGATAACTTTAAAATAGTAAGTAAGTAAGCATGTTGAGGAACGTGTGTGTGTGTGTGTGTGTGTGTGTGTGTGTGTGTGTGTGTGTGTGTGTGTGTGTGTGTGTGGTGTAGTGTTTATGGGAGAGGCTCCCTCTCCTCCAGGCTGTATCGGCGCACAGCTATTGACATCTTGGCATTTGGTCCAGCCTGTCTCCTCTCCCTTGAGGGCCTGCTTCCTCCTATCCCAGCTGTGTATTGATTGGTTAATTTGATAGTTCTATCACCAATCAGCTTGTTTCTGACCTTTTGCCTTGGCAATGATGGCAGAGTGCTCATTTCTTCATCGCCGGCCTCGCCATACATTGACCTTTGCAGTGAGAATGTCAGTGCAGCCCTTGATCTTAGCCTGTCACTACATTTGTTATAAGTAGGAGTCACCCACGCCCTTGACAGGCAGGTCTGAGCCTCCAAAAGCACGACCTGCATCCTACATTTAACACATTTAAATGTGTAGTGAATGCCTGACGACCTGACTAGTTTTAAATAAAGTTGAACTTATGGAAATAGTCATAATTATTACATCTGACCCCAAAATGGACGTCTGTATCTTACAGTTTTGTACTTTTATAATAAATAAATGAATGAATGAATGAATGAATAAAATATTATAATAGTTTCACAGCTAGTAGAGCC
The DNA here is from genome assembly GCA_030522415.1 of Channallabes apus. Lineage (NCBI taxonomy): Eukaryota > Metazoa > Chordata > Actinopteri > Siluriformes > Clariidae > Channallabes > Channallabes apus. Next base: position 20,490,421 of record CM060116.1, read on the forward strand.
ATGACATTCCATGCACAAATGTGATGACGGCATTGGGCAACAAAAGCGAAAAGGACATATTATTAACATTCATTAATCGAACTCTTTGTCTGACAAGTGAAAAAAAAAACGCGAGCTAAAGATAAGCAGTGTTCTCGAGAATACTAATTCCGAATTGGGCTCTACAATAATCTTCATATCAGAGTAATGCAGATGTTAACACGTCCCTTCGAATTCAGGTGTCTCGCAGGAGTCTCTCATTATCACAGAGCCTGCACACTCTTCCCAGGAGAGGCCTGTACATGCGCTTCTCTCCTTAACCCCTGCTTGCTTTAACAGGCCTCTTCTGTCACTCAGATGCAGATTTTCAACTCCGTACTCCTTTGAAAACATTTCTTTTCATGATCGAACAAATTAGCCATGAGAATAAAATCATTATACCAACATCTAATTATAGTGATGAAATTTTTTTTGTTAATGAAGGTGAAAAAAATCGATCGACATTTCCTGAAAACTTCAAGCGCAGTACTTCTTAGCCGGAGTAAAACATTCGAATGTTTTAAACAAGGACGTGAATGACGATCCTGACCGAGGTGGCTCGGAGCCCATTGCTGTCGTGATCATTCTGTGTGTAGAACGCCTGATCCTTGAAAAGGATAACTTATCACCACGTGCGTATTACAGAAAGTCAGCTAGGAGTCATTGCCACAAGTCCCATAAAGTCCCGGTTTGACTTGAACATCCCTGATATTTATAAATGTACAAAGGTGAACAAAGTGTTCATTAACTTCCCACACTTCAGTACAGTATGCTGAATACTATTAACACAGTTTTGTTTCTGTAAGCTTACTGACACCACAGAAGGCTTCTGTCTGCCAGGAACGCCTCTATTTATTAACAGCAAAACAGAGTTTTTATACCTTCGGCCAATCACCTGAAGTCATGTACATCTGAGAGTTATATCAGATCCAAGAGAAGTCAGAAAGGTAGTAGCATGGAAGATTTAACATTAATTTTAGATCTGAAAAAGAAAGGATAAACACTTTATGTTAAAGAAACAACACTAATGCAGTGTCATGAGATGCAAGCTATAACATCGCAAGCTGTATTAAGTACTTTGTTAACAAATATTTTCTAACGATGCTTATAATATAGCACACAGTCAACAAGTAGTCGGCTAACATTTTGGCTATGAGATGTGATGTTCTGTCATGTAAAAGGTTTCAGAAGCTGGTGTCTTTGTTTTCACTTCACCTTTTGTGCCTTTGCCTTTGTATCAAACTTTATTTTGCTCAGTTTCATCAACATTTCCACATTCTGATTCTAAAATAATCCTGATTATGAAACTATTATTTAGCATCTTTTCACACGAATGAATCCATGTAATAAAAATGTTCTACTACAATTCACATTGACTGATGTGTACAGTGCAGCGAGCCATAGGATCCAGAACAAGAATCCCATCACTATCAAAAAAACATCACATTTAAACATACAGCTCCAGACCATATACAAACATTTGGTTTGCACATAAAAACTTACAGCTTGATTACGAGCTCGGGTAGCCGTCCAGCTAGTGAATTGTCCATAGCGGCCTAAAATCCGAGCACGATATTGCGAGCGCACACTGTGACTGTGAAAGAAGGTATTTTCTCAGGAAAAAACAACATTGGATAATAACGCATTGCATGTTTGTGTATTCAGTCTCATGTGCCTCTTGCATTGTCCATAATGGGTCACATGAGTAACACCAGGCAGCTTTTACTGGGGTTCATATTGGCTCATAATGTGGCTTCGGGTGCAGTTACTGCGGTTTTAAATGTGTTCTCTGAGGTACTTGGGTCTATAAATACCCATATGCTTCTCAAACTGCCTTAACTCTACTGCCTGCACTGCCGCTGGAGCTTTGTGGGGATTATTCGCATGGCATACTTTATTATTTTAACATGTTTATTTGTTTTGTTTTATTTGGGGAAGAAAAAAAAAAAAAATGAAATTATATATATATATATAAAATAGAACAATGCAAAGAATGCCAGTTGCAACGTTAAACTTGTAGTTAATTGTAAGGCACATGAGGGTGTGATGAGCTTGGGGTAAGTACAGTATGAGTATTCTCTGACTGCGCTGAGGGCTTTGCTGTGTGCTATCCTCTGATCAGAGCCTCGGCATTGTGATCACAATGGCACACTTATCCCTCTCGCTCAGATGAAGTCCTTTGAAAAAATAATTTTATATATATATATATATATATATATATATATATATATATATATATATATATATATATAAAAGAAGATGGGTATCAAAGATGGAGAGAATACTTAAATACTCGTGAGATCCTGCAGTGTTTAACCCCGAATTAAACTGCCAAGGTCCGAGAGTTCTTCAAAACAAAGACAAGTTCAAGACTTCCTCTCCCTTAAGGATGTGTCAAGGGCAATCCAGACAAAAGACGAATGTCTTCTTCAGGCGGCTGATAAGCATCTGGGCCCGGCCGCCGCAAAGCGATTCCTTTTCTTCCTCAGATCCCCTCTCTCCATTCAGACTAATGTGGCTACAGTGATTTAACAGAATATGGGACTCTGGTGATTGTTTATCTGGCCCTTAAGGGCACGCTGAGTGATAGGCTTTATGTGCAGGAGCGAGGTGGGAAAGCGGCTCCAGCCACAAGTTATTGTACTAAAGCAACGTAGCACTTGCTGGAATGATTAATGTCGGTTTCGTTCTCGAGCCCCATATCAGGCGAAGTTCCCTAGACAAAACTTTTGCTGAATCTTAAGTTGTGCGCGAGAGAAACGGAGTTATCCTTTATTGATTTTCCTCCCCTGCGCTCTGGTGTAGCCTCTGTCTGTAAAGGCGTCAGCGCTGGGAGCACTTCCATTCTGATTCTCATTGCATCCGATTTCCTATGGATGGGCTGTAAGTAAGTGGCTCATTTTTTACTGTGCCGTACAAAGGGCCTGTCAATGAACTCTCCTGCGGTCGGCACATTTGTTCCTCCACGAAAGACAGGAATGCACAAATACAATAAATAAATCAACACACCTGTCTGCTGGGGGACAGAGGCAACAACAAAAGACCCTTCTCCATTTATTTTATTTTTTTTTTCATCTAAAAGGTAATGCCATCGGATTGTAAAGTTAATGAGATAAGTATGAATGAATTCGTCGCCCACGCACTGCTGTCTACTTCATACACGATCACAAAGTAAATGCCGTCCATTTTTGTTCTGTCTTTTAGTGCCTTTATGCTGTTTGTGCTTAGCTCATAAATGAAACTGCATATGAAGAAACAACAAAACACTACTTGTTAGAAGCATTCTGATTTTGATGTAATAAAATGAACAGCATTGTTTAACAGTATTTCTTTGGGAGTTTTTTCCCACTGTCTCAAGAAAAAAACTAAATATAATATTAATAATAATAATAATAATAATAAAAAATACCTTAGTAATATTTGTGAAGTATGTTCTGTTGAAAATATTTCTTTTTTTAAGCTTTTGATGTAATCAGTACTGTAGCGTAAGCAGCAGGTTTTCTCTAAATCTCTGTCTGTCTAAAAGAAAGCTCTTCTCGACAGAAGATTTAACTTTTAATCCTAATGAAAAGCAGCCTTTTTCCTAACAGTTTCTTTTGGTTTTCCCAAACATTCATGGTTTTTACATGGTGCTCATCTTCCCCAAGATAGATAGATTTCTTTTTTTCTCCTCTTCTCTTCAAGTGCCAGAGGAAGACTATTAGGGCTTATGGCAAAAACCTGATCTAAGAGACACGGCTTGAAGTGTCCTTCTGATCAATCCTTTAGTTTCCTTGAGAGACAAAGGGCAATGCATAATTAACCTAGTAGTCTCTCATACATAACATTACAACTAAATTGAAATATCCCATATTTTACTCTTTCTGTAACAAATTAACATAGTTCTCAGAGGTTGGAATCCTCCTCAGAAAGCGCATCAAACTTCCTGTTTCACTTCTCTCCCAAAGGCGCTGCTTCTTTGTCTGTGTAAATGAACTCAAGCTGGGGATCTTCTTATACTGTATGATGTCACATTAGGGGGAAGATCTAATTGGACCTGGCCAATACAAAAATGGAAAAGATTTTTTTTCTCATGTCTGTAGCATTGCAAAAAGCTTTAAATGTATATTTATATTAATTAGTTTTCCTTATTTATTTGTATTTCACCTGATTTTCTCACCAGTTTAGTCATAGCCACATGTCTCTCTGTAAGGGCACACTCCCATCAAGATAATAACTACTAATGTTCCTCCAACACCTGTGACCCCAACCAGCCTCATCTTTTCCAACTACTGCTCACGCAAATTTGCAGAACGGCGTAAAACAGTGTGAGCCCCTTCCACTTGCATGATGCCCCTGATTGACTAGTGTTGCTATGATTGATGTGAGAGTGCGAGTATGCCACTACTCCCCCTAAGAGAGCACGGCTAATCGGCCCTAAAGACTTCTGGCTGGCTACAGATGGCATCACCTGGGAATTAAAATCCTGATCTCCATAGGATAGGAAAACACTTTACTCTACTATTGCACCATTAAGGAGTCTATATTATATTAATGTATATCATTGCTATCTGCTGTTATTAGTTTTTTTTGTTTGTTTTTTTTCCCTCCTAAATCAGTGCTCCTGAATGCCCTCTATGTCTGGCTCACTCATTCACTCACTCACTCACTCACACCCATACACACACTCATTCACACACTACAGGTAATTTGGTGACGACAATTAGCCTAATCTGCATGTCATTGGACTGTGGGAAGGAAACCGGAGAACCCGGAGGAAAGCCACCACGCATGGGGAGAACATGCAAACTCCCTGCACACAGACACACGTATCAAACCCGCAACCAATCAAACATCTCAAGAACGTTTGCAACTCCACTGGATCCTCAAAATGTCAATAGAGGTTTTTTATTAGATTATTTTTTTTCCATTTTCTGAAAAGTAATGGTTTTGGACAGACCAGGTTTCCACCCAATAGCAACGATACTTACCTTTACAATATTGAGGATAGATATAACTTTAAATAAACGGCTCCTCGCAAGGTCTGGCTACAGGAACTTCACACAAGTTTAGAGCATTGAAATATTCTCCAACATTTTGATGAGTTCAGTCTTTTTTATTAAATTTAATTAGACGACTAGTGATGATCAAACCTTGTATTCATTTTCTAACTTCATTTATTTGGATTTGTTCCCTGTACACCTGCATGAGAAGTCTACTCCTATTAAAGCCTCATTTTTCATGATTCAAATTCACACGACATATAAACATATAAACTGTCAAGACTAATTGTAAAAAGTGTGAGAGCATCAAGAAGGAAACTATTCTACACACCTTATGTTTTATTCCTTTCGCAACACCAGTTCACCCCCCACGTCCCCCGACACACTTCCTCACCATTTCAATATTTACTTCAACAACACCACAGAACTTGAAAAGCATTCAGCTCGAGCACCTCTATTCGGCGAGCTTATCCCGGTCCCCCTGAGTGAGCTATTCAGTCTGCTGAATGAAATAGTCTAACGTGTGCTGCCTTCCTTCCGTTTGATGTGCTTTAAATATTACAAAACATTTAATTATAAAAACTGAAGACAGACGCAGTCCTGGGACTGTCACTGGGAGAAATAAATGTACAATCAAAATTGCAATTACCTGCAAAATTTCAGGGGTAAACAGATCAGCAATCGCATAACAAACACAAGCTAGTTTGCATTCTGAAATTAATACAGTTAGATCCAAAGCAATTTCCTTTTATTTATCTTAGCCACCATGCATAAATAAAGCAAGGGCATTGCAGCAATTAGCATAATTAGACTGTGGTGGACAGACCCTATGTGATTTCTTAAGATGCATCGCTCTGGTGTGTGTGTGTGTGTGTGTGTGTGTGTGTGTGTGTGTGTGTGTGTGTGTGTGTGTGTGTGTGTGTGTGTGTGTGTGTGTGTGTGTGTGTGGTTCTTGCACGAGTCTGTTGAAAGCTGCAGTGATGGCAATTATGCTTGGCAGCTTGAAGGTCTTCGTTGCCTGTAGGACTACAGGAGCCCAGCTAGCCTTGGACCCCATCAACAAACCTCGATATCTGACATTGCTCTGCTTTTATCTGATAACGTTATGGCCCCACGCTATTTTGAACAAGCAAGCACATCAAACATCAACTTGTAATAAAACAGATCTGCTGAGCAGCGCCATCGGAAAATGGTTCAATAGTGTGAGCTCATCATCAAAAGAGGATCCATTTGACAAAAACGCTATGATTCGATAGCCACTTGAGCCAGCACTAGACCTCTCCGTGCAGGCCTGAGTGCGCTGAAGAGAAGGCCACTGTCTGGTTGCGCTGACCTCGCTGTGATTCATACACCCTGAGCGTACCTTTGCGAGCCCCGGGCCACTCCACAGGCCCTCGCTGCCGAGCTGATTATGGTGTAATTATGATGGCAGCCTGCTGCTGTAATGGAACCTTTTGATGATGGGTCTCTGTCGGGTGCTGGAGAGCTGTAAGGAGACTGACCCTCAGCGCTTTTACATCCTGTCTCTCATACCAGGGTCTTACAGTTACAATACTACACTGCTTTCAATACGGCACTCATGCTCGCCTGTGTTGGATAGGCAAGCTTTTAGAAATGAACATTATACCATTGAGCAACTTGAGTCTGGATTTGAAGGCGTTTTTGTTAACTCTAGATGCTATACTCTTTGTAATCATCCTAATGGCCTACCAGACATTGTGACTTTCTTTTTATGCTATCTATCCTGTCCTTCAGTATCTTTTGAGGTCACTCCGGACCTCAAATCTTTTCTTCTCTCATTTTTTTTCCTATTCAGCCATCTCCCTTCCGCCCCATGTCCTGAAGAATAGTGCATCATGGTAACGAGTGTGTGCAAATATACGGGTGTGTGTACCTGGCACACACGTATTTTAACCTCAGTGTTGATTTAGTCTCAGCTCATAACTTGCAGTCACCAGGCCTTTTATTTGTTTGTATGGACGTCAATATGTGTATGTATGTGCCATCTATATATATATATATATATATATATATATATACTGTGTGTATGTATGTATATATATATATAGTTTTTTTTCCCTAAGCCTGTGTTTAAACACATAAGCATTCAAATTAGAATTAATCCTCTTAGAGTTAAACTAAATCCTCTTAAACCAGCTCACCCCCAATCACACACTCACCCACCCTGATTAGGCTAGGAAAATATTTCCAGGAAACTAACCTAAAAGATGTAGTTTGTATAACAGGTTAATCTCTCTCTCTCTCTCTCTCTCTCTCTCTCTCTCTCTCTCTCTCTCGATAACAGGGAGAGCCCAGTCTCCTCAGCATTTTCTCTTAACTCTCATATTATTGTCTGGTGCCACCACCCGAAGGTGACTGTTATCACTTAATTAAATCCAGACACGCAGGGAGGTAGAAACAATATTGTTGTCTCATCACCCGAAGGAACTTTTCCACAGCATGGACAGGAGGGCGAAAAAAAATCTGTTTCACTTTCTCCTCTTCCAGTGTGCTGATCATATTTTCCTTTTTCTCTATTTCTTTCTCACCACAGTACGTTGATTTCAATTTCACATATTAGCTGTCCACACGGTTTTACGTGTGTTTTTAAGGATATTTCTGATGATCCACTAAGGAGACATGTGGCTCTGTTTTCCCTTATGCTTATATTTGGGGCAAAAATGTGACTGATTAAATTACTTTCAACAATTTATGCATGCACTTTACAAGAAGTGCAAGCTTCTCCTCTCTTTCTATAGTGTCAGTATAATTAAGTGTAATCATCAATTATACACTAGTGACAGGATCATGGGCATCCAAGGTTCATCAATGCTCTGTCTAGTCCGATCCCACAGAAAAGCCAACATAGCACAAAAAAAGTCAGCGCCGCCTCTGATAGAAAGGTATCAGAACATTAAGTGCATCACATCCTGCTGTGTATGGGACTTAGCAGGCAAAGACTTCAAGGTTGGTGATCCGGCCTTTAAATTCCTCAGATCTCCATCCATTTAAGCATTTATGGGACGCACATATCCAAATCCCACCCTACAACACCCAACACCCAAAGGATCTGCTGCTAATGTCCCATGTCAGACACCACAGCACACCCCCAGAGGGTGTTTGGAGTAAAGGCCCAAGAGGCCACAGCTGCATCGCTAGCACAAGGGGAACCCACACATTACTACAGGAATGCTATGGCTGATCAGTGTATTCAGCTAAAAGATATTTAATGTGTCATGTTTATGTTTCCCTTTAATAATGAAGCGCATTTTTTTATTATATTAGGAGGAGTCAGTATCAGGCAATTTAATCTATCAAAGTATTTTATAGTTGCAACTTCTCAATTGTCTCAGTGGCCCACACCAGAGACGCTCAACAACAAACACACACACACACACAATAAATAATTGCAAACTACAGTAGCTTAACATTTTTGCTAAGCTACTGTGCGTACATTCACATTTCATTTTAACTTCTTCAATTATTTTTGCTTTTGTATATAAAGATATATTTTCTCCATTCTAAATCCATGACTAAATTCGTTAATTAAATCACACAGCGTCCGCTCCTTTCTTAAAAAGTAAATTCATGTGAAGTCTGACAATGAGGTGATGTGGCGATAGGAAGCATTAGTACATGTATTTCAGTGTCTTTTTTTATAACAGATGTCTGCAATGGGTCAGTCCTATAAAGTGGGCCAATAAATATGTCATGTCGAGTAGGAGCTGAGATCTTTTCTCCACTGCTAAGCGCCGTCTGAAATAAATGTTATAACGATGCTTTTATTCGAAGGAGCTCCCAACGTGGGGTAAGATGAGTGATTTGAGCATCCCCCGAGCTAGGGCCTTCAATAAATAAATCAATACTCGGCATCCATATTTGCACATTTCTACATGGCTTGTCAGCTTCGAAATTGACTCGAGTGAAAAATATATTTTTTCCCGCTCCCATGGCATTGGACTAGTTCTGATAAGATGTCTTTTAAAGCCCCTAATCATTCCCTCACTCTGCCTGTCTCTCTCTCCATAATATAAATATACCTGATTTTTTTTTCTATATGTCCCGCTTTTATAAACACACAACCACACAGAACACTTGTATATCTTACGCCGTAATACAAATGCTAGCTGTTATGTGATTTTCTGTGATTTGTGTATTGAATAAGAGGACACTCCTTTGGGTTGGTGTGCTTTCAAGTGTATCCGTGGAAGGAAGAAGGGCTAATAACGAGATCCAACCATCCATCCACAATGAGATTGTCTTTGTCTCTTGGTCCTCCTCTCGCATCCATACACATGCAGAGTTCATCAGCCCCGCTTGTTTTGATTGCAGTGATTGTTTTTAAGGGGTTGGGTGGGTGAAAGGTCGGAGGAATGAGGAGACCTTGGGAGCAGCTGAACATGTGGCGTGCTCCAGTTGCCAGCTGCCCTTCTTCTCTCTACTGTTGATTTTCTTTTTTCTTTTCTGCGCTTAATAATTTAAGATGATGGTCAACAAGGCCGGTGTATGCTCATGTGCGTAAACACAGTAGCATGGCGGTATGGCTTCGCACAGGTCACTGGGGTAGATTGATGTTTGTCAGCACATGTCTTTCACCTCTAGCATATTTGTCCTCTGTTAAGAAAACACGAGGTACTTTAGAAAGGCAGCGTTTTACTCCTCTAGGGCAGCAAGTCTGGATCGTGTTAGTGCCCAAAATCATGGTGTTCATAAGTCTTACTCGTTTTACATCTTAGCCTCAAGTATTAAACCACAAGTGATGAAAAATATTGATCCACTTTAACATCCTGCTGCTAAATTTTGAGCCTGGAATAAGGGACAGTGTAATATTGTCAACGACAGCTGTAGATCAGAGCACTAAAGCTTCAATTCTCTCACTAAAGAAATTCAGCTGAATATGTACAACGTTCCCAGGTCAGAATTTTCCCCTTAACTTCTTCATGTGTTTGCTGCCAAGCACCATCCCATCTGTCCTAACTCAATCAAGTCTGAATGAGCTTACAGCCTAGCACCAAAGGTCAAGAAATATCACCTGGGATGTAGTCCCTAGCTATCTCAGAGCTCTCCACAGAACCACTGCAGCTTATTCAGGATATTCTTCATCCTTCCCCTTGCTCTGCAGGGAGAGAGAGAAAAAGCGCAAGCTGGCTCGTGAGGCATGACTGTTTTAAACAAATGACATAAAAGGCCCATCCTAATGTAACACATTTCTCCCCCAGAAGTTTGTCTGCCGGGTGATTTATAGGGCATTTTACCCAGTGGTTAGCCTGTAAACAGAGGCCGTTTATCACGGCGGGGAGGCTGACGGAGGCGACTAGGCGCTCCTCCAGAGACCTGGCTCTGCTGCCCCACACTTTCAGAGACAAGCAGCCAGTAGATGATTGGAGAGTGGCTGGAGGCCACTGCTGGCAATCCTCTCCGACTGCCGGGGTTGGCTCTGCGGGGACGCAGGAATCGCGTGGCAGTGCCAGATCTGACTTCATGCAGTAACAAGGTTGAGAAGATCCTCCACTGATGTGTGGGGAGGATACAGTCCCAACAGAAGCGGAGGACTAACCACTGACATGAAGGGTGGGAATTGTGATGACATGGGATTAGGTTAATCGGTTTAAACTAAGGTATTATATGTCATGTTATGCGCGTTTGCACTAGACATAGGGTTAAATAATATTTATATTAATAATAATTATATATATTTTTTTTTTACAAATTGCACATATTTTCTTAAGTTAAAAGGCCTGAAATTACTTATTACTTTTATCCTGTTGTATAAAGTAAAGTAATGGCATATCTTGACTTTATTATTACTTTATTTCTTGTGTGTATTTGTGCCTCGTCCTTTAAGCATGCTCCTGGAACAATCTAATTTTCCCTTGCAATCAATAAAGCGTTTCTCCTTTAAGCGTTCCTTTGAAAAACACTCTAATTTGAGTATTTTATTTTTTTTCATTACATTGGTTACACAAACTAGACCTAGAACATTATCTGTTATAAGCTTTACTATTATTCTTACTAGTGCTAGCTAACATGTAGAATGTTGTTAGACTAATATCATGTAATCATGTAATATTTATGGATGATGTAATTACAGTCTAGTACAGACCTACACTTAATGTAATCAAAGTGCACTAGATTAGAATGCAACGATACAGAGTGTGGAAAAAGCAGCGCTGCTAGTGCTAGCATAAAGACAGTTCATATGAATTGTTCCAAATTGAACTAAATCCTGCACCGTGTACTGTTAAGCGTCGTAGCAAGTGTTAGCAGCAACATTAAGGCAGTGTAATGTAAAGTGTAAGCTAAGCACTAGTGCTAGAAGATGTGTGTTTGGGGAGGCTGCTGGGCTCTGGCGGTGCGCTATGGGAGCTCCTGTTGTCAGCTGCATATCAGCGTGCTGTAAATAGCCCGGGGCTGTGCTGTTTTATCGGCGGGTAGAGACCGCGCGCTCCTCTCGCCAGCTGCCACTGCTCTTTTTAGAGCTGGAAATAAACGAGAGCGAGATAGAAAAAAAAAAGAGACGCTCTTCTGCCCCATCTGTGTAAACCTCATTTTCATAAAAAGGTGATCAGATCGACTGGGGCATTGTGTGCAACGCTTTGTTTTTTCAGCTCTTTCTTTTCTTGTGAGCAAACCACTTTTTTTTTCACTTGTTACTTACCCGTCTCTCTCTGTCTCTCTCTTTCTCTCTCTTTCTGTCTCTACTGCCTCATGCCTGTGCTTAGCAGGCCCGGCAGATTATCTGAATCAGTAGGGGACAATATGTAATTAACCTAGCCGACCTCAGTACCTTAATTGTTGCCTGTTGGACGCCTAGTCTCTGAATTTCCAGCAGTGATCTTCACAGAACAAGACTTTTTATAGTCCAAAATGCCTAATTATATGCATGTAAACTGGGAAGCATTACCGAGTCCTGTGTTTGAAAATCCAGTGTTATTAACATGAATGTGTCTTTTTGTAATGACGGCTTCATGTATTCATTATTCACTGTGGTTTGTTCTTATTTGTATTTGAAATGATTCTTCCTTTTTTGTTGTTGCTATTCATTTAATGCTCTCTACAGGGCCTTGATTGTGGCTGTAGGGGGAAAACATGAGGCTTAAAGAAAGCCCCTATGTGTGTGTTGTCTCACTCAATTCTGTTCTCTCTCTCTCCTTCCACAGTCCCTGGATGGATTCGTATTTGCACTAAACAAGGAGGGGAGGTTTTTGTACATCTCAGAGACCGTGTCCATATACCTCGGCCTTTCACAGGTGAGCGAGCACGTGTTGGAATTTCTTCGCCGTCTAAGCGTCTGAAAGCCAATCCTGACAAATTAGTGGTAATTTAACACCTTCCCTGGCAGTGTGTAATTTGCACTTCTGTGCTACAGGTTTTTTCTTTTTTTTTTTGGGCAGAGAATCTAATGCAGGATGCTTATTACAGTTTGCTTCTATTGGTTGGAATGTAGTAATGAATAATGCAAGTGGCTGGGGAGGTGTGTGAGTGACCTTGAGTTTATGCACGGCTGTGTCTACTTGTGCTTCATCTTGAGTCTTGGAGAGACTCAACTGATTTTTTTTTTTGTTCAGGTCGTCTAGGCATTAAACAACTGATTGAGTCAGCTCTAACTGTCTGTCTATAACATAACACATGAAGTCATTGATATCTATAACTGATAGTTCAAACTTCTGTCCAGGTGAGAGTAAGAATGGTGCATATGGGTAAAATGAAAACAGGCCACTTTCTACCAGATTAACAGATTAAATTGATGACTTATTTGCAGCTGAAGTAGGCTAAGGCAAATTCTAATTTAATTCAGCATTAATTGATTGATGATTTTTATCAAATAATTGATTAGTTGTCCCCAAAGTTTGTGGAATTTGTTGTACTTATCTTTAATGTGGGTTTTATCTGCAGTCGGGAGCTTGGCCTGCTGATAAAGGGCTTGTTAAGTCTTTAGTAGGAGTAGAGTTTATTATCTTACATGGCTAAGCTGATCCTGTGATTCTCCTCATCTTAATTGCAGGTAACTTTATAGCTTGTTAATCTGTCTTAAAGCGCAAAAAGTCTGCGTCCTAGTTAATTATTTTCAATGCTAATTAGTCTGGTTCAAGCTTTTAGATTCGACCAGGTTTAGATTTGTTTAAATTGAATTAACTTTGTATTTTAGTCTTTGATTTCAGATCGGTAATGAATGAACGAAAACTTTTTAAAAAATGCATATTGTGTGTGTTTTACGCATTTAAGACTATATCAGATAAACAGATCAGAGAAAATATATATATTATATAGTGAGTGCAGTAGCAGGCTCTTGACATACTATGTTTTGACACACACACGGTGAAGTGAAGGTCACTCGTATCTTACGGCAGCGTTGCACTGGCCCTGAGGTTTTAAGAGCTAATGATGGACGTCATTAGACATTCAAGACTTGAATCATCATCCAGCCTTTACATTGGGCTGCAGTCGATAGCCTGACCTTTTAGCACCACTGCTCAATCATACGGGTGTTCAGACTTTCAGATCCGAGTTTTATTCGTAGTGAGAGACCGAGGCTTCGAGCAGCAGGAAAAGAGTACTAATCTCTCAATCGCATCCTTCCTCGGGTCTTTGATAGTAGATATAAAGTATCCTCTCCTGTCTACAGCGGCAAAGAGACAGTGGTGCCGGGTAGTGCAACAATTATATCTGATAAACTTCACAGTTTCTTGCTGAGATTTAAAGCCTTGGATAACTGCAGTTGTGTGATAAAGAATAAAAACGTTAAATTGGAAGAGGTTGTCACCTGCCAAGTGTGTGTGTGTGTGTGTGTGTTTTTAAAAAGTAAAATGAATGAAATCCATTTCCATGTGATGCAAGGACAGACGTTCTTCACAGACGGGCCTGTGAAATTTCGATCTCGCTCTCTTTTCTCAAGAGACGTTCCTTTTTTTGGGGGGGTGGGGGGGGGGCTTGCACCCTAGAGAACATTTTCACAGTCTTTCCCCGCCTTTTTTTCCCGTGTACCTCCCCCGAGCTGAATGAAAGAGTGATGTGAAATTGCTTTTCCCTCTGTGGCTATTGACCACCTTGTGTTACATTAATGTGTGCAGACTGCAGCACCTAACAGGTTTTTACAGCACGAACAAGCTTCTTCTCTTGTATTGCAGACACTATTGTGATGCTGTACAACCTCAGCAGATGCCCTTAGCTATTTGATAATGCACACAGCGTGGTCGAACTGAAGGGAGTGGATGTGTTCTTGCTCTCTTATCACCGCTGTTTGTGACTCCACTTCCAGATTCCTCTGATAATGAGGCCCGTGTTTGACAGTAGGTGAATCATGGCGATTTCTACCCCTATTATTCACTCCACCAGATGGCCATTTAACCATTTTTGTTGTGCTAATAGCCATGATCATTTCACTTCTGCATGTAAATAGGCATATGCTGCCAAATCCGTCTCATGTCTTAGTTATTCTGTCCTCTGCTACTATTTGGCTTATGAGCAGGGTGATTAGTTCATTTCCAATAATTAATATGTGATGGATGGGTTGCCGTCTTTCTAGATTAATCACCAGATTCGCGGCGGTGCCATTCAATAAGCCATCCCACGGCACAAATTGAGTGGCAGGAATATAATCATGCCACTCGGGCCTTCTTTACGTGGTTTGTAAAGTAATAAGCATGGTGCATGGTCGCAGGCTGGACGAGGGGTTCGTATGACCTTGGTGCAGGGTCGGCGGAATCCCTGCAGTCCCCCTGCGCGGCTAATGTGGAGGTACAGCTTGCGACTGGGCAGCTGTCTGTTTTCTAAATGGAGATGTGTATGTTTGTTTCGTGTAACAGATGGCATTGTGTGCCAAGGCTGATGGCTAGGAAAATAATAATTGCATTATTCCAGCCAAAAGAATATTAGCTTTTGGAAGGTAGCCATTATTCAGCCTGCACCCCTGCCAGTGCAGCATATGCACTCGCATGGACTTGGATATCCAAGGAAATTGATACATCTGGAATACACACAGCATCTGAGTCCTCATCTGCCATGGAGGCTTTCGATTTAACCCCTCGCGTGTAGCTGAAAGCACAGCATCACTGTACACTCAGCAACATGTGAAGGCCATGTGTAATCCACCATATGGTAGAGGAATTTGTTCTCTCTCAGTTGTCAGTCGCGTCTGGCGATGGCGATGGGTTTGAAACGCCCGCGGCCAGCCCCTGCTATCTGCATCGGCAGAGACTCTCCTTCACAAGTGAAGACCACGATTTTGGAAAAAGAGGAAGCCTGGTTTGGAGTCTACTAAGATAAAACATACTGTAGGGTTTCTTACCTGAGATCCATCCAGCCTTAATACACCCCCCCCCCCTCCTGTACTCATTCCACACCCACCTCTGCCCCTCCTCTTTATTCCCCTCCCATCTCCGCCCCCGACTGCCCCCCACGCTTCAACCCCTACACGGAGAGGAGGAATATTGAATATATTAGCATAACCATCTGCCTGAATGTCTGATCACATCTTTGTGTGGAGATCAGCTCTGCATCCTCCTTTATCCCATCCCTCATTCTTGCACACTTTACACCCTGCTCTGCCTCCTGCATTAGCCTCTCCTGCTATCTGTCTGACACCAAGCCATTTCGCAAAGCACTTTTTGCCCCTAATCAAATAATTGAATCAGTTGTGGGTATTTTGTTGTTTGTGTATTTGTTAATTGTATTTTCTTTCCACGGAAAAAAAAGCAAAATGGATAGCAAATGTGAAAACGGTGTGCTCTAAAGCGAATCTGTTTTTATTGATAAAAGTTCTATCCAAAGATGGAAGTTTGAAAACCACCACATTAATCAATTGAGTGAAATATTACAAGTTAAAATATTCCCAGGATTTTCCTTCAGTATGCATATGCGGGTGAAAATGTAAGATTTGTCATAAACACGTTTTACATTTAGCTGACAGTCTAAGATGCATGTAAGATTTATCTAGACACCATTATATTAGGAATATTTGTTTTGTTTTTGTTTTATGTGGGGGTTTTGTCTTTTTTTTGTTTTGTTCTTTTTATTCTTTTTTTTTAACACACCTGAACCATTTCAAAGCTCTCTGGGATATTCCTGCTGGCTATTTTAACAGCTCATCAAGGCAGAATAGCAGAACAGTACTAAATGGATAATAAGGACTCTTTTATTTATGACACTGTGGCAGCTGAGGGTCAGTATTCACATGCAGATTTGTAGAATTGTGCAGGGAAGCAGGGCAGAGAGGGGTCATGTTTAATTGAGCCACCTTGAATTTCTGCTTGCTTCACCATACAATACACACACACACATGCTGGGCCGACAGCCCATTTCCTTACACATGAGCTTGAGAACAGAATTAAGCAACTATTACAAAAGAGAAATGCGTAACATAACAGGTGTGCTATAGAACAGAGTGTAGCTGCGATAGAGGAGGGTAAATTCACATGCCGTTTGAATCATGCAGGCGTTTTAATGACTGTACTGTTTTTTTTATTTATAAAATATAGGGATCCATTATTGGATTTAGAGCAATATGAAATGGAAAGCGTTGTTGATTTTTAAAAAGGATCTTCCAAATCTCATTCGTTTCCATTTTATGTTGCAGCTAATGCTGTAACAAAAACCTCGGTTACACCAAAATGTCATCTGTTACTGACACTGACATTAATAATTATTGCTGACCGTGAAAAATCCTCCACAATGCTGGAGGGTTAAAAGGCATAAATCTGTTAGATGTATGATTTATAGCTCATTACTTTTAATGTAGGAATACAGGATTTAATTTCCAGGAAGAGAGTACAACATAGCAGTCATAAGCTCTGAAGGAGGAAAAACACACTGTGTGCCTTACACAAATGCTGTCGTTGTGATTAAAGTTGTCGTTAGCGGTCACTAATGAAGCCTGGTGAAATCTGTTGGGGTTTTTTCCTGCTATTTCTCCAGCGATCAGTGCAGATATTCTGTATCTTGTAGAGAGGAGAAGGAGAGAAAGAGTTTCTCAGCCTTGACCAGCCACTGTCTTTACAAGGCGCATGGCTAAAAACATTATCAGTTCACAACATTTAAATTGATAAATGCTCCAACCCGAAGACTACAAGGGCACTTTGAAAAGCAAATAGCGATCTGGCGAAGAAATTGATTTTTTCCCCCTCAAAATGGCTGCATGATGCATCATTTGACTGTGCTGTGTCCAAGTGCTTGACAGAGATAATCTCGGCAATCCCCCGGGTGACCTTATCGTTCCTGGCATTGCGGGCCTGTCTGCGCGCCAGTCTTTGTGCATGTCAAGGTTTTGCAGGGCAGCTTCCTTTTGGGAGACGAAGTTCCCATCTTCTTCATTTTTGTTATCGTGTTAAAAAAAAAAAAAAACATAAAACAATACAACAAAAAAAATCTGCGAGAATCTCAAAGTCAACAAGGGCTGTTAATAATTGGTTGAATGTAAATTAGAGGCAGGACAGCAGCACGATGGAGCGCAAGCCATGGTTATTGTGTTAAGTCTAGACAGTTCTGTCGTCATGCTCAAACGACTCGGAGTGAAGATACGGAGGTGATGTTTATTAACCTTCTCACATGAAACGCTCGGAATCGAGATCAGCTTCTGTTTTTCAGATATTATTCGGATAATTCTATAATATGGACAAGGAGACGCTGATTCAAGGTTAGCCTTGTGTCTCAAAAGAGTAGAAGAGGAGAGACAGATAGATTGAGAAGAATGGAAGAAAGGCAAGCCGCTTGGGAGAAACAAGGCGACTGATGAAACTCGTGAGCAGATGGGTTGGCAGTACATCGTCAAGGTCGCCGAACTTTTGAGATAATTGTCTGCTTTTGGCTTTTATACAAAATCCATTGCTTAACAGGTTGATTTTTTTTTTCACCTGCATCAGAAATACTTATAGACACGTAATGCTTATGAGTAAATAATTTATCCTGTTGCTGTCATTGATATACTGTATAATTCAACAACAACAACAAAATCTTCTCAGATTTGTATTTAGGCGGCATTGCAGCTATATCTAGACTTAGCCGTATCTAATCAGTTGGATTGGATCGGTTTTCAGTCACCTGTGTGGAGCTGTGTGGAGCTGGCTGTGTGTTAGCTTCTCTCCTATCACCCATATCTAAATGGCTCTTTGATAAGCACAGTGGCCAGATTTCTCCCTGTCCTCCAGCTCATGTCTGATACGGTCCCTCTCATTTTAGATGTCTGCTGCCACTTATTAATATCTGATGCCGGATCTGTCTGATCACATCTCCAGCCTGCTGACACAGGCATTTTTATTATTATTTTTTTTTAAACCTTCCTTTGATCGGAACCGTGATCTGAAATGGAGGAATCTGGAATAGGAAATATGACAAATATTATTTCGTGATCAACGGTGGATAAGGTTTCATTTTAAAAAGTTAGATATATATTTCACACTTTTTCCTGCATAGGGAGATTTGTAAGATTTAATACCTTTGACAAGTCAATCAGAGAAGTTAAAATATTCTTTATATCAAGGCAAAGAAAGGAATTACTTTACTACAGTAATTTAACATAAACGTACAATAATTTACAGTATAATGTACAGGAATTGTGGTGAAATGGGCCGTTTGTGTCCGTTTCCATGAGTGTCAATCTCATCCATTGTTTAATATTGCTGAACCTTGAGCAGGGTTTTAATTTTATATTGGAATTTTGGACTTGTAAAGAGATTAGAGTTGTGTGCTGCTGGAAATGGATTAATCTTTTTTCTTTGGAGTGAGGGAGAGTCAAGAAACAGATGGATAGGTGAGCGGTGGCCAAGAGAGCGCTCGTATTTCACCACGCTGGCGGGACACAGCGTCTGCTCGCAGGTGTGTCATGTTAAAGGTGAGCTATGTTAACTCAACATCTCTCTGGCACATTACAGTACATGCTATTGACCGTACAGACTGCCACAGTGAAAAGTTCAGCACAGACTACACCACGTGCCAGCTGAGAAACAGAAATGTGCTGTGCATCCAAATCCTGTGAAACAGCAGCAGTACATGTAGGATTTCATATATTCAAAAAGGAGCTTAATTTGTATTTTTATTTTTATGTTAAAGGAAAATCAAACTGGCCTAATGAGAATTTAATAAATAAGTTTATCCAGGTAAAAGCTATCCTAAAGATCTGCGCTCCCCAACTTAAAAAAAAAAATAAAAAAGGGAGACAGCGTGACACTTTACCATGGCAGATCCTGTTAGATGCTGCGAAATGTGTTTGTAATCGCTCTGTGTATTAAAGGTTGAAGCAGGAAACCCATCATATAAGGGTATAAAAAGCCCGATGAGGCCTTGTGACTCTTGCCATGGAGAATAATAGATGAGACTTGACCCTCACTAAAAGAGGAGCACAGACGTGGACACCATATGTAACGCCTATTACCATTTCCTCACCTAGGAAAAAAAATAAGCGCATTACTGAGAGTTAGGAAGCAGTGAGAAACAGAAGAAGGACAATGATATATGGATAGAAGGTTATACGAGAAAGTTTTTTTTTTAAGCGTTAGACCGTCTTGCTTTAGCTGTATGATGATTATGAAATTTTCAAGTGTTGTATAATTTGCAAAATGAAACGGTTTCATGGAGCAAATCTTATCATCTGTAAAATTGCTTTCGATTAGTTGCTTTAGTTCCATAGAAGTATTAAAAAACAGCTTGGATGCTGTTAGTAGGGTACTGTTAGTTGCTCCAAATGCACATCTTGTTTCCATTCCATTAATATGACTAATACATTTGTCTGTATTTATGTACATGAGCTTTTACAAATGAGACTTAATTACGGTTACTTAATGAGGGTGCTGTGAGCAGACATCCCTGTACCGCAACTATGAGCAGATAAGAGAAAGAATTTGCTTGGAGGATTTTCCAAATGTCACTGCCACTTTGTGTACAAGCATGATAACTTCATCCATCCATTATCATGAGGAGCACCTGCAATGATGCACGGCGCACTCTGGCCTGTATGATGGATAATTAGTAATGAATCAATACTTCAAGTTGGGAGTGGATGGAGAAAGAAGCGCGGCGCACCTTGAAACTGATAAAGGAATAAAATAAACAGACGAGGAGCATCAGGGACGGCAATGAAGGATGAGCACGCTCCCTCATTCCGCCTCCGAGTCGCATCTCTGTTTTTGGGGCACGTATAATATCTGTTCTTCATCCTTTTGGCTCTGTTCTGATAGGACTGCATTCCGAAAGAAGAATGTCAGGCTTGGTATCTGCTGCTGGGCCAGAGACACTTTCTAATCCCTTTACATCCATCAGACACGACACGTGAATGGGAAAAGGAATCTCGTCATTTGCCTCATAACAAGTGAGAAACAGTTTGCGGGATAATGACGAGCGTATGAGTGATCGCGAGTATTAGTTCGGCTTTGACGATCATTAGGGCAGCAAATTCGACTCGAGCAGGTACACCATGCTCAATATGGGTATCAGAAACGCGTATGCTAAAGTTCCGGCTCAGTTTTAAACTCGAGCACTTGTGTGATGCGTGTCAGCCGTTGTCGCGGTGAAGGAGAGGGAATCCCATTTGAATCGACTGAACGAGACGGAGAGGAAGAGAGAAACAGAAAACGTGGTATAAGGAGATCTCATTCCCTCCTCAATAATGTGGGATAAAGACACGGTTTCACATATGGCGTATCGGTAATGGCTCGCCCCAGCACAAATCCTCTCATTTAAGTGCAAATGGCTGTCATTTTGGGAAGCCTGAGCAGCTGCCTGCCAATGTCAGCCCAGCCCAATGCTATGACTTTTATTTTGTTTTAGCCACAAGAAGAGGACAGATTTTGTAATACCGATGCTTTAGGTTTCTTTTTCCTATAAAATGTTTAGCTTCATAATACACAAATTATATTTTGAGATTTAAGTGTCAGTTTTAGTAACCAAAGCGAATGTATAAAATGGTCTGTTGTACCCACAGCTTCACTAACAGGTATAAAACAACTTATTCTACTTTATATTCCTACATGAAATATGCACCTGTTACCAAGCCTGCAGGTCTGTACATGCAAAAGTTACCAACATTTTCATTTGGGACATTTGAGTCTTTGCACTTTGCATAACAGTGTGTGGGGAACGAAGTTCCTCCTCATCCTACACCATGATTTGGCATGCAGGATAAAGACCCTGTAATGGGCGCTTGAAGATCTGTTTGACAATGCATTAGACATTTAATGAATTCAAGCTTTTTAGCACAGAGCGTGTCCCAGGAGAGGGAGGGACAATCACTTTGGTAGCATCCTGGCTTAGGGTGTAGATTGGGCCTTTTTTTTTAGGGAAATAAGTAAACGGATTGGGGACTTAAATCTTATACTGGTTATGACTTAAAAACACAATGCCGGGTCAAACATAGAGAGAATGGAACCAAGCAATGTACACAGCTAGAAACAATTACACAACCACAAGTGCATTTCTTTACCAACAGTACCGTGTAAATGTTTCGCTTCCAAAGACCCAGACTTTCTTTTATTTTTAAAAGGCTTTTCTAAATTTTTTGCTATTTTTTCTATCATTTTCAGTCCAGTCACTGTCCCTGACTGGTGATGCTGAATGCTGAGTGGGTAGAATAGACGTGTGGGGAAATGAGGTTGCTGCTGAGATTGTTACAGTAGATAAACAATCAATTTCAAAATGTATTAATATCTTCAGGCACTTCTCAGTCTGTCGCAACAAAACATTTGTCCCCGTTTCTTTAAATAAATGTACATCATTTCATGTACATGGCAGGTGTGAAAGTGCCAGGGAAAACCTCCCTGAGACGTAATGTGATGAAGAAACATTAAGAACCAGACTTAAAAGACAATCCGTCTTCCCTTGTGTGACACAAAGTAAAATGGACTTTGCTTTCTGAATGTTTTTACTTTTTAAATTATTATAATACATATTTTAATCAGGTAATAATCGAAGCTCTAAGGTTATGATACTTCTAGTTTAATTACGCATGTTCCTTCATTGCTCTTTGTACAAGCGAGTCGTGGACAGGTAATGAAATTTTTATGAAGCCTGATTGTCAACAGCTATTAGTGAAATACTCAGGAGAAATTAGGATATTGTTTTTTAGTCGCTACAAGCGTCATTTTTGCTCTACACATACCAGAGTGACGTGGCTCCTCTTAAGGCCACAGGTTTTAAATTATGAACGCATTTGGGTAGATTTGTTTATATCATGCAAGGCCACAGATCAATCAGTCTGCCACTACGAGCTTGAATATCTTACTTCAGTGGGGGAAAAAAAAAGAGGGTGTTTTGATGATGCTGTCACTAAAAAGTCATTTAGCCTGAGGCGGGCCATCTTTGTCCCTTGCCGTTTAGATTGGTTTGCAGAAACACTGAAATGCAGAATATCAAATGCGTGTCTATAATGGTGTTTATCAGTGATGTTCAGAATGCAGGATATGAGTAGGGTATAACTCTACCTTTTTTGAGTTTGTATTAAGCGCTCTGGGTAGATTTTAATAACTTCTCTCTGGTTGCACTAAATGAAATCCCTGGGATAAATTATACAGCTGTGAAATCCACCTGCAGCATCTTTTCTGCTTAGTATCAGAACAAAATAGGCTGCTCTAACAAATATCCAAAAGGATATAAGTGACTGTTAAGGACCAAATAAAAAACTGCACTAATATACGGTACTGTGCAAAAGTCTTGAGCCACCCCCTCGTTTCTTCAATAAATGTGAACAAATGTTTTACTGTGACAGGTTATAAAGTGTCTAAATATGTAATTTTATGTATTTAAGTTTATGTAACAACCTCATTTCCCTTCTCGTCTGTTCCAACCACTCAGCATCCAGCATCACCGGTAGACACATCACCTGAACATCTGTCATCATCTGCACCTGTTTCTGGTTTCTGGTTCATGCCTTTAGTTAGATGCGTTTATGCTTAAATGATTCATAGGCCCCTGTGTAGTTTAACCAAAAAATAAAAATAAAACATTCCCCCTGAAAATGGTCAGGTACAAGGACTGGACTGCAAATGAATGCCAAAAATTTGCCAAAAATGAGAGAGGAAAAAGTCCTTCAGGAAGCCCGAGAGCTATTCCTCAAGACTACAATAAAAATACAAGAAAGCCTGGCTCTTTAGAAGCAAAATATGAAGAAATTAGGGTGACTCAAGACTTTCACACAATCCTGGATATAAACATTATTGTGACTAATAGTGCATTTAAGGACCTTAGAATATAGCTAATTAATCATAGTTGTCAATACAGCTTTATACAGAATGTGCAAAAAAATAATCAAACACCAGTAACTAAACATCAGTTTAATTAAACATGACTTTATTAATATGACTATTCATTTGTCAAAGTAAAAATAAAAAAAATTGTAATGCCGGTCAAACCATTACGAATAATTGATTTACTTATTCATTCATTGACTGAATGACAATTCATTTTAATTCAGACATTTTTTTCTCACACACGTCACACACATTTCCATAATTTTCTTTTGATTCTGTAATTTTTGCTGCTTATGAAACATGGACCACTGTGAAAAGTGCCATACAGTACAAATAAAATAGAAAAAATGGAATTGAATCTTCCTTAGCCAGCTTTGGCCTGGTCATCTCAGGAACACTGGGCAAGAGTGTCACAGAGCACTATAGATACTCACTTTCACTCACTCACTCTCTCACACAGAGAGCCAATTTAGCTTAGACACTTAATCTACTGATATCTTTTTGGAAGACAGGAGGAAACACGAAAGAACCAAAAAGAAAACAGGTATATTTGCGCAAACGGTATCCTGGATCAAACCAGGGACCCAGAAGCTGTAAGCTGGCAGCATTAACCACTGCAGGGGCAATACATTATAAATAACTAATAAATGACTGTTAATCATAGAATGGTCAGATATTTGGTCCCACATATATTTATGTCCTGTAATTTTAAACAAATTGTAATGTGCAAACCTTAAGTCAAGACTATATTAATGTAATGATCAAGAAAGGCTTTGTATTTCCATCCCTAACTCCACACCTAGCCTCGAGTGGCGTTGGTCAAAAGAGCATAACATAATGCATAGATGTGCTTTCCCTGATGATTTCCACTGACAATAGTACAGTAGTCTCACGGAACCTTAATATTGGCGGATTTTGCAGATCATCCACTATACCGCTTACTCATGCTATTAAAAATATATATATACTGTATTAATGTTTCATTTCTGCCCATGATCTCATACTTCCGTTGCCTCATGAGACCCTGACTAGAGGAGCCCTGGCTTTTCTCCCCATGAAAATGAATGGCTGTATTAAGTTCTCTGATTATCATGGCATTTTAGAGGAGAGAGCAGCAGGCGTGCCGATCGATACACTTTTAATGGAACAGAGAGAGAAAGAAGGGGAGAGAGAGAGAGAGAGAGACCCTTAGCCATGTTTCTCATTTGTTTCCTGCAGGAAAACCCAGCTCACTGCTAAGATAAGATGGAGGACTCATTTACATTGCCTCTGTCCTCATACCGCACAGTTGGGTAATTGCGAATAGATTTGAACACCACATACGAGAAACCAATACCTCTGTCTATTTCAAGTAAAAACCAGTGTGTGGTAGAGCTAGAATTTATATTTCTTATGATTTCTTCCGAAGGTGGGAGAAGAGAGAGAGATGTTCGGGTATATACAGTATTTTCATTTCCAGCTCTGATATAATAGACAATACAGGAATGAGAGATATGGTCATGTTTTTATTGTGCTAAATTGTTTTATTCCATTGCTACAAGAATGCTCTTTCTCTCTTCTGTTTTCCCTTTCCTTCCCGACCTAGTGTTGTCGGCCGGGGTGCAGATATGATGTTTGGTTGGTGTACCTTGCCTGCTAACTGTAATTTACTTTTTTTCTCACCATTGCCCCCAGTCTGCCTCATCGCTGCTTTGTTGAATGATGTGCTAATCCATTATATTCTTCAGACAAGTGTATCGACCAGTATAAACAGACCGGAGGGCACAAACTTAAATGAAAGCCGTAGTTTCCCCTTGAATCATTTAACTAGCTTCCCAAGCAAGTGTGGCCCATATCTGCCTTTTTTATTTCATTGCTGAATTTACATTAAGATGCCATTAAAAGTGGTGGATGATCAGATTGTTACCGTTATTCCTTTCCTTATTTCCTTAGTTGTTTTGGTCCCTAGTCCGCCTCCTCCTCCTATCTATTCCTGGAACTCCTTCTTTTCCCATTCCGTCTTCCCCTCTGTGGTATCTCCCCCTGCTGTATGGCTTTTATATCTCATGACCTAGTACCAGACGAGTGGGGGAAGACTGTACTGTAAAAACCCAAGCAGCCTTACCGCACTCGAGTAATACAGTAGCAAATAATTAATAACATTCTCATGCGCTTACATTACATTGTACTATTTTATTTCATATGTTTCATTTGCATACTGTATGTCATATCCAGCGAGTATCAACAATATTACTCCGAGCCCTGTGGAGGATGTGTGACGAGTGAGAAAACTTTCCCTTTTTTCGGGGGGTTTGTTTGTTGTACTCTTCAGTGCACACTCATTTGGTGAAAGTTAATAATCAGTGCAGCTGTAGAGCCCAGCAATTTGCTTCGACACAGCCATTAATTATTTGCTAATTGAGACATGAGCATGGAGCCGTTTCCAATGTGCCATGAGACCCTTGCAGCCTCTCCAGAGCCCCCGCACTGCTTTCTTCCAGATGATCCTCCGTTCAGACGCCTCTCCCCTACGTCTGCCCGCATTCACTATAAAATCCACACGCATACGTTCACAGAGATAGAAAAGAACAGACAGACAGTGGGGAATCTCTCAGTGGGTGGATCTAGGCATGCTCGTTGTAGTGTAAAATTCTCAGCACCACATAATGGTGGATACAAAAGAAAATAAGCCGTGGAGATTGGAGACAGCGGCAAGCCTTTGCATTTTGTTGATGTACCACTCCACTCACAAGCCTATTTACTGACCATTAACACACACAAGAGCTACTATTACGCAAAGAGGTGGTGTGATTGACATTACAACTGACCAATTCTAAAATTTTAGGTTTCTGAATTTAACAAAACTGCTGTAAGTCCACCGTTTGGTCCAACAAGCTCACTGAGTTTGAGAAGAGTATATAATAAGTATCAGAGCATTGGTTGCTCAGTGGTATGTGTCTTGCCTGCCATGCGGAAGGTTTGATTCCGACCTGACGCCCAAACCCCAGCCACTGGATGCAGCGATGCACAGATAAAATGAGAGGGCTGCATCAGGAAGGGCATCCAACGTAAAACCTGTGCGCTTCAGATGGCAACCTCTTGACGGGAACAGCAAACCAACAACATGTAGTAAGTATCTGATGCTTTATGGGTTTTGGGTGGAGCGTCTGAAGCTAAGACTTATGAGTCAGAGACATTTATTAGTATTTCTTAGTGCCAGTTGCTAAGTGTGCTCACTGAATCAACAGGATTGAGGGGTTGAAAGTGAAGACTGTGTAAGACTGTTTTAGCCTCAGTGTTAGGTCGAGATCAAGGTTATGCTTCCTCCGTCTCTAACCACACACACTAATGCTCCAACTTATGAAAGATTAGTGCTTTAGGTGTAACCTTCAAAGATGTCGCAACACGGAATGGTAGGTTTCAGCCCCATTGGGTTAGGGCACAAAGGTCTGCTCAGTCTGGCACGGAGCACAGCTAGTGGTGTGAGGGTGGAAACATGCACAAAATTCACACACACACACACACACACACACACACACACACACACACACACACACACACACACACACACACACACATACAATTCACAAACACAGACACAGAAACAGACACACTTTCATATTCAGATTTTCCCTGGGTGAATTCTTCACACCGCTCATCCATGCAAAATTCACGATCTGGTCTGCGTTGTGTGCATAAAATCCGTGGTTCGCCATGGACAAGCCCATTTCTGCTGCTGAAGAAACAGCTGTAGTGAGATTAACATAAATCGGCAGTTGGTTAGAGCGTGTTTAGCGGTGCATTAACAAATTTGCCACCTTAATGAGTCGCTAAGTAATTGCCTTCCTGCCCCTGAATGCAAACAGTCCATTACCTACAACTATATGATTTTTCAATACCAAAACACCAATCCCCAGGCTGCTCACTTAACTTGTTTTTAAATTAAGCTGTGCTAGATAGTGGTTTCTCTTCTGCCTGGTGGTATTAATTGTGTGTGTATGTGTTTGTGTGCGTGTGTGTTTGCATGTGTGTGTGTGTGTGTGTGTGTGTGTGTGTGTGTGTGTGAGAGAGAGACTGCAAGAGAGAAAGCGGAAGAGGGAGCACTGGGAGTATTTGCACACAGAGTCCTCATTAATGCAGTTTGATCTTGTCCAGGTAGTCACAGTTTCTGCAAATTGCAGCTGCTCTGGGTAACTACATCTTGTTTACCGTTAACTGAAATCCAGGCTTTTTTTTGTGTGTTTTTTTCTCCTTCCCATTTACTTCAAAGCGTTCTGTAAAACAAGTAAACAACAATCCTGTGAGTTATGAGTTGTATCTATTGAGCCCCTGTTTACATGCAATCCGTGTGCAGTTAAGCTAGCCGCCATGCTAGAGCTAAACTAGCGTGTTATTTATGGCCGTGTTCACTGGAGTATGGGACGAGATCTCCAGTCTGTCTCCATTGTTTGACATGGAAGAGAGCTAAACGTCAGCGGGCTTGATAGTCATATTTCAGCTCTTTTTATTCCAAGAGTGTTTGCCATCATCCTTCATGGGACTTCAGCTTGGCAACCGCAGTACCACATGCACATCAAAACCCAGTAGGGTGGAAAAATATTAGTTTACACAAAGGCAGGCTGAGAAATTAAGTATGATTTTATTTTCTTATCTTCGTCCCAAATTCATTACTTTTGCAGGCTGTGGCAGGCTGGGGGGCTTGTCAGGGGAGACTAATGGGCTGTCTGCTCCATTGAGGAAGTGTTGTTAGCTCGTCCACATTAATAATCAGGGCCCTCTATCCTGTAGAGTAATCTGGATGATCTCAAATTGAAAACAAATAGTAATTTCCCATACTCTCTTTAGCTGAAGTGTTCCTTTCACACTCGGGTTCGTGGGAGGATTCGTTCCACAGTGCTTGTGTGACTTTGTGTCTGTCTCATTTTCATGCGTTTCCTCTGAATCTGTCTCTAGGTGAAGTGTGCCCTTTCAAGTTACAAACGCGTCAAAGTACGTTAGAGGGGGGAGAAAAAGTGCAGACTGTGTGGAAATGCTTTGCAGCTTCCGTCTAGATTTAGATTTATAATTCACAAACTGAAGCGTTTAAAACCAAAGTTGTTTTAAAAACGGAAGCGACCCGACTACTTTCGTGTTTCCCCCATGGTGCGTTGTTTACGTGAGAAGCGAAGTTTGTCTTTAATGCAGGGTGTAAAGAACAATTGTCCTTGAAAAGGAAAAGTGTCAGTGTCTCACCTCAGCATCGCTCTCGTGCTCTTTAAAGAGACTATGATTAAGTGACAGCGACTTTGTTGTTTGCACATCGCGGCCCCATCCAGCCCATGCTCGCCACTCCGCGCACATTAACGCATGAAGAGAGAAGGAGATTAGAGTCAACGTGAGGGCGGTAGAGAAGAACCGCAACAACCTCTAAATGTGAAGTAAAAGTGGTTGGATGTGAGCGAAACTTAACTTTTACTGTTTCTGCCTTTTCCTTGATAGCAGTTTTTTTTTTTTGAATAAATAAAACCCCCTGTTAAAAGTGGCTCTTTTATTCAGGTGGGTTTGAAGAGTGTAGCTGTGGGAGCATGGCAGAGGGAGGATGAGAGAGAGAGAGAGGAAATGTGATGGTGCGGGAGATAGAAAGTTAGCAGTTTTGTGTACTTGGCAAGGTCATCTTTAACAGCTGAATGTATGGATCCTTTGGGACGAAGGCAGAAGCAGGCAGAGCCAGACTAATAACAAGAGAGAAAGGGGGTGGGGGGTGGGGCTGCAGTCAAGCCACAGACTGGATTTACCTTGCTATGAAATTAATTGCCCCAGCAGTCCCTCCCTGTGACCCTCCAATCACAAGTGGAGAAGGACTGCAGCTACAGGCAGGTGTGTGACACTCCGACAGCTGTGTCCTCCACTCGCGGACACACACTTAGCTTCTCGATCAAAGCTTTTCCCTCATAGTGGATGTTAATCTTTCTGTAACTCTTCATCGGCTTCATTTTCGACCAAGTTCTCCAGTTGTGCAGTAGGTACTGTGACTAAAGCACACACAGTGAATCTTACTCCAACAGCTGCTCTGGTCACACATAGCGGCGCTGAAGCCGCGGATGCCTGGTGCTGTGGTTTCACTGACGGAGACCTGTAATTGCACTGCCCTTGTATGTGAGCACAGGGCAGAGAGGGGAAGCGTGAGCTTTATATTTATTGCCACCGTTCTCTGGCTTGTTAGTTTTTAGTGCACCATGTTTTTTATTCTCTATGGGCAGTGGAGAATGGCTCAAAAACGACTTTTTAAAGAGCAGCGTTATTATGAACGCTCTTGCCATTTGAGGGATGCATTTCAGTTATTTATGCCCTGGCTCCTGCATTTGTGTAAACATAAAAATCCCATGCTTTATTACATCCCTCCTGCACCCGGCGCCTTGACCCCCGTCCTCGTAAATTGAGAAATAGTGGGGAACTAATGGAGACAGATGGGACTATGGCATGCCATTTACTCAAATTGGTGAAGTAATTAACCTCGAGGTGCTGGGGGTTTGTGAGAGAGATTGTCGGAATATCTCAGCTAGTCAGATAAACAGACTCCCGGCCTAACCACCTCTGACAACTGCATCATAAACTAGACTCATTCTCTTCAATTGACCTGTCAACATCTCAAGACCGAATAAAGATTTGTATTGCTGTGCAGTTAGGGGGACTGGCAGCGGGTGGCGGGGCCACTGCATACAAAAAACCATGCAGTCACACACATCCAACACAGTCTCTATTAACAGACGTCCAAACCGAGTCTCATTGTGTCTCATTCCGTGTAGGTTAAAATGGGCTCACGTGCAAATTATAGAGTCATTATTTAATTTTTTACATACAGGATTTCTGTCTATTATTGGCTTTGAGAAAATTATTAAATAAAGGGCCATCATAAAAAAAGAAAGTCTGCGTTTATGAGTTTATTAAAGTGACAATCTTGAGTCACAGGATGAGATTTTAGTTTAGCCTAATGACTTTATGTACTAGTTAGTGTGTGTGTGTGTGTATATATATATATTTCGAATCTGACCAAGAGTCATAGATATGTACAGTAGGGTCCAGCCACAAAGCTGTAGTTAGTTAAATTTAACCGAAATCTACCACAGAAGGAGTTTCAATCACATTTCCATGAATTTAATGTTAAGAGATTTCTTGCCTCATAATCTCAGTTTATTCAATGATAAAATGCAGTTTGTATCCATAATGTCATGATATTGTCTGTGCAATAACTCTTCTGTTATTAATATTAGTTTACTCTGTACAGCTTGCAAATAATCCTGCTTGCTTGCTAGGTCGAGCGTGGCACATCAATCAGCTATCATGATGTCAGAATCAGGATAGCCCGAGATGATTTTATTGTACGTCTTGTACTTATTTATTGCTGAAAAATACACGATATTTAACAGCTGTCTTTTAGGAGGCACACGACAAGCCGTGTTTACAGCAGTGGCGATAAGTTGTCTGTCAGTCATTCTTTTTTTCTTTTCTTTTTTTTTTTCTCCGCAGGTTCATTGCTGTTTTCTGTTAATAATTCAATAGTATGTCTTCTTGTATCCTCAATAATAAGTGAAGGCATTGTACACTACCATGCAAGTAACCCTGCCGAACTCATCTTCGAGGTGGTCTGGTGGATCGAATGAGATTCGGATTGCAGTGCAGGATAATGTACAGTACAGTATGTACTTACACCTGTTTTAGTCACAACTAGTTTTAATGTGGTGAAATGCTATAGATTTATCGCAAGAGTGCTAGAATACATTAATGCCAGACGTCATTGCAAAGTATAAACGGACCTTCTTTTCTTCTCTCGCCATCGCACACGTTTCACGTTTTCGTTGTCTGACTGTTCTACATAGATTAAAATTTCTGTTCTAGAGCAGAACATGAGTCACTCTGTATAAGGGATTCACCTGTAAGGGATTTCTGTGAACTATATTGACACTAGCACTGAAATGTAATCCTGTTTCAGTGTGTGTGTGTGTGTGTGTGTGTGTGTGTGTCTACCAGTCTGTCTGTGTTGGGGTCTGCCTGGCTAGAACACACATAACTGACACATTTTCCTAGCTCTGACATCTGATATGACAGTGATGTGTGATTTGGGTTAGCTCTAATAAGTGAATTAATCGGAGGTAAAACATAGCAATCTGTCATGTTCTTGATACCTTAACAGCTGGCCGGCTTGTCCGTTAGTGACAAGCTAGTTTGTCCTGTGCAAATCTTCTGTCACCCCCTCCAAAAAATGGAGACATAGTTTAAAAGAGGTGGGGAGGGGGGGGGGGTTTGGGGATTGCAGCGAATGATGTGACCGTGGTTGGGCAGAGTGAGAAATGTCTTGTCAAGCTTAGCCAGCTGTGCCAATAATATTATCTTCTCTAGCATTCATCACACTGCTCCTGCAGCACTTCCTCCAGCACCTCCTCAGCTCTACGTCTCCCCCAGGAGCTTAGCAGCAGGAATGGGGAGGGACTAGCAGCGTCTTTACTTTACTAGGGGAGAAAGAGAGAGAAAGGCCGAGGGAAAGCATGCATTCCAGCAAGCTGCGGATGATAAATGAGGCTCTATTACATCCCTTGAAGATGTGCACATAGTCATTAGGAAGTGGGGCAAATTAAATCACTCACATGTGGAATTAAAGAATTGTTACATGCAATAAACCGCGTTGCTTGTTTACTCCGTGTCCTTGGTAGCTGTGAATGTTGCTGTAAAGGGCATGTACCGTAAATATTTTAGTAAGCTCGGGTTGAATGGACAGTAGGACAGTTTTAATGTCCTGCGAGGCCTGTTGGTCACAGTCGTGATCCAGTGTTCTTCAGTTTGGTATACATCCGAATAGATTATTTTATGACTATGAAAATCTATAATTATATCAAAAGCAGATTTAAGAATTATTTAAAAATAATAATAATTTGGATATCTGTTAAGGTTGCATGAATGAAAGCCTGCAACTTCAGAGCAACTTTTCCTCGTCACGTGTGTGAAAAATGCTGGGAAAGTTTAGCTTCCCTTTGAGGCTAATATCACTGTATTAGACATGAAAGGCTACTGGGCCTCTGACACATATTTAGGTGCGTGGAGAAGCAAAGGCCCAGAGGCGAACGACTGGCTTTGTGTAATATAAAACTCTCTGAACACCTTCGGCACCGAGCTGCCACGGACTTGACACCACGCCAAAAGAAACCCACGGAGACAGGACTTTCACAAAGACAACAGTGAATCGATTAGCATTAGCATGGTCAAAATACCAAGTCATTAAACCGTGTAGCTTTGGGTTACGGATCTAACAGGTAGAACTCATTTATGTTCTGGGGATAATATTGTCTTCAAATATTTTTTTTTTTTACATCAATCAAAGGAAGGATTAAACTGTTTTGATGAAGTGCAAATCTTTAGCGGGATGCTATAGGATATAATAACCATGTAAAGTAAAACAGGGAAAGAATCCCTAAGAAAATAAATATATCTGAGTGACTCCCTGTAAATTCACAGCAGTGCTTGGAAATATTCATCATCCACAAATTGACAAAGTGAGTAGTTCTGGATTGGTTAGAGCTTTACGCTAGATATGAACCAAACAGCAGGTAGGAACTGGCAACCATGAAGAGGAATTTGGCAGAAAACAAAAAAGTGGCTTCTGTGTAAACAGTGTTTTATAGCAGGTTTATTTTTTATTTTTTTGCTATTACTAAGCCTTTTTTTTTTTTGTAGCTTTTTTTTGTAAGGCCTCGGATCACACAGCAGACAAGGTTATAGAGCTGTGCTGGCCAAATAGATTCTGTCCCACCTTATCGTCCTGAGCATGAGCATGGCCTGCTCCTACAGCTGCTGGCTGTTAGAATTGGAGATGCGCAGTGGATGGGAGGATGGAGGTGAGATGTGGAGCTTTGTTCTGGGCTTTGCTCCAAGGTCTGTGCTACGCTGCTTAGTACTGCTAGTCGTACAGGCACTGAGCCTCCTGGTGTCGGGATCATAAGCCCTGTTTGCAGTAGAGCCATAAATTCTGCTTACCCAACAAGAATGAAATGTCAGCCAGGCCTCAGTTTGACAGACGCATTTGTCTGACTAGGGAGACCGAGACGTTGGTTTTGTGAGTGTGGGTGTAGAATGTGTGAACATTGTGTTACTTTGCAAATTTAGTCATCTGAAGTCTAAATGTGTGTAGCGCCCTCTGAAGCATCTACTGTTGTTTAGTTGCTCTGGGGAGGAGTCCTAGATTCAGTGCGACTTTTCAGTGAGTCTTAAACACAGGTTATGTTTCCCTTTTATATTTATGATTTGTCTGTGTTTATCCAATAAATGTACTAAAGCTCAAACTATATCACCAGTCATAAAAAAATGGCCATGAGCACTTAATACCCTCTAGAGTCAAATAAGACAAAAACAACCTTCTTATATCGTAAGTGTGTGTCTTGGTTGTAGTAGCAGTCCGAGGCAGACAGACTCTAAACAGCACTAAAGAGCACCTCAGTTCTTGATGAACGAGTGGGCAGGTCTGCAGCCCTTTGTATTCTCGGCAATTAACCAGAACCTCTGCAACATGCCGCGAGTGCTAAAAGGCCAGCGGGTCATTTTTACCATAGGACAAGTGACAAAGGTGCCAGGGTCAGATTAGTGGGTACTTGGCAAACATGAATACACATTAGGTAGCAGCTACGTGAGCTGGGATTTCTTTATTTAAGGTCATTTAAGAAATTTTTCTTGTTTTTTAAAGACCCTTTTTTTATAGCATTGCATATATATATATATATATATATATATATATATATATATATATATATATATATATATATATATATATTCTGAAGATTGTGGCCAAAAAGGTGTACACGAGCTAGAAGAGTCTAGAGGCTTCACATAATTAACTCCCTTTCAGCCATGTGAGTGTGTGCCTGTGGACGGAATTATCACTTTAGCAGAAATTCTAAATTCCGCATTTTTAAACCCACTGCAGCAGCACCCTAAACACGACGTGTTTTTATAATGGGAGTGCTAACACTGAGAAAGCTGACTGGCATCTAGTGATAGTGTTCCTCCTCTCTCCAGCACTCATTTCCTGTCTGAGAGAGGAAGCACAGGCCGATGTTGAAACCCTTTTGAAGGGAGCTCTATCTCCGAGAGACACATCTGTAATAAATTTAGGGAGCGCACATCCCTGTGTATCTGATCCGACTCCTCTATTCATCACATTTTCAGATCGTATCATGGTAATCTTATCCCTTTGGCATTTAATTTTATTGGCTGGGCATTCCTAAGAGATATTACCTGAGAAGGTCTTTAAAAAGGAGCTTTAAAAATGTTAGAGTACTGTAGGGTGTCTCTGCCTTGAGCTTTCACACATGTAACAGGCCCCTTTTGACAAGATCTGCCGCTCATCTCTGAAGTCGAGATGGATACATTGGTCTTCCTTTGATTCCGCTCCACCTAAAGCACCGGTGCAGAACGCTCTCATCCTGAGCTGTTTAAAGCATACCAATTCGATACCCTGGGCTGTAAAGGGGGCTTTGGCACTGGTGGCATCTTAAGCAATGACCGACTGAAAAGATGACTTTTTATTCCTCAAACCGGACATTGATCCAATTACAGATGTCTCTGTTTTGCTGTGATGTCCACTTGCAGTAAAGCTGGCTGTCCGGAGCTTATCACAGGCCACTATGCTTGTTGTTGTTGTTGTTGTTTTTTTCAGCCTGATTTATAAGAGTTTTGAAAAGGTCTACTGATCCCATTGGCTTTAGTAATGCACAGGATTCAGAGCCTGTCGATGCCATGTATAAGCACGCCCTCCACCTTTACTCCACATTGCTTTATTTTTTTCTTACCTTGTTTGATAAATCAATGTCTTATTCATCTAACCGTGACGAAGACCACCTGAAAATGACCTTCTCCTCTTCCTCTTTTATCTGTTACGCCGATAAAAGCAAGTGATGATCTGGGCCTTCTTGTACCCAGTTGGATGTTCTAATGAACCCACAGGCTTGCTGAGGTTAACACTCCTCTGTGCTGCTTCTCTTCCTCCGCAATAGCCAATGCTACCAAATCCACCTCTAGATCCAGAGAACCGGTCCACATTTAGATTAGTTTCCCCAGGGGCTTCAGTTCAGTCAGTCTACAAAGTTACATCCACTATCCACTATCTGTAAGCCTGTATCTATCGTCAGCATTGCAAGCGTTTTGTTTTTTGAAACTCATCGATCTCTCTTTTTTCTTACATGACTTGCTCTTTGGATCTGATTATTATGTGGTGTGTTCTGATGCTCGGTTTCAGTAAAATCAGACTCTCCTCTGGACCCGACCTGAATCAGGGCATGCTAGTATAAATCCCAGCTTTACAAAAGCAAGCACGCTCATAATGAATTGATTGTGCGTTTGCAGGGCAGAAAAAGAATGATCTCTTTTGCTGACAGAAAGCCACCGCTTCCCTTCTTTCTTTGTCCTCTGTTGATTCATCATGCATGCAGTGTGTTCCCAAGCTCGGAATTAGTCATCAATTGTGGCTTTTTCAGAAGAGTGGGAAAAAAAACTGCAGTGGTGTGTTTTTCTTTTTTCTCACAAAAAAAGTCACACTGTCTTTAATTAGAACTAATGCTCACACTGCTGGCGTAATTTAAATAAATTACGTCCCCCCCAAAAAAACTATTGTTTTTGCAGAGATATTGCTAACCAATCAGCGTTTGTTATTGCCATAAAGAATTTACAGTTTACTCTCTTGTGAGCACCTAATGAAATATACCTAATGTAATTATTAATTGACTGATTAATGCCTTAAGCCAAGTTTTTTGACACCATGGAAAATCTTTACTTAATGAGCGCATCAAGGTCATCGGCGACGAACTTGTCAGTGCCCTGCCTATAGTCTCAGTGGCTTTGCTCATACAATATAGTAGACTTATTTTATGTATCAGAGAGCAATCTGCTTTGTTCCCTTTTAAATGCAGCATCGCTCTCAGCAGTTTGTGTGACCGCTTCCTCTTCAGAAATCCTTGTCAGGAACAAAGGACCCAAACAAAGACGCTGTGTATGAAGGGATCCTCTGCTGGGGAAGTGGAGGCTGAGGATGTGGATGTATGCTAACACTCAGAGGTCCATGTCAGGCATTCAGACCCAGTCTGCAGCCTCTCAGGCATGCTCACAAATCCTGTGTGCAATACAGAGAAAGAGTGCGAGAGAGAGAGAAAGACATACAGATGTGCGTCCATCGCCATCCAATAGTAAACTGTACTGTGTTCAGCATTTAAGCCGAAGCCAAGCCTCTGCTAGTCCAGAATATACTTACGCAAATATACAGAAAGATTTTTATAATTTTTTTAACTTTTCCCATGCACATGTGCATCACCGCCTACAATCATGCCTAAAAGAAAAAGTTAGCAATCCCATGCGCAGACTGTTGGAAAGAGCTTTACAAAGAATATGAAGATTAGCGTCTGCTCCTCCCGTGCGAACATCGGCAAGTGGAATGATAGATGGATGGAAGGATGAATGGGCGGATCAATGGGTGCTCATGAGAGCATGCAGGTTTGGTTGCTGGGTGTTGGCAGGAAGAGAGAAAGAAATTTGGCACAGAGCCCGTTTCTTAGACAGCTGTGTCTGTGTTTGTTGCTGTCTCTACTCAGGCACTGTTGGAGTCAGGGGCTGGAAAACAAAGTTGCTCGTATACACTTCCTCTGACAGGCCATAATGATGTAAGAAACACAACGGGAGGATTCGTTCTCACCTGCACAAGCCAAGACATGCAGAGGAAAAATCACAGGATATGAATGCAGCAGTATATATATATATATATATAGTCAGTGCATTGATATATATATGGAGCACCACCTCATTTTGCTCTTACTGGGCATGCGTGGTTAGACCAGTATTTTCCAGGGACGACGTGGACCTCATCAATGGCCACCAAGGAGTCCAGATCTCACAGCATGTTATTATGTTATTATTTCCTGTGGGGATAGGCAAAGGAGGAGGTGTACAGCACAAAGCCTCACACACTGGAGGACTTGGAGGCATGGATACAGGAGGTTCGCAGCAATATCCCAAACGACTTCCTTCAGAAAACTGTGCATTCCATCGACGATCGTATAGACCAGTGGTTCTCAAACTTTTTCTGTCATTCCCCACTTAAGGGGCTGAGCGAATTTTCAAGCCCCACTTGTCAACAAAATAATAATGAAATCGGCCAAGTTTACTGTTTATTGAAATATCAATTTCTAAACCAATACGATCAAACAACACCAAGTTCAAAATAGATAAAATACACGTGCAATTGTTATAAAAGACTTATGTTGGCACTTACTGTATCTTTGCATAATTGACCCCATGTTTATTAGCTGCTCAGCAATCGTTTGTAGTTCTTTTGCACTGGCCAATTCTGTATGCAACTTTGAATGAAGCCATTTGTGCTTTGCTGTCCACTGATTCAGATGTTACCATGTGATTATCCTGCTGTCTGTATTCTGCCAGCTTTCTTTGAAAGAAGTCGAGTGGATTATTAACGTGACTGGAGTGTGTTTGTCTCTAAGCGTCTTCCTAATTTGTTGGGTCTCATGCGGTCTGCTGCCAGCGGTTTAAGAGACAAAACACACACGGTCTCTCTTCTGCCCCCACCATCACCACCATGAATCCAAGCTGAAGGCTACATTAGGGGTGGGTGATATAACCAAAATCTTCTAACACGGTAGAAGCTATTTTCTACCTCGGTAACAATATATATATAATCACAATATAGCAATTTGTATCTGAAAATGCATAAATAAAAATTCAAACACAAAGGAACTATTTTACATAATGTAATTTTATTTAAACTGTGAATTGCTGAGGTTTATTTTTTTTACTTTGGCCATATTCGTTTGGAAGCTTCGATTTCAGGTGATAGAAAAGGTTTGATGTGTTTCCACCACTTGTTAAAACAGTGCACTTGTGTACCTTCCAAATCACGTTCATCTCATTCGTATCACTTTTCTTACATCCAAACCAATTCCACAACACAGACGAGGCACCTTTTTTCTTTACAATCTCCTCGTCACATGTAAGTAAACTCACTGCTGCTGCTCCGTCTTCTTCCATTGTCGAAGTGTATGTGAAGCCAAACACATCAATAGTGGGACGAAACCGCGGCACCCGATTGAACCGAATATCTGCGCAAATACAGCGCAGCGCGACTATCTGGATAGCGCAGTGATGATCTGGTTTATTTGCGCAGCCTGGTGGATCGCGCAGCGCCGCTCGAATCACAAACCTGCACGACTCACTGTGTTTTATTTAAAAATGTTTACAATGTAAAATGTCAGGACTGTTTAATATTGTTTCCGCCTTGCCATGCCTGGATTGTACGTGCGCATCCCAGCGGGGGTAAAATGTAATTTGATGGTCGGCGCGGTTTATTTCTGTCAGAGTCGCGCAGGTTTTTGATTCGAGCAGCGCTGCTCAAGTTTGTCCGACGTTAAACTGTTATTGTTCCACTATGGTTCCACTTTTTCTCCCGGCCCACAACTGATGTTATTTTAAATTTACTTGTATTAATGATCCATTTATTTGTGTGTGATTGTTTAGTTTTTTCCTATTATTTTCCACTAATTTCCTCTCGTTCATTGCGCCCCACCTGTCATGTCTGTATTCCCCACTAGTGGGGCGCGCCCCACACTTTGAGAACCACTGGTATAGACCGTATATTTATTTATTTATTTATTTACTGATTTTGAGCCTATGAGCTTTGTTAATATTGATTTTTACACATAGCTCATTGGGTCACTTTATCTCAGATTTTGTCCTGGTCAGTTATAGATATGCAGGAATGGCTCAGTAAGCAACAGAAGAGCAGATTGCTGTTCTGACAGAACAGAGCTCTGAGTGTGGAACCAGGCCAGAGCGTTCACCCATCTGCAGTGTAGACATTAACCTTTAAGCCGTGGAACAGTTCTGAACCGCAATCACAGCTCTGTGTATCCAAGAATGCATGTGTGTGTGTGTGTGTGTGTGTGTGTGTGTGTGTGTGTGTGTGTGTGTGTGTGTGTGTGTGTGTGTGTGTGTGAGCGTGTGTGTGTGAGCGTGCGTGTGTGTGTGTGTGTGCGTGTGTGTGCGTGTGTGCGAACATTATAGAAAGTTCAGTAACTGTATCATCCCTTGCATTGGAGCCCTTGTATATCGGGATCTTTATAATTTCCCTCAAGGTGCCCTGGTGCCAGAAGCAGTCTCCCAGCATAAATCAGAAAACTCACTCAGCCAGCAACAGCAGCGTCCTTCTGCCTGAGCCTCTGCATTGGGGAACAGAGGACGCAGAGCGGCAGTCAGACAGAAAGAGCAAGACAGCATGACTAGAGACAGAGAGTGAGACAGCATAGCCAGATAAAGACGGTGGCAGTGTGGCTGGAGACATAGAGTGTCTGAGATAGTAAATGTAATTGAGGACAGACAGTAGTGAGACCGCATGGTTGTTGTTAGAGTAAGTAATGTGCTTGGAAACAGACATTGAAACTGTAAGTGTAGTTGAAGACAGAGACGCCCTCTGGGCAATTTCAGATTAGCGTCCTGGGATTGTTTCCGAGACCCCAAGACTGTTCATTTTGATTAGTGTGAACAAAAGGGTTCCGCGCTCAGGAACCGTGCCCGAGTCCACTGGAAAAGCTGGTCTGAAAAATTATACGCCGTATTCGGGTAATCAAATATGATTTGACGAGACGTCATCAGTACTGTCTCCTATGGAATCTGTGTTCACGTAGCACACGTCAATCACATCCTCTGATCTCCACAGCCACAGCTGACGAAGTAGGAAGGCATGCGAGAGCGTTGCTTTTGACATTCTAAACTGTAATAATATTAGACATAGGACAAAGATACGCATTGAAGGGTGAAAATATGCATGTGTAAATGCTGGCCAGCAGGGGATGGGGGCAATCATGCTAAGTGTGAAAGTGCCAAGAATTGACTGCATGTTTGGGGTTAGATCAGGAGAAGGTGATCGTGGTTGGTGGTAGAGAGTGAACCAGTAAGTATGGTTTGATACAGTAAGTTTGGTTGGAGGCAGGACAAAGACAAAGAGATAGAGAGTGAGACAGAACAGTTGGAGATAGAGAGTGAGACAGAACAGTTGGAGATAGAGAGTGAGACAGAACGGTTGGAGATAGAGCGTGAGACAGAATGGTTGGAGATAGAGAGTGAGACAGAATGGTTGGAGATAGAGAGTGAGACAGAACGGTTGGAGATAGAGAGTGAGACAGAACGGTTGGAGATAGAGAGTGAGACAGAACGGTTGGAGATAGAGAGTGAGACAGAACGGTTGGAGATAGAGAGTGAGACAGAACGGTTGGAGATAGAGAGTGAGACAGAATGGTTGTAAGTAGAAAGTGACAGTGTGGTGAGAAGTAGTGCATAAGGCAGCATGGTTAGAGGTAAAAACGTGAGACAGTAAGTGTGGTTAGAGGTATAGAGTGAGACATTGTGGTTGGAGGCATAGAGTGAGACATAATTGTCTCACACACACATCAGGCGTGTCTGGAATCAGATGGAGCGCGATGCAGACAAACAGCTAAAAACACTGATATCACACACAGCTTGAGTTTCACTAAACAAATCCTGAAGGTGTACCTGGTGCTGGCCTTCAGCTCTCCTGATCAGGCTTGGGGCTCGTACAGTGTGGCTTTATGCTAAACAGAGCGTCTGGTTGCCCCGGTGTGAACCAGCGCCCTCGCTCTCAGCTGGACTGCACGGTGAAGCACGGCGCTCCGCTTTATGGCGCAGTCTGATGTGACATTAGCGCAGCGTTCTCGTGCATGATGGTCATAATGTTGTCGCGTCAGTGACGTTTTTCCGACTTCCCCGCTGCTCTCAGGCTGCTGCTGTCTTCCGCGTACGAGAGCTGTTTATTGTTCGAGCATCAGGAGTCTGGTTTTGCGACTAGCTTTAGGTGAGAACATCTGCCTGACAAATAATTGATTGAGTGAATGAATAAATGAATATATTTACTGGTAATTGCACACAAACACCACAAAATACAGCAACGACTCCTCCATCACTAGTTGTATCCTTACTGCCAGCTGGACTCCACTACTAATCTTTACTTTCACCTCTCTGCAGGAAGAATGCACACATGAGGCTGGAAAGGAATTTGGTTGAAATGGTTTTATGTTAACTAAAGTACAGATATCGAAACAGGATATAGGAAGAAAGCTTTTTATTTTTTGCAGGTAAAATTTCTGGACAAATGTTCATTTTCACATTTTATTTTCTTCCGTCTAACACTTCGGGCTTAATAGGAGGTTGTTGTACAGACTCTCGAGCCCACACAGACCGAATCAGTCAGCATTATAACACCTAAAATCCTTCACTGAGTGCTCCTGGCCTTGTGCTGTGACATCCGCCACCACAAAGCCCTGCGCTGGCAAAGCCTCCCACCCCATCCTGAAATACTGCTGTGAAAACACTGATAAACCGTGCTCTGGAAATGTATGAAATGTGCTTTAGGCCTCAGCTTTGTGTTGGAGTGTGCAGACAGGCTGCAAAGACACCGAAGTGCTGACATGTTCCCCTTGTTGTGTTGTGTTAGCTAACAAAACATTTTATTCAGTCCTTTTCTTTATGATTTTTACCGCATTTCAGTTTACTATTAGCTTAGTTGTTCAGACAGTGCTCAGTGTTTTAAACGATCTTCTTTATGTGCATCAGAGTCTCCTTGCCTACAGCAGCTTGTTTTTCGTTATAGTGGAAATTTCACCAAAACTAACAGCTCCTAAAATGCTTATTATTGTGCGCATTCCTTAGAATACTTTTTTTTTTTTTGTCTGATTCAGTCAGTCGTAAGAGCATCATAAATGCTAAAGAAGGACTCTGTAGTTGGGTAAATGTGCACCGAGATATGTATCTGCAGTATATGTATGTTTGCAAGTGGATGCATGTTCATATGTGCACTTTTCCCTCCTGTTTAATAATTCATCAATTCAGCGCTGCAGGGAGCAGACAAAGATTTATGGCCTGTGGTCGTGCAATGTCTGGATTTATCAGGGCCGTAGAGAGAAAATTGACCACAACTACAAAACTGTGTGTATTTGATCAGCATGAGAACTCATCAGAATGAGCGGCAAAGGGAAGAATACAGGGAGAAAAGGAAGGAGAAAGAGGGGCAGGTCAGGAAGGAGATGCTTGAGGAGGTTTCATTAAGGGATCATGGTGGCCTGGTGGTGTTTCCCATCTTCATCGCCTGATCCACAGGACCCGCTCTGAGTCGGTCTCTCCAATTAATATGTAACCCTTGCAAGAAAATGAGAGTTTATTGATTTAGTTTAAGGCATGGATGTTTCTAGCGGGGAAAGCTATTCAGATGCTGGGAGGATAGATAAGTGATCCCAATAAGGGGACAAAGAATGATGTATGAATGAGAGAGAGAGAGAGAGAGGGAGAGCATCGACTCAGTGATGTTTAATCTCTGTTCCGGGGAAGTCTAATAGAGGCCGTTTGGCTGCATTTTATTTTGTTAGTAATTTAATTTGGACTGGTGTATTGTGGAAAAGGGATATGGAGAACGGACTCTCACAATGGTAGCGCTCTTTAGGAAGAAAATAGCAGGGCTGAAATCCTGGATTACCCACGACACTTCCCGCTCATGGAGAAGCACTGGGATGTGACCACGAAGACAGACGGGTTATTGCCTGGACAGATTTCTCCCAGAGTTGATTTTCATTTTCTTGATTTTCAAAGTGGCCAGTGATCTGTAACAGGCCCTTCAGCGGGCCGAGGGAGGGGACAGGAGCACAGTGGACAGAGGTTAGCCCACTCTCACAATGCAAAATATAACTTCCACAAGATCGCCTCCCCTCCGTCTCTCTCACATCTACAATTATCTTGAACAAATTACACTTTCCAGATTGTCTATATACCCTAAGCAGTGGTTGGTTTTTACCTTATGAAAGGTTTATTTAATACACATTTAGACAGTTGAAGACAAAAATGGAAAAAAAAAATGTTTTTTTACTTGGTGGTTTGTAAAAAGGATCTTTTAGATCTTTAAATGGAATAAAAAATGTGTTATTATGCTAAATCTTTGAAATATAATCATTATGCTATTTTTGGTAATAAACAAAACGGTATGCAATTATACAGTTTCCCCTTTTTTATTTTGTAATATGGCACATTTAAAGTTCATGTAATATCTGGTCTTGAATCTATTATGATTGGC
This sequence comes from Channallabes apus, assembly GCA_030522415.1. Classification (NCBI taxonomy): domain Eukaryota; kingdom Metazoa; phylum Chordata; class Actinopteri; order Siluriformes; family Clariidae; genus Channallabes; species Channallabes apus. The sequence goes on from CM060116.1 coordinate 20,533,722, forward strand.
TTTTTTTTTTTTTACTCGCAGGTTTAAACTTTCACCTTCATGCCAACATACTCTTCCTATTAGTGTCAGTGTAGCTACATAATTAATATTCACAGATTAAAATGCCTTAAGGTAAATAACTGGACAATAACCTTCAATATGACTGAATATTTTCCTCCCAGTGTTTAATCCAGTGCACCTGATCAAAACAGCAATAATCTGATGACCGTTATTTTGCAATGCTCTTGATGCTATATGTATATCATCAAATATTTGATCGTGAAGCAGCTCAGAAGTGTCAGAAGTGCTATCTTTGTTCTGTGGATTAAGTAGCTAGTGTGCCGAGTTCACCGATTGTTCTCTCCTTTGTGGGTTGCCTTTTGGTCTTTGCTGTCACAAGTTCTGAAGGTTGAAGAGAAAAGCGGTGTCAGGAAGCTGATTGCTAGCACGGAATTTCTAAGACAATCTGAATCTCATATTCAGCTACTTTGCCACAGTGGATTAAGATGATCTAAGAAGGCTTTGTGGGGCTCGATAAAAATCAGGCGCGCTGGAGAAAGGAGCACCGGGAGAAATTTTTCCCTTTTTGTCCTTCAAAGTTAATTGTTAAAGTTATTTTCCCTTTCACTGTTGCATGTGCTTGCCAGGTTAAAAAAAATAAAAATAAAAAAACATATTGTGCACGAATTTAATCACCATCCTAGAGATTTTCTGTAAATCCTCCAGCTTCAGATATAATCATTTATTACTCGTTTGGACAATAAAAATGCCGTGTGCCATTATTGCAACAGGACATTAGTCTTATACCATCATTTATCACTGATTGACTGCTGCAGTGAATGATGGTGTGTCTATAATGACCACTATGCATTGCCTTGATGCCTTCCATTTCTCCTGAAGTGAAAGGCTTTAGTTCAGCAGTGAAGATTAAGGCCGTGCAGAGAAGTGGCACAATGCAGTATTAAAAGGACAGAGAGAGGGAGAGCGAGCGAGAGAGAAGCAAAGTGCTCCTCCAGTAAATCTCGGCTGTCTGTCTGTCACTGCCCAGTTAAAGGTTACTGTAATCTGAGCTGTGTAACACTCGAGTGGGCTGGAGAATGCTCTCACCAGTTAATAGTGCAGCTGTGATAGATATAGCCTCAGCCAGGCAATAGAGTAGCTAAGAGGAGCGGAGAGAACGGCTTAGCTCACCCCCTCTTCTGGAGATGCCAGAGAAGCAGAGAGCTGTCACACATACAAACTGTGCAGCGTGGCTGTTTGAATTGTGAAATTAGTAGCCTTCGCCGACAAATATTACTCCTCAGCCCTGGGCTTGGCAGCCTCATCGCCATCCATCACTTTCATGCCATAAAGTCTGTCCGCTGCCTCATGGAAACTTTCCAGAAGCTTTTTAGACTTTTTTTTTTTTTTTTGTTCCTGAAAGCATTTGGTTATTAGAGAAATGAAGTAAGCTTCATTCTTATTCCTGGCAGTGTGCTTTTTATCATAAGGCAGATAGTCATTAATTTACAGAATCAACGGCGAGAACATCTTTTGTGATCTCATATTAATTTTTTCCCCCGAATCCACCCCTCGGCAAAAATTACTCACATCGTTAAAAAATATTTAATTAGGCTGCAGTTTATCCGCGGCTCACAGGGGAGGAGGGATTTGCATGAAGCGGGTCACATGGCGCAGCGGTGAGGGAGATTGGATGTGAGCGGGGTTCAGGGGGTCACCGCCTCTGCCAAGGACTCCCATTTGCCAAGGTCAGCCAGGTAGCGGGGTTCTCCCCCGGGTCCCTACTCAAAGACGACAGCTCCAATTGGCCTTTAATTAGGAGCCTTCCTTTAAGCCTCTGCCTGCTGTTGGTTTTATAAAGCTACTCCATACTTTAACTCTGCAGCTGGTTTTTTGGTTATAGAACAGCCACCAAAAGAATATTATTTACAATTCTATTAGTGACATACGGTTCTCCTAAAAATAGACATCTTTAATGGACATACGGTAGTAACATGCCTGGAAGATCGTCTTTTGCTTAATAACTTTACGCATGGTTATGATTGCTGTAATTATGTTTTCGGCAGTGATGCAATATAAAACAAAATTATGCGTACCATTAACATTTGGTTTACACTAACATAAAAGTACTGGCTTCATTAGTAATAACTCTGTCTTAGCTAGCTTGGGCGATTTTGTTTACATGGACAGTGGTTATATAAGTTTACTACATCAGCTGCAGTATGTAAGGGGCGAGTCTGAAAAATCATGTTCTTACTCCGTCGGTTAATACTTGTTATGTGGAAGAGATCAGATTTCTGTGAGCTGCTCGTAAACAGCACATAAACATGTCATAATGTGTGATAGGCTTAGTGCTGTTGAAAAACAATGACTGATCATGATCGTTATCAGAAATCTGAAATTATTAAATAGTAGCTGAACAGTGAACAATGTTGAAAAAATATACCCATATCCATAAGATTCATCATGGTTAAATATTCAGGTTTTTTTATACTATATACTGTTTCGTTTAAACGCATAACCTCTAAAAATAACACGTGCATATAGAATATTATATATACGTTTTTGTTAAAAGTATATTTGTGTGTATATATATATATATATTATAAATATTTACAAATATATTTACTCATGAAACAAGTAGATAAGCCGCCGGTCCATATAATAGTTTCTCAGGTTGTCGTTGTTCCTGTTACTGTGTACTTACAGGCGTTTCATCTCATGCTGTGGCTCTTTATTTTGTGTTTGCACGTGTGGCCCAGGCCAAATGTTGGAGAACCCCAGGCAGGTTAAGTGGCTGGGAGCGGGAGGTGAGCGTGATGCCAGAGAGTAATTGTGTCATAATGAGGAGGATGAGGGCTGGCACGCTCCCGTGGCTCTTCAGCGGGGTTCAGTGACACTTAACAAAGCAGCCTGAGGCTCAGAGGGCAGGAGAGAGAGAGAGAGAGAGAGAGAGAAGCTACTACTAGTCTACAGTAAACGTGCCTGTGTGTGTGTGTTAGTGCAGGAGTTATTCCACTTATTAACCAGAGAAAGATCGAGAGAGGAAGTAGAAATGAGGGGAAAAACAGCAAAGAGGATCGATCATATGATGAAAGTTGACAGTGAGCCTTATGGCTTTGATGAAGCAGAACAGTTAATAGGAGACAGCTGACATTTCTTGAAACCCTGCTAATTAAAGCTTTTCCTTTAAAAAAAAAAAAAAAAAGGCAGCATAACGTCCCTCATACTCTCCCACATTCTCTCTCTCTCTCTTCATGTTTAGAGAATCATGTGTTTTCATTAATCTGCGCTCGTCCGTCTTAATAAGTCAGAGGAAGAGAGATGAGGATGTGTATTATATTGAGTGTTCTTCTCCAGAATAAATGTGTTGCTGAGGGCACTGTCCGTGCCCCCTCTCTAGCAAGCGCAGCCTCATCTACTATGCAGAAGCTCATGCGGTAATCCAAGTGTCCTTTCTGCAATCACAGAGTATAATCTGCCACTCTCTTGTAACGCATAACACCAGCACTTTACCACATTCGCCTGGTGCACAATGCATATTAGAGCTGGTATTATTGTTGGCCCTCCCCATCTCCCGATCGCTGAGAATAACACTGCACAAGTGCTTTGTGGAAACACTTGTGTTGAAAAGTAGGCTCATTGTAATACAGTTAGAACAGTCGACAGGGCCGTGTTCATGAATTATAATAGACACAAAAGGTTTGTCTGTGGGAGACCTGGGAGAGAGAGATAGCTTTGGCATTTCATCTCCATTCGGAAATAGATTTTTTAAAGCACTCAGTGTAATGTATTCAGTGCTCCATTGCCGGCATACCGACACACTGTCATCTCTCTTATTATTCAAGCTTAATCCAATTGCTCATTTGAATCCCTATCATTCCTCCCATCCTCGAAATCCATGGTGCTGTTTGTCTCTTAAGGTTAAATACAGTTGTAAAATAGCTCTCTCACGTTTCTGAAAGGGCGCTCCGTTCAAAACGAATTCCAAGCATGTGGAAAGTCGATCGGCAGTCCCCGTCTCGCCGCCGCGTGGCATCCTCGGTTCCTTCGGCCTGACGTCCAGGGTAGAATTTTCAGAGCGAGCGCACCTCCTGCTCTGTGCAGAGAAACAGCATTGTTAAACCGCAAGAAGCAGAAAGCCATCCTGTGGGTAGAGGGAGTCTGTCTGCAGGGTGATGTTTCAGGAGTCTTTCAGCTTCGATACATTGAATCAGGAATTGAAAGGCATGTAGGTTAGTTTAAGATGTTCGCAGACACCTGTCGTTAAAAAGAAAAAACCTGTCACAGCATAAAATGTTCAGAGTGTAAAAAAAAAAAATGGGGTTAACCTAGGGGTTAACCTAGTCAGCAAGATAGCCCTGACAAACGTAAAGTGCTTTTTATAAATTCTGTCTGCTTCCCACACTGAAGTAAAACAAGTACATAGTATACTGTATATTGCCCCACAGTATGATTGAATATTGGACTCGTTTTTTTGCCATCGTCCTCTCTGTTCTGTATTATTACCTCTTACACATCCAGGTCACAACTCACTGTTGTCATCGAGTCTTCTGTTTCTGAACTGTTTCAGCCTGAAACGGTACATTTCTAAATAGCCAGTGGCTCTGAGGGATTGCACATTAAAGGGATTATTCACATGTAATCCTAACGTCCCTGCAGGCTGTCACCAGAAATGCACCGAGATGCAACGGGACCTTTCAGACCCACAGGAGCATGGCGCTGCTGCAGCTGCGCTCTTGCTGTTTTATTTATACTTCGTCCTCACGAAAGTAAACTTCACCATTTCTCTTATCCATAAAATCTGTGCTCCTAACATGCACGGTTTAAGGCACACAATACAGTAGTTCAATTCTTTTAGGAAGTCAGCAAGGGAAGGTCACTTCTACACGTCTGTCTTGAAAGCATGAAAAATATAGAACGTATCCAATTATCACATTATTGCACAAATTGCTTGTTGTCCTTTCCCTTTGTAATGACAAAGATAATCAATGCAACATTATATATATAATTTTTTTTTTTAATAAACAATTTAAATGTGTTTTTATGTTTGTGTTTGCAGGTGGAGTTGACAGGCAGCAGTGTGTTTGACTACGTACACCCTGGTGATCAGGTGGAGATGGCCGAGCAGTTGGGAATGAAGCTTCCTCCAGGCCGGAGTCTGCTGTCTCAGGGAGCCGGGGCCGAGGACGGTGCCAGCTCAGCCTCCTCATCCTCACACTCTGAGACACCTGAACCAGGTAAGAGGAGAATGCTTACTGAAATATCCAGCCCTGTCTGTTTATATTTGCCATCTAGCTACTAGTAACAGCGAAGAAATATGCATATTTATGAATATAACTATTTAATTATTATTTTATTTTGTTTTAGTTTTTGATTGGTTGCCTAGCTAGGTTATTTTAAAGCTTATGCTTAACAATATCAATGACAATGAAGCGTTCAGCCTTTACATGTATTGATGGAAGTCCAAGTTACCCCTTTCCTTTTGCAGTCGGTAATCGTCGTATGATGTGGAAGAAAATCCAAAAAGCAAACAATTAAATTGGCTGATGAATCATGACTTAAATATCCCGTTAGAAATCCAGCCAGGCTAGCTCATGGGAATCGGTTAGGGTACAGCATGATCCCTCAGGTTGGCTCGACTGCCTACATCTTCTCCTTTTAGCAAGTAACCTGCATGAACTCAGGTTTAACATTTTGTGGTGTTTATTCAATGGTAGTGTTAGTGGTTTAGAAATGATACAGTAGTATAGTTCCTACAGTAACAGCTTAATCTCATGAGTAATATTGAGATATGTGCATTAAGTCATGATTAATAAAATCAAAATGAGCTGATAATGCACGCAGATGTCATAAATGACAATGGACACAAAATCATTGTTGTCATATTTACAGTCACAATCTTTGTGGAATTGTTTTAATATATTTTTACATTATTTACAGATACCTTTATATAAAAATCCTATACAAATCCCCAAAAATGCTGAGAACTAAATGTGAATCCAAGTAAACTTAAATGTAAAAAAAAAAATTAAACTTAAAGGCTTAAACACACTGTATTTGGTGCAGTTTAGATATAAAAAGTTTCCCTGGTGAAATAAAACAGTCACGATCAGTCTTTCTCAGATTTTCTGGTTGTCTGTGTGTTTGTTTACCCCGAGTGTTTACAGTGTGTGAGACATTTGCTAGCAAGTGGTAGAATGGTTGTAGGATTTATAGATAATAAATAGCTTCCTTCTAGTTTGAGGTATATTTTAAGGACTGAACTGTGACACCAAGTCTTGATCCACCTGTCATTTTTTCATATTAAATAAATAGGAAGAAATGTTTTATTGCATCAGGCTGAAAAGTGCCTAAAGATGAAAATTTATGTTTGAAAATTGCTTGTTTATGTACCAACCTCAGCAGCAACCTCATTTCCCCTCTCATCTGTATCAACCCCTCAGCATGCAGCATCATCAGTATACTAATCACCTGCCTGAACATCTGTCTTCATCTGCACCTGTTTCTCATTGGTTCTTGCCCAAAGTTTGCTGGGTTTTTACGCTTGAATGATTCATAGGTCAATGTGTGGTTTAACAAATAAAAAACATTCCCCTGACACTGCTCAGATCTACGGACTGGACTAAAAATGGGAGCAGGAAAAAAGTTTTTCAGGAAGCCTGAAGAACTATTAGTTAAGCCTATATTAAAAACACAAGAAAGTCGATTTCTTTGAAGCAAAATATGCAGAAGTGAGGGGAGGCTAAAGACTTTTGCACTGTACTGAATATTTGAAACACACAATTTAGTAACAATTTAGTAATTTAAATCGCCTAAGCAACAGGATTTAATGCCATACCAGCATTTCCATCTTCTAACTCAAGGCAGATCTTACCTGCTTACCTGCGTAGTGATGTTAGACTGTTGGATACACTGTGAGAATGGCAGTTTATCCAAGACATTTCCTGGTCTTCAAATGTCCCAGTTCCCCCTTATTGTAAAACAGTAGGCCTGTGTATAAATATTCAAGTGTTTCAACTGTCACACTAATGCGGCCATGTTGCCACGTTTGGCTGGCAATGCTGAAACAAAATATTTATAATCGTACTGTGTCACAGTACGGGACAAGAGGACAAGTTCCCTTTAGGGGACTTTTTCCTTGCCACTTCGCACTTTCCATGTCGGCTTCTACATTAGGAATAAACTCTAGATTTCTTTTTTTTTTTTTTAGATATCCAGATTTCTACTTTGAAGCTGCTTTATGACGAGGCTCATTGTTGAAAGAGCTATACAAATATAAAAGAAATGAGTTTGTAGGTTTACATGGTTAAATCACAATTTGATATCAGCTAAAGCTTCTTTCTTGATTATAACACAAGCATTAACATGTATTACTTCTTCCCTGCCAAAATGAAGGAAAGAAAAGATTCGAGAAACAAACTCACACTCCATCGATTGTCGTTGATTTCTGAAAAATGTACAGTATTTAGACCAGCAGGAAGGCTGGAGATCTGCGCCCGTCTGTCTGGCTGCGAGACATGATATGCTTGATGAGTGTCGAGGTGGAAAAGCCGTGGCAGCGGCGGCCGCACTGTAACACGTGCTCTTTCCCTCCGCCCCAGAATTTAATTAGAGGACTTGCACAGAAGAAATGAAAAGAGGTGACATTCCTCATTAGAATTCTTTTCAGGGTGGTTATAGACTTTGCCTTCCAAATGTTCCCATTTTCATTGTGTTGTACTGATGATAATTTAAGTATTAGGGGAAAATCCATTTATAAATTAAACAAAATGACTTGATATCCATCAGTCCCTTAGTTCATCAAGCTGTTCAAACAGGAGGGAGATTGGCTGTTCGGCCCGGGTCTTCCGAGAGCCTCAGTAATTAGATATGCCAAGGATTTATTCTTTGCTGATTGGGGCTTTAAATTAATTGAAGTTCCACATTTGTGGCTTTGTCCTTTTCTCGTTTTTTTTTTTTTTTTTTTTTTGCCATCAGATATTCCGTATTGGTGGAGTGTGTGTTCATAAATGTGTGTGTGTAGAAAGATCTGTATAGAATGGCTTTACAGTCGTCCTCAGCAGCAGTGAAAGAAAGGTTCTTTAATGGAGAGGGGTTGTGACATTACGATTTATTTGTGTACACACTCTCACCCAACATCTCCCCTTCTCGCAATCTCTCCATCTCAGCACAAAAAAAAGTATGTGATGCGGACATGAGCAGCTGTTTTTCCTCGCTTTTGTCACCTCCTCTCTTTCACTCTGCCCAAGATGTCACTCTTCCCTTTGCAATGTCACCTTTGCTAGCGTTGTACCTGCGAGGTAAATTGTGTTATCAACAGTCTTGTTTAAATGTCTGGCACTGCAGAGACACCAGTAACTCCCCCTCAACCCCACCCACTGGTTCCATCTTCTCTCTCAAGGGCACATCACATGATCACATGTGTAATAAAGCGGTACATATTAAATATGGCTGTATTCTTTTTTTTTTTCTTTCTTTTCTTTTTTTAATTTAAAAGATGCTAATCCCGATGTTTGTCAACAAGAATCCTTTGATGAGGATGAAAGGCAGTGCTGTTTGTGTGTAAATACATTAATAAAAGAGAATGCTGCCAGCGTTATTTGCAGTAAGATGAATTTGGGGATGCCAGCCAGATCCAGTGACATCATGTCCACACGAATTCAGCATAAAGACATCGCTGAAATGTAGTTTCATGGTTTGTAAATTTTATAGCAAATAAAATATTAATCAATTTAAACGCAGAATTAATTAGATTCTAGTCTGCATTAAAACAGTATAACAAATGAGCAAACTTGAATGGATTTGGTGTTTTTAGCATAGAACTCTGCTTTTTTTTTTTCCCTCCTCAATATTTTACTTTGCTGCTGACAGGCTGATGGCTCACCAAGGAGCAACATATTGACTAGATCTGCAGTGTAATTCTCTATGTACTCATTTTATGCAGACCGATTTTTAAATGATGGATGTATTTGTTTTATTTCGGTTTCATTATATATAACAGTGCACAATAGTTTTAAATCTCTTACGAAGATTAAGAAAAAAAGTTTGGGCGTCCCTTTGATAAATCTTATTGATGGAATACCATACAGAGGCACATTTTTCTTCTTAGTTTGTAACTAAATCAATGCATTTTGTATCTCTGGCATAATAATACAACCACTTTGAACCAAATAAAGAACTTTTGACCACGATGCACACTGTGGGAAACGTAAGGAAAATTTTAAGGTTCTAAAAAGTGTGCAAATGAAACAAAAATTCACTTTTATTTTTATGTTCAATCTGCACAGATTGCTGATGATAGACTAGTAGTTGCAACTTTGTGTAGAGGACACAAGCCCTCAACTTACTGCTACAACCCCACACACTAGTGAAAACTTCTCCTGGTCCTTTTTATTTGGTTAGGAAATAGTATGTGGAAGTGCTCTGTGTGTGTGTGTGTGTGTGTGTGTGTGTGTGTGTGTGTGTGTGTGTGTGTGTGTGTGTGTGTGTGTGTGTGTGTGTGTGTGTGTGGAGGGTGGCGAAGTTGAGATGCAACGCTGCAGCAGGATCCTGAGGCTCCAGAGCAGGACTAGCCTTTGGTCAGGGTGATCCTGCCTCTCCCTCAGGCTCAGACCTTTGATTTGTGTGCATCGTCCTCTAGCTTCAAACAGGTGTCTGCTGCTGAGCGTGACATTTGAAATGCAAATAGAGCTCTTTTCCACCAGGCCCCCAAACCTGGGTCTGTCAAACTAGAGTAATACCCATGTCTCCAACACATGCAGGTACACACACACACACACATACACACACACACACACACACACACACACATGCATCTTGGTAATTAACACAAACTCTTGTGTGTGTACATTTGGTGGTTGTGTGATAGCTAAAGAATAAAGTGGAAAAGATGAGATTATGAGCTCCATGTAGTGTATAACTTGCGCTATATTTATTTGTGCCGTGTGAGAACACCCCCTTGATTGACTCGCTCATTAGTATTTATAATTAATGCATGACATTTGATTTATTCAAAGAACTCTTTAGTTGACTTTTTTTCTTTCTTTTTTTTTTTTTTAACTTTGACCGGCATGTTTTTACTATTTAACTATATTCTATATTACCCACTGTGCAATTCGACTACCAGTTGATAGTGGTGGACCTGCTGAGAGCGATGCACTTTCATTCTTTAGTTTGTCCTGCTTTCTCACCCCTTCATCTGTATACTCTACTCCAACAGATAAAGTTCCAAAGCCAAATCTCTGCTAACTCAATATAACTGCATGGTACAGTATACAGTAACTACACTACACTGTGGAACATTGAGCCCGAATGTTATGACATCCACTATTTCTCAATAAGGTGATATTGTGCCTTATTAAAAAAAATAAGAAAAGAAGCTTTTTCTCTTGTATTTTGGAGGTTAAAAACCTGATTGTTATCATACATTATGTTTTGAATTTGAGTAGTACGCTGGCTTGGTGGTTAGAACTGTGGCTTCCCATCTCTATTTAGGGTTCGAAAGACGTCTCCGGACTGCATGTATGGAGATAACATGTTCTCCTTGTGCTTAGTGGGTTTCCTCCAGGTACTCCGGTTTCATCTCACAGTCCAAAGACATAGAGTCTAGGATGATTGGTGTATCCAAATTGGTGTGTGAGTAAAGTTTGTGCGTTAAGTTCTTAATGCACAAACTTTGTTCTTGTGCGTTAAGTTTGTTCTTGTGCGTTAAGTTCCCTGGGATTGGCTTCAGGATTCAACTTCTCAACATATACAATTTGTCTTCTGTTACACGCTACTGCAGTGTTTCCCTGTGATGTAGACATGGCACACAACTTCCATGTTCTCATAGGAAAAACTAAAATACGGCACCAGCCAACATTTTAGCACCAGGCTTACTGGTGCTTATCACAAGCATTTCACTTTAAGCAATTTTAGTTGTTATACAGTAGTGTGTATTTTTCCTTTAACCTTCAAATGCATTTGGGAAAAGTGGTTCTGACGTCATGAGATGCGTACAATATGTTTTAATTAGAAGTAGGGTGGATTTTATATAATTGGAGATGACTCTGTGTCTTATAAATACAGTCACCACTAAAAGTATCACTATATATTTTGGTAAAATCTAAAATGTGCAAATAGTTATAGATACTTCTGAGTGATCTGGAGATCCTACCTATTTTACGGTATGATAAATCCAATTTAGGATTTCTGAGTATTGAATTCAATCCAATTTTAAAAACGAATCCAAATCCCACAATAAACGTCTACGTTCTCTATTAAACGAGGCTGAAACTCTTACTGCCTTCTTGAACTGTTCTTGTGCAAACTTCTTCAATTTCTCTTTGAAATGGATAACCTGAGATGGCCAAGAAAGTAAAAATAGAAAGAAAAAACACGAAGACTGAGAGTTGAGTGAGTTTGACCACTCCACACGTGACCCCGTCAGGCAGCAGCAGCAAAGGTCAACAGCCTCACTCCAGGGTCTCTGAGCTGGCTGGGGCACGACGAGTGTGCTGTATGCAACAGTTCTCCCTGGTGATTCCCCTTCACACACTCCACAGTAAAGGTGTTAACCTCGTATGCTGGAGTGTCCTTGAGAAGAGGAGTCAGGGGTCAAAGGAGCCATTAGTACTCACACAGAATACAGATAATGGGATTAGTGCCCACGGAGAGCAGACATTACTCTGATCCACCTGTCAGCGAGCCTGCTTATCATGGGTATACACATATTTTAAGACGTAGCTGTAGTAGAGCCCCTTCGCCTGTTCCAAGTTTGTATTCGTAATGAGAAAGCGCTTTTGTTTTAGCACATAGAGCCGCAAATGAACAAATGAAAAAGAAAGAAAAAGGAAACGTACAGTACACAATGCGCTCAATTGTATGGTACGAATAGAGTAGTCAGAGATGATCACATGACCTGAGCTGGAGCTTTAATTGAAATCTGAAGCCATAGAAGGTCTCCAGCTCAAACATATTGATTTCACTCAGGCTGACCCAGCCAATGGGGTCACGTTCCAACTCATCTGACATTTCTTCAATCCATCACACATTCAAGCAGACCCCAGTGCCTTGGCCCGCTCTGAGCTGGTTGAGAATCGGCGTGCACGTCGGCGTGCGTCACACTGCCAGGAAGAAGTCGGAAAGGGAAAGGTTTGTAAGAATAACAAAGGCACCAAGAATTTGTTGTTCCTGCGATTTGTTTATGTGAAAGATCATCTGCTTCTATTTATTCTTTCTCACGTCTCCTTTTGATTAAGAATGCAAATCTGATCCTTTTGTCCATCTGCCTTTCTGTCAGACAAGGAGTGTGTTCAATTAAATAAACATCAGTATGTGCTGGAATGGCCTCTCTTCTCATCTCTAGGCCCCACCTGCTATAGTCAGCCAAGCATCCGTCTCCCCCAGCTTCCAAATGGAAATGCTAATGACACTCCGCACATGCAGACCGTTCTCCACAGCAAAATGTATACATTTGTTTTCTGATATCATTTATTACAAGAGACATGACTGCTGCAAGGATTGGAGGATTTGAGGCTGGATTCTTTTCCACTGGCGTTTCCCATTCACAGATGGCAGAAGGGATTTCTGCTATTCTCAGAACGGAGATGAGCTGCGAGCGAGCGGCAGTCGGAGCACTGCGCCGAGCCTGCCTCAGTCTTCTTTATTGCTCAAGAGAATCCCTGAAGATGAGGCAGGAACATGGCTGTCCTCCAACCCAAACCAGTTGCTAGAAACCAGAATAGACATCAGACATTTCCTTTTTGTTTCAACATCTCTCAGTGCACAGATGCAGAAGTTTGCATCCCCCATGGTTTCTGACTAAAGGAGTAAAAATATCTACAAAATAATAGAATTCTCACAAGTTCAGAATGCTAGTGCTTTCTAAAAGATTTTTCAGCCCAAAAACAGTCAAATTAACAGAAATAATACAACTATGCAGATCTGAAAGCTGTTTAGGAACGAGTAGGAGGCAGATCTAAAGACAAACAATGGGTGTGCAGTTTCTTAAAGAATATGTATAGCACTGTACAAACATTTGAGCTGATATTCTTTAAAATATCTTAAATATTTTCACGTTAATGTTCGAACATAGACAGATAGATAGATAGATAGATAGATAGATAGATAGATAGATAGATAGATAGATAGATAGATAGATAGATAGATAGATAATGTAATTTATTTAATCCCAAAGAAAATTGTATATGTGAAGTATACAGTAATATACTGGGGACATGATTAGATAAAAAAAAGCACCAGCATTGTGATTGTGAACACTGAAAATCCTGGTCAGCAATTGTTTATGCTCATTATTGCCACCCAATATTACGTATTATATTTATGAAAGCCAGTTGATGACAACATCTTATCATTTATTAAGCTTTAATAATGAGAATTCTTTTTAGGGTTATGGCTTTATTTTTTAAATGAGCAAAGTCTCTCCCACAACTTGTGCCAAATTTATGTGACATAAATCGCACTATTATTCTTATCTAATTATTAGAATTTACAGTCTGCACATTTTATTCCATCAGACAAACAAGTCTGTCCAGAAATTTGGGATCTTAGGAAATCAGGTCTTAAATGTAAGTGTAAATTATTTGTCATTTGTCCTTTTCTTCTATCTTTGGTGCTCCTGTTATGAGTTGCCAGAGCAGATCACTGCATCCATATAGTTTGATTTGGCTCAGGTTTGTACACCAGATGTCCTTTCTGGAATTACCTCTTCCATTCATCCAGGCTTGGGACTGGAGCCGAAGGGTGCTCTGGCTTGTGCACCTCCAGTGCTTGTGGCACAGGAATCGCACCCGGGCCACGGCAGTGAGAGAGCCGAATGCTAGTCAACGGTGTTTAGTTTTTCTTACGGATATGAAATTTCTTTTTTAAATTCTACAATTGAGTGTACGACGTCAGGAAAGTACAGTTATGGGTATATGATTTTAATATAAGGTACTGTACTTCTAGTGGTTGTAGACTTTGGTCAAGGACAAAATCCATATAGTAATCAAACTTAATAATATTCAACATTTTGATTTAAAAACTAACACTGAATGGTTTTGTGTTTTATGCTTTACCTCAGCATGAAAGCTATAACTCCTGCTGTATGGAGTGTTTACATGATTAATGCATGGTGAGCCTCTCACCCTCTTTAATAATTCAGTCTCCATAACACTCCTGCTAAAGTAAAAGTCATAATGCTTGTTAATTTTCTGTGCACGGTCATAAGTTACTCAGTAATTATGAAAGTACCCATCACTTCATCCGACAGATTCTCTGTCTGTGTTGGGTGTGCTGATCAACCAGCCAACATAAATAAAGGCCACGCCTGTTTGCTAAGACAAATGGTTTTAATCATCTGATGTGTTCATTTATTCCAAGCTCTAAGTTTAGTCTTAAATTAAAGCTCTTGTGAAAGCATAACTTGATTTAAAGAAATGCCCATCAATCCTGACTGCCTTTCACACAGAGGTTATGCTGTGATGGAGCGTTCTGATGCTTTATTTGTCCTTTGCAGCGCAGGTAACGTTTACAGCTCTGTGGTTGACATGTAGAACCCAGTGTTTATTATGGAAATTGAGTTGGCCCACCCCGTGTTCCACACTCAGACGCATTAGCAAGCTTTCGAAAAACCTCACTGTTTCACCTGTCAGTCCCACACCTAGTATCAAACCATACAGAAAGACATGCTACGCAATCTTCCACGAGGAAGAGAGAAACTAATGACAGCTTAGCCGGGCTAAAAAGATAGAAGATTCTGTCACATTGAAAGTACAAGATCACTCGAGGAGGAAGGCTTCAGAGCTTCAGAAGACAAAGGTGGGATCAAGCAGTCTCCAGACTATTAGAAGCCAGTTTTATTTAAGCTTATTTAGCTGATCAGCTTGTCAGGCAGGGCTTTTTATCGAGAGAAGTTGAGTAGACATGGCGCATTAGACCTGAGTTCCCAGGCAGCAAGAAAGTGTTTGAGTAAAGCTGAACGGCTCGTTCACACAGGAAACCAGCTGAGCGCTAAAGGGAACACAGAGAAATCAGCTCTTGTGGTGCAATAAGCTGAATTTATTGTGTTTTTATTATTATTCTTTTTTTTTTTATTCACAGCTTTTTGTTTCTGGTTTGTGTGTAAAGTATCATTTTAGAAGGTCGATTAATACTGTTTCATTTTATGTGGGTTTGAGATGGTTTATGTAAAATACACAGACACTGGTAATTCTGCATATCCTAGTTATATCGTTTTTATCCAAGGAGCACACAGATGCAAATGCGTCTCTACGCATAAAGAATTCGGACGTTTTTGAGTACTGTTCCTACCTTTGACAAGCTGCATTATGATTCATTGGCACTCGTCTAGCAGCTCGGGTCACCACATCCCTGTAGCACTTATTCATGGAGCACTAGTGCAATATGCCTGCCCCCCCCCCCCCTCCCACACACACACACACACACATTCCTCTCCAGTCATCTCTCAGATCAGTGCACGCTGGAGATAGCGGACTTATTCGCAGCTTTGTGCGGTATTTAGACAGCCCACCTCGAAGAAGCCAATTCCTTTTGTTGCCAAATTTCATATATCCACACTTTTGTTTAACTGGGTCTTATAACACAGCAGAGATAAGGAGTAACAGTGAACAGGTCTTCGCCCAATAAACAGGGAAATTATCTGGCCTGCTTTTCCTCGTGACACAATTTGTCAGACCTGCTGATAGGAAACAAATTCTATTCATAAAGCTCTCCTCTTCTTGGCTCCAGTGCGATTCGGTAGCAATTCAATTATAGTTTTGTGCGATAGTGAGCCCGGAGAGAGAATCCTAGCTGACAAGAAATATGACAGGACAGTTACTGAGTGTTTATGCAATTAAACTTTCACTGACAATACCTGCCGAGTGATGAATGCCTGGGCGGAGGTGGATGTGCACAAGCAGTGCCCCACAAGGATTGCACATTTTTCATTATTTTACAGTCTGCTGTGATCTTTCAGGGATGGCTGCAAGGAGCATAGCAGAGAGAGAGAGAGAGAGAGCATTACAGTCACAGGCCAACAACATACAATGGTAGAAGATATCAGATTGAATAACACAAAAATAATGTTTAATTATAGCAAGACTTTAATCTAGTTGAGAGAAGTGAGATTATATCAGCTACTGAAATAAGTGATCCTAAGTTAACCCCTTCACATGTACCATAGCAGCATTTACTTCATCGGCTTCGTGCTTGATTTTATTGTGTTCCGGTGAAGAAGAAAAAAAAAACACATTTTATATCAGTCTAGTGTGGACATGAAAGTCTGACTCCGAGAGGTTTTTATTTTTTTTAAAGTAATTACTTTAATTATTTAAGTAATTAATAAAATTATTATTTATTTATTTACTTGTTTGTTTTGTTGTTGATGTTGCTTTTTTTAATTATTAAGCCAGATTCACTGTTAAAACTGAGAAAATCTAAAAAGCATATGAAAAAGGTTGAAAGTGGTGAAAATCCAATCTTTTAAAAAAATATTAACACATTAATATAGGGAAACTGTCTGACCTGATAAAACTGTTATTTCTCCAGTTCAGATCTGTACACGGACACACACACTATTCTGCCGTTATCGATCTTTATTTTTGATTTACTGGTACTGCAATGTTTCCATTTTTATATATATAGATAGATAGATAGATAGATAGATAGATAGATAGATAGATAGATAGATAGATAGAGTATGTATAAAGATACAGTAGCAGTTATTGCGTGTGGTTGTAGCGGCTCCTGTACAACCCACCAGGGACTGACTGGTCATCTACGCTGTGAGATGGTTATTAGTGTGTTGAGTTATGGGAGAATTCTACTGGAACGTTCAAGTGCCCTGTTTGTCCAGAGATCAAAACTGAGGTGCGTTGTTCTTTTTAATTAATCATTTGTCCTTCAAACAGGGAAGTTTCTCTCCTCACTGCACTCTTTCCACAGATAATTAGGCCCCATAGTTCAGCTAATTCCATGAGAGACCTGCTTGTATCCACCTGCTCTTTTTGTATGGGTAATCTTTGTCTTGTAAGATTCTGTCCCTGGAGAATTGCTTCGTTTTGTGAAGAATAAGAAAACCTCTATGCTTTTCCCTGTAGGATCCCACTATGCTTGCATTTGTAATGGTATGCATGCACTATACACACACACACACACACACACACACACACACACGCACACACACGCGGGCGCGCACACGCACCATCCTTCCCCAAGGCTTGTCGTTCTCATTGCACACTGATAGGGTGGTGTTGATTTTAGGTGTATATGGATCTCCGACTAATCCTATTAATTCAAAGTGAATAACAAAGCGGACCAGGCTTTTTCCCATGTCATTCCATTTATTCAACCCTGCTAGTGTTTTGTTCCTCCATCATAATTATTTCCGAGTCAGATGTGCGCTGATTTCCTGGTGGACTTGTGTACCTCAGACCGACTTCAGGAACAGCAGAGCTGGGATAATTCACACCGCTCCTCTGGGGTGCTGTTCTCTGTTTTGTCAAGGACATTTTTATTACAAAGCTGATGGAATTTGCATATTAATTCATTTCTTTCAATTTTTAAGATTAAATGTTGTCAACATGTATCAGTGCAAGGCTTTGACAGACCTGATGAAATGGGTCAGTCATGCTTGAACATTTTGGAGTAAAGCAGCCAAGTACAACCCCCCAACCACCCGCCCCCCTCCCGCCTCCCTCTCTTTCTCTCTATTGGGGTCCCTCTCTCTCTCTCTCTCTCTCTCACACACACACACATTCACCCCACTGCTCCTTACTTTTGTTTTTTCTCATCCCTCCGTCCTTCCTTCTTCCCCTCCCACAGCTTGATTAAGGACGTGTTGAGACACTGTAAGAGGGAAAGACTACAATGCCACGCCAAATCCTGTCAACTTATATTGAGTGCTCTTTTCTAAATTACGATGCTATTAGCACTCGAATTATAAGTGCGTTTCCACATCGGGTCATTCCCTCTCTTTTCCTAACTCTACAACTTGTGGGTCTTCTGCAGGTTCGAAGTGTCTCAAGTGTGTTTTATTAATGTCTTAATATTTCCTCGATAAGCTGAATACTTAGATGTGATGATAACGAATGAATTATGTTACAAAAACAAAACAATTAATTAGAAGTTTTGTTTTGTTTCTTTTGTTAGGTGCTACATCAGGAGACTCGGAGTATACTCTTGTGTTTGCTTCAGAATCAGAATTGGGGGTTTGAATCTCGCCTCCGCTCCTGTGTGTGTGTGTGTGTGTGTGTGTGTGTGTGTGTGGTGTTTGCACGCCCCCCCCCCCCCCTATTTTATGTGTTTCCTCCTTGTTATTTCTGTTTTCCCCCACAGTCCAAGTGGTGGTAGTGTATGATTGGGTATGAGTGTGTGTGTGTGTGTGTGTGTGTGTGTGTGTGCCCTGGATCCCCTGCCCTGTGCCCTGACTTCCCGCGGATAGGCTTCAGACCCTGTGCACCCCTACACAGGGTTATCGTTAATATAACATGCAAAGCCTAGTAGATATAATATATAATGACAAAATATCAATATATTATTGTTATATATATATATATTCTATGAGAAATCGTATTAAACTGAATAAATAAATGATTCTATGAGTACAATTGAAACATTTATGCTTATATTAAAACTTGCAGAATGAGTCTAAAGAGGACGTTCAGTAAGGATCCCCACCATATTAGGGAACAGTGTTGTATGGTATGGCAGCGGCTCCCGGGGGCCGAACACTCATTAGTTTCGTCAGGAGACTTTACTGTGACAAGCGCTATCACTGCTGCATCCTCTCCACCTGTTCAACCTGCCTTTCACCGCTTCAGAGACATGCTGTAGGGACGCCCAGTGCAGACGCACACATGCCCATGTGCACACGCAGGCTTCCTACTCACTTTATACACGCAGAAATATCTTCATCCACCATCTTTAGGATGTCATATGCAGCTTAATCACATTAAGTTGCTTCGATCCCATGAAAAGGCTGTTGACTAACGAATCTCGAGTGCACGGGATAGCCGTGACCTCTGCACTGATAAAAACTGCCCAGCTTGTCACTGACTTACCCTTTGTATCACATTAATAATGGATGAGTCCAGCAAACCTGCTTGTCCTACAGAGGTGGACAGCATGAGGAGTTATCTGACCACAGCTGCTGCTCCGAGAATCTGATCCTATTCTATCTACCACAACCGACAAAAAATAATCTCCTAATTCAGAGCACAGAGAGAGAGAGAGCAAGCATGACCCTCATCTGCGTAGGGATGATCAGCATACCTACAGCTACCTGACAGAGTTGTTGTCCTGGTATAAAGAGGCTATATTGAGTGTTTCTGAGCGGGTCCCTATAAGATGATCTGAGCAGAGGGACACTGCCGATGTTTGATTGATATTCATTTGCCTTCGCCCCCATCAAGGCTTTCTGGTGGATGACAAGTCAGACGGAGTGAGCGTTCATTTTTGTCCGTGTCAATAAGGTTGTCAGTGCACAAGTTTGCTTCGCCTCTAGCTGTCATAATAACATCAAACCGTAATGTGACTGATCTCTCTGCAGATTGCCGCGCACGCACTTTCTCCCCCGCTTTAGAGTAATGGATATCCCCTGTCGTGTTCGACAGCCTGTAATTCAATGTTAATGTTAGAGAATGTTTGGTGCAACTCGTGCCGCAGCCCGATCTCTCCAAAAACGTAGTCGAAAAAAATTCATGGGTGCCATTAACTTAAGTAAACATGACCCTGAAACCATTTTGATTGATTTGTGTGGACTGGATTTGTGTGAACAAGTAACCAATAAATCTAAATGTGTATGCTCCAATTCAAGAAGAAATAAGTGCTTCAATTAGAGCACTTTCAAATTTATTTACAACCCCACATTTGATTATTGCTTTACTTTTGCAGATGAGGGACTAATTAAAACAGTGTTAACAGCGTCTAATTGATATCTCATGTTTACGATGCCGCGCGGTGTTTTGGTCTAAACGCATGGCTTTATCAGGGGCTGCAATTACACCTTGGAATGCTGATTCAGAACGTTATCTGTCTCCCTTCTTCAGTAAAGTTGGTCTTTGAGCACACATTTCAGTCGAACCCAGGCTAATTAGTGTGGCGCTACTCAGCATGTGGAATGAGTTTTAGATTTTTATTAATATTTTGAAAGATCATGTGGGACACAGATCTGTTTCTGTTCGAATGATGGTCAAGAAAACAGTGAAATCAGTTTCTCAGTGGTGTTTTTAGATTCATATTCATAGATGTCACATTGATTTGTTTATCCAGTCTGGCCTCATCTGTCCCAAGCATTCTGTAGGGCTCTGGAGTTCTGCTCGAGTGTTTATACTCTCGCTAGCGCAGCTACATCGTGACCGTTTGTGAGTGCATGTCCGCCACATTGTAGTGGGTTGCTATGGAAACTGGGATATGTATATACACACACATAAACACACACACACACACACACACCTCTAAACACACAGTGGCTACAAAGAGGTCTCACAGGAATCTGACAAGTAGTTTTAGAATTTAAAACAAACTATATAGTATATACTTTATACTATATTATACTTTATATTATACTATACTTTATACTAAGTATATTGAATAGTATGAACACTGCGCACTATTTTCGAATCGGATATGAACGCTAACCGTAGCTAAACGTTGAAGTGGACTTCTGATTCGAATGAAACGTTATCAATGAGTATGTTCGCTACACACGCCGCTCTCAACCTCTGAACTGCACAGCCGTAGCTGATAATGTAGGACGGCAGGCGAGAGAGACGTTCTTGACATTTTCTCCAAAATATCAATAGTATTTGGTATAGTTCAAAGGTCAACTTCCTTGTACTTTTTTTGTTCTTTGTTTTTATTATTTTTTGGTTTTCACAAACCAGCTATGTGTATACTGCCATCTAGTGTATCAAAGAGTGTAGACAAGCTTACTTGGGTACAGGGCATCATTATTAGTGCGAAAGCTGGCCACTGTGGGGATGAGGAAGGGGAAATGGTATTCATGGTGCAGAGCAGTTGTACCTAGTGCAAAAATGACATAAGTGAGATTTTCTGGCCGAAATGTTTCATTTTGTGCCTGAGAGAGTGTTACACTGTAAAAGAGTGAGAGGAAGGGACAGAGTGGACACCAGGACCTGCTGTTATTTATGGTCAACACTCACAGCACGCAGAGTAATACTTTTAAAATCTCATCACTTACTCTCAGAGACAACTATTCCCAAAGGGTTTCATCAAGAAAATTAATCCCAGAGCCTTCGGAACTATAAGTTATGCCGCTTTCACACAAATGATATCCTCCCTTTAATATCATCTCAGATACTGTCAGTTTTATATGAGCAGCAGATTCACAGTAGGAGAATGGTATATTACAGGAGATTGTATTTTAAACTCGCAAAAATAGTCTGCTCTCATGAAGATGAAGAAATTGTGAAAAATGTTAGTGGGTTGATTTTTATGTCATATTCGTTGCATGGGGATAATCCTTGAGAAATGGGAAGAAGCAAATTGCAACAAAATGTTCTAAACAAGTCTAGACAATGATCAGTACACCAGTATAATCAGACTTGTTAATTAGGCAGATGCTAAACTCTGTGGTGCTGCGGCCTCTGATCTGTAGAAATAAATGAAACTTTTAGATATTGTACACAAATACACACACAACCACACATCTTGTGCTGCTTGTACTATGACAATGCGTGCAGTATACTCCCTTACTCTAGTGTCAAGTAACGAAGTACAAATACTTCGTTACCTTACTTAAGTAGAAATTTTGGGTATCTATACTTTACTGGAGTAATTATTTTTCAGCCGACTTTTTACTTCTACTCCTTACATTTTTAAGCAATTATCTGTACTTTCTACTCCTTACATTTTAAAAATAGCCTCGTTACTCTATTTTTATGATCAGAACGCGCAACCCCCCCGGTCGCATGATAAGAACGCGCACAACGCCCAAACCCCCCCCCCCCCCCCCCGGTCGCATGATAAGAACGCGCACAACGTCCCCCCCCCCCCACCCGTCGCATGATCAGAAAGCGAGACCTTAATGCTTTTGTCGCCCCTAACGGTACTTTTACTTTTATACTTTAAGTAGTTTTGAAACCAGTACTTTTAAACTTTTACTTAAGTAAAAAGCTTGGGTTGATACTTCAACTTCTAAAGAAGTATTTTTGAACCCTAGTATCTATACTTCTACTCAAGTAATGAATGTGAATACTTTTGACACCACTGCTCCCTTAATCCTTATTGACAATGCTGGAAATCTACTTTACTGTTACATGGAGGAGCTTTTCCTTTCAACTTTGTTTGCCAGTATCTAATGGGACACTTTAATGACCTGGCCAAAAAATCAAAGCTGTTTCAGGATAGTCAAATTATTGGCCTGCATTAAGCAACAAGAACAACTAGAGAGATTTGAAATGACTGGAATTTGGTTAAGAACCCAATAACACCTCATCCTGGAAGGATAGTGGTGAACCATTAACTTTGTGGAAGAAAGGGTAACTGGATGGAGTGATGCACCCATCAGGCATAGTGCCCACAATACAAGCCTGTTGAGGCAGTGTTATGATCTAGAGTTGTTTCAGTTGGTCAGGTCTAGGCTCAGCAATGTTATGTGGCAATAAAATTAAGTCAGCCGATGACCTGAATGTACTGCATGACCAGATTTCCCCATGAGTGTTTTTCTTCCCTTTTGGCATGGGTATATTCCAGGACACAGAGGTTCTGAGGAATCATTTTCACTTATGAACTGGCCACCACATTGTGTGCTGTAACCAAAGATTACAATTGTGACTTTTTTTAATTAGCACTGTCGCCTTACACCTCCAGGGTTCCAGGTTCGATTGTGTGCATGGAGTTTGCATGTTTGGGTTTAGGTTTCCTCCAGGTACTCCGGTTTCCTCCCACAGTCCAAGGACATGCAGGTTAGGCTAATTGGTGTTCCCCAATTGCCCGTAGTATGTGAATGAGCGTTTGAGTGAGTGTATGTGTGTGTGTGCCCTGTGATGGATTGGCACCCTGTCCAGGGTGTACCCTGCCTCGTGCCCTAAGCCTCCTGGGGTAGGCTCCAGGCCACTGCGACCCTGAATACAGGATAAAGTGGTATAGAACATGAGTGAGTGAGTGAGATTACAATTACAGTTAGACGTCATATCCTACACCATATTATAATGTTATAATAACTCTACATCTACAGCTAAATCATATCACACTTGAAGTATTTATAAATGCGGCAGAATACAATCTGAGGAGAAGTGTGTACAAGATAACTCTGGGGAGAACAGAATGAGAAGTATCTACTTTAACATAGTAGTTGAGTTATAGAAATGGTTCAGCAAGACTTAAAAAAAAAAAAAACACTAAATACAAATGGTCAGTCATATTTGTTTGTTTTAGTTTTGCACTTAAGCTAGTATAGAGATATAGTAACTGAGGTCTATATCACCCCAAACGCTTTATACACGTTAGTCAAGTGGCATTATTTCTTCTATAGAAAGTCACTTTTAAATAAAACTGTTTACAAAATAACAAGGACAGTCTTTTAATTTTAATCAGATCTATTTTATATTTATGTAAGCTTTACGTGTGAAGTTAATTTAATTTCCAGTTCAGAATAATAAAATCCTCTGTTCCAAAATTTAGAAGGCGGAGTCTACACAATTTAACGTTTTTCCTAATAGCATTAGAGTGTTCTTGTACATGATGAGGTTTTGTTCAGTTTAATGCATTACAATAATCTGTGTTTGAGGAAGCTATTTGCAGAAGAGATTTTGGTTGATAGAGACTTCTGTCACTGGTTAGATGGGATTAGTAAATTAGAAATCACTCCTGTGAAAACCCAAAGAAGCATGGCAGTGAGCAAACACGTCATGGCTGATTGAGTAGATTTGGGATCAGAGGAAAATTGTGACAGTTCAGGTTCAGAGAGCTTACAACAGCTGTACAGTACTGTAATGTCTTAAGCCATTAATTAAAACGCTAGCATTAGTAGCTGTAGCAGTGAGGTACACATGCCTATGTACACATGCTTAAAATGGAAAAAGTATTATAATCATTATTATTGTTATTATTAGTATTGGGATTATTAATATGGACAGACACATCACACCCTTCATGCTATCTTTTCACACTAATCTTCAGATCCTCTCATAAGGGCTGTGTCTTCAGGCTCTTTTCTCTAAAAAATAATAAAAATTAGAATTCATATAATTCATATTCCAGCCAATACCTGCAGTGAGCACTCGTAGAGGGCATGTTGTAAATGACCTCTCTGCTTCACATAGTGTCAAAGAAAGAATGCTGTATTTCTTTAAGCCTGCCACATGCCTAATGAAAATGCAGAGTTCTAAGGGCTTCTGATCTTGTGTTTTAGTAAAATAGAACTCTACGCTTGACTGACAGCTCTGATCTAAAGCATTTAAGTGTAAGTTTTGATCTCTCTGCCTTTGATTAAAACTAATGAGCTCATTTAATTCAAAATGGGAATCTCTGATAAGAGAAATAAGGTTGATGTGATTGGATTAGAGAGGCGAATTAAACTCTTAAAGCTGAAGTTTGTGCTTATGTAGTGTATTAAAAAGCAGTTGGCATATTCTGCTGTTAGATGATGAGAAAAATTTCATAGTAATTCATATTTAATCAGAAGAAATGAAATGACTAAATATAACATGGCTCTGCCTTTTCCCCAGAGTGATAAAGGACTAGTTAGATTTTAAATGTCATTTAATTCACGTCCTCAGAAGGAGAGAGAATCACAGCTTCGTGTACGCATGAGAGGGGGAGAGAGAGAGAGAGAGAGAGAGAGAGAAAACAGATTCATGAGAAAGAGTGTATTTCTTTCCTTTCAGAAAGCAAGAAAGAACCAGAACATTAAAGGGAGAAAGGAAAGGAGAGAGACAGTCAGAGAGAGAGAGAATCAGAAAAAGAGACCATTGCAATGTCGCAAGTGTAGAAAGAAAGAAAAAAAAACCTGTGTTCTCCCCCTCTCAGAGTGTCTCTATTTCTAAAGCAATGCCACTTCACTTTTGTCATATAGTGAGTGCAGTGGAGTTTCTCCTTGTATCTTCGGAGTAATCTTATTCCACACAAGTCTCCCAGTTCTGTCCAAACGCTTGTGTTCTGTCTCCTGAGCTCTCCGTCTGCGATGCAGAGTGTTTCAGACTGAATACTGAAGTGTTTCATTGTTAACACTGTAAGCGTTCATCTGAGCAAGAAAAATAAAAGTAGTAGTCACAGTGGGGTTTTGGTAATTAGATTAGAAACTGTGCCTGATTTTAACATACTAAAGTGAACCTACTATGCAAGGGTCAAATGTGCACATACTGTAGTTACAATAATCTGATTTTTGAAGAAGCTGATACAGATAGACTTATTTCTTACTATCTTTTCCAAAATATTTTTCCATGTCTAAGAAACTACTTCATCTATTCGTTTCATATGACATCATTACTCGTTTGTCTTCATAAGTAGATTTAAGTTCAGAATGGAACTGTATTATAATGTACATTATTAAAATTTCTGGTTCAATTATTGCTTAAAATTTTTAAGGTATGTGCGCTATGGAGGAAAAAATTAGGGGGAAATAGAGTTGATCAAGATAGCTGCTTTCATCTCTCTTTCTTCTTATTCCTTATATGGCGATACTTCCTATAGCTCAATGGAACCCTTTTGTTTCCCTGCAACCCTTTTGTTTTCCAGGATTTCTATAGAAAATGCGAGTGGCTTTGATGTAGTATACTCAGGAAATGGATTAGTGCTTATATGCCACATTTTCTGTGAAGAATCAAGAGAGAACATTTAGGCATCACCGCGTGTGTGTGTGTGTGTGTGTGTGTGTGTGTGTGTGTGTGTGTGTGTGTGTGTGTGTGTGTGTGTGTGTGTGTGTGTGTGTGTGTGCGCATGTCTATTTCTCTCCTGGTCAGAAAGCATGTTAGACCCGCCATTGTTCTTCTCTGGGAATTTTATAGTTTCTGCTACCAGTTTATGTAATTAATTTAAAAGACTAAATGTCAAACAGCACACGTCAGGGCTGATCAACTGTAAATCAAGTGTAAAAATGTGAAAACTGTAATGTTAAATTATCAGACCATTTACATACAGTAGGAAGCTGCACTTTGTCATCTGAGCATGCCTTTTGTAATCAATCAAAAATGACTATGTATTCTGTGTATTAGCCATCAGCTTGTATGAACATATTTATACCTTAGCGTTTTGCATTTATATTTTGACATTAAATTGTAATCTGAGCCACACGTCTAAATCTGCTTGTTAGTGATGTTTGTCGTGCTTTATGAAATGTGTTTATACAGCATGATGAAGCCTTTAAAGCAGTTATCGCACTGGAACAGGCAACCGTTGTTGCTTTTAGAGGGCATAATTAAAACATTGTCAAAGTTCTATTGACATTTCATATTTCCTCATTAGGTTGTGCTCTTACATTAAACATCCACCTCTAGATGATAGAAACTCAATGAGGACTTCTTACAAGCTGTCTCACCCAGCAGAGCTGTTTAATATCGTCTCCTCTCCAGGGCTTAACTGCACACTACCATATTGGACAAGTAATGTAAAGTAATTGGATTTTTTTTTGTTTGCTCCTACAGTAGAGTCCAGCAGTCCGAGTCACCTCTCTCCAGATAACACTTTGGAGCGTTCCTTCTTCATCCGAATGAAGTCCACGTTGACTAAGAGAGGCGTCCACATCAAGTCTTCTGGCTACAAGGTAACGCTGAGTCCTGGGGCCTTCTGGCTCTTCAGCTGAGCAGCTAAATCTCCTTGCACTCAATCACAGCTCCCCTGTGTGTGGTAATACAGTGTGTAGCGGACGTTTGGCTGAATAAATTACGTTCGCTGTGCTGACAGCTTCTGTGGCTTATTTGATTAGAGCTGTTTTGGGATATGCTGATGGATTTTACACAAGCGAGTCTCACATTTTGGCCTGCAGACTGGAAAGAGTTCTGAGTTCTGTCTCCCATTTTTATCAGTATATGTGCTAATTGATTTGTACATTTTAAGTACTTTCTGCAAAATTAAGTACAGAATGATTTATAGAGGCTTTAATCCCATCATTCAGAGACCTTGTGCTTAAAAAAATAGAAAAAAAAACTCTTTCTATACTCTTGATCCAAATAGTGTGTGGATTTTTCAGCATCTCGATCCTTACAGTTTTTATCTTAATTTTGGGCTGAGGTCACTATATAAGTAGGATATACATGTGAACGACAGCCATCTCCCCTCCTAGGCTTCTCATCCCCCTCTCTTTGGCTTCGGCATCTGTCTGGACATGGATTTGATGCAAATAAGCATGAAGCTACCCCATTTCATAAATATTCGCATTAGTGAATGCGCCTATGGTTTGGATCACACAGGGACATCTCTTATTACATTTATTCTGAATTAAGTTAACCTTCACATTGTTACACAATACAAAGGTCTGAATTTTGCATATGGCATGCCAACATTAGGCGATAGACAGGAATCATGCACTGTGCACAGCACATCGTGGCTGCTTATATACCCTCTTCACTCTGGAGGTCAAATCAAAGTGAATTCCACTCCAGTTTAAGCTCGTCTCCTTTTTCAGCGTATCTCAGGATTCATCTCATTTAATGCACTCATATAAAAGCTGCACGTCATTATTTGTGTTGTATCACATTTCAAAAGCCCTCTAGAGAATGCCTAGGAACAGAAGAATCAGATTTTTTTATGTATACCTCTTCTATATTCACTAAATGTTGTGGGGGGGGGGGGGGGGGGGCGCAAGAGAGACAGGGGGAGAGTGCATTGTGTGCTGAACCATGAATTATAAAAATTGATTCCTTTGTTATGTTGGCTTGTATTAAATTGAGATATGCTATGCGTCTGCCTCTCACCGCAGCCATGGCGAGCCCTTGCCGCGTCAGTTTGCATTTAGCAGCCTGAGCATATTTAATGTTTTGCCAGGGCTTATGATGTTCTTGCCAAGAGCACTCCTGCAGCAATTCACTCCCGACACTCTCTTTGTGGCCATTACTTCAAAAGTTGTATTTTCAAACTAACTTTTTGATGCCCCTGGCTTTGGGCTTCTAAAAGGATAATTTTGTATATATTTAATACACTTGGAATGTTTATTTATTGAAAGGGTCCGGGTCTTTGTGAGGAGAGTCTCTGTGTATTTTGCGGTAATATGAATCTCAAAAAGATCCCCTCTCTGGAGCGCTGTACAGTTTATAAGAAGATCCATGAGGGTTTGATATCAGCCCGTAATTAACCATTTTCAGCTGTGTCTGTAAATGCCAATCCCTCAGTCTTATCCACACCAACTCCAGACGAATACAGACCTGCTGAACACTGGCTACACATCGCAATCTTGTGCCAGATCATCCTCAAGAGCACAGCATCCATCCTGGTGCCAGGCCACCCTCCAAGCCCTGGATTTGTTTTTCTTACATATTAT
This sequence comes from Channallabes apus, assembly GCA_030522415.1. NCBI lineage: Eukaryota > Metazoa > Chordata > Actinopteri > Siluriformes > Clariidae > Channallabes > Channallabes apus. The sequence continues at coordinate 20,562,124 of CM060116.1, forward strand.
AATATTCTTGCTACAGAGACTCCCTTTAAATATTTACAATTCTGACTGGAGTTGTGCATTTCATAAAATAAATTCCAATCATTTCCTGTAACACAATAAAATGATTGACATTAATTAAGCAATTCACTATATATTATTCTATATATGACGGTCTTCGAAATATATTACAACATGAGAGGTTTCTGCTTCCCCGTTTTCTGTTTGTATTTCAGCAATATGTGTTGTATATTGCCAATATAGCATGGCTTTGAACATCCAGCCATGACATATTGAAAAAAGACAAATAACATCAGTCCCCTACAGTCAATAATCCAGACACAAAGTAATGCTGTTATCTGCAGGGAAACAAATAGTCAACTGTTTATACGGAGAACAGACAAGATAACACGTCTGTCTAGCCTGAAGTTCTGAATGCAATACCTGTGGAGGTTTAATTTGTGCTTTACAGGAAATCCGAAATCAAACTTGTGGGCTATAGCGTGTTCACTATGATTTTAATAAAGGTACAGCATAAAAATAGATAAGAAAAAAAATGATACATTGTGTGTTTTGCTTTATAAAATATTCCTTTTGAAAAAGACTGATTAGAAAATATCTTATAAAAGAATGCAAAAACAATGAACATGCATAACAATTATGAAGTTCCTACTGGAAGCAAATTTATTGTAACAAATCCTATGGAGTTAGAAACTCAGTTAATTGCTTCCTAATTTGTAAAATACATTGATTTCTCGAGTGTTAAAGCATTCCAGCTCCAAATCCAGGCTCAGAAGTGGCTTCGTTTTCATTAAAGTCGCAGTCGCTCAGTCCTTGGTTTTGGTCTGTCCCCCAGTGGAGCAACTCAAAGCATCAAAGCGCCCTCATGGCCTGAGAGAGAAGCTACTTCAGGGGCCAAATCTGTCTATATGAATGAAGATGATAACATCTCAGTGGTGAAGATATGAAAACCCAGTGTCAGAAGTTTAAAAAAATTACAAAACATTCCCTCCACCCCCCGGGATAGATAGCCCAATCCCACCCCACCTCACCAACGAAAAAGGGGAAAAAAGGTTGCTGATCTAGTCCTTGTCCTCTCAGGGCAAAAAGAGGTGAAGAGTTTAAAGCTTTGTTAAAGTTTAAAGCCAGACAAAGGTAATTAGATTGAGTTCTTTTGTTCAACATTTTGATTATTTTATGAAGAATCAAGCGATCCTCACTGCGGTTTTTAATATTTAATTATTATTGTATTCCTCCAGTCTGTCAGGTAGAAGGAGAACCTTAATATCAGCTGGCAGGTTGATAAGGTCTCGTCTGTGTCCTGGCTAGTAATGGAGTAGAGTATTATTACTCAAAGTAAGAGCTCCCTCGCCAGTGTTTGAGTGTAGGTGCTTATAGATGATAAGAACATATATTTAATATTATCCACTGTGGACTTTTCTATACTCTGCTCTATCTCTCTGTTTTCTCTAAGGTGATCCACATCACAGGCAGGCTGAGGATAAGAATGGCACTAACGCACAATCGCACAGTGCCCAATCAGATTATGGGCATGGTGGTGGTGGCTCATGCCCTCCCTCCCCCCACCATTAATGAGGTTCGCATCGACTGCCAGATGTTCGTCACGCGGGTTAACATGGACCTCAACATTGTCTACTGTGAAAATAGGTAACAGCCTTCTTCCTTCTGAAGTGCAGGATCTAAGGTGTCATAAAATCTGATCATGTGTTGATTTAGTCATTTATCACTTAAGTTAATCAAACACTCAACATGTTGTGCTGTTCATCAGTTGCTTATTTTCTTGTTTAAACGTATGTGCTGTACTTGATTTTTGCTCCTGCCACATCTGTCGTTTTTTTTTAAACTTGGCCCAGAAAGACTTAATTTTTATTTTCAAAACCTCTATTACTATCAAAGCCATTTCTGTTCTGCAAAATGAGAACATCCTAATTTGGTCTGGCTTGAAAGGAAATGTCTTATTAGTTTTATTTATGTCTCGAGGATTAAAGTCACCCCCATTGACTGCTGAGTTTTTTACTGCTCCCTTTACTTAACATATTTATGAGGGAATGGCATCTTGCCAAATCTCCTGCATAGTTATCATCATTGCAAAGCTTTTTTTAACATGGCATTCGAGCTTGGTTTTACCCTCCAAGAGTCCAGCTGTTTCTATAAGCGGCCCAAGTGTCCCATTGCTTACCTGCATCTACAAGGACATACTAAATAGCATTAGAAAACACTACATAACCCATGAGCACAACATCTGATTTAACATATCTTTTAGTTCACACTTTAATTAGATTTAAATTAGTTATACCTCGAGATTAAGGTAGAACCATTATTAATTCACTTAGGAATTTGGAAAGCATCAATTCTTTCCTGCATGAACGTTTCGATGAAGAACGTTTGACTAATTTGCTAACCTTGGTGTAATAAATACATACATTATATGATTTAATTCCCCTCCAGAATTAGTGACTACATGGACCTGACACCTGTGGACATCATAGGGAAAAGATGCTATCAGTTTATTCATGCCGAGGACGTGGAGTGTATTCGGCACAGCCATCTAGATTGTAAGTAATTACAGACCTTACAGTATGAATGGAAACAGTTTCTATCATTGATAAATATTTCCTGCGGATTTTATGTGAATGGAATTTGCTTGAATGCCTGCACTATTTATATGTTCTACTAGAGCACTACACTGTCTACTCAAAGTCACCGTCAGCTGAAAAAAAAAAATATATATATATATATATATATATATATATAAAACTATAAAACTATAGAGCAGAACTAGAAACTATAGAGCAGAACTATATCATTACTGTTTTGCTTTCCCCACAGAGCTCTCTGGTCTGAGGATGCATTTCATTTACATTATAATTAAATATCATCCATACTAAAAATATCAGCTAATGATGCAGCTTTGATTCAGACAGGATGTAAATAAATGTGTTACATGGTTAATTAATGATTTTAGGTAATGAGCAGAAAGGTCAATGATACTATACTAATATTGAATTACAACCAAAAATATCTAATTACCTTAATAAAAACCTAGACGTGTCATCAAGACCAATTAAACATAATCATTGCAACAGCTAACCTTTTCTATTCCAAAATGAACAATAACTACACAAAAATTAAAAAATTTACAGTTGAAACATCGAGAAAACACATTAGCTGCAATTAAATGATATTCACATGTTAAAGAATGGATTCTCAGTTTTAGCTCGTAATTAAGGAACCATTACTTTACTGCATGGTTTTGCATTTTGTTTCATAGGCTTTACTTAAACCTTCCTTGAAAATTACACTACCAGAGCTACTGTCGGCTTCTGTGTCCTTCAGTAATTTATTTGCATTCCTGACTGAATTCAAGTGTTTTGGATGAGTAATAAAAGTTTTGACTCCCATAAACAAACATTACAAGATAATGATGGACATATTTAGCACTTATATAAGGATAAAAAATGTAGCTAAGGAGCAAATAAATCTAAGAAAATGTTTTCTAAAGAAAAACACTTAACATTTTATTAGACATACTCACAAACACTGAAACCTTGAAAAGCAGGAATTTTAAAAAGATTTCTCCATTTTCTGAATCTGAAGCATCACTAATACCCATCATATATTCTAAAATGTCAATCTGACATAAAGAGTCCTGTATTCAGAATCTGTGTTACATTATGCAAATGTATACAGTATTTATAGTACTTGTTTTTATTTAAAAGTCTTGGTCCACCCCTTATTTCTTCATATTTTTGCTTCCAAATGCGAGACTTTCTTATATTTTAAACGTAGTCTTAAGAAATAGTTCTCCAGGCTTCCTGCTGGATTTTTTGGGCTCTCGTTTTCAATCAATTTTCAAGCTCAATTTCATCAGCTACCTTGTTATACCACTAATTTTAAACTGTCTTCTGTTAAGCACACAAAAGAAACTAAACTAACTAAAATCTAGTTAATCAACTAAAATCATTTAAATCAAACCTGATCTTAAGACCATGACTCTACCTCAATGGGAAACAGGTTTTGTTTTATAACTCTGGAGATTATCTGCTGTAGAAGAATCCTAAGTGATAATTTAAGCAAAATTATCATCAATAGGCCTTATACATCATTTCAAGTCCTGCTTCTGTTTCTCAAAAATCATGAACACAGGCCACTCAGAACAGGAATGGGCTAAAGAACTCTACCCATCTTTCTCTGTGCAAGTGTCTCAGTGCTCCTCTCTGGTTAAGCTGCACTTCTCTCGATACAGCCAGTGCATTTTGATCACACCTTTACACCATGAAGTGTTTATCTTGGCAAATACCCCACAGGAAAACTCTTTAAAGGCTCCAGAACCTTTGGCACACTTTACTTTCATCGTTCTCGGCAGGAGGGCCACTGACTGCCTGGAGGTGCGACCATGCTTTTTGAATCTCCTAAATCATCTGTTAAGTGTGTTTTGGCAGGGCATGTTTTTTTCCTGTACTCTCCTCTCCCCAACACGTCATGGCAGAAATTCAAAACGTCATTGAGAGCAGCGCAGCGTTTCATACAGTAAATGCACGCTTGCCTCGGCAGCAGGCAAGTTGCCATTATTTAAGTAGTGAGAGATGAGGTACGCGGGAGGGGTGGGGGGACAAATCCCTCACTTTATTAGGTGTTTGTGGAGGAGGACGAGTGTCCTTGGGGCTGTTGGGTGAATTTGAAGCTGTCTGATTAGATATTGCAAGTTCAACTGAATTAGAGTGCAATTACCGCTGCACTGCAGTGTCCCTTTGCCTTAAAAAGCCACAAGATTGGGTCCATTAGGCCTTGATTTGAAACCCAGCAGAGAGAAAGCAGAGAGGAGTGTATTGATGAGAGAGTTAGAAGGCAGAGGGCGGCCGAGGACCGCAAATCTCCAGCCGTCTCTGTCTGTCAAACCATTCATTACACATTACCATACAGGATTTAGCATAACACTGGAAGCAATGGTCAGGGCCAGATACAAAGTTAATGTGACTTACATTTTTTTTATGGTTAAAAAATTAGCAAGTGCTCACAGAGAAGTCAGTTTAACCACAAATTCACTAGAAATCAAAAGTAGAAAAATCATAGCATTTACACAACACTGAATTCCTAAGAATGTGTTTAATAAATGTACTATACAGTAGGTGATTTTAAAATTGTAGCCAGTTCATAATTCACTTGCCGTGCCCAAAATAATACAATTAATCATGTTTTAATTCCAGACCAGTATATTATTTTGATTGAAATATGCAAAACAAACTCGTAACTTAATTGCCAAGAAAGTTTTTACGCAGAACACTCTGCATGTATAACGTCACTGACCATTTCAGCTTAGTTTGACACAGTTAATGGCAATGATCATCACTGTCATCACTGTTCTTATGAAGGGCTCATCAAGCAGAGTTGGGAGTGTGTGCTGAAGAAGCGGCAGTCGTTCCCAGTGCAGCCGCTGCTCTGCTGATTGCCAATCAGAGAATGACATCAGGTCACACAAGGCCATCAGATCGGCTGGAGGAAGGGAAATGAGAGAGCGCGGTTCTTTGGACTAACCTCTCTGCCCATTCTGCCTCAATAGGGCAGCCAGCTTCAGCGCACGCGCACACACACCAGCAGACAGACTGATGTTACGCTAGAAATGGTTCTGAATGTCAGCTTGCATGAATACATAAACATGAGAGGAAAATTTCGGATACAAAAGAAGCAGTGGTGGAATTTTTGGAAACCTGATGAACAAATAAATGATAATAAATGAACAAAAATAATTGTATGAAAATTTTTTTTAATTTTTTTATATTTTAATTATTGTTTTTAGAGAGAGATTTTGTAGCAGGGTTGCCATCAATACACCACACAAAACTAAACCCTTTACTGATTGAATGTTACTGAGACATCTTTTTCCTTTTTTGCTGCATAGAAATTGATTTTTTTTTCTTCTTCTGAGAAAGTCAAAGAAAATCTCTTACCCAAACTGTCTTCTCTCAACTATTCAACATGACAAGGTGGCTGTTCCTCTTCTGTTCATGTCCAATTTTGCTCTTGAAGTTTTAAATGTACATAACAGTCTTGGAGGTGCACTGAAGATGAAAACGTTCTAGACACATTACCAATGTACACATATAGTCTATAGCCTATATCTTCAGACTTATAATTATAGGTTGCTAATTACATGTTAGATAGATAGATAGATAGATAGATAGATAGATAGATAGATAGATAGATAGATAGATAGATAGATAGATAGATAACGTTATTAATCTCAAAGGGAAATTGTCTAACTTATTGTATTTCCATTCTTTCACCTGATTTGTCCTAATAACAATATTCTGTTACAAAATGAACAAGACTGGATGTGCTTGGATTGGTGTACAAACATCAGCTCTTTTCAAAGGTGTTTGATGTAAGCAGGTGCTTCGCATCTGCAGAAATGTAATGTGACAGAGCTGACCTCACCTGTGTCAGCCACACATCAGGAACAGCACACCATAAATTAACAAAAGGTGTTCAGCTACACAGCTAAGCATCTTAGGCAATGTGTAAATGTTTTGTGTGCATGTGTGTGTGTGTGTGTGTGTGTTTTCCAGCCTAGATAGAGGATGGGGGATGGGAATAGATAGCTGAGAAAAGTGTGCAGAAACCCCAGGAGAGGGAAGCTGTGTGCCTGAAGGCAGACTCATAGAGCTGCTCTCTGTAGACTAGTTCAAACTGACTTTAATGAAAGACTCCCCTCACTGCTTATTGAGCTTAAAGACAGACTCCACCGTCTGCAGCAACACAGAAAAATACACCTGATACACACAGCCAAAGTATATAATAATTTAACAGATTTATAACAGATACATTTCTATAGTGCTATAAAGCTGTTGAGAAGCTTATTGAAAACATTCAGGTGTATTATCAATTGTTCATATCGTGCATTTCCTCCTCACATAGTCATTTCATATTTCAGGATGAGGTCAGGCCAAGAGCCATTTCCAGTACAACGCCACAAAACACCACCCAGCCTGGTAACAGGATCTCTGCCTCTAGCCGGGAGTCCTTTTTTTCCAGTGCCTTTCCCACTCATTCATAAAAGGCTTGTCTTTACGATAATACCCCAATGGACTGCAAGGACTTTTCCATAAAGCAATTTCACGGGTGTAAATGACTTGCTTTTATGTGACAATGACTCCCCCTGCCTCTCCCGCTGTGAATGGGGGCCACGTTGGGTAAAGGGTATCTGAAAGGTAGCTGCTATTATGGAATGTATCCAAGTGATTAAACGGAAGTGAAGGACAGAGGCCTGGCATAGAGAGAAAGAGAGATGGGGAGAGAGAGAGAGAGAAAGGGTCTGAGAGAGCCCATCCTCCAGGCTAGCCTGAGGCTTCAGGAGAGAAGAGCTAGATTAAAGATGCCGTATTCCTTTTAATGCCTCCAAAGGCTGCAGAGCTGACTCTGATAGAGAGAGAGAGAGAGAGAATGAAGGGGCGGCTTCATTACCACTAAATCAATAGCGCAAACAGGTCCTGATTGATTTAATGGCAGTGTAAGTGAAAGGGGTTAAAAAATAAGGCTCACCTGCACGGCAGCAGCAGCGCCAGGCAGAGGCAGGGCTGCAGTGTATTGACGGCAATGCAGATGAGCCCAGCTCATTAGGAGAGAACCAAGAAAAGAACAAGCCTGGACTGTGTATAGAATCAGTTTTAAAATAGATTGCTGGAGTCCCTTCTCTGTTTTACTTTGCACCTTTTGAGAACCAACTATAACACAAATCTGTTTATTAAATTCAAACCAATATTTGTTTGTTAATTATTAAATTGTTTTGTTACCTGAAATGAGAGACTGTATTAAGTTTCGTTTCTTGGTCTTTAAGTATTCCGGGCACTAGTGTGTAAAGTGAGGAAATGGTGAAGGTTAGAGCAAGGATATGTCTACCTGAGTACAAGTCAGATAAACAACATATTTGTTTCAGATTTTTGTTTATCTGATTTAGATTTTTTTTTTACCTTTACATTTGTCAAAGAAAGTAGTCAGAAAGTCAACTCCATTTATTTTCAACTGTTATTAAACAGTTGTTGTTTTTTTTGTGGTAATATTGATTACTTATCCTTTTTGTATAAATAATTCCCTTAAAGTTAGATTGTTTTTCAAATTATATTCATTATGTCTGTATTTAAACTAAGAACATAAATTCATGACTTAGTTCTGATTCTGACCATTTTAGCTTTAAAGAAAAATGATTAATGCAAATACATATTGGTTGAGATAACATTTAGCACTTAATTTAGCAAAATTTATTGCAGCCAGACAAGGACAGAGTATAGGAGTAGTCTCAGACAAGGACATAGCGTTGGAGACCGTACAAGCAGACACAGCGCACTCTGGTGAGCCAGTGTGGGTACTGCGCTCTTATGTGCAAACCGCAGAAGCAATTGAGCTCTTTAGATGTAGCGCTTTAAATCTCTCACAATGAAATTACACTTTATAAACTCTAGACGTAAACTTCAGAAATTGTAACATAATTCAAAAGATTATGTTTATCTGTAAACAGTAATTAAGAATGTTCTTCCCTCTTTGTTTCTCTCTTTATAGTAATGAACAAAGGCCAGTGTGTGACAAAATACTATCGCTGGATCCAGAAGAATGGAGGCTATATCTGGATCCAGTCCAGTGCCACTATTGCGATCAACGTCAAGAATGCCAATGAGAAGAACATCATCTGGGTCAACTATGTGCTTAGGTAAACAGGGCTCTTTCAGTTAAGTGTTATCCCAAATTACTGTGACGCTTATTTGTCAATTCCCATCAGAAAGCTAGAGGATTTCCATTTGCAATTGCGTGGCAAATAAATAGATCTCTGTAAGCTTGTATTTAATCTTCTCTCCCTTTGTGGGCGCGAGCAGCACCTTAGACTGAGATCATTACAGAGATGTGTGCTCGCGAACACTGGATCAATCAGGATGTTTAAAATGTTCAGGAGCAGCAAGTGTACTCCAAGTTATTTCACCTTTCTTCCGCCTGGCTACTGGAAACAGTTTAGTTCTTTGAATAATTCTCTCTTTCTTTCTCTGTTTTTTTAATGGACAGTAATCCGGAATACAAAGACACACCCATAGATATCATACAGCTTCCGAATCTCCCAGAGAAAGCCTCAGAATCCTCGGAAACGTCTGACTCAGAGTCTGACTCTAAGGACAACTCTGGTACAGTATACTATTATTACAAATATGGATCATGCTTATAATAGTTATTACAGTATCAATAGATCAACACAAAGGAGGGTTCGTCATATTAGCAGTATTTTCAGTCAAAGTCTAAGAAGCTGTGATGTAGGCCAGAAGCCATACCATTTCAAGTGCTCATCTTTTATGAAATCGCTTCCACCCCACAAGGTACAGAAGCATGAGGCTTCAGCACTCCTAGTAAACCTGGTTAAAAGGTTGATTAAGCCTGGGCAGTCAACTGGAGATATTAATTATGCATTCCAGCAAAAGATTAAGTGTGATTCCAGAGATGTGGTTGGGGGCACTGAGAGGATGAGGTAGACTGACAGACATGGGAGGATGCCAGCATATTGTCCCCTGCCACCTTGGCATGGCCAGCCCTTTTGCCAGCATTCATCATAAAGGTTACCGTCTGTGTCAGCAGCAGCTGGACTAGATCATGCCTGGGCTCTTTTTCCTTATTTACCTGTTTCTTTCACTATCTTACTTTTCCAAATTCACTCAGTCTTACAAGCCAGTTAGCTCATTCCTTATACCACCAAACCACAAAATGAGTGTGCAGGAGATATAGTAATAAGCTAATAAAGATAAAACCTTTAATACAGCAGTCTGGGGTATGAGCAAAGCCACTTTATCCTAGTTACTATACAAAAGCAATCAAGGAACTAGAGTTTTTAAAGAATATTACTCAAGACTACAGCATTGACCAACAATTAGTGACAGAGTAATAACCAGTTGTGCTGTTCTGCTGTCCAGTTTTAAACATTTTGTCTTCAAAACTATGCATACTGAACAGTCCTATATATTCACATACCAAATCATAAAGATACCTACACACATCATGGACTGACCAAGAACATTTAATAAGCATGCATAAATCCTTAGGGAAAAGCTTAAACTATCTAGCTTTATACATACACTACCATTGAAAAGTTTTAGATCACTTGCAAATTTCTTTTTTTTTTTTTGTTTAGTGATTTATTTTCTACATTCTACAACAATACTGGGTATTTCTAAACTATAAAATAACACATATGGGATTAGGTAATTACGTAACAACAACAAAGACAACAGTTATTTTAAGACACAGAAGTCAGACTTTCTGTAATAGTTCTTGCAAGAACAGTATTGTCAAGTGCATTTGCAAAATCCGTCAAGCACCATAATGAAGGCCGTCCCAGGAGGACGAGACCAAAACCTACCTCTGCCGCAGACGAGAAGTTCATTTAGAGTTATCAGCCTGAAAAATGACCAATTAACAGCACCTCAGATTAGAGGCGTTATGAAGTCTTTACAGAGCAGAAGTAGCAGAAACATCAACTGATCAAAGGAGATTAATGCATTTTTTGGACGCCTTCACCATTCCTTTACAACGTAGAAAGAAATCAAAATCAGGAACGATCATGGAGTTAGAAAGTGTTCTAAAACTTTTGAACGGTAGTGTGTGTAATATATATATATACTGTATATACACGGACACATGCACATACACACTGTACTGTATGTATATATTGCATTACAGGGCATTATAGCTTGCCAGGTATGTTCAGCTGACCTTTAGTGTTGCTTGATCAGTAAAGATGTACTGATTTCCAGCTTAACATGTCTCAGAGGAAACTCCCTGGATAAGTAAATGTTATGTGTAATGGGAGAACTTGCCGTGTACATGGTAAAACCTTGATTAAATAAAATATAGTGAAGGAACACTTAATCCTCTGATAACTTATATTATCTTACATGATGCCTGAACACCCTGTCTCCTTTTTCTTTTAGAAGACAATGAGAACTCCAAGTCAGACGGAAAAGGAAATCAGTCTTCTGAAAACAGTGAAGAGCCAGAGTCAGACAGTAAGAAGCCTGCCAGACATTCTGAGCAAGAGATGAGGCATCAGGAGGAGGATAGCTCTAGTAATGCAGAGAGCCAGGAGAGTGAGGACAGCTTGGAGCCCTCTGACTGTGAAGCAGAGCACAAGGAGAACCGCTTGGCTCACCTCAGTGGTCTACCCATTAAAGTGGAGCACTACGGTGATGGAGAGGGAGCAGAGCTTCACAATTCGCTCTCATCCTCCTCTGAAGAAGAAGATGAAGAGGAGGATGAGGAGGAAGAAGAAGACAATGATGAGATTATGAAGGACTACAATAGTGATGGGGAACTGAGTGGTCCACTGACAAGTAAACGTCAGAAGAGAAAGAAAAGGAGGAAAAAGCAGAAATGGGAGGGCAGTCGTCAGCGTCTGCGACTTTCACCCCCAGAGGATGTCACAGCGAGTCCAGGAAGTCTGGAGCCAGCACTCGGAGAGCAGCCTCCTCTACTCCCGCCTCCATCACCTGCCACTGCCTCAGTGCTCAAGATCAAAACTGAGATGGCTGAGCCTATCAACTTTGACAACGACAGCAGTATCTGGAACTTCCCACCTAACCGCGAGATCTCACGCAATGAGTCACCTTTCAGTATGACCAAGCCTCCTAGTGCCCACGAAGCCTTCCCCGCCGCCATTCCTGACTCAGTCCTCACTCCACCAGGCACCGAAGGAGGAGGCATCAGGAAGCCCAACTTTACCACCAACAGCAGCAGTAGTAGCAGTAATAGTGCCCCCACCTCAGCTAGCCTGGCACCCCCATTGTCTAATTCCTCAAATTCTGACCCACTATCACCCCCACTTTCAGCCTCCCCACGTGATAAGCAGCAGGGAACTCAAACCTCCCAGAATTCCCTGCTGTACAGCGGTGACCTAGAGGCCCTACAGCGGCTACAGACAGGCAATGTGGTGCTTCCTCTGGTGCAGCGTGTTGCAGGCACACTGGCTGCCACCAGCACAGCAGCAGCACCACGTGTCTACACGGCAGGCACCATTCGTTACGCACCCGCTGACGTCACATTGGCTGTGCAGGGAAACCTGCTACCAAGCGGTCATGCTGCAGTCAACTTTGTGGATATGAATGGGCCAGGCTTTGGTATTGATGCCAAGACTCCCATGGAAATGCTCTACCACCATGTGCACCGGCTCAACATGTCAGGTCCATTTGGTGGTGCAGGCACTGGTGCCAGTCTCGCACAGATGCCCACTGCCAACGTCTTCACTACAGCGGAGGGACTCTTTTCGACACTCCCCTTCCCTGTCTACAGCAACGGCATCCACACAACACAGACTCTCGAGCGCAAAGAAGATTGAAGCAAAACACTGAGACCATATTACTGTGTTCAATTTAAATCAAGAGACTCTTTTGAGGCCTATGACTGTGTTTCAGTTGGGGTGGGAATTTATTGTTCTAGCACTTTGAATTTCAAGCAGTTAAGCTTGTGTAATTGACACAAATGGTTTATCGTCCTGTGTCTTTCTCCATTTCTTTTTCCTCTTCCTCCTCTTCCTCCCTCCCTTCTCTAGAGCCAATGACATTTTCTTTAAACAAACTAAACAGGCTCATCTCTGCTTCAGAGTTCCTTTGAGCCACAGAGAGACCTCACCACTCAGGTGTGTGGTTTCTTCATTGTGAAATAAAATGTGCTTTTTTGACTTCATTACAGTGCATCCTTATTAGGATGTCTTGTATATTTAAAGGCAATTCACAAAGGAGATGAAAAAGAAACTGTTCATTTTTTTTTTTTATCAATATCTTGATGTGATCAAGGCTGACAGTGACAAAAGGATGTTACCCTGTTTGACATAGTTGAAAGGGTTTTAGGGTTCTTTCTTAACGAGGGAATAGTATTTTAGAAATAATGCTTTTCTTCGTTTTTTATAGCTCAGATTTAACTTACAAATCATGCATTTTAAAAGCAATTTTAGCCGGGTATTGACTTGATCCGAATGTTACTACAAACTCCCAGGACTTTGGAACAGGTCAGTGTGAGATTCCTCCAGTTCCATCTTCCTTTTGCAGATCCATGGTGCTATCATCAACTAACCCTCACTCAGCTGGCTGACGTAGGTATTGTTCCAGAGCTCGACAAATGAAGGCTTGAGAGATTTTCTACTGAAAACTCAAACCTCTAACAGACAAGTTCATTTTTTTCTTATGTTTATCCCCTGCAAAAAGTGAAGAAGGGTTTGGCTTTGGCTCAATCTGATTGAGTCAGAAAAGGGATTTGGACCAGGCTGTGAATCATTTCTTACCCCTCAGTGTAACTGAGGCTAATTTTTACATCATAAACTTGAAGATGAATGTGAAACTCTTAACAGGCTTCTCTCAGTTTTTTTACTCTCCCTCCTCATACCTGAAGCCTAGTAGCTTTTCCCATTAGTATCCCAAACTCAGTTTCCCTCCACTCCTTCATGAACTCTGAAAACCACATATCAACAAGATTGTAATAAGGACATGCATTTTCAATCAAAAATGTGTTTTGAGAAATCACATTCCTAATTTTTTTTCACTGTTGCCAAAAAAATTACCGTCACAGTTTGGTGTCAAGACACTGTGAATTTGTTTTGGAAAAAAAAAAAGAAAGTAATAAAAAGGAAGAAAACTGTCGCTTCATCTTTTGGCAGCCATCCATCACGTCATCTATTACCAAGCGTGATAAGCGTAAACGTGTACAATGTGTAAGTGTCATTGGCTGTCAGTCCTCATAGCGATTTCAGTGTGTGTTACTATATGCAGTATATACCGAGCTGATGTAGCTGTTTCGTCCTTTGTCCTCTCTGTGCTAGTGCGGGCTTGAATGGGGGAAACACGCGTTCCCCTCTCCTTCCCCTCTACAGTCTTAGTGAACCAGTGGAGGTTAGTGGATTTTGTGTGGTGGCCTTCCAATGTAGTGTCACCTTTTTGCTGCTTCTTTTCTGTCTGTATTACTTTTCTGTTCCTGCTATTGCTTTGCTGTCGTGTAGTCTACAGACCTCTCTCTTCCTCTCAGAGATAAAAGACTCTTAACTAGCTCAAAGGTTTAAGGAGCCATTTTTTTGCCACTGGGGAGTTCTGGGATTGCGGTCTCCACCTCAAAACTGACAAGGATAAAACCGAAGTAGCATTTAGATGTAACGTCTGGAACCTCAAAGGCCTAAGTTGTGAAACATTCCCAGAGTCCCTTGTGCTTCTCATGTGCATTGGGTGTATTTCATTGGTTTCCACCAACCAGTTGACTTCAAGGACCCTGCAACTCACAGGAAGTAAATAAAAAAATAAAAATAAAAAAAAGACAGTATTTCAGGACAATAAACAATTTTAAGAATTTCTAATGAGAAAAAAAAAAATCACACTATAAAATCTATTTTTATAGGTGTTTTGGAAATGCATGTTTACCAAGTTGATTGTTTGGTTTACCTGATTTCATTTGGTCCAGCAGCTTTGCTAGCGTAGTGTTTTTTAGTCTGTCCAACAAGGCAAAGGGGAGCCTTTTTGTCTTTTTACTGAATCAGGCTACTCCCCTGCATCAGGAAACTCGTCTCTGTGGTTTCTGTGAAAATGTGTTGTTACTCAAACCCAGGTCATGATATTAATGTTTTTAAAACCGTTAGCTGCTGTCGGGGCAGTTGCAGGCGAGCTTGGCGTCACAACTGGAGCTTAGCATCATAGATCCTACGTAGAGTCTTAGCTTTTTTTTACATTACAAAAAGTTGTGCTGTACAGGGGGTGTGGGGGGTGGCTCAAAAAACACTGTGGACCAGGAAATACACCCATATGTTACAAACAGAACAGCCGACTGAGCTGTCTCAGTGTTTCTGTGTTGTGTCAAAATGATTGCTGGTGATTTAATCTTAAACTAATCTCAGCTGCTGTCAGATAAATAGTGTTTAAAAATTACAATATGATAAATCACTTCATTACCTGTGAAAACTGTGTCTGTGTTTTTAACTATTTCTTGTACAATTATACAGATTCTTTTATGAGGAACTTGGTGCCAAGTAGATGAATACGGGAGAAAGGGATTCTCTTAGTATCAATGTTAACAGTGTTATAAATTCTAAATACAAACAAATTAAAATATTAAAAAGAGAAAACTATGGTACATTTTTTATTTTGGTTTTTTTTTCTTTCTTTTTTTTTAAAAAAAAAAAAAGAAAAGAAACAACTAACTAAATCTAACTGAGTGCCTGGCTTGTTTTTTTATGGAAAACATCTCTTTTCATTTACCATAAATAATGCTGCAATTCAGAAATGTACATACTTCATTTTACAACAGGATTCTTTTATACTTTTGTAGGTTCTCATCAGTTTAAGCAAACATGTCATACATGGTTGTCTTTCTGTAACGATTTTTTACCATCTTACAGGTGCCATATTCATAATAAACTTCTCTCAGATTTGTTACTATCTGGCATAATTTCTTTCTCATTCAGCTCATCCTAAGTAAATTTCATACATCACTGATTTTTGACCTTATTTATTTCTTTTCTTTTTTTGTTTTGTTTTACATTCCCAGATATCTGACCAATACGTTATTCGTTCATGTCACAGTTGGAGTCACAACTCACAAAGGGAATGATGAGATCAAAGGTCTCATTCTCATCTCCATAATCCACACTGAAGTGTGTTTCTACAGCTCACTGCTCATGTTTAGTGTCCAAGGCTGTAGCAATGCTTTATCATACCTCACAACATCAAGATTACTTGCTAGTTAAAAAACAAAACTGAATGACTGGTTATAGCGCCCATTTTTTTACCGTTCGAGTTACAGTGAGATCAGTATGGTAGGGTGTTTCATTATCAAGTTTTATAGTCATATGCATAGTAAAGAAACGTTCCCTCATGTACAATAAAATTCTTCCTGTTCCCCTAATGAATGCCACTAAAAAAGTAGAAAATAAGCATAAAAAATAAATTGCATATATGACAATAATACCATACTGATCTCTTGAACTTGAATGGTAAAAACCTGAATAAATGGGGAAAACATTCAGATTAACAGTGCTTTATTTTAGAATTTATTTAGCACTGTCTAAAACTATTTTTATTCAGAACATTAAATGTAGCTTTACTAGTAACACTACTCTCTTGGCATGCTGTCAACAAATGCTGTAAAAGCTAGTCAGGTTCTTTTTCTGCTTTCACCCTCCTCTTTGCCTCTGATTTTCCATCCTCTCTTCCCTCCTCAACCCCCCCTTCCCGAAGATCCATTCCCCCCACTGCCTTTTGACTCGAGGCTCTGAGGGGAGGTCACAGGCGAAGCCCAGTGAAAACTCCAGCCAACTTTAAATATTTCACACAATTTTAAATGAAGCCCATGAATGATAGATCACAAGCGAGAGAGAAAGGCAGGGGAAAATAAGATTAGACCTGAAATCTCTCTCTAATGACCACAAGCTGTCTATCTCCCCATTCTGTCTTTATTGGGAATAAGCTTGTTGAATCTGTGCTTACATACCTGTACCCTGAACAGTAGCTATCTAAAGAGATCTTAAACAGAAACCTTAAAACATTCCACACATTCTCATACACATCATACACATGCAATCATATGTTGCGCAAAGACTAAACCTTAATACGTTACGAAACATTTACTACAGTCATCGTTTGTGTTTAAAATTCACCCAGATTTCCTGGATACCTGGCTTTAAACATTCTATAAGGAAATCGCTTAATATGGCATTATAACTATGTTTAATAATCTCCCACACCTCAATGTTAGACAATGCAGAAAGTAGTCTTTCAGTAATATAATACTTTCTTTATTTCGCTGCAAAATATATTTTTAAGGACTGCTTTAAAAGCTCTAGTTGTTTTTAAACTAGTGAATAAAAGTCACAAATTTTTCACACAGCCAAATTTAAAAACAAATAATCACAGGCTGCTAGTGCAGTTTTTTGTCCCCTTTCTGTATATATTTCAGAACAAAATTGTAAATCACATTTGAAGCACGGCACCAGCAGTATTACTCTGTCTAATATGACATAAACGCCTACATTTGTAAGAATTAGCACAGTACCAGCTAACAGTATGCTGCTTTAAAATATTTTAGAGATTATAAGGGAAATCTCTGTCCTTCTTATGGTATACTATTTTACTAGACTGTTATCTGTTCACAAATTTTTTTTAAATATTTTAGTAATATCTGTGATATGATAAATGAGCCATGCACTCATAAGCACCCCTAAACTTTCTACAGTTCATATTCAAACAACTTTATCAACAGTTATAAGAGAGCACAATCACTGGCACACATTTGTTCATTTAATCAATAACAGATAATAATTCTTACGGTTGGACTAAGAGACGTGCAGTGAGGAGCGAGGTTACTGTGTGGCAAGAGTGACATCTAGTGTGCACATCAGGATTTTCCAGTCATTAGTGGTCTATCCTTTCATTTCAACGAATGAAGAAATACATTGATGATTTTTTAAACAACTTAGACTTTGGGTTAGCCTCTGAAGGTGTGCTGTGAGATCCGTTACTAGGACGTCAGCAGCAGGTATTTAAAGTGCTGGAAGTTGCAAGGTGTGGCATCCATCTATCAGACTTGTTTGTCCAGCACATCCCATGGATGCTTGATCGGACTGAGATCTGGGGAATTTGGAGGCCAGATCAACAACCTTGAACTTTTTGCCTGTTAAGCCCCAGGCCTGTTAAGCCTCCGTTAAGTGTTTCGATAGCTTTCTATGATAGCCAACATTAACATATTTCAGCAATTTGTGCTATATTGGATTTTCTGTGAGACCCGACAGGCTGGCCTTTGGTCCCCACGGACATAAATGCGCATTGGGTGCCCATGATCCTGACATCAGTTTACTGATATACAATTAAAATTTATTGTTAATGAAGGCAATGGTGTTAATTTTATGCCTTATTAGTGTGCACTCACCAAGCACTTTATTAGGAATATCTTTATACCTGCTCATTCATGCAAATCTCTAGTCAGTCAATCACGTGCCAATGCATAAAATCATGTACATATGGGTTAGCAGCTTTGGGCAATGCATAGAGTAGGGGGAAATTTTATTTCAGTGTTTTTGATTGTGGCATGATTGTTGGTGCAAGAGGCTGGTTTGAGTATTTATATAACTCAAAATCCACACAACAGTCTCTAGAATTTACTCAGAATGGGACATTAAAGAAAAAAAAATCCAGTGATCAGCAGTTCTGCAGACGGAAACGCCTTGATGTGAGGTCAATGGCGAATGGTAAGGTTTAAGCTGACATAAAGGCTAAAATATCTTAAATAATCACTCCATACAATTGTGTTGAACAAAAAAGTGTGACAAAATGCATGACATTTTGAACAAATGAGCTACAACAGCTGAAGACCATGTTGAGTTCTAGGGCTGTCAGCCAGGAATAGAAAACTGAGGCTATAGTGGGCACAGTGGGACTCAGTAAAACTGGATAGCTGTCCCCAGAAATGTAGCCTTGTCTGACAAATCTCAGTTTCTGCTGAGATACACAGATGAAAAGGTCAGAATTTGGCACCAACAGCATGAATGCCAGGAACCAACCTGACTTGTGTTAACAATCCAGGCTGATGGTGGAAGTGGTGCAATGATGTATAGAACGTGTTCTTGGCACAGTTTAGGCCCAATTATACTAATCAGTCATCACTTGAATGCCATAGACACTTTTAGTATTGTTGCTGACCATGAGAGTCTGTTCATGGTAACATAACCCATCTTATCAATCTTCTAATGCCTACTTTCAGCTTGATCTTGCACTGTCACAAACCACATGGTTCATCATCATGCTGGAAGTTGCCTCAAATTCAATGAGTTGGGCATTCTTCAGTGCGACTTGTTAAAGAAATAAGGCGAAGAACATTGCACTGTTTATACATGGCATCAGTGCTCACTGTTCATATTACAGCAGAACTTGAGGAGACACTGATTCTGTTTGAATGGTCTTGGGTGATTGCATCTCAAATCAACCAGTGGAAGAGAAATTTTCCACCATCACTTCTCAGATTTTGCTGATTTTTTTCACCAATTGTTGGTATTGGCATGAAAATAAAAACCCCCAATTTTTTTGTCCCAACTCCCGCTCGTAAAAAAATGGCAGCCATCTTGATTTTTGGCCACGACGTGCTTCGAGACGTGCCACGCCCCTTTTTGAAATCCTCTTTTCCTTGATAACTCACTTGCTATACTGTATGTCACCCAAGGTCTGCATGTATATGTTACTCAAAAAAATAGGGGTTACATCACCTCATCTTGAAAATAAATAAAAACCAGGGGTGTGTAATGACCTGTTTTATAGAAATCATCAAAAAATTAATTGTCCAGGTTTTGCAAATGTTTTACAATTTGATACACATTTTACAGGGTGGGCCATTTATATGGATACACCTTAATAAAATGGGAATGGTTGGTGATATTAACTTCCTGTTTGTGGCACATTAGTATATGTGAGGGGGAAAAACTTTTCAATATGGGTGGTGACCATGGTGGCCATTTTGAAGTCGGCCATTTTTGGATCCAACTTTTGTTTTTTCAATAGGAAGAGGGTCATGTGACACATCAAACGTAACTTTATTCTTTCATGTTATTGTAACTTATTATTAATTATTATTGACGTATTATTAACTTATTATTATTACTATTATTAGTTATTGTTAGTTAACTGTAGCATGAGAGATGGGTGGTCTCGTAGGGTGTCTTGCATTGAAATCTGCTACAATGTAACAGTTACTGCGTTCACCAGACATCAACACAATTTCTATCCGCTCCTCACGTGTTAACCTCTGCGACATGTCAATGGCTGTAAACAAAGAGAAACTTGTAAATAACTCATGAAAGAATAAAGTTACGTGAAATTTTAACAGTGCAAATGCAAATTCTTTGCTGACAATTTAACCAAAAGGCATTTCCAGTGGAAATGCGCTGACATATCCTGAGCATAACCATGTATAATATCCACAAAACTTAAAGAGTTGCTTTGCAACATAAAACTGCAGTGTGGCAAATAAGTCAAATAATAAAATTGCACAAACTCTTGAGTAAAAACAAAACAAGCAAACAAAAAACATGGATAAATTATGCTACTGCTCATGGAGGTTTTTCACGTGCTTTAACAGCTTTGTTGTTCTCCAACAAGTGCTTCTGCTTTAAATGATGAAATAGGTTTGTGGTGTTTCCTCCCTTCGCCACGATGACCCGCTTGCATGTTCTACAAGAAATTGTGCTTTGTTGGGTATCTGACGGGCAAAAACCAAACCAGTTCCACACCACTGAAGTTGCACCGTTTTTACAAACCAATTCTGATTCATCTTTCATTCAACAATCCGCTTTCACCCCTCTCATTCTCCGCCGCCGCCATGCTTTTTCCGCCATGAGCGTATGAAAAAACAGCCGCTGCGCATGCGCGTTTTACCCATATTCTATCGCGATATTTCATTTTCTTATCATTGCCTAACATTGTACTGGTATTACCATGACAGGTATAATATGGCCCAGCCCTAATCTTGATGGTATATTTGAAAATGCTGATTTGGATCCAGATGACACTGTTCAGTTCAAGCAGTGGAATCATGAAAGCCATGGCAAAATTTCTGACTTGTCTTTGTCAGTGTCTGATTTCATTATGAGACTTTGTGAAAAATGTGACTCCAGCACAGCTCATCAGTATACAGCCAAGGCCCAAGCTGCATATTTAAAAGAACTGAAAGAGAAACTTCCCATTGGAGAGGAGGCTGTTATCCTCATGGATTTTGCCGAAAGCCATTCTTTCATTTGTCAGGATGCTGTTCAAGGTTTTCATTGGGATACATCCCAGGTGATTCTGCATCCCTTCGTGGTTTACTATAGGGATGGTAGTGAAAACGATGGTTCACTAAGTTGCAAAAGTTTTTGTGTTGTCAGTAATGAAAGGGAACACAATGCTATTGTTGTTTACAAGTTTATTAAGGTTCTCATGAATTCACTGAAAGTTCTTCTACCAAATTTAAATCATGTTCATTACTTCTCAGATGGTGCAGCCAGCCAATACAATAATTATAAAATTTTTACAAATTTGTGGAGGTATTTCCCATCAAAATGACTTTGGTATTTACAAAGTGCTTGCCTTTCCTAGTTGATATTATTTGTGTCACTGCAACTTGACAGGTCTCGTACATGCACATGTACCCTTTTGGTCTTATTCCATGAACTCATTTTTGTGGGCTTTGTTCTTCCAGAATCAGATACCCAGGGTGATGAAATAAAAACTGTGATTGGTCCTTTCAGTGTAGAGAGATGAATAACTTCATTATCAGTCTTTGACTAGATATGCATTACAGAACAATTTGAGGTAACTTTCACTTTGAAAAGAGCAGATTTTATGAATATGCATTAAGTATTCTAGAGATATTGCTGTACATTTCTGTGTGTCAAATCATAAAATGCCCGCGACCCTGAATATAAGGATAAAGCGATGCAGAAAATGAATGAATGAATGAATGAAAATCATAAAATGTTGCAAAACCTGGACAATTAATTTTTGTCCCCTGGTTTTTATTTATTTTCAAGATGAGGTGATGTGAAGTAACCCCTATTTCTTTTGAGTAACATACAGTATATACATGCAGACCTTGGGTTCTGGGGGTCGAAAAGGGGTACCCCCAAAAAACGAGAGACCACAAGAGATCTGAAGAATCTGAATCTACATGAAAAATTACATAAATATACCAAGTTTCATCTTCATATGACATACGTATAGCAAGTGAGTTATCAAGGAAAAGAGGATTTCAAAAAGGGGCGTGGCACGCCTCGAAGCACGTTGAGGCCAAAAATCAAGATGGCTGCCATTTGTTAATGAGCGGAAGTTGGGACAAAAAAATTGGGTTTTTTTATTTTCATGCCAATACCAACAATTGGTGAAAAAATCAGCAAAATCTTTGATCATGTGGTGGCACTTACTGGTTGATTTGAGATGGAATCACCCTCTTATTTTATAACTACTTATATTACTATTTGCCTACTTATGTAGTATAACTGTTAGATATAAACCTAACAACTTTCATCCAGAACCTCTACTGTACATGGCCCCAATTCAATACTGTTTATAACAGATGCTTCTCACCATTTCCCCATCACTATTTTCATCTCCATTTGGTGGCTCAAGTACAGTTTCTTAACTGAGTGATCAAGTCAACACAATTAGGAGCAGAATTTTCTGAGTGATCAAGTCAACACAATTAGGAGCAGAATTTTCACTGTGGTGCCTGCAATGAGTTTATTTACATCTTCATTCAAGTTTTTGTGGGATAAACAACCTCTGTGCTAAGCAACATGCTAGTCAGCTAGCTGTGTTAAACTATGTATATTCAAAATCTCCATGATCGGTGCTGGGTATTCTAAAGCTAATATTAGTATATTAATTGTTCATTAATTAACTAATTTAAAGGTAAGGAATACTACTATTAGTAAGTTAATACTGTGTTTAATTGAAAATGGCTTTTCTTGTCTGATACACATGAGGGAGTGTAAAGGGAATAAGAGCTGTTTTTTCAAACCACCTATATAGGATGTAAAAAAACAAGGATGTATAGGGTACAAACAATTATCTATTTAAAAAATAAATACACACACACACACACATACTGTACATACACACACTGCCTGTGCAAAATAAAAAAGGTCACCATTCAAGAATGGTAACACATTGGCCTGCATCACGCAAACAATAAATTACAATTATTGGAACTGGGGTAAGAATCACTTTCTTAAAACCTGGAAGGATAGTGCTTAACTATCAACTTTACAGAGGAATTGTGTTCAGAAAAAAATCGGAAGAAAACTTAGTGAAGTAAAAATATTGTGGCGTGGGCGGGCCGGCGGCTGACGACCGTCATGCTTTGCGGGGGTTCTCTTTCAAGCATACGTTTCGGTGTCTCACTATGGGATACGCCCCTTCCGCGTATTCTTCAGAAGCCCTATTACATTACACCAGCCCCAATTGGCTGGCAGATGTGACGTTGTGTCTTGGCGTGGCCCTCCCTCCCCCCGTATAAAGGGGGCAGCACAACGTCAGTTCGCTATTCAAAAACCTCTTCTTAAAATCATCATGGCTGCAGCAATGCAGACGGCTAAAGCTAGGGAAGGAGGAGACGTGTGGCTCTGCTTATGTGGGAACAAGATTTCAAGCAAAGACTCACACCAGGTCTGCTCGGCGTGTCTTGGGCTGAAACATGCCCAACTAGCGGTCGACAACCCCGGTTCCTCCGAGCACTACGTACGCTTCACTAAGAAGAGCCTTCGTCGCAGGCTAGCGCGCCAAGCTAGCCTGTCGGGCCTCGACCCGCTCCTTTCATCTAGCCCCACTCCAGCTACCACCCCACAGGTATCCATCCCTGTAGAGCTGCCCACCACGGCAGCCTTATCATGGGGTGAACAGCTTGATGCCTGCGCCCCTCTGCCCAGTGTGCTCAGCACTGACGAGGAGGAAGGCGAGCTCGACTTCGAGGAAGACGGTCAGTCCGACTTTCTCCTATCGGAGGAAGAGGAGGATTTTGAGGACTCCCCTTTCCTCCCACCCGTACACTCAGAGCAACCCCTTGCCGCGACGGGAGCCGCTGGAGCTATGGACGGGGCACCATCCCTGATTCTTAGCGTCGACCTGCAGGATGTGTGCAAACGCGCCGCAGAGAAGTTAGACATCCAGTGGCCGAATGTAGTAGCGGAGACTGCAAAGTCTCGCTATGAGGGCAAGAGGCTGCCGAGAGCTAAACGGGCGGCACGGCAGCTCCTTCCAGTCTTCCCAGAGCTCCTGGAGGAGCTCGCGGTGACCTGGAAGGACAAACCGTTCACCAGTAAGGTGCCAGTGCAGGGAGGGTCTGCACTCGATGTGGACGGGATGGAAAAGGCAGGACTTTTCCGGATGCCCCCCATGGAACAGCTAGTGTAGGGCTGCACGATATATCGAAAAAATATCATTTTCGAGATAATGGCATGCGTGATAACCATATCGCAAGGAGTTGCGATAAATACTTTATTTGCCAAGCATTTGTGTGTCCAAATTTGTTTATACCCACTTATAAATTTTATATATATATATATATATATATATATATATATCTTTATACTTCATTCTGTCGCGAACTAAGCCCGGATGATCAGAAGACTTAGCGATTAGCCGTTAGCCGCGATTAGCCGTTAGCCCTTTATAGACGGTAAACCCAAATGCGGAAGCAAGTGAGTAGGCAGGATAACCACGCGAATTAGTTTAAGGACTCTCACAGATGGCGCCGGTGAGGTCGGCTGCCGTCACGACTGCTCCGACCACCTTTTCTTTGTTTTTGTTTTTTAAGTTAGTTTTCAGTGTTTTAAAATCGGCAAAATCACCACCATTGAGTACATTAGGTATGATAGAGACACTCTTGTTTCTATTGGTATACAATGTACTCACAATTCGACGGTTTTAACTCCGGATCCGAGCTGGCCGAGTGAGATCCTGAGGGAGAACAATGGACGCGACGCGAAGCGACGGACCCGAGGGAAACGAGCTGGCGTGAGGAACCGGCTCCGAGCCCGTGCACACCGCACACCTCTGCCTAGCATCCTGCTCGCCAACGTCCAGTCACTGGAGAACAAACTGGATGACCTCAGGGCCAGGATAAAGTTCCAGAGAGACATTCGGGACTGCAATCTCCTCTGCTTCACCGAGACATGGCTGAACCCAGCGGTGCCAGACCACGCCATACAGCCGGCCGAGTTCTTCTCGGTTCACCGCATGGACAGGACGCGGGACTCGGGGAAGTCAAGGGGAGGCGGCGTGTGCTTAATGGTGAACGACAGCTGGTGCAACAGCGCGAGCATTGTTCCTCTTACACGCTCCTGCACACCAAACCTGGAACTACTGTCCATCATGTGTCGTCCATTTTATCTTCCACGGGAGTTCACATCGGTCATAATCAGCGCCGTTTACATACCTCCACAAGCGGACACTGAAACTGCCTTATGCGAGCTGCATGAGGCGCTCACACAGCACCAGACACAACACCGGAACGCTGCGCTCATTGTGGCGGGGGATTTTAATAGTGCCAACCTCAAACGCGCAGCGCCGAACTTTTATCAGCACATCACCTGCCCCACCAGGGGCGAAAGGACACTGGACCACTGTTATACCACGGTCAAAGACGGTTACAAGGCACAATCTCGTCCAGCGTTTGGTAAATCCGACCATGCCGCCATCTTCCTCATGCCAAAATATAAACAAAGGCTGAAACAGGAAGTTCCGGTTCAGAGGGAGGTCGCGCGCTGGACGGACCAATCGGTGGCCGCGTTACAGGACGCACTCGATGACGCAGACTGGGACATGTTCAGAAACAGCTCCGATGATGACGTCAGCGTGTTTACCGAAGCGGTTGTGGGATTTATTGGGAAGCTAGTGGACGATACGGTGGAGAAAAAGACTATCAGAACGTTTCCCAACCAGAAGCCGTGGGTGGATAAAACCATCCGCGACGCTCTGAGATCTCGCACCGCTGCCTACAACACGGGACTTGCGTCGGGGGACATGGAACCGTACAAGGCTGCGTCATATAACGTCCGGAAGGCGGTGAAAGAGGCGAAGCAGCGCTACGGGAGAAAACTAGAGTCACAGCTTCAACAGAGTGACTCTAGGAGCCTGTGGCAGGGACTGAGAACTATAACGGACTACAAAGCACCAGCATCCGGTATGACGAACGCGGACGTGACTCTGGCAGACGAGCTGAACACATTTTACGCTCGCTTCGAGGCTGCAGCTAAAGACGCTAGCAATGCTAATGCTAACGGCGCTAATGCTAACGGCGCTAATGCTAGCGGCGCTAATGCTAGCGGCGCTAACGGCTGCAGACAGGAAGACACAGTCAGCACCGGGAACGCGCTCATCATCTCCGAGCACGACGTGAGGAGAGCCTTCAAGAGAGTGAACACCAGGAAAGCAGCAGGACCAGACGGCATCTCAGGTCGTATTCTCAGAGCCTGCGCAGACCAGCTAGCACCTGTGTTCACTGAGATATTCAACATCTCTTTATCTCAGTCGGTGATCCCCACATGCTTCAAAGAGTCCATTATTGTTCCTGTTCCAAAGAAACCACATCCTGCTTCTCTCAATGACTATCGCCCTGTGGCCCTCACCTCAGTAGTGATGAAGTGCTTTGAACGCCTTATCAGAGACTTCATCATTTCTTCACTACCCGACACACTGGACCCAGTACAGTTTGCATACCGTCAGAACCGCTCCACAGACGATGCAATCTCTCATCTCCTCCACACATCACTCACTCACCTGGACACTAGGAAAGGGAATTATGTTAAAATGCTCTTCATCGACTACAGCTCTGCTTTTAACACAATAATTCCTTCCACACTCACCACCAAGCTGGAGCACCTGGGACTGAGCTCATCTATATGTCAGTGGATCTCCAATTTTCTGACTGGCAGACCACAGGCAGTAAGGATGGGCGGGCATGTCTCAGCCACACTCACTCTCAGCACTGGGGCCCCCCAGGGTTGTGTTCTGAGCCCCCTGCTGTACTCTTTGTACACCCACGACTGCGTGGCCACTACCAACTCCACCTCCATCATCAAGTTTGCTGACGACACCGTCGTGGTCGGACTGATCACCAACAATGATGAGTCGGACTACCTAGAGGAGATTGGAAATCTGGAGAACTGGTGCCAGAGGAACAATCTCCTCCTGAACGTCAGTAAGACAAAGGAGCTGATAGTGGAGTTTAGTACAAAGCAGGAGAGGAACTACCAGACCCCCGTCATCAACAGGAGCCCAGTGGAGAGAGTGGACAGCTTCAGATACCTCGGTGTTCACATCACGCAGGACCTATCATGGTCCTGTCACATCAACACCGTGGTGAAAAAAGCCCGGCAGCGTCTTTACCACCTCAGACGCTTGAGAGACTTTAGACTGCCCTCCAAGGTGCTCAGGAACTTCTACTCCTGCACCATAGAGAGCATCCTGACGGGAAACATCACGACCTGGTTCGGGAACAGCAGCATGCAGGACAGACGAGCTCTACAGAGGGTGGTGCGATCAGCCGAGCGCATCATCCGCACTGAGCTCCCTGACCTGCACTCCATCTACAGCAAGCGGTGCTGGACTAAGGCCAGGAAGATCATGAAGGACCTCAGTCACCCCAGTAAGGGACTGTTCTCTTTGTTGCGGTCTGGGAAGAGATTCCGCTCCCTAAAGGCCAACACAGAGAGACTGAGGAGGAGCTTCTTCCCGCAGGCGATAAGGTCTCTCAATCACACCTCCACACAGGACTAATAACATCTTTTAAGCTCACAACACTGACTGGTCAATCATGGACACATTCATACACACTTGCACTAAATACTCATACATCTGGACAATTGCACATGTCACCTTTCATGCATATTTGCACAACCACTGACACTTTAATACCATATTTCTATATTTTTGCAATATTTTATTATGCCCTTATGCACAGTTAATTTTACAAATTTTACTAGTTAAAATTATTTCTTTAGTATTTCCTTTTTATTGATTATTTATTTTACGTACAAGATTTTATTTTCTTATTTTCTTTTTTTTTAAGGTCACTGGCGGTCATATAAAAGCATTTCACTGCATATTATACTGTGTATGATTGTGTATGTGACTAATAAAATTTGAATTTGAATTTGAGAAGGGGAGCAAGGGAAAAACACACATTTAACCCGCGTCCTATAGACACACACTCGAATCAGAAACCGACATGGCGAACTCAGTGACTAAGCTGTATGCAATGCTTTGTTTACTCCTCTTATACTTCCGGGTTCACACCCGCATTACTTCCGGGTCCTAGTGCCGGTCGCGGAGCAAGTGTGTGCGTGCGTGCGTGCGTGCGTGTGTGTGTGACAAATAGTATTTTTTTATTTAATTTTTGTTTAATAATTTTTATTTTTAAAAAAAACAGGCAAGCCAAAGAGAATATTTTGTTTAAAAGATGCTCTTGTTTTAAGACACTATTGATGAGTGTATGGTTACATGTAAATAAACAGTAATGTTTGAAAGTAATTCATATTGTGTTGGCAGGTTTATAGTAACAGCAAACCTGTCAGTATAGTCAGAATATCTGCTGAGGGGTTTAAGTCATTCATAGTGTTTTGAAGTCTAAATATTTGCAACTTCCTTGACATATAGTTTCTTTTTAGCCTGAATTAGATTTAATTACATCAGAAGAATATCTATTACCTGTTTATTTTAGTATGATCATTACATATAAATAAATAATAAAAAAAAATAGGCAATAATAATAATAATTAAAAAATGCATTTCTCTAGGGAAATGTTATATCGCAAGAAATATCGTTATCGCAGTATTCAACAACAATATCGCATATCACATATTTTCCTAATATCGTGCAGCCCTAAGCTAGTGGCTGCGCACCTGCTCCCGAGACACGCGGCGGCTGCAAATCCGTCGCTGCCATCCAAAGCGGAGCAGTTCCAGTCAAACATGACGGAACGTGCGTATAAGGCAGTCGCTCTCTGTGCCAGAGCCCTAAACGCGACCTCCTTGCTGACCGCATACCAAGCGGAGCTGCAGGACGAAGCCTCGACCACACCAGGTCAGACACAGTGGGAAGAGATATGTGTTGTTACAGATCTCTCCCTGAGGCTTCAGAGGTGTGCGGTGCAAGCCGCGGGTAAGGCAATGGCCACTATGGTCATCCAGGAGAGAGGACGGTGGCTCAACTTAACGAACCTCTCCGACAGAGAGAAGGAATCCATCTTGGACGCACCAGTGGTGGCAGACGGCATCTTCGGCTCGGCTCTAACCCTGATGCAGAAGATATGCGAAGAAAAGAAAAGGGACGACGAGGCTCTACAGCTTTGCATGCCCAGGAAGGCGCAGGCGGCACAAACCCCCCCCCGACACTTCGACAGACCTTCGCACAGGTCACATCCCGCCCTCCCCCCAGTTATCGCATTCCCAAACGGCAGAGGCCGACCATGAATGCAGCTGGCCAAAGCGGGGTCGCGGAGCAGAGAGCTCCTTGGCAGAGAAGGAACTATCCGCCAGCGGCAGCTCAGATGACCCAGCCTGCGTCTCAGCCTCATCCTCAACGCCACCTTCAGGGAGTGAGGAGGAAGAAGAAGGCCGTTTGACGGCGCCTTTCGTCAGGAAGGGAACCAACAGCCCCCCAGTTCGCTAGTTCCCGACCCTCAAAAATTTCAAAGGACGAGTTCCAAAGTCCGCAGTTGTTCTGTGTGGAGGGGAGAGCCCGGCGGGGCCAGGGGAAAAGAGGCAGTGAAGAGGAAAAGGAACGGTGCAGCGGTGTGCATGCAGCAATGTGTCACAAGCACTTGTTATGTTCAAACCTCAATAAAGTTCTCACTGTACCCCCAAAAAAATATATCACAAAAAATATCTCCCCAAAATATGTTGCAAAACATGTCAATAAAACACAGTATGACATCGCCTCGGGGAGCTATCGCTCTCACAGAGGTGATGGACGACACAGACACTGTCAAAGTGCTAAGTGCTCGCGCATGCGCAGTACAGACCACGGAACAGTTCGAGATTCAGCCGCACGATGGCGCCAAAACACTGCAGATACGCAGCTGGCAAAGATGCACGCAGTCCTGCTGGGTATTAAAGACAATATAATTCGGGTACAGACTGCAATTCGCAGCTTCCCCTCCAACATTCAAGGGGATAATTCATTCCCAGGTGCGGGGGGAGCTAAAGCATGTCCTTCAGGAGGAGATTTCCTCTCTGTTGAACAAGAGGGCAATAAGAGTGGTTCCACCCGAAGAGAGCCACAGCGGGTTTTACTCGAGATATTTTCTCGTTCCAAAGAAAGGGTCTCAAGCCCTCCGCCCAATACTAGATCTACAGTATGCGTGCTGAATGTATACCTAAAGAAATACAAGTTCAGAATGCTCACTCATTCTGCACTCCTGAAAATAGTGCGCCAGGGAGATTGGTTTACATCAATCGACCTGAAGGACGCATATTTTCACATAAAGATATACCCACCCCACAGGAAGTTTCTGAGATTTGCCTTCCTTGGTGTGGTATACGAATATCTGGTGCTACCATTCGGCTTGTCCCTCAGCCCCAGAGTATTTATAAAATGTACAGAAGCGGCGCTGACTCCGCTCAGGGAAAAAGGCATTCGTCTCGCTACTTACATAGACGACTGGCTCGTGACAGCCCGCTCTGAACAAGAAGCAAGGGAACACACAGCTATATAGCACATACAGAAACTGGGGCTAAGATTAAACACAGAAAAGAGTGTTTTGACTGGCGCTGGACTCAGTGAAGTTCAGAGTCGACTCTCGGCAGACAGGGTGAAAAGATTCACCTGCTGCATGACCCAGTTTCAGAGAGGAAACAAGGTTTCCTTTCGCACATGCCTCAGACTACTAGGACTGATGGCCTCAGCTCTGATAGTTATTCCCCTAGGCAGACTTCATATGAGGGAATTTCAACGCTGGGTGGCGTCTCAGGGACTGGACCCAGTACGTCACTCACGGAGAAGTGTAAGAGTGACGTCAGAGGCGGTTCTAGCACTGCGCCAGTGGAGACACCCGAATTTCCTGATCGAAGGGGTAGCCATGGGTGTAGTCCGACACAGAAAGATAATAACAACGGACGCGTCGCTGTCCGGTTGGGGGGGCATTCACGAGGGCAGAATAGTGGAAATGCTAGCTGTCTTTCTGACACTAAAACATTTTCTTCCTTTTCTGAGAGGAAATCATGTTCTCGTGAGAACGGACAACACTACAGTAGTAGCTTACATAAATCGTCAGGGGGGTCTCAGATCACTTCTGCTGCACACGTTAGCACGCAGACTGATTTTATGGGGCAGTGTCAACCTTCTATCCCTGAGAGCGACACATGTACAGGGTGTGATGAATCGGGGCGCAGATCTGCTGTCCAGGGGAAATCCCCCCTATGGGGAGTGGAGACTGAACAGCGAAGTGGTCAAACAAATCTGGAGCATATACGGCAGAGCGACAGTGGATCTGTTCGCGTCCCAAGGCAACGCCCAATGTCACCTGTTCTTTTCCCTGAAGGACCGGAGCGCGCCCCTGAGAGTAGATGCGCTAGCACACGAGTGGCCTCGCACTCTCCTATACGCGTTCCCACCAATAGCGCTGATATCACCAACTCTCTGCAGAGTAAGGGAGGAAGGTATGAGAATAATACTAATAGCTCCGAGATGGCCGGGAAAACACTGGCTTGCGGAGATTATATATATGCTGTACGACGAACCGTGGTCTCTCCCGCAGCGCAGAGACCTTCTGTCACAAGAGGAGGGGGAGATCTTCCATCCTCACCCGGAACGACTGGCACTATGGGCCTGGCCTGTGAGTGGCCCAATTTAAGTAAGACTGGCCTACCTGACAGTGTCATCAGAACCATACAGAACGCCAGAGCAGCATCAACTAGGTCTCTCTACGATTGCAAATGGAATGTGTTTGAGCGCTGGTGCGCAACTAGACACGAGATTCCTTTTCAGTGTTCAGTGGCAGTGGTTCTTTCATTTCTTCAGGAAATGATAGATAAAGGCAAAGCGTTCTCAACCATAAAAGTGTTCCTAGCTGCTATATCTGCGTATCACATTGGTTTTTATAATAAAACAGTGGGGCAACATCCTTTGATATGCAGATTCATGAAGGGCGCGCGCCGCACCCTACCGGTTTCAAAACCACTTACCCCATCATGGGACTTGGGATTGGTGCTTGATGCATTGTCTACGTCCCCATTTGAACCGCTAGACAAGATTGATTTCAAGGCACTGTCTTTCAAGACTGCGCTATTAATTGCTTTGGTCTCAGCAAAGCGCGTGAGTGAGATTCATGCATTCTCTGTGCATTCAGCATGCTTGCAGTTCATGTCTGGGGACGCAGGAGTAGTTATGAAACCTAATCCGGCATTCATGCCTAAAGTCATTAATGCTATAAACCCTCTCGAGCTGAGGGCCTTTCATCCACCCCCTTTTGCATCATCAGAGCAGCAAAAGTTAAATACACTGTGCCCAGTGCGCGCTTTACGCATCTATACAGAGCGAACAAGAGGTTTAAGGGAGAGCGATCAGCCGTTCGTTTCTTGGATGAAACCTCATACGGGGAAGCCGATCACTAAGCAACGTTTATCGCATTGGATAGTGGAGGCTATTTCGCTGGCATACTCCAGTAAGGGTCTCGAACCCCCAACTGGCTTATGCGCGCACTCAACAAGGGGAATGTCAAGTTCATGGGCTCTATTTAAAGGAGTCACATTACAGGACATCTATGAAGCGGTGAACTGGTCATCGCCGCACACATTCGCCAGATTTTATAAACTAGACGTTACAGCTCAGACTTTAGCTCATGCAGTACTGAGTGTAAGGACAGAATCTACAAGCTAAACTCGTTCAGCCCTGAATGTGTTGGTTATGGTTGGCAGAAGACTTCAAGACAGGCTATCTGACAATACGGGAGTTAGGATATCCCCTAGTGAGACACCGAAACGTATGCTTGAAAGAGAACAATAGGTTACTTGCGTAACCCCGGTTCTCTGATAGCATTAAGTGAGGTGTCTCACCAGATCACCCTCCTTGCTGTGTGAAGCGAGGAAGAGGTTGCTTGTTTTGAATAGCGAAGTGAGGGAGGGAGGGTCACGCCAAGACACAACGTCACATCTGCCAGCCAATTGGGGCTGGCGTAATGTAATAGGGCTTCTGAAGAATACGCGGAAGGGGCGTATCCCATAGTGAGACACCTCACTTAATGCTATCAGAGAACCGGGGTTACGCAAGTAACCTATTGTTTTCTCTGTGTCTACCATGAGAGAGAGGGGTGTTTGGGTTAGTGTCTTCGGCCAAGTTGGGAGTGTGTATGTGTGTGTGCTTGACCTGTGTATGTGTGCTTGTGCTGAGTTAATAAACTACTCCCCAGCCATTTGCATTGGGGAGCAAGTAAGCTCACTCGTACTCCAAGATCCCTGCTAGCGTCGAAAAACGCTACATTTGGTGTCAGAAGTGGGATGGAGAATTTCGAGTTGGAGCGAACGGCGGAGGACCTGCGAAAGATTCAGGAGGGCCGCCGAGTTGCAGCACAACTCCGGAAGAAGAAGCATCTCCCGGACGGAATCAGTGCCAGCAAAGCAGCACGACGAAAGCGGAGCGGCGAGATGAGGATCCGGGCACTGGATCTCGGAACGGAGCCCAACGTTGACGCTGCGCAAGTGCCGGAGCAAGCTACAGCTCTGTGCCGGTGATGTGCGTCGCAGCTGCGCCTTCCCTCCTACAACGGCGCCGTTGAACCCTACGCGTTCTTCGCCCAAGTGGAGCTAGCCGCCGACTTCGCAGGCTGGTCTCCGGCAGAAACGGCTGTAAGGGTAGCACTCTCGCTGAAGGGCGACGCACTCCGGGCATTGGAAGATCTCCGGGCCGATGAACGGAAGGACTGGGCAAAGCTCCGAGAGTCGCTTCACCTCCGGTACGGCGCCGGTGACCGTCAAGAAGCAGCGTGCGAGGAGCTGGCGGTCCGCGGCAATCCAGAGTGCGAGCCCAATAAACAGGAAGAGCTAGCGTATCGCGCTTTTCTTCGAGGGCTCTGACCGCCGTGGCTCCGTGAGCACATCAGGTTAGCAGCACCAGCTTCCCTTACCGAGGCGCTACGCGCAGCACAGCACGCTGAACCCACAACTGCGGTGTATCACGGCGAAAGAGCCGAGCGACCGCCCGCAGCTCGGGGGCACTCGGTAGGTGAATCTAGCCGGGGACAGGACTACCCGTCACGGCTAGGCCACAACGGAAAGGTCTCTAGGGTTTCGCGGCGATGCCGAGGCAACGTTCCTAGGTCTGAGGGACAGCGTACCCCAGCAGCCGTCGGACGAGCGCCGGTGGTCGTGCGAGGTGAACATCCGGGCAGCAAAGCACGTCGTTGGTACTGCGAGCGAGGTGAAGAACGTGTGTGCCGAGTTACTCCCTCGCCGAGAGCCTCGCCCGCAGTCGTTTCACCTGTGCCGCCGCTGGTCAGTGAACGCTTTGTCCACTACATGGCAAAGAAGGGCCCAACCCAGCGCTCGCGGGCACCGCTGCAGGACTTTCGGGTGGGGGCACCTGTGGAGCGTGTGGGCGTGGACACTCACAGCCAGGGGCGAGGCTTTGCTGCTGGTGAGCAGGTGTGGGTGTGTTCCTCCGGAAGGAAGAGAGGGCGTTCACCCAAGCTCATGTCTCACTGGGTGGGCCCCTGTACGGTAATCGCTCAGCTCGCCGAGTTCATCTACCGGGTGCGGTTGGCGGGGCGGGTGCGAGTGTTGCTCCACCGAGACCGTCTTGCGCCTTACCAGCCACACGCCAGCGAGACATCAAACTCTACGGAGGCCGGACCACCTCCGGGACAATGTGCACTACAACAGGACCCCGTGAACGCCGACCGCCTTCACGCCTCCAAGACTGAGAGTCATGGTGACCGGGGACGATCACAGCTCGGGTGGGGGCAGTGTGGCGTGGGCGGGCCGGCGGCTGACGACCGTCATGCTTTGCGGGGGTTTTCTCTGTGTCTACCATGAGAGAGAGGGGTGTTTGGGTTAGTGGCTTCGGCCAAGTTGGGAGTGTGTATGTGTGTGTGCTTGACCTGTGTATGTGTGCTTGTGCTGAGTTAATAAACTACTCCCCAGCCATTTACATTGGGGAGCAAGTAAGCTCACTCGTACTCCAAGATCCCTGCTAGCGTCGAAAAACGCTACAATATACAGTAAAATGTTTAAAATTGGGTGTATTTCCACACACAATGTGTGCAGAACTGGGATTTAACAGTAGTGTGCAGTGGTGGACAAAGTACAATTATTCTCAAAATACTGTACTGTAAAAGTAGAGATACCATATTTCACATATTACTCAAGTAAAAATACAAATAGTACTCACTTTCAATTTACTTACGCATCAAGTACTGCACTTGTATTAGCTCACAGTAGCCTATTTTCACAGTAAATTCTCTGCGCGTGCTGCATCCGTCTCCTCTTCTGATTACAAACACCTGTAACGTTATTAAGCATGCCACAGAGCAGATGCAATTACGCACAGCGGTCAGTAGGTGGCTTCCCGCATCAAACACTGTACTACTGTACGCAACACTGTGGTTGTTGTGTTCACTGATTATGTAGTGCAACCGCAACACTAGGTGGCAGTGTAAGAATAGGCGGGAAATGAAGAAGAAGAGAAAAGAAGACGGATAGGGATATAGGAGGATAATTGCACTACTGTTGAGCTGTTGTAAATGTTATTGTACTAGCTGTTAAGTAAACTGTTTTGTTCTAATCCCTGGCCTGGTTATTTTGGTTACCACCATAACAAATTGGCGATGAGGTGGTTATTTTTTTTGCTTCTTTTTGCTGACTCATTATGGCCGGAAATGTGCCTGCGCCCCCGATGTTTTTGCTGTGCCCGGGAGAGCCGTCGACACCCTTCGACATGTGGATGCGGATTTTCAAGAATTACCTACTGGTAATTAATGCGACGGGTGACGCTTGGCCTGAAGCCCGCAGGAGAGCTACATTGCTCCACTGTCTCGGAGCCGAGGGGCAACGGACTTTCTACTCGCTTCCAGATACAGGTGACTCCTTTGACTCTGCTGTCGCTGCTTTAGAGAAACACTATGCACCCAAAGTAAATGTTGTAGTGGAACGACATATCTTCAGACAGCGAAGACAAGCACCTCATGAGACTATTGCACAGTATGCGGCCGTGTTACGTGATCTTGCTTCAAAATGCGGGTTTGATGATAAAACAGATTAAATGCTCCGTGATCAGTTGATTGAACATGTGAGTAATCCAAACATAAGAGAGAGGCTTCTGTTCGAACCTGATCTGACACTGGATAAAGCTTTAACAATAGCATCGCAAATAGAATCAGCTGTTCAACAAGCTAAAACAATAGCAGCAAAGGACAGTATCCCAGTGCAAGCTGTACAACCCCGTTCACGATTCACTAAAAAGAAATACAAACAGCATGCGTATCCAAATAAGCCATTTAATGCCTCCACTGCACCTTCCCGCAGCTGTTTCAGGTGTGGTTCTGACAAACATTTAGCTAATTCTTCTCAGTGCCCTGCAGCCAAAGCAACTTGCAAGTCTTGCCAGAAAGTTGGACATTTTGCTCGTGTTTGTCGCTCATCCAGGACAAGTGATGTAGGTGAGATTCAGCTACCTAAACTGACTGTGCTGTACTTAAACAACCCTTACCATGTGCCAAACACACTTAAGTGCAAAATCAATATCAGTACACCCACTTCCCTTACCACAGAGCACGAACTAGTTGTTGACACAGGATCAGCAGTATCGATTTTGCCACGCTACATCTATATTCAGTACTTCAATGAAACACCACTGCTCCCAGCTGTTAGTCAACTAGTGACCTATACAAGGAAGAGAATCTCTGTGCTTGGCTGCCTACAAGTCAAAGTGAGTAGAGGAGTTTTCACTGCCCCAGTCACATTCTATGTGGTGAAGGAGGGCACCTCTCTCTTGGGAAGAGATCTTATGAAAGCCTTAAACATCTGCATCAAAGGTAACACTGTCCTCCCACCCGTACTTACCACAAATCCTGCATCTACTTCTGGCATCTCTACTGCTCCTGCCGTCAGCTGTGTAACTGTTTCACCTGCTTCCTGCATCCCTACTACTCCAGACATTGGTTGTGCACGAAACTTTGTGCATAAGGTAAAAATTGATTCAACTGTTAAACCAGTACGCCAGAAACTACGACGCCTGCCTTTTGCTGTAAGAGCTTCTGTCTCAGCTGAACTGGAGCGCTTGCTGAAAGCTGGCGTGATTGAAAAAATTGAAGCATCACCTTGGGTTTCACCTATTGTGGTCACGGGACGAAAAACTGGTGGAATACGGATGTGCACAGATCTCCGTGAACCAAACAAAGCTGTGATCATTGACTGCTACCCTCTACCTCATGTGGATGAACTGTTTGCGAATTTACAAGGTGCAAAGATGTTTTCTACAATTGATCTGGCTAATGCATACTACCAGTTACCTCTTCATGAAGATAGCAGAGACCTTACAGCATTCATCACACATGATGATCTGTTCAGATTTTGCAGAGTTCCATATGGCCTTGCGTCGGCTCCCTCAGCCTTCCAGAAAATGATGGCTGACATCCTAAATGGCTTCCCAGGTGTTCAAAATTATTTGGATGACCTCATTGTCTATGGCAACACCCCTGTTGAGCATGATCAGAACCTCAACACTGTCCTCCAAAAGCTGAAGGAAGCTGGATTGGTGCTTAATGAGAACAAATGTCACTTTAGGAAGATCTCCCTACGCTTCCTAGGTCATACCGTTACTGCAGATGGCATTCTTCCTGACCAAGAACACATTAAGGCCGTCCTGGAAGCCCCTACTCCATCTGATGCTGTTGCCCTGAGATCCTTTCTGGGCCTAGTATCCTGGTATTCAAAGTTTCTGCCTAACTTTGCAACAGTTGTGGCTCCTATGCGCGCCTGTGCCAATGGAAAAGACACATTTACATGGACCCCTGCAGCACAAAGCAGCTTTGAGGAAGTTAAGCAACTTCTTGTGAACAGTCCAGCGCTTGCTCTTTTTGACCCTTCTCTACGACCTGTCATTTCCACAGATGCGAGTGATTATGGACTTGGAGCTGTCTTTGCACAAATACAGCCAGATGGTACAGAGAAGCCAGTGGCTTTTGCTTCCCGTACATTGACTGAACCAGAGAGGAAATATTCGACCATTGAAAAAGAAGCACTAGCTTGCGTGTGGGCTACAGAAAAATGGAGAACATATCTGTGGGAACGTCGTTTTACTCTCCGCACAGATCACCAGGCATTGACGACACTTCTCAGCACAAAGGGAATCGGTCGAGCCGGAATGCGGGTTGCCCGTTGGTCGGCACGCCTGCTCTGTTTTGATTACGATATTATCTATCGACCAGGCACTCAGAACTATACTGCTGATTGTCTTTCACGCCTCCCGTTACCTGTGCCTTCTGACTCTATCCCAGATGCAGAGCCCGAGATGGTGGCACAGATTTCTGCTGCTCTGAGCGCCCTTCCGGTGGCTGACTATGACTCTGCTTGCTCTTCTTGTCCTGAACTGTCAGCCTTGCGCTCGCAAATTGAAAGTGGTTGGCCACCCTCCATCAAATCAGTAAGTGGTGTACTGTCTCTATACTACAATATCAGAGATGAGCTCTCAGTCAAGGATAACTACATACTCAGAGGCTCAAGACTCATCGTGCCACTCTCCTTACGACACACACTGATCACGCTTGCACACGAGAGTCATCAAGGGATTGTCCGCACAAAGCAACGTCTGCGCGACCTTTACTGGTGGCCAAAGATGGACTCTCAAGTACGTTCTTGCATTGCTTCATGTATACTCTGCCAGGTTAACGATAAGACAGCATGTACTCGCCCTGCTCCGTTGCAACCAGTCCCACTGCCTGATGGGCCATGGAAGAAACTTGGCCTTGATATTGTAGGACCCTTTGACACCGCAGTTTCCGCTTGCAGGTATGCTATCACGCTGACAGACTATTATTCTAAGTGGCCTGAGGTTGCCTTTTCACATACTGCCACTACGGACGATGTTATTCACTTCCTGACATCTGCTTTCTCTCGTCATGGTAACCCGGAGAACATTGTCACAGACAATGGTCCGCAGTTCACTTCTGCCGCTTTTGCTTCATTCCTGCGCACTCAAGGTATTTCCCACAGCCGAACATCAGTCTACTATCCTGCTGCTAATGGAGCTGTCGAGAGATTCCATCGTGCCCTGAGAAGCTGCATTCAGGATGCTATTCAACAGTCACAGCCTTGGAATAAGACTGTAATGAACTGGCTCCAGGTGTATCGTGCAACACCACATGCTGCAACTTCTACCTCGCCGTATGAACTCCTTTATGGCAGGAAAATGCGCACCAAATTGGATATTCTTTCCCTGCCGACTGCCACGTCTCCAGCGGATGTCTCTGCTCGTCATGCAGTTCAAAGGCATCAGAATAAAATGCAACATTACACGGATGCTAAACGTGGTGCACGCATGCCTTCTTTTCAACCAGGAGAGAGAGTGAGGATAAGGAAGCCTCATCATGTTCCTAAAGCTCATCCCAGATTTACTTCTCCTGCAACCGTGAGGAAGAAAATAGGTCCAAACGCTTTCTTACTGAGTGATGGGAAAACTTGGAATGCCTCTCATCTTGCCCAGGTTCCTCCTGTGGCTGGACAAGACTGTGACACATCTGGACTGATACATACAGGTGTTAGTCATTCTCCTTCTCACAAACAGCCACGTGTTAAACACAAGCCCAAGTGGCAAAAGGACTATGTCATGTCATAGTTGACCAAAAAAAAAAAAAAAAAAAGTTGAGAAGATTGCAAAATCTTAATTAGTATAGCTAATACTGTTTCCAAGGTTCGAAGTTTACTGATTATGCACTAGACATTAGTCAAATTAAGTAAAAGAGATTTACTTATTACCTTCGTTTGCTATTAACAATCACTTATATACGGAGTGTGTTCTTTTACAGAGAGAGGAAATGTTGTGTTCACTGATTATGTAGTGCAACCGCAACACTAGGTGGCAGTGTAAGAATAAGCGGGAAATGAAGAAGAAGAGAAAAGAAGACGGATAGGGATATAGGAGGATAATTGCACTACTGTTGAGCTGTTGTAAATGTTATTGTACTAGCTGTTAAGTAAACTGTTTTGTTCTAATCCCTGGCCTGGTTATTTTGGTTACCACCATAACAGTGGTTATGTAACGTAACTACACGCAGAAATGTAAAGTAAACGTGCAAATATTTTCTATACGTTACAGTGGAGTAAAAGTAAAACGTTTCTTCTAATAAAACTACTCAAGTATAGTAGTATAGATCAGAAACATGGAATATCTACTACTTACATGAAATACATGAAATATTTACATGAAATATTAAGTATCATAAAGTAAATTTACCTTCCACCTCTGGCTGTGTGGCCATAAGAAACACACCTGTGACCACCAATTTGCTTTGGCGCATTAAGATTAGACTTTGGGGTAGGGTTGGGTTTTTTGTTTGTTTGTTTGTTTGTTTGCTTGCTTGCTTGCTTGCTTTTTTCCTTTGGCCAAGTGATGTGCATGTACCAATAGGCATGGATACTTACTGACATAATGGGCAGTCACTCTGAAATTATTTTGAAC
This sequence comes from Channallabes apus, assembly GCA_030522415.1. NCBI lineage: Eukaryota > Metazoa > Chordata > Actinopteri > Siluriformes > Clariidae > Channallabes > Channallabes apus. The sequence continues at coordinate 20,602,303 of CM060116.1, forward strand.
ATATTGTAGCGTTTTTCAACATTAAGCAGGGATCTTGGAGGACGAGTGAGCTTACTTGCTCCCCAATGCAAATGGCTGGGGAGTAGTTTATTCTCTCAGCACAAGCACACATACACAGGTCAAGCACACACACATACACGCACCCAACTTGGCCGAAGCCACTAACACAAACACCCTTCTCTCTCATGGTAGAGACAGAGAGAACCCCCGCAAAGCATGACGGTCTTCAGCCGCTGGCCCGCCCACGCCACACTGCCCCCACCCGAGCTGTGACCGTCCCCGGGCACCATGACTCTCAGTCTTGGAGGCGTGAAGGCGGTCGGCGTTCACGGGGTCCTGTTGTAGTGCACATTGTCCCGGAGGCGGTTCGGCCTCCGCAGAGTTCGATGTCTCGCCGGCGTGCGGCTGGTAAGGCGCAAGACGGTCTCGGTGGAGCAACACTCGCGCCCGCCCCGCCAACCGCACCCGGTAAATGAACTCGGCGAGCTGAGCGATTACCGTACAAGGGCCCACCCAGTGAGACATGAGCTTGGGTGAACGCCCTCTCTTCCTTCCGGAACACACCCACACCTGCTCACCAGCAGCAAAGCCTCGCTCCTGGCTGTGAGTGTCCACGCCCACACGCTCCACAGGTGCCCCCACCCGCAAGTCCTGCAGCGGTGCCCGCGAGCGCTGGGTGGGGCCCTTCTTTACCAGCGGCGGCGCAGGTGAAATGACTGCGGGCGATGCTCTCGGCGAGGGAGTAACTCGGCACACGCGCTCTTTCCTTCGACGCGCTTTGCTGCCCGGAGGTTCACCTGGCACGACCACCGGCGCTCGTCCGACGGCTGCTGGGGTACGCTGTCCCTCAGTCCCAGGAAAAACCCCAGAGACTTTTCCGCTGTCTAGCCGTGACGGGTAGCCCTGTCCCCGGCTAGATTCACCTACCGAGTGCCCCCGAGCTGCGGGCGATCGCTCGGCCCTTTCGCCGTGATGCACCGCAGTTATGGGTTCAGCGCGCTGTGCTGCGCGTAGCGCCTCGGTGAGGGAAGTTGGTGCTGCCAACCTGGTGTGCTCACGGAGCGGCGGCGGTCGGAGTCCTCGAAGAAAAGCGTGATAAGCTAACTCTTCCTGCTTCTTGGGCTCGCATTTTGGATAGCCCCGGCGCGCCAGGCCTCTTAAGTCCATGGCGAACGCGCCCAGTGGCTCAGATGCGCGCCGCTCGCGGACCTCCAGCTCCTCGCACGCTGCTTCTTGACGGTCACCGGTGCCGAACCAGAGGTGAAGCGACTCGCGAAGCTTTGCCCAGTCCTTCCGATCATCGGCCCGGAGGTCTTCCAATGCCCGGAGCGCGTCGCCCTTCAGCGAGAGTGCAACCCTTACGGCCGTTTCCGCCGGAGACCAGCATGCGAAGTTGGCGGCTAGCTCCACTTGGGCGAAGAACGCGTAGGGCTCGACGGTGCCGTTGTAGAAGGGAAGGCGCAGCTGCAGCGCACATCGCCGGCACGGAGCTGTAGCTTGCTCCGACACTTGCGCAGCGTCACCGTTGGGCTCCGTTCCGAGATCCAGTGCCGGGATCCTCATCTCACCGCTCCATTTCTGTCGTGCCGTTTTGCTGGCACTTGCTCCATCCGGGAGATGCTTCTTCCGGAGTCGTGCTGCAACTCGGCGGCCCTCCTGAATCTTTCGCAGGTCCTCCGCCGTTCGCTCGAACTCTAAATTCTCCATCCCACTTCTGACACCAATGTAGCGTTTTTCAACACTAAGCAGGGATCTTGGAGGACGAGTGAGCTTACTTGCTCCCCAATGCAAATGGCTGGGGAGTAGTTTATTCTCTCAGCACAAGCACACATACACAGGTCAAGCACACACACATACACGCACCCAACTTGGCCGAAGCCACTAACACAAACACCCTTCTCTCTCATGGTAGAGACAGAGAGAACCCCCGCAAAGCATGACGGTCTTCAGCCGCTGGCCCGCCCACGCCACAATATCTTGATTAAAAATGATTAATTACTGCATTCATTTTTTTTTTTAATAACAAAAAATGTAACAGTTGGAAAGTAGTCGGCAATAGAAATGCATATTCATATTCTCAATCCATCTTTTCAACACTAAGCATAATAAAATTATATTAATGTTGTTTACAATGTTTAAAAATAAGATGTGAAAGGTACAACATTTAAGTGCAGAACAGGAATTACTGTATGGCATTACTGTCTGGCTGATGGTCTGCACTGCACTGCACACACACACACACACACACAAAGAGGGCAGTGGGAGGCATGCAGCAGGCAGAACATTCTAAATGCTATGGCTTGTGTTTAATCAAACAGAACCCAAAGAGAGAAAATTAAATTTTTTATTTTTAGTTATTTGTTTCACAACTAGTCCTAATATACCCACATGCATGTTTTAACTGTAGAAATATTAAACTTCCTATTTTGTATGTACACAATAAACTTTTCTTGCCAACCCATAACCGGGCACAGACACACACACACCTAATCAGATACAATGGATAATTCGTAAATACCAATCAAACTATACCGCATGTCATTTGATTGTGGAAGGAAACCGGAGGATGTGGAGGAAAACAACAAAGCACAGGGAAAACATAAAAACTCCACACACGCACACACACACACACACACAGACCGAAGTCGATATCCAACCCTGGAGATTCGGGTCAACAGTGCCACAGTGCTGTCCACACCCACAAATCATCAGTGAATTTCTTTTTTTATATATACTAGAACAGCTTATATATACTAGTGTAGAACATTTTACACTGATAAAAATTCGATGTACTGTATATATTACATTGTGACTTATTTACTTATTTATTTAAAGAAACAAGACTCAAAAACTAATGAAGCAAAATCCTTTTTTTGTTGTTGTTAATGCAGACATGCTACATTAAACATTAAACAAAATTAAATGAAATCTGCTACCACTTTCTTAATTGCTACTGCCATCTACTGCTTGTCCCTGTAACTACATTATAGAACTTGAACATCCGAAGTTACACTGTACCAGGCACGTGCAGGGGGGGGCGGAGGGCACCCGCCCCTTTCCTCCAGAATGCCTCAAGTGCCCTTTTCTTGTTTTTTCGACAAACATTACCTGTCCTTTTATGAACTGCACAAGTAGTGGTGGTCATTAACTGCTAGCTAACTGGGTAAGGGGGTTACAAGGGGGTCTGTAGCTCTGTCCACCGTTTTAGGGAACATGTTTTGTTTTAAAGTAAGTTACAGGACTTTTCCCTTCTTTTCTGGAGGGCTTTTATTTAACTAAAAACGATCTAATATGGATATCCACATAATTATGGATTATTATATGTATGATATAAAAAAAACACTGTTTTTAAAGAAAATATATTAAGTAACAGATGATATTAGGTTTATATTTCAAATTAGATAAAATGCTGATTTTACAGCAGTAAAATTATTGTATATCTACAGTTTAAACATTTAATAAGCACTGCATGTGCATGTTTGTGTTTTATGTGTATAGATTTTTTTTTATTATTACTAATAATATAACAAATATTCCAGACATGCCTCGTAAGGAGAGGAGGAAGAAACAGCTACAAAAGGAGCTGTGTGAGGCTGCTAAAGGCAGTAATCCTTGTATCTTTATTTTTACTTTGAGCACCCGCCCCTTTAAACGTCTCTGCACGGCCCTGCACTGTACTGTATATACACTCAGTCAGCCACAGTATTAAAACACGAGACTATTGTGTAATAACTCTATCCTGTCGAGGCATGGACTCCACAAGACCTCTAAAAGTGTGAGGCGGTATCAAGCTAGCACCAAGATGTTAGCATCAGAGCCTATGAGTAAGATGCTAGGGCTCAGCATGGGCACTCTTACTGGTCTGCACTACACAGCCCATACACAGCAAGCTTTAGGGCACTGTGTGTTCTGACACATTTCTATCGTAGCCAGACTTTTTTTTGTGATCTGTGGTACAGTAACTCTTCAGGTGGATCAGAGCAGACAAACTAGCCTTTTCTCCCCACATGTTGCATGTTGAACCTGTTGCCTTTTCAAGGACCTTTTGTCCTTCCTTGGACAACATTTGGTAAGTACTAACCGCTGCCTACTGCAAACACCCCAAAAAATCTGTTATTTTGCAGTTGTTTTGACCTAGTTGTCTAGTCATCATAATTTGGGCCTTGTCAAAGTTGCTCAGATCCTTACTCTTGCATACTCCTGAGTCCTGCATAAAACGTTTAGTACTGTTTTGAATTAGAATGAATAAGAATTAGGAAGATTATACAATTTAACTCAAAGGATGTGAACTCCAAACTTTAACACCATCCATATCAAAGTAAAGTGTATCTGCAATGTTATTTATTTATTTAATTCAATTCCGTTAAATTTTTATTTATACAGTGCTTTTAACAATGGTCATTGTCACATAGTAGTTTTATATACATGCACATTAATTGGTGGTCCTACATTGCCCGTAGTGTGTAAATAAGCATGTGGTATGTGTGTGTGTGTGCCCTGCGATGGATTGGCACCCACCAGGGTTTGTGTCCTAAGTCTTCTGGGATAGGCTCCACGCCTCCTGTTTACAGAATAAAGTGCTATAGACAATGAGTGAGTGAGTGAGTGAGTGGGGGAAGTTATTAATGGTAGCTTTTAGGAGAGATTGCTTGAGAGGACACAAGTATAGTCTTCCACATCTGTAATGATATTACAGAAGAGGTAACATCATTAACCAGGGTTTCCAGGTTACAGAAAAAAAGAAAAAAAAATTAATGAACATCTCAAAAACTATTCAAAAGACCCTAAATAAGCTCCCAAATTCTGTTTTCTTGTTCTCAGTCTTTTTTCATGGAACAAAAGTCACCATTTTACACACACAGTTCTGATATACAGTATGGGCATATGTTGTTCTCCCCAAACGTTCCCTTTTCTGATCCAACGTACTTGTTCTGTACATCAGAGACTCAGGCACTTGCATTTACACTAAGTCTTCATTTGTGGAAATATATTAGATTAATTCTGATAATTTGCTATAAAACAGATCTTGTAGGCACAGGTTATTTGTGAACTTGACCAATCTATTGTACATTACCAACCCTACCATCAACTCTCCTGTCTTCTGCTCTGCCCCAAGCATGGGTAATTCCTGCCCCAGTGGGACTTATTAGGACTTGTTGTAGTTTCCTGTTTTTTGTGTTAGGTGAAATAAAAATTTTATAGAACTTCATGGGGCAGTGAGCATGCTTGCCTGGGAACTGCCCTACAGACCCACTATTTCCTGAAGTACTAAAGGCCACAGCAGCAAACAACGGAAACCTGACCCAACTACTTTGGAAAACACAAATTAACCTCTTGTCATTGCTGAGTAGCTGTCTTCATATGGAATGTGAAAATAGATCACTTGTCATGTCATGTCGGAGGTAATCACAGTTCAAATTTAAATTTAGACTGGCAGTTATGAAGAATAGCACAAACAGATAATGTAACAAAACCAGAGCTACCAGCAACTTCATCCTTATGGAAGACAGGAACGTACAGTACAAAAACACCTTGCCGAACCTGTGGTTATGCCCAATAGGCCATTCAACTGCCTGACAGCCAAGTTATAATGCAATATACAGTGGTGTGAAAAACTATTTGCCCCCTCCTGATTTCTTATTCTTTTGCATGTTTGTCACACAAAATGTTTCTGATCATCAAACACATTTAACTATTAGTCAAAGATAACACAAGTAAACACAAAATGCAGTTTTTAAATGAGGGTTTAATTATTTAGGGAGAAAAAAAATCCAAACCTACATGGCCCTGTGTGAAAAAGTGATAGCCCCCTGAACCTAATAACTGCAATCAAGCGTTTGCGAAAACTTGCAACGAGTCTTTTACAGCGCTCTGGAGGAATTTTGGCCCACTCATCTTTGCGGAATTGTTGAAATTCAGGTTTATTTGAGGGTTTTCTAGCATGAAGGTCATCATTGAGGTCATGCCACAACATCTCAATAGGATTCAGGTCAGGACTTTGACTAGGCCACTCCAAAGTCTTCATTTTGTTTTTCTTCAGCCATTCAGAGGTGGATTTGCTGGTGTGTTTTGGGTCATTGTCCTGCTGCAGCACCCAAGATCGCTTGAGCTTGAGTTGACGAACAGATGGCCGGAATTCTCCTTCAGGATTTTTTGGTAGACAGTAGAATTCATGGTTCTATCTATCACAGCAAGCCTTCCAGGTCCTGAAGCAGCAAAACAACCCCAGACCATCACACTACCACCACCATATTTTACTGTTGGTATGATGTTCTTTTTCTGAAATGCTGTGTTACTTTTACGCCAGATGTAACGGGACACGCACCTTCCAAAAAGTTTAACTTTTGTCTTGTCGGTCCACAAGGTATTTTCCCAAAAGTCTTGGCGAGCCTTAATGTTCTTTTTGCTTAAAAGTGGTTTGCGCCTTGGAAATCTGCCATGCAGGCCGTTTTTGCCCAGTCTCTTTCTTATGGTGGAGTCGTGAACACTGACCTTAATTGAGGCAAGTGAGGCCTGCAGTTCTTTAGATGTTGTCCTGGGGTCTTTTGTGGCCTCTCGGATGAGTTGTCTCTGCGCTCTTGGGGTAATTTTGGTCGGCCGGCCACTCCTGGGAAGGTTCACCACTGTTCCATGTTTTTGCCATTAGTGTATAATGGCTCTCACTGTGGTTCGCTGGAGTCCCAAAGCTTTAGAAATGGCTTTATAACCTTTACCAGACTGATAGATCTCAATTACTTTTGTTCTCATTTGTTCCTGAATTTCTTTGGATCTTGGCATGATGTCTAGCTTTTGAGGTGCTTTTGGTCTACTTCTCTGTGTCAGGTAGCTCCTATTTAAGTGATTTCTTGATTGAAACAGGTGTGGCAGTAATCAGGCCTGGGGGTGACTACAGAAATTGAACTCAGGTGTGATAAACCACAGTTAAGTTATTTTTTAACAAGGGGGGCAATCACTTTTTCACACAGGGCCATGTAGATTTGGAGTTTTTTTTCTCCCTTAATAACATAAACCTTCATTTAAAAACTGCATTTTGTGTTCAATTATGTTATCTTTGACTAATAGTTAACGGTTTTGGATGAGCAGAAACATTTAAGTGTGACAAACATGCAAAAGAATAAGAAATCAGGAAGGGGGCAAATAGTTTTTCACACCACTGTACATGAAGTTTTGCTCATTTGTTTTTGCTGCTCAATAGTTTCCTCACTTTCATGTTTTTTTTTGTAACGTGAGCACATGAGCTTTACTACATAGACGTTAGATATTGTAACATACATTTTCATAAAAATGGTTCATTAAACCAAGTCGAGTTGGTTTGAAAAACCAATATCACATGAGCAAGAGTATTGAATATAGTGATTATTTTAATGGAGCTAATAAGATTTAGTTTTTAATGACCATGGCATCTTTAAAAAAAGAATCTTACAAATTTGTTAACTTGTAAATTTGTTGTCCACTAGAGGGCGGTTACTCATCCTGTTGCAAATACATGTAAAAAAAAAAATAAATAAATAAATAAATAAGTACTCCTGCTTCCAAGTAATAGTCTTGCAAAGTAAATAAGTTATGACTACTCATCCCCGCCCATGTTTCCGAGTTCTGAAGAAAAAGGAGAGGCCAAGATTATCCTTTGTTAACTAAATATCTACAGCAGGTTGTGCCAGACTCTTGATTGAGCTTGTCAGAGTTGACCCAGTGCATGGAGTACATATACACAGTGATGTCAGTGTGACAGCTTTACAGTGAATAACATTTACAGGCACTGCTCTGGCAAGTAATGGACGTCTCATTCACTAAATCTGGTGAAACACAGACGACAGCTTCCAGGCTTCAATAATCTGTAACAGTGAGAACACCTGGGGGGCTTTTTCATAAAAATAAAATAAAAAACATGCACTGACCTTGACTAGGATGAGAATAATACAGTATATGAAGCATACAGGTCCACATTTGACATGTCACAAAAATATATATATATATAAAATAAAAATTTCTCATAATAATAAGTTACAAAAATTTAAAAATAGAACAAAAGTCTGGAATTTAAGGAGTCAAATCAGTGCATAGAGCATTTTCCTCACATTTCCTTTTTTTGTCAAAAAAAAGTAATTTCTATACACATTAACTTAATAAAATTCTATTTACATTTAATTCTTTTATATATTTATATTAATTGAAGTAATTATTAAATATAAAGCATTCTTTATTATGAACGAAAAGAAATAACAGATCAATCATAACATTATATTAATATATTTTTTTAATGTCTAATAAATATCTTTCAAACAGATGGGCTGCTATGAACTGGTGTCTCATCTCGGGTGAATTTGGCTGCTTTATCAGTGTTGCTGACATTTGTTTTAGAGACACAGCGGCAAGGTAAATTGATTACTGAAGATGAATTAATGAATGTTTGATTGAATTAATTAATATGGCAGACATTAGAAATATAGGCATTATGTAATTTCTTCTCTCTAACAAAACAAAGAGAATAAAAGCTTCATATTGGCAATTTTAATACTGCACCTTATACAAGCTATGTAATTGCTTATAATGATTATAAAAGGCTCTGCTGAGTTTTTTCAGAAATTTGGACAGCAATATATCACTATTTTGGAATAGTGATATATTGCTATATTTTGCGATAATATTGATATATTTTTGAGCAAAACTTCAATTAATAAACTTATACGTCAGGTATTCCTGCATTTGGATTGTTGGCATGACATTTTCACTGTCCCACCTGACACACCACCTTAACATTTCTTGTCCAACCTCAAAACTGTTCTATGGTATGTCTCAAGCATGTTTTAATAAATTATAACTTATTATTTTAGATATTTTTATGCTTTAATACTTTAACCTCTCACCTTATTTTAATGCATTAATTACTATTTTTGTCCAAATATAATGTCTCATAGTCATAGTCATCACACTCATACTGTATATCTTCAAATACCTAAGAAAAAAATGGATTTCAGCATTGCATTAGGGGAGATTTCTTATCTTAATGTGATGTCATTTTCAAAATTTTTGAAAGGTTCAAAATATCTTGGAGAAAAAATATTGTTATTCATAAATTCATATTTAATAATGAAACTAAATAAAAGTTAGTGTCTAAGATCAAAAAAACATATCTCATCCTAATTGTCTATTAATTAATACTTATTTAATACTTTTCCTCTTAATTTTTTCTGTCACACCATAGGACACATTCATGGCACATGGTGGGGGAGGGGGATTAAAAACCTGACAAAGTTTGTGACTTTTTCGTTTTACGTTTCTCAAATAGCAAATTTAACGCTACGCAAATATATATAAAACATTCTTTTTAGTCTCTAATTGTCAACAACCCATTTTCAGTATTACTCAAGCAAACATCACTGCTGTGTTGTAACACACCTCAGCACAAATGATGTCCTGTTGCACCAGTGGCAATGCACCATGGGATAGTGTATTTCTCAATAATCCTCATTACGTGTATGACAGAGTGGAAGTTAGCAAAGTAGAACTTTTATTATTGGTCACAGTATGACCTCAACATTGAAAAAGAACTCAACATGATCTCTTAACATGACTCAAATTCACCATTTCCCACTGAAAGAAAATTACTCATTGTAACCTCCTTCAGATTTGCTTAACTAATAGACAAAGTCAATATAAATAAACTTCAGCAGAGAAGGATGTCACAAGGGTTTAAGTTAAAATTCTCTGAAATATTCCATCATAACAGACTGGTGATCTAACATCCTTATTTCACAGTGTTAATTTACTATATAACCAAACTGCTAGTTCTGTCGAGCACTCAGTCAGTAAACAGATTATTATGAAACACCTGCCCATCCACAAGATTTGATCTTGCCAATCTTGTTCCAGCAGTTCAACATATTAAATCATGTGCGTACAGGCCACCAGTGTCAGGAATGTTCACATCAATTACCAGAATAGGGAAAATATGAATACGTAACTAAGGGTGAGTATCTAGTATTAACTCTAGAGTTTCAACTAAAAAGATATCAGGCACTGCTTTTGATTTGTAATATAACAGAACAAAATTAAGAAGAAAACAACACCCTAAAGAAAAAGTGATGTGGCCCTTAGTCTAATATTTTGTGGCATAACCTTTTGAGGTATAAACTGCAATTAATTAATTTCTGTAGCTCTCAATGATAATTCTGCACTTTGTAATTATATCAGGTAGTTTGGCCGACTCTTCATGAGCACAAACTGCTCCAGCTGTTTTGGGTTTTAAAGGTGCATTCCCTGGACTGCATGTTTCAGCTTTTTCTACAGATGTTTGATCACATTTAGATCAAGGTTCATAAATGCCCACTTCAGAATAGTCCACTGTTGTTTTTAAGGGTGTGTTTTGAGTCGTTTTCCTTTTGGAGGAGCCATGACCTATGACTGTGACCAAGTTTTCTGACACTGGGCAGCACATTTCTCTCAAGAGTGCACTTGAGATTTTGTTGTACACTGCAGATATTAAAGACATCCTGCGCAGATTCAGCAAAGCAGCTCCAGAACATAGATGAGTCTCCTTCATTTCTTTGAAAGCTTTGGAGCCTCGTCTGTCCAAAGACATTCTCTCAGAAGCAATGTGATTTGTCAATATGCATTTTGGCAAATTCCAGTCTGGCTTTTTTATGATTTGCTTTTAACAACTGAGTCCTCCTGGGTCGTCTTCCATTAAGTCCATTTTTGCTCAAACAATGACAAATTGCTTTTGAATCTCTTTGTAAATTGTCTTTGGCTCTTTATTTACAATTTGTATTATCAGTTTGTTCAATTTTACATAAATTGTCCTCTTGTGGCCATAACCAGAGGACCCTAAAGTTCTTAATAATATTTGAGACTACAGATACAGGGATATCAAGCTGCTTGGAGATGGTATTAACATGCTTGTTGATCATTTTCTTTCTGAACAACTCTCTCCCTGGTCTTCTCTGGTCCAGGTGAAAACTTTTATAATAATAATATTATAATAATATTATAATAATATACCAACTAACAAAGCAGAGGTCATCTCAAACTAGTTTCATGACCAAGAGTTAAGTTTGTTTAACCTTCCCAGTCACTGGCTCTGAACACATGAACCATCCTGGGGATGTGGTAGAACAGGAGATTTGCATCATAAAACATGAACCTGAAAGAATTCCAGGAACTGTAAAATGAAGTTATACATAAACTGCATATTGAAGGAACATTTTTGGCAAAAATTTTATGCCAAAAATAATAAGAGTTTGTTTACAGACCAAAGGAAGCCCCTGCCTAGTATTAGTCAAGTGTTCCTAATAAGGTGCTTGGTGAGTGTTAACCCTACTCTCTATATTTTGTATGTTTGTATATGCATTATCAAACATAGAACACATTCTAATATTGCTTAGGAACACCTTTTGCTTTGATTACAGCCATGGCCTCATTTCAATAAGCTTTTACACAATTATTTCACCTTAATTTCTCCAAAATCTCAAATCTTGTATTGATGATGGGAGAATTGAACTGCTGCTCAAACGTTCTCTAGCACATCCCAGAGATTAAGATCTGGACACCGTAGTGGCCAATCCATGTGTGAAAATTATGTCTCATGCTTCCTGAATCACGTTTTCACAATTTTACAATGGTATTGTCATACCTGTGCCATCGGTGAAGAAAAATTCACTGAGGGAAAAACCTGTCCATTCAGTACATTCAGGTCAACTGACCCCATTTTTGGGTATATAATATGCTAAACCTAGACCTGAAGAATAGGAGCAACCCCAGATCATGCCATTGTACCCACGCTTGTACAGTAGTCACTAGGCATGATTGCTACATCACTTCATCTGCATCTCTTCTTATCCTGATGCACCCATCACTCAGAAACAGCGTAAATCAGGACTCATTAGACCACATGGCCTTTTTCTAATGCTCCACAGTACATTCTTTATGCTCCCTCAAAATTAAAGACTTTTTTCCCCCAATTAGCCTCACTGATAAGTGGTTTTCATAAGTATACACAGCTGTATAGTCTCAAACCAATCAGTTCTATTTGCAGTGTGTTTGTTGAAATGCTCACACATTATTAAACATAGCTGTTTTATTTAAATTATCTCACATCATGATAATTTAGGTAGTTTTCTCAACCACATTTCTTTTTCAAAGATGAGATTTCACCACCATCCTTTATTTTAATAATGAGTTAGACAGGTCTTAACCCAATTTTATGTTTCCGAATTCTCCTTAGTTGTTTTCTTGATTGATGCAGGCCAATAACCCTTCTGTAACAAGACTGACATTCTTGCCAAGCCCACAGGATATGTCTTCTGACAAGGTTGTTTTTATAAATATACTGTTTTAAGAAATTAAACGTTACTCACTGCATCAGTTAGGGTTAAATAACATCTTACAGTTTAACCATATTAATCATTGCTTGTAACTGTCTGCACAGTTAAATCCATGTAGGAACTTTTTTCTGCTAAAAAGAATCAAGGTCTATTAGAAAACCATAACTTTTTCTTTCCCCTACGATTTTAGATGTGTAGCCAGTACATAAATATTTGAACAAATTGAATGTTGTTTTAGCTGTCAACTACAGACTATTGGAATTAAATTGCATTAAAGCTAACAATTTTTGGGGTTGCAAATCGTTAGCCATCAATTAAGCCTTGAACTCATCGTAGACGTCACTAGACACGAACTTTCTCTCAATGTGGTGCGCTACAAAGCCTTTTCTGCATGCATCCGTCCACGCAGAGAAAGAGAGGTTCAGATGATACTCCCAAGGTTTGATCTAAAATTAATGATTAGGTTTTACAGAAACAGACTCAACATGACACTGACTAGGACTGAAAATGAATGCATGCAAATAATTTCACAATGTAAATATGTAGTCACTTAAGACAAAACATAAATCATGGCAACAAATAACTGATTCATTTGTTTATTTACAGATGAGCCACAGAGAAAAGAAATCTACATGTAGCCAGTCTTATCAATGTGTTCAACATTTTCAATTTATTTTACATTATTCTGCTTTCATTCAAGCATTCATAATAGACATTATAATCCAATGCCTGTTTCGTTCAAGACAGCACAGCTGCTTATAAACAATGACAGACTTTCCAGTTAATAACTACTAGAGCTGTCCTATAACCAAATGTGACTTGTTAGTGTTCGGAACACTACTTGTTTTGGTTTTGTAAAAGGTTTGCCATAACAATTAATATAGTTCATTTGATTAGGTGTTTAACTTCTGAATATTCAGGAAGTTTAATGTATTTAAACTACCACTAGTATTTTAAACTGCAATGTAGCAAACCATAACCAATGCAGAACACTTACATTCTGATAAGAATATGACATGCATACGCACGCACACACATACACATGCACGCAATGTGTTAAACCTAAGCGCAAACCTCAACATGATACAGTATCAGAAATATTTCAATAGAAAACTACAGGTATTTGCTGTGTAAAATTATTTCAACTCTGTGTAAGTGGTTAGGGCCACACGGGCCATGCAAATCATCTGGTGACAGTTTTACTACAGTAGTAACCATTTGCTTGAAGGTTATTTTAAAGGGCAAAAAATATAAAAACAGCTTATTTCACCTAGAAAAACTCTGACACACCAGAATCTGGAAATATTTCAAAACATTTCTCAAAACTTCATCCATCAGCCACACCTACTGAAAACTACAGAATAATTATTTCATTCTTCTTACATAAACATAATATAAATTCACTTATATTATTTTTGTGTTTTTAATGGAAGCATCTTGTTATAAAACATATTGACACAAGACAGAGTTACATGGAGTCCAAGTTTCCAAAAAGAAATGGCTAAAGGCATGGTTGAGGAGGAAGCGCCGGTACCTTAAGTGCAAAAGAGCTAAAACACCAAAACAAACAAAAATCTTCTCAGTTGACAAAGTTCTGCCTCAAGCTCTTCTGCTAAGACGCAGCACTGCTTTGTGAAGAGGCTAAAATGACAAGACGGTAGAGTTAAATTAAGTGACTCAATATGAATGAAGAACATTCTCATAACACTAATGAGTTGTTGATTAACAAAACAAACCTGCTGAGTCCCTAAATCTTCTTTTCGCTTCAGCCCTTTCCTCTGAATCAAAGTACCACACTGTGACTGCATACCTACAATAGAAAATAGTGAATGTAATTTAACTCTCCTTGTAGGGAATTAGGCACGTTCATTTATTTTTTTTCATATATTTACACATACACTAACAAACAGACAGCTACAGACCTAGTAGCAAATGATGGTTGTACTTCATGAGGGTTCCTACGGTCAGACCAGAAAAGCAGGAGTCGATCGAACAGTGGTTCGATGTCAGCGACATATGATTTTCCTTCAGGAAAAATGCGCAAAACTCCTCCATGCTCCTGTGAGGGTGGGAAACAGACATGATAACTTAACTGAATACCTACTGCATCCATAGTGCCATTTATAATACACTATGTCGTTCAGTGGTAAAGATGTTGGACTACTGATAGGAACTGATAAGTTCAAACCCTTGACTGCTCAGGAGTATAATGAGACTGATGCAAATCATTCTGGATAAGAACATCTGGCAAATACTTTAAATGTAATTTGTAATCCAGCTTACCCTGGCATTCCAGTTTTTGTTCAGGTAGTAGATGCAGGTGACACATCGTCCATCTGCATTAGGGTTATCTACATGCTTCACATAACCTGCACCATTGCCTGGATAGCACGCTACCATTGCCTGAAACAGACAAACACAAGAAATAAAATTGAGGTAGTCTATAAGTACTCATATCCTGCATTTTTTTTTTAATGTTGGTGTTTATTGAAAAAAAATATCCAATCGTGGATGTAGGTTTCAATAACACGATGTTTGAAACCAGTGTTTTGTAACCTTTAGTAATTCCTCCAACAGAAAGTTTTAACAGAAGTGAGAAAAGCTGCTCTTTTGGTTGTTTTATTGGTTGTCGTGCTTGAATGAAGGGCTATATTATTGGCATACGCAAGAGTTAGTTGGTTTGTGTTTGTTTACTAAAATAAATTTCTAAAGCATTCAAGCAAATTAATTAATAAATAAATACAAAATACAAAAAATAGATTTAAAATATAGTTCAAAATAATTTGGGATGAAGTTGATAAATCTTTCTCGTGTTACTTTAACGAATATTTGGATTAAAAACTTATTCATCCTCCAGAAAAACAAGACTACAACACTATGGCATTAGGGACAACAGGAACTTGACTCACCACCAACATCAGTCTCACACTGGTGATTAATTCCTTATATATGTTGTATTCCTTACATATCAACTTTCCTCCAAATAAACCATCTGCTAATATGCATGACGACTGTATCCTGTGCATTATGTTATTGTACCCACAGCCTATTGTTAAGCCTAAAATATAGTCTTACTCATAACAGTGGGTCTAGGTACCCTATGTTAGTTGGCTTCCTTTGCTTATCTACCCCCTTTGGAGACTCTTCCTATCCATCAAGAGTAGTCTCCATAGAAAGTTGTAAAGGTTTGGCAGCCAGGTTTGGATTGCGTGAGGCTGCACAGCACAATAGCAACACGCCTCATTCTTACAATGCAACGGGAAGCAAAACCCCCTCCATATCACTTCAGTCCTACATGACCTTCTGCTCTTGCACATAATTTAGCACGCAATAGACCCTGGACTACTACGGCACATGCACGTATTCGCTCGTTAAACATGTCTGAATCAAATGCTCAAGTTTACAGTAAATATAGCTACAATGATCCATTTGGCAGATGCATTTGTCTATTTTAGTGGACATTCAGAATCAGCAGATGGGTGGTGGGGCTGTAGGAAATAATTTAGAAAATTATACGTTTTAATAATTAGGTGATTCCTGTAGGACAAGTAATTAGACTAGTTTAAAAAAATACCTTTTAGGCAGCGGTATAAAGATTCTAGATTTTGAAAGTTACCCTACAATGCATTTTGATTTACTCCTTTATCTCACACACATATAGGCCATGCACTTATTGAAGTATAATAGTCTTCAGAACAACCACCACCACACTCTGCTTCATCTCAAGAAAATTAATTTATTACACTTTTCTGACACAGGCTTTGTAATCTACAAGTGACTGCCCTTTCAAAAAGCTAATCAGCCTTGACAACAATGCTAATCATACCCGTAAAAAATTCTTTGCCATTTTTTCTGCTGTCCAATAAAATATCATTAAATGTCACAGACATAAAAGCTGAGCCTGTTCCAAAACATAATCCCATTTTTTTATAATCACGTGACCACACGACTCCAGTGCTGCAGTTGCTATTCACTGCCATGCATGTTTACATTTCTGTAAACGTATATTTATCATGGTCTCCTTCCCACAATAAGGGCACATACGTAGGTTTGTCGTCATATCCCAATGCAAACACCTATAGAAAGATCTGGAAGGACTGTGGAGAGATGAAAAACACGGAGAGAGAGAGCTAGAGCGTGCAGGAGAGAGAGAGAAAGAGAGAAGAGAGAGAGCGAACAGGCCTGGCTGACTGCCAGGACTGTGAAGGTTTAATGACAGTGCTACGTGTTTAGCGTGAGTGCTCTGCTTCATACACCACACACACAGTACTCAGCTCTGGCTTAACACTCCCCCCACCCCACCCCCCCGGAGGTCAGATAGCAAGCAGATCCAGCTTGTTTCCATTCCACTCCTACTAAACTTAAGGTTCCTCTCTTGGACAACAAGCTCTGGATCTTTATTCAGTTTTAATCTGAGCTACAAGATTTCACCATGGTCTGACTAAACTTATCAGAAGATGGCACACCGCAAAGGTTAAAAAAAAAAAAAAAAAAACTCACTTACTTACTTCCCTTTGCCTCACTTGGTGTTTCCTGTGTAGGGAAAGCTGTGGGAAGAGTCACGTACTACTCGTGATCAGCTCTCGCATGGCTAGCTCTGACAGCCTATCTGTGGCATTCATCACCAACCATACTGCATCACAACAAACAGCTACTGTAATTGTACTGTGTTTAGAATAAAGGAAGACGATGACACAGCTTGTTGAATAAAATAATCTAGGGCATACACCAATGTTAGCAGCAAGTGACCTTTTCAGTCAAGTTTTTGCAGGAAACAAACATTCATGCATTTTGCAGTCATGTTGAAAAAAACATCGAAAATGCTACCAAAATATGTTTGATGTATTTACATTTCAAAATAAAATATAAATAAACATAAATAATGAAGTTATAATAACTGGTTAAAACTAAGTTATAACCCCTCAGGTAATTTATCATTTCAACTGTTGAGTTGTTAAACCACTGTATGACTAGTTTATGCACTCACTACTAATTATTATCTTTTATCAGCATGACTATCTTTATCAGCAAGTTGATTTGCTTCAACAAGCACGACTATGCTACTAGCCCAATCCTGAGCTGTTTCACTGGTTTCTGTAGTGTTTAATGTTTAAAAAAAAAAAAAAAAAAAAACTCAGGTTCTCAGCTAGCTGCTGGCCGGGATCCAGGGTGATACTGAGGAGAAACTCCCTCATTGTTAGTGAGTGGTGGGGAAGTAATAAGAGGACATTCATTAATTTAAACTGGACTAAACCAGTCCTAGAATTCGTACCTAGGGTTAGTTCCCATCCTAACTAAAATAAAAATCAGATGCAAGACTTATTTCTCAGCCATCCTTTTCCTTACCAAAACTGCATTGTAAAGGCAACACAAAAACACATTAACCTGTATTACTGGTTAAGAATAATGCTGTATTGTATTAATTAAATACCTAGAAAATATGTCCATTAATTTTTTCTTGGCTCAATACGATTTTGAGGACATTGCTGAATAAGATTTTTGGCGAATGTTTGTTTGCGTGACTTTTGAATGAGTCACATGAACACCCACATCTACAGACTAACAAATCATTCTCAGCTACTGCATGCATTACATAAAGCACTCAGAACACCCTTATCCACTATTTTTCTGTACACAACACACAATATATGGACAAATTATCATGGTGCCATACTGATCTAATAAATGTATGCAAGTGAATGATAAATGAATGTTTGAAAAGTTCTCAGACACGTATTTGCTGTCACACTCATGTCTTGCACTATTTAAAGAACCAGGAAACAGGAACTGCATTAGCATACCTCAGCATTCAATCTAATTGCTGCTTCATACCCCTCACTAAACTGATAAGAACTACAAAAGATAATGTCCATTCTGTTTCTTTTAATTTTTATTATTATTTTGCTATGTTGTGAATCTATGACTTGCCCTAGAATTTTGTGTGGGGTGAATAATAATTTATATAAATGTCATTATAGACTATACATTTATACAGTATATATGTATGTATGTATGTATGTATGTGTATTATATATAAAATGCGATATAAAAAGTGATTTAATTAATTTAATTTAATCTTTCACAGACAGTATGCACACTTATGCGCACTATGCATCAACTGCACAATACTGTTAACTAGGGGTGTGGTGCTGTAGTGTCATCACACAATAAAAAAAAAAATCATATAGTGTACTGTTATATAGATATACTTACATGTGTTTGATTAGGATGCCTTTTTGTGTATCTGCATAATTTCTCTTTATTTTTCTATTTTGCTTGTATAATAATATATTGCTTGTATATCATATTTTACTTGTTTTATAATTATTGTCTTTGGCGCATGTGTATAGGTTTTGTGCTGCAATATCCTGTCAATTGCGGCCTTGGGACAAAAAAAAAACTGACACACATATATACACACATTTGTGTGTGTGTGTGTGTGTGTGTGTGTGTGTGTGTGCGTGCGCATTATATATAAAATGCAAACTGTATGTATGTATGGGACAAACACAGGACACGCATACAAATACAGACCACCCAAATCACAATTGCGGCCTTGGGACAAAAAAACTGACTGCATCAGTCGGGGTAAATAGCTTAGTTACTTAATAAACACTATACAAACTGATGCAAAGCTTATTATAGCAAAAGGGTAATAGTAGCTAGTTATTGGAATAATTACGGCATTAACTCGTTGTCGTTTTTTAGCCTATAGCGATATACTTGCGATAACATGTCTGTAATTGAATTGATTAGTAATGTGATTACAGTATATACCACCGTGTATCATTTAACACAAAAACTAAAGGTAAACTATCATGTTTACTACAAACCAATGTGTTTAATTTTTAACAATTTTACAGACATGACTATGTATGGTAGAGCACAATTACTGTTTAAATACAGTACAAATACAGCAAGAAACTATAAAGGTACAGTTAAAATTATGAACAGTGTCAGATTAACTTTCAAGTTAAGTTTAAAATTTGTCATGTTACACTGCATTAATTTTTATACATCATTATCATTACTATTGAATTCAAGGAGATAATATCCACTTTTATTCATGACTAAGAGGTTTTCATAACTTGAATAAATATATCCATGGCTTTAAACAGATACGATTCAGTTGGAGGTTAATGTGTACAAAATGAATAAAAGTTTTTTAATTTTTTTAAAGTTCCCTCCCTGCTTCCTGAATTACCGGAATGTTATAAGAATTGCGCAGACGTTGTTTCAGACATTGTTCTTCTAAAACTGGATACTTATTAACATGGACCAAATGACAGCTAAAGAAAACACAAAACTATATTTTATTGTATATTATATATAAAAACTGCGGGAAAAAAACATTAAGCAAAGCTGTAATGTAATGTCTGTAAAAAATACTGAGACAAAAATCTATGGTTGGTGTAAACAATCTCCAAAAGGTGTGGCACATTGTGGTAACGCAGATTTAAATTCTGGGTAAATATTATGAAACCCTAGGAAGTACACTCAGTTTAATCACTAAGAACCTATATCTATGTAAACAATGTAAACACTTTGAGAACCAAGAAACTAAAGAAGGTGTAAACATTGAGTGTAGTTCCTAGGTTCTGTCAATGTCCCTCAAGAACTATACTTAATTTAATTTTGAGAACCTAGGAACCAAGCTCAATTTAAAGATCATAACCTAGGAACTATACTTAGTGTAAACATGAAAACGTAGGCACTATACTCAATATAATATTGAAAACCTAGGAACTAAACTCAACTCAAACTATACTCGATGCAATCCTGAAAACCTACACGCTATACTCGATATTAACATGAAAACCTACAAGCTATACTTAATGATAACATGACAATCTAGGAACTATACTCATTTTAATAATGAGAACCTAGGAGCTATACTCAATTTCAACATGAAAAGCTATGAAATATATTACATTTAATCATGAGAATCTATGAAGTACAGTCAATTTAATCATGAGAATCTAGGAACAATACTAAGCGTAAACATTGTGACAACCTAGATCTAAAGTCCATGCAAACATCATGAGAACATTCAGACTACAGTCAATGTAAACATTATAAGAATCTATACCTAAAGTCTGTGTAAAAATTATGAGAACCTAAAAACTACAGAATGTATAAACCTATTTATTAATTGTTAGAACCTATATAGAACCTATATATAAAACATATGTAAATGTTTCTGGAACCTAGATCCAAAATCTGTGTAGAAATTATGAGAACCCCTGACTTAATTCTGGCATAATACTTATGAAAAGCAACCTTGCTATTGTTGTTGTTACTACTAAATTAAATAAAAATGTCATACAGTGTATAAGAATGTTTTGATTTGCTGATGGTTCGGTTGTGAAAGTGTTGGTTATTCAGAAACTATGCTAATAGCTCAGAACTTGTCGTCCGTATATTTTAACTGCTTTCTCACCGGTAAATGGTTTTGAACACGGCCTGGCTTACCTTGGAGCGCTCCCGGACGGTGTTTTTGCCGAGTCTCCCAGTGCATAAAGATACTAGTTTATCAGTCTGTTTGAGCAAGAACGCTATGGCTTCGGCTCCTCTCTCAGTGCCGCTACGCCACGCTATTTTATCTCCCCTAATGCGTCTTCTACACACTCCTGTTCCTCGACCGGCGAGCTGCCCGGCACTCAGGGCGCCTGAGTGGTGAATTTGTTTCACTTGGCTCAAGACGATACGACCAACTGCTTCACCGAGGAAATTGTCCATGTAAAAGTAGCCGCGCTCCAGCAGGGCTGGTACGACGTGCTCCAGAGCCAACTGCTCCAACTTCGAATCCGTGAGATGCTGCAGGAAAGGCATTCTGCTCCGAGCCTTAGCCTCCTGTTGCTGCTGCTGGGATTCAGTCTGCGAGAGGTTCAGCCATTCACTACAGCAGAAACACTGAGACAGACTGCTCTGCTGTTTCAGTTTCCTTGTCGAACTTTATTATCTTTCTCCCACACGTACGCACACGCACGTACTCACTCACACACACCCCCACACCTGCCTGGGAATGTGGAACGTGCGGATTTTGGAGTAGCTCTCGGGGGCGGGGCTTCGCCCACTCCGTTTACTTTGCCTTTGTTTGGACCGCATCCCCGTAGCACGTGTCCACACTAAACGGATTACTTTATTATGTTTCCGGAACACGTGGCTCTATATGGTTACTATATAACATTGAGGTGTAGTAGCCTGTACTGTACACACTGTATAGATGAAAAAATGTAGTGTGACCATAATTTATTTTTTCATTATTCGCACACAAAATGTTTTCGTTTACAAATCGAAAGACCTCTATGTTTATATTAATGTTGTAGGACACTATCTGGAATTCAGAGTGACACTCGACGTGAGAAACAAACATTTGCTAAATGCTAACGCGCGTAGCCGCCATTGAAGCTTGAGGCGCGCGCATGTAGGCAGCAGCAGCTCTGCGTCTGTGGACGTGCAAACATCACGGAGCCTCCACGTGCACATCATGCAGAAACAGGAACCAATCGCTAATAATCTTAGCCTACGTGTTTTTCAAATGTGAAATTATGTCCACAATGTCGGTTATATATATCACCGTGACCGATATGCATGGATGCAACGCAGTTTGTGTAGAAAAGTCATGCAGCAGAAATACTAGATCCCTGGTTCTAGAGTCCTGGAAATAATTGCAATTGTGCATAATTATAAATTATGCATATATAAATATGTATCTTAAATGCCATATGAATCTCTTAGAAATATGATTGATATATTATGTTTTACATTTTCGGTAAAGCCTACACGTTACGTTTTTGTTCATGAGGTTATTTATTTATTGCCATAATATTCAAGTTTGCCTATATTGACTATTTCAAGTTAAGCTCAAAAATGCACTTCACTCACTACGGTCATTATCCAAACTTAAGCTTTGTGCGTAGAAAATAGCACTCACCTTGTGTCTGCCTCTAATTTTGTAGCTCCCAAGTTTACCATTAGCAAACGTGACAAGCTTGTCCATTCGTGCCAGCAGAATGCCGATGGTGTGGCAGCCCGTTTCAATACCTTCGACCCAGGCGATTTTATCCCCGCGAATTGCTTTAGTTTGGCCCTGGATTTGGCACGCGAGCTGTCCGTCCTGCATTCTCCCATCCTCGTGCACGCGCCTTACCTCTTGTAGAATTCGGTCTCCAAGTTCTTCTCCCAAAAAGTTGTCTACTATACATAAACCGTACGAGTTCATGCAGGGTACGATGTACTGTAACACCAGTTTGTGAGTATTAAGTCGTTTGTGCTCTTTGGATTTTGGACAGTTGCTGCGCGGTTCGCGGAGCTCGCGAGGCAACCCGTTTCCAGCACACACCGATCCTGCGCTCTCCGCGCCCTGCGGACTCATGCCCGGGAACCTGTCCTCAACCCTCCTTACTTCGGGATCCTTCTCCGTTAAGTTGGTACCATTTGGAGTCGAGCATGGCTCTTGTTTGGGTAAGTGTTCTGAGCTATGTTCTGCCATTTGCCGGTACAGTAAATCCCTCGTGCGCTCGTTTTCATCCTCACTCCATGGGCGCGCCTTCTGCGCTACGTGTGCAGCACCAAATTTATCGCCAAGAATAAGATCCCCGGTTTACCCATTACTTTTAGCTGTTTCTAAATCTGGCTGGCTCAAAACATGTTCAATGCATACATGGTAATTACTTTACGCAGTTAACTGCTGTATAAGTTACTTTTTTTTTTTAAAAACCATTAAAACTCTTGGTGTGGGAGACGTCTGCTTAACACTTATTTTTTATGTTTGCATAAACGTAACCAAGGGCCAGTCCATTGGAATAGACAGGTAGGTTACATCTAGTTAAGAAAACTGATTGCACTTTATTTATTTATTTATTTATCCAATTTATTTTTACACTATACTGGGAAGTCTACAGTTCTTTAATACTGAGGAATACATTATAGAATAAAATAAACTGAAACAAATATAATTAATTCCATTTAAAAATAATAATTAAATTGTTTAAACCTTTCATAATTACATCCACACACATGATAAAATCTCACTTTGCAAAACTTATTTAAAAAAAATTTTCGGTTTATAGTATCAAACATAAAATGTAGTTACTTAGTTAAAAATTTCCTTGTACAAATGAGGTGCTGTGAAATTTGTGAAGAATTTCTGTTAAATTATTACAATTACATTCAAGCATCTATAGGACCGTTAACTGTTACATAGTGAAATGAACTGTATGAATTTCAAGGCCTACATCACACGTTAACTTTAGGCCGTGTTTGTAGGTACATTCGGAAAAGCACCATAAATATCTGCTGATAGTATACTGCAAAATGTACCTATCAGAAAAATATATAATTTGATAGACAGATGGATGGATACTTTGTTGATCCCAAAGGAAATTTCAGACTGGGCACAACAATCCCATTGATTGATACTGATTGTCAACCTCAGAATGACCAATGTCCTATACTCATTTTAATGTTTTCCAGCTCCTGATTCTAATTAGCTAGCTAACTAGCCTTCCCGAGTTGAAGCGGAAGTGATAGAGTTGGGAAAAGACCAGCTTTGGAAACATGTGGGTTATTGTATCAAATATTAATTTTCGTAAGTCCAGCCCCCTCTAAAAAAAAATCTTAGAACTGCAAGGCCAATTCTTGTTTTTGCTAAAACGAGGTTGAGATCAAAATATAAATATGATATAATAAATCAGAATTTCAGATTTATTTCCTGATATTTACATCTAGATGTAAACAACAACAACAAAAAAATTGGACCGACTGGTATTTTTTTGCCCAGCTGTGCTCTGTTAGATTGATTGCTTAAACACTTATTTGTTCTAATTGTCTACTTTTAATCCCTGGGTTTCACCCATGAACCCAGCATTTGTTGTTAAAACCAACATGAAGACCAGAGCGCTATGGAAGGAAAGCAAGCCTTTTGAACAAGAGAAAACAGAAAAGAACTGCATGAGTACAGGGCTTAGACAATATAACCGGACTGAACTGTCCTAAAAAAAAAATTAAAAAAGGAAAGCGAACAGACAGACATCAAACAGATTGAAACGTAAATGCTGTAAAGGAAACACCTCAAACAACACTGTGACAACATCAACTATTTGTACAGGGCAGAAGTGAAGGTATCACGATCCACTGTTTGAAGAAGACTGTGAGATCAGAAATATAGAAGCCAAACTACAAGATACAAAGCCCTCCTCAGCTGTGTGTCAGAAGGCCAGCTTTTACAAAAAAGCAACAAACGTTTTAGAACCGATATATTAACCTCTACCAAAATGATGTTAAGGCCAAAGTGTAAAGAAAGGAAGGCTGTCTTATAATTAAAAGATGATGGTAGCCAAGATTGTAGCAGCAGAAGAATTTTGAAATCTACAGAAACATTTTCCTACCAATTTACAGAGAAATTCATTCTCAACTAACTGGGAGAGACTTCATCATGCAGCAGGACAGTGGCCCAAAACACACTGCTAACACAACACTTTATAAGGAGGGGGACAAAAACAACTTAAAGAAGCTGAACTACAAGTCTGGAAAAGCATCACAAAAGACAAATTTAACAGTTTGGTGATGTAAGTGGGTTGCCAGGATATGCAAGGTGTATCCAACTATATATTATCTGTTGTTTACTTGAAGTATATATGGTACAATACCTTTGCTCATGTAAATATTGGATAATAAAGGTGCCTTGTTATTTTGCACATCTTTCTATAAATATCAGGAAGCAGATGATAAAATTATGATCTGTAGACTAATATTTATCTTTTGATTACAAACCTAATTGTCTTCAGCATAAAGCAGAAACAAAAGAATTGGCCTGTTCCAATACTTTCAGATGGGACAGTGTATTAGCAAAATGTCATAATTACCGTATTAGTGCCAGTTTTATGAAACGATTTATGAAGATCAATGACTGAACCAGCACTTGTCTCTATGCTATGGTAAAAGAAGCTTCTAAAGGATGACATAATCCTGTTTACAAACACCTCGGGAAGCTTTTGGAACCCAGTGAAGTTACAAAGTTGGCAGGCTGTTCTATTTGCACTCTATCTGAGGTCCAGGCAACCCTTGAGCACATACGTGAGAACATCCTCATACTGCAGTTTAAACAGTAACCAGCTGCTATTTTCTTTCTGACTCCATGCCAGCGAGATGAATCTGAGAACTAGACTGAATGTCATTGGTTGGAATGCAAGAACCCTCCCACAGAAGGTTTTGCAGGTGGTAAGTCTGAGCACGTACTGCCTTTTATGTATTCTGGCACATTACCGTTCATGTTTTTCAGAAATGTTGAGCTGTAAACAACTTTAGTAGCAGACTGGTTTTCTCTGGGAATAAACTGAATTCTCCAGCTTTTTTAAATTACCACAAGGATACAAATGCATATTAAAGTATGACAATCATGAGATCTACAGCTTTTACATATATTTTTTTTATCTATGAAAGTCTAATAGCATTATTATTATTAGTAGTAGTAGTAGTATCTTCAGAGGGCTGTTTGAACATTCAGCTTTTTTATGTCACAAGATCCAATGTTATGCAACTTTCCTTGCATGTAAGCCTACTTTCCCCATATGCAATACTTTAGTGTAGGTTATCAGCAGAAGCATGAAGCATAGCATTTTATCAAATAAGGAAGATTAAATAAAGTATGTTTGTTGAAGTACACTGTAGGAATTTTGGTCCTCACAGACTAAACTATATTTCCTGACTGATAACCACATCAAAAACAAATTCCTCTTTTAGTGTGTCAGATTATTGACCTTGAAATTTGGGAGGTTCAACATTTCCAAAGAGAGTCTATTTGCATTTCAGAAATAATAAAAAAAGAAAGAAAAAAAAGAGTCTCTCTCACACACTAATATATATATATATATATATATATATATATATATATATATATAAACTCTCCAACAAGTAAAAAAAAAAAAAAAAGGTTTTGAAGATTCTTCAAACATATCCAAAAGAAAATGGCAGTTCAGAATAAAGAATATTTTACTGAAGACGTTTTTAACAGTGTTAACCAGTTTAGTTTTAAAAAGGGAGAACTCCACATTAAATCACACAACAGGTAATCAAAGAAAGAAAAAAAGGGGAGAAAAAAAAACTTTGTACAAAAAATATTGTACAACATATGCAATGGTCCACTCTTCGGCAAACAAAACCATTTTTTTAATCACCATTCAAAAAAGAAATCTGTATAAAACATGTATACACATTATTATATTATATATATATATATATATTATAAATATGTATACACTAAAATATACACATTTATGAAGACCAATTATTAAGCAGTCTCAATAAATCACTGCCCTCAAAGCAAATAAAGTTATAAAATCTACAGCATTATATATACAATGAAAGTGGACTATGAGGGCACCATTTACTAACAGGGCAGTATGTGCTTAGAGTCTTAGAGGCTGTGCACTTATACAGGGCACGCTGACAACAATGGTGTGGTTCATACGATTCCTCTCCCCGCTTGTCATCGGATTTCCCCAGTTTCAGTTCACCAAATGCTTTATGATTCCAGTAGTCAAAGGCCTTTAAGGAGAACTCCTGTTTCAAACCACCATGGGATAGTCTGGAGGGTTAGAGAGTTGGTCACTGGATCACTTCAAAGTAGTGTAAAATGGCCATGATGTGCTGTGGCATAAACACAAAGCCAGTGTATACAGCCATGGCTGCTACAGATATCAGGAGAGAATCTGACATGTGGCGTTAAAGAATTCAGCATTTCAGAGTTAAAACAAGCGAATCAAGGTCAACAAGAAGTCATGTTTTACTCTCCATTCTTAAAGGCCACATCTTCAATGAATGAAAGTTAAACAGTAATGATAATGCTTATTATTGAGACAAAATCAGAGTCAATAAGAAAAACGTGTCTTTCAAAGATTAATCAAATAGGCACTCTGAGCACCCAGATTTAAAAGTACAAAAAAAAAAAAAAAAAAAAAAACATTAAATGACAACGTATAGAAGACGAGAATGTGGTACATTTCTTCCTTGGGCCGACATGCAGACGGAAATTGCGCTGACACTACCATAGTAACCTACACCCTGCTGCTAGAAAATTATTTGCTACTAACTCATGAACCACATGTAAAGGTTATTTTTTAACAGCTTACAGGCAAGCAAAAACACATTTTACAGCTGTATAATCCAGAAAGTAACAGCAGCAGTGTTACAACTGACTTTAAATACACTTCATTAGTGCTTTATTTCTATATAGATATAAAAGAAACTTGTTTCTTTAGAGAAAATAGCTAAAAGAGTAAATCAACAATATATAGATATATTTGTTAATTTGGAAGAAAACCGTATCAAAAAACAAGTCTTCCATATGTTACAGTCCATGTGCCTATGGAGTAATATGATGGGTTATTCATTCATTCTCTCTTTCATCTTCTATACCACTCATCTTGTACAGGGTCAAGGGAGGACTTGAGCCTATCCCATGAGACTTCAGGCATGAGGCAGGGTACAGCAAGACAGGGTGCCAATCCATCGCAAGGCGCACACACTACAGACAATTTGGAAATGCCCATTAACCTAACCTGCATGTCTTTGGACTGTGGGATAAAACCCTTCCACCAAGCACAGACACGAGGCAGAAAGCAAACCCTCAAGCCCGGCCATGCAAATGTGGTACGTTTCTTCCTCGGAAGCCACTGTGCTAACTACTAAGCCAAAATGGCGGGTTAGATGCAAGTCAATAAGGTTGCATTATTCAGTAGGGTCACTTATGGAAAAATTGCAATGCTTTTCGAAAAATGGGATTCCATAGATTTGATCTCCAGAGCCGATGTGCTATCTGAAGTTCATGGTTTGACCACCAGATGTCACTAGTGTTCAGTGTGTTGAAATGCCTTGAGGAACGATATCTATTTCAGAAGCCTCACTTCCAGCGTATCAAAGCGTGTGAGGTTTTTAGTAAAACACTGGCATAGTACGGACCAATTTCCAACCTAACAAGGACCAAAAGTTGATTAACTGTTCAAACAAGGTGTGTTTGAGGCGCAATCACGTCGCGTGACGCAATGACGTCATGACGTGAGTTTCAGTAAAACGGTTTTGTAATCTGTAATTAACATGCAAGATACAAACGTAAAAGAGATAATTTTAACATTAAATCAAAGATGTAATATTATCCTATTCCATATTGCGAGAAACTGTTATCAGACTGTTTATTGTAGGCAATCCGACACGCAGTTTATAAAGGCGGCCGGCTGAGAGGTAATGATGGAATGTTTAGTTGTAATTCTGTGTACATCTTAGAAAAAGCATATGACAGAGCCTGAGCAAATATACAACCAATACATTTGCTAACTACGTTTGTAAACGTTTATAATTTCGCTAACCTGTTGCACAGGAAGCTAACTAAGCTTCTTGCTAATTAGGCTAACGCCGGTAAGTTTAGCGGCGCAGTTTTCCCCCAAAATAGAAAGAAAAATAAAACATTTTTATCTTAAAAGGATACTGAAGATAGTTCGCTCCCAGGGCTCCAACATATAAAGTGCAGTGACAAGAAGATACTGGTAATAAAACCAAGATATTTGTTTCCACGCATCTCCCAGCGCCATCTTCTCAGCTTGTCTTGGTCGCCGTAATTCCTCCGCTCCCTTTCCGGTTTCTGTACAGGCAGCTGATTGGCTGAAAGCTTTAGTGACATAGCAGTGAGCCGAGCTGCTGTCAGAGGACTGTTGGCGTTACTGGCATGATGAAGCAGAGCTGCGGGAGAAAACTGTAAATACTGCAAACCTTTTCAGTCTTGTTGCTTCCACAAAAATGGTAAAAAAAAAAAAAGTGCTGCTACTTAGTTTTGCTGATGCCAAAATCAATTAATAATCAATTAATAATTATATAATTATAATTGATAATATAAAACAATATAATTATTATTTTACTAGTTACATTTATTTCTTTAGTATTTCCTTTTATTGATATTTATTTTACGTACAAGCTTTTATTTAATTTTTATTTTCTTTTTAAGGTCACTGGCGGTCGTGTAAGCATTTCACTGCATATTATACTGTGTATGACTGTATGTGACAAATAAAATTTAAATTTTTAACATAACAGACACTACTTGCACATGTTCAGAAGATATAATATGTACTTTCACTCATGAAGTACATTTTCCTACTTTATTGTTCAATACTTGTAATAATTGTAGCATTTTTTCAAGGAAATGTAGTCACTATGATCATACATGGAAGTGGGACCATATACTTTTCATCTAAAGATATTTTTCATGAAATAAATCTGATTTACAATGATGTCAATATATTATCAAATTATCGAGACACTATATAATGAATAATATATTAATTAATTAATATATATTAATATATTAATATTAATTAATAATATATTAATATAATATATTAATATACGGTGGCGTAGTGGTTAGCGCTGTCACCACTGTCCAGGGTCAGAGTTTGATTCCCAGCCAGGTTCGATTCCTACCTCTGTGTTCAATTAGGCTAATTGGCATTCCCAAATTGCCCATGTGTGAGTGTGTGTGCCCTATGATAGATTGGCACCCTGTCCAGTGTGTACCCTTTTGTGTGCCCCAAGTCTCCTGGGCTTCAGGCCCTCGTAATCCTGTATACAGGATAAAGCAGTATAGACAATAAGTGAGTGAGTAAAAATATAAATAAATAAATGTTACCCCAACCTACAGTATTTCATTGGTGTTACTGTTGTACAAAAACACTTTTATTCATCAGATCTCTCATTTGTTTAAAAATGTCAATTTATTTAGCAATAATAGTAATAAGTAGATATTACTAATAGTCAAAATTCACAATACTCTTACAAAGGACATATAATAGTTTAGTCAGTAAGGGTGAGTCTAAACTTACCTTTTAGAACAAATATACTGTATATTTTATTAACATAATCTTGTTTTTCAGTACACTTTTTATTTGTCAACAAATACTTTCGCATTACCTCATTAAAATGTTTTAGGCTGAACTGCAAGCCACAAATGAACTGCTGTCTTCACTTCTTTATCAGAACTGAACATTCATCCTTGTAAGGTTGTGTTAAAAAAGGTTCAAGTCTGATGGAGCAAGATCATGACTATAAGGAGGATGCTGTAACACCTCAAAACAAAGTTTTGGCAGTGTCAACAGATGTGCATTGCCATGCCAGATCGAAACACCTTCAGCTAGTAGTCCTCAGAATTTAATCCGAAATTTAAGCTTCAGCTCTTCAGTAAACATGTTCCAATACTGGCCCTTGAGAATCCCAGAAAACTGTAAGCATTCATTTTCCAGCCAATTGCTGACTTTTTAACTAATCTTGATTGACTGAATGAATCCAAGTGATAAATCCATGCCTCTTCACCTGTAATGATTCTCTTTAAGAAACTTTAATTTTACTTAAGAGTATCGGTCCAAATTTAGTTTGCAGATATCCATACACTTTTTCCATACTCCGCAAAATCTTTGATAAATAATGGCACCAGGTACAACCTCAGACCAGGTTGCAACCTCGTGCAAATTATACATGATTTTTGCTCACACCACAATTCAGATGAACTGACGTAACACGTTCACACATCCACAGCAGTGACTGGGGAGACAGTAGACTTGAAAAGAAAGTACTGATAAGACAGTGTGGCCAACAGAAGCTTATAATTTTTTACACCCCCCACTACTATTGTGTTAAATAGGAATAAGATCTGACTAGGACACATTGTCATAGTTAAACACTTCAGCTGATGGGACATAGATCAGAAGAGATTTCTGACACCATACAATTCTTTAAATGAATTAACAAAATGTTTAAATGAAATATGTCCTAACCTAGGACCTAATCCTAAACCAAAGCTTAAGAAATATTTTTCCTTTTGGAATTAGACAACTGTAAAACAGAGCATTTTACAGTTGGCAAAAAAAAGATTTATTCAAATAATGCAAGAAATAAACATGCCTGAAACACCTGTAATCTAACAATTCCAATTTACATGTAGCAAATATGAAATGTCTGTCCTGCATCATTCTGTTAAAAAAAAAAAAATACACATTTTTAAAACACGACAAAATGAAATTCTTTTTGTTAACAAATATTTTACATCATTGTGCATGAGTACAAATTCTGAACACATACATTTTTTTTTCTTCATAACACTTTTTCTGAACTGTGTTTCATTAACAAGCAACAGCTGCTTGGATTTTTCACTCGATGTCATAGTCTTAGTTCTCATCAGCAGTGGCTCGCAAGAATGTTGAAGAAGTGGTAGACCTCATCCTTATCATATACAGCCACTTCAGTTGAACACTCTGTACACTTGACTGGGTGATAGACCTCGTCTTCATCCATCCCACCCAATCTGGAGTCAGTAAGACCTGCTTCTGCTTCAGTTTTAGCCTCTGCTGATGTGGCCATATGGTCCTGACGACTCTTCTTTCTGCGCTGTTTCTTCTGTTTTGCTGCTTTATACCTCAACACCTCATCCTTATTCACGGAACAGTTCATCACAAACATGGCTCTGTACTGCGTCCTGTATTTCTCGTGTCTGTGTGTGGCAAAAGAACAACTTAATCAATATTACAAACATACAATGGCTATATTACAGAAAGAGTATGACAGAGGCTGTGGCAAACCACAGTGAAAGACTGCAACCTTACCTCTGACAATCCAGACATAGCGTGGTCATACACGCAGGACAGTTGAGGATGGCGTCACTGCTTGGAAGAGGCTGAGACTGGTTTGTTTTCTGTCCAGATGACGCTGGACGTTTCCGGCTCCTGTACCTGTATCTAACCAAATACATACATAAGAATAAAATAAAAAAAGAAAACTTGAAAAGGTGTGCTACAAAAATAAAATAATCCATAACACATTGATGTGAAGTTAATGATGTTTGTACAATGTTACAGTATATACCTACTGTATCTCCACAAATAAAGGCTCATTGCATCATCAATTATAATTATTATAATAAGAAATATGTATTACAATGCACATAGCCATTCAGTTATAGAATATTAATCAGCATCTTTTCACCAATCAAATTTGAGATTTCAACAACACTGTGTTGTGTATGTAATATGTTATTCATGAGACAACTGTTGTACAGTGAAATCTCGCATTGCAAGTAACCGCAAGACGAGCAAAGATATTTAATAAATTTTGGTAAAAAGTCTTGGTTTACGAGTACCGAGTATCATGTATCACACATGTGCTTCTTGTTTTGACTCTGAGTGTCACGTGATCACAATTGAGCCAGCGGTTTTTCTCTCTCTTGTGGGTAATCGTCTCCCCTGCCGGGTCTTAGTGCGCGTCTCTTACGGGTATAATCAACATCCGTGCACACGTGTACTGTTTACTATAACACTGTGACCACGTGAGTGCACGTAAAACATATTTTACTTTGTGTCTGTATGCGTGTGTGTACAGCACATGTGTAAAGAAAAAGCAAGTCTCATTAGAGAGGTTAAAGATTCATTTTCTCTCTGCTCAAGGCTCAGCCTGCTCTGTGTGTCTGTGTGCAGACACACGCGCACACACCCCTCCTACTTCTGCCTTCACAGACACACTCTTTCTCTCTGCTCTACACAGAAACACTGCTCTGTCACGATTCTTTTCAAAGGTAATGTGCAGGTTAGTTTATTTTATTTTTACAGCAGTGATTCCGTTAGTCTGTCGCTCAATCGAGTGTCAGAGAGATTTCTTGTTTATTTTTCTTATAAATCAATCAGTGTTTCTGTTGTGTGTGTGAAAAGAGTGGAGGAAGGGTAGCTTACTTTACCACTGCACTTTAAATATTATGCTTGATTACAACATTTACATTTAGGCATTTGGTAGATGCTTTTATCTAGAGCAACTAACATCAGAGCATTAAATTTACTGACTAGAAGAAGAAATTGTCGAAGAAATTTAAATTTGTTGTGCTGAAGGATCTGAGGGAATGTTGCACAGTGCAGGGTGTGAGAGGTGATTTGTGGTAAGTGGCTGCTTTTAATCTTTGTAGGCATGCAAAATATTTTGAATTTGATACAGGCAGCTACAGGAAGCCAGTGGAGGGAGCTGAGAAGTGTGGTGGTGGAGTGTGAGTAGGGCTGAGCCGATAAACGATATATCGAATCGCGATTTATTTGATTTTAAAAACGATGAAAAGCTCTAGACATTCTGGACAATTTATGGATTAATCTAAGAGACAATCACACAGCAGAACACCACGACAACAACCAATCAGCGTGCAGCTTGCGCGTGCCGTGCAGGTCAAAGTTAATTCCCTACCGCACTTTGCGAAGCAAACAAAAAAAAGGGTGGAAGCAGCGACGAAAGTGAATCTAACCTCGAGTTATTATCCAAATATGTTGAAATTGTCGACAAAAAAGGTACCACGAACTCCGTTATATGAACGCATCACCCACACGACCACACTGAAAGCATGAAAATGCGGGCCGATGCTACTCCGTCAACTAGCAGGGCTAGCAGTGGGGCTGTACCGAAGCAGATATCGATCATGTCATCTTTCGTGGCCATTACACCTTATGAAAGGTGTTCCAAATGGAGCAAGGATATAACCAGGGCCATTTCTAACTTTCTAGCGAAAGAAGCACACGAGGCTGAAGTTAGCTCCTTATTCGCAGCTTCCGATTCGTTTCGGCTTCTTATTGCGCAGCGTCTCATTCTGCGGTTGAAGTTAGCTCCTTATTCGCCTCGTTACTAACGGGAGTGTTAACGTTTTATTGATAAACTGCGCAGCTTTCGCCAACGTGATTTTGGTGGCTTAAACCATTCTGGCCAAGCAAATATGAACTATACAACACCTAGCAGGTACCCAAATATATAGTAAAAGTGAAATTGTCCTGGACCAGATTGATAGCTGCATAATTCATTCCATTTTCGTAGTCATTGCATGCTTAAGCCATTATGTCAGTTTATTGGGGCCGTGTGAAATAGCCTTCATTTTGCTTCATTTAATTGTGGGATACAAAGACAGCCCTAGTGTGTGTGGTCTAAATGATGTTTCTCATTATTTTTTAAAAATCTCGAAACATTGTAATATATCACAAGATAAAATAAAAATCTTTGCCTTGTAAAGATTGAGCATGTGCCTATAGTATCTTAATTTTTAAGGCCATCTGTTTTTGTTAATAAACTATAATTTGAAATGTAATTTAATGAACCCTTTAATTTTTGTGGCTTCAGTTTAATTTAAGTTGTTCAACATTGATGTTCAATAAATAATCATAGATAGTAGATAGTGTGTGTTGCCTTCAATTAATCAATCAAGTAATGCACCCTTCATTCAAAAATCTCTCACTTGTGAGCATATTTACTGTACAAAACTTGTCAGTGAACTATGAGGGCAAAAAAAATAAATAAAATAATCGTTCATTAATCGTAATCGAGTCAAAAAATGTTCAATTAATCGAGATTTAGATTTTAGACCAAATCGCCCAGCCCTAGGTGTTAGAACTTAGGAAGTTTGAAAAGTCGTGCAGCCTGATTCTGGATGAGCTACAGAGGATGAATGGTGCACAGAGTACTCACTCTTTTCTCTTAGCGTCTACCCAAGCCTGATCCCGATCATCTTCGTCTGGGTCATATAACAACTCGTCATTTGTACGTACTTGCCGCTGCTTTTTTCGCTGGATTTGAGAGATCCCTGAATGACAATAATAAAGGCAAACTAAGTATGAGCATGAATGCATGTATATAATGCAGTAACACATAACTCTGCCACATGCTCTTTTGGTCTTCTTACCAGCTTGGCTGTCTTCATCAGAATCCGTGTCAAAGTAAATGTCGTCATATTGTTGAGATTGCTGCGTCCGTTCTGCGCTTTCCGTATTGCCACTAATCTGAGACGTCTCTGCTATGATTAAAAATAACACCGATGTTAAACTACAAATACACCAAGATAAACACAAACATAAGATGCTTGTTGAAACGGTAACCTTGAGTGGACAGAGTCATCCAGTTGCACTCCATAGATTTAATGGTGCTGCTCAGTTCTGCCTCCATCTCTTTTTCGAACTCATCCCCGCTGGACGATTCGCTTTCCCCGGTCAGATACTCACGGATGAGCTTCTTCTTCTGATCTGGGGTTCCATTAAGAAGAATGTCAAGTTCATCTTCAGAGCTAAAAGTGAGAAAACAGGCAAAGATATAAACTATTATCATGAATTTCGATAACATTTAGAAATCTTAGTATAGCAAAGATTTTCTTTATTATACAAATGTGATTTTAAGAATGTTGCAGGCAGATAAAATACAAATCATAAGCCATAATAAAATGTAAGATAAGTGAGTAAATGCTTAAATCCTGATAAAGAGTACACTTTTAAGATTAGCAAAGCTAGACTGGTTAACTGTAACCGCATTGGTGTTATATTGAATATCCACTACACATTCAAGATTCCCTCTTCTGCTTCTCAAGAATAAGAAAAATTACAACACTTATTTTCTTACTCTGGAGTGGATAGAGAACCGAGTACAATTAAAATATAATCTCCTGAAACTCTGGTTACCAGTGTTTAGACAATCCCTTAGTGACTCCATCATTATAAAAATATACATGACCTGAACAACCATTTTTTTTATTCTACTAAAGATAAGATTTGCCTCGTGACGCAGCAAACATATTGCAGTGTTGGCCTACGGTATGGATTATTTGGTTGTTTGATTGATTCATGATTATTTTAATATACATTTAAAAATGCGTGATTAATCAGACATAGCTAATTTGTTAAATAAGCATCAGGGTGTTCATTTATTTTCATTTTAATTATTTTAATTCTCAAGTTATGTATAAAGACATATGCACTTTGATACAGTCTATTATGCATTCCAAAATATGGGATAATTAAATAATCAAAACTCAAATTTTTTTTGCTATAGATGTTACACATTTAAACGTAATTGCACTGTGATCTAGTGCATTACTGCTACTAAATACAACCATTAGATTCTGAAAATTCTGTTTGTTAAATTTTTTTGTGGTGGTGGGGGGGGGGGGGTATTCCATTGCAATACGCTGATTGGTGGAAACAGAAGATGACGTCAATTTCAGGCCACACGTTCTACAGTAAAGTCTGACAAAAATAGAGCATGTACGAAACCTCATCAGAATTTATGTTCACAACAACTTGCTTATTTATGCTAAATAACGTCTATAGTTTAATATGAGAAACATTTGACAAGTTTTATCAATAGTAACAAATCTGGAGGCTGCTAAGTAGGAAGTACTCATTTGAGGACACTGGGACATGGGATGGTAAAATTGCAAAGTGAACATATAAATGTAAGGGTGATAACTTGAAAAGCTTTCGGGAAGAAACCCACATTTTACATCAAGACTACATGGAATGTGGTCTTAAATTTTTTTTTTTTTATTAAAAAAAAAAAAAAAAAAAAAAAAAAAAGACTTACTGTTCTGCATTTCTGATTTTGATGCTGCTGATCCTAGTGTGAACTACTTCATACTACTTCTGATTCAACAGAATTGACAGTGAAGTGAGCTACAACTTCATTTAGGGGCATGTAAAAATTAAAATCACAGCAGACATCCAGAGCACTTGTGCTGATGGCATTGATGAGCCAGGGGCTAGTGGAAACGATAAAGTAGATGATGGTCACAGCGTGCAGATATTCGGGGAAGCCGTGCGTAAACATCAGCATAATAAATGTGTTGATATTGATAACTAGCAAAAATACAAATGGCAAGCGTTGAAAGTCTCCAGACTTAGTTCATTTTGAGGGTGGAGATGACTGCATGTCTGACATTCAGTGGTGTTCAAAATAATAGCAGTGTGTTGAAAGTGAATAAAGCTCCATATCCATATAATAACTTTTAATTTAAATCACTCAAATGCATTGGACACCCTGCACATTCTATTTTGAATCAAAAACAAATATTAGTCTGTTAAAAAAAATAGCAGTGTGGAGTTCAATTAGAAAGGTAAAATATTCTGTGAAAAACAGGTGTCAAACAAGTTCCCCTTATTTAAGGATGAATGCAGAAAAGGTTCTGTGCATTTCTCTTTGAAAATCAGAGTAAAATTGGTTGTCCAGACATTGTTCAGAAGAGCAGCGTACTTTGATTCAAAAGTTGATTAGAGATGGGAAAACATACAAAGAAATGCAGAAAATGATAGGCTGCTCTGCTAAAATGATACCAAATAATTTTTAAGCTTTAAAATGGAGACCAAAACTAGAAAGATGTGGAAGAAAACGGAAAACTACCATTCGAATGGATCGAACAACAACAAAATTGACTCGAAGAACATCTAAAGTTACCTGTTAGTACTGTTACTATTAGAAGACGGCTATGTGAAGTCAAGCTATCAGCAAGAAGTCCCCGCAAAGTCCCATTGTTGGAAAAAAGACATGTGCTTAAGAGGTTACAGTTCACCAAAGAACACACTGACTGGCCTAAGGAGAAATGGTGCAATATTTTGTGGACTGATGGAAGCAAGATTGTTCTTTTTGGGTCTAGAGACCGCAGACAGTTTGTCAGGCAATCCCCAAACACTGAATTCAAGCCACAGTACTCTCTGAAGACAGTGAAGCATGGAGGCACAAGCATCATGATATGGGGATAATTCTCATACTGTGGTGTTGGGTCTATTTATCACATTTCATGGATGAATTTGAGTACATCAAAATACTTAGAGGTCATGTTGCCTTATGCTGAAGAGGAAATGCCCTTGAAATGGGAGTTTCAACAAGACAACAACCCCAAACACACCAGTAAGCGAGCAGCATCTCGGTTCCAGCCCAACAAGTTTAACATTATGGAGTGGCCAGCCCAATCGCCAGACCTTAATCCAGTAGAAAACTTGTGGGCTGACATAAAAAATGTTGTTTCCGAGGCAAAACCAAGAAATGCAGCTTGTGGTGTGTAGTACAATTGTCACAGATGTGTAGCAGTTCTCAGAAACCATGGTTATACAACTAAATATTAGTTCAGAGATGCACAAGAAAGATTAAACTTCAAGCATTTGTTTAAACTGTAAATTCATCACTTTGTAAAGATGAATGATGACACTGCTGTTTTTTTAAACAGACTAATATTTGTTTTTCTTAACTTACATTAAACTAGTAATACATTTAGCACATTTTTCTTCATGTTGTGATTCAGAATAGAATATGCAGGGTGTCCAATGCACTTGTGTGATTTAAATTAAAAGTTATTATATGGATATGGAGCTTTACTCACTTTTTTTCAACACACTGCTATTATTTTGAACACCACTGTTGTTGGTAGCCACTGGACAATGGTCCAATATATGACTGTCAAACGACCAGTACGATTCAATTCCAAGATGACTAGGGTTGACTTGGTAGACAGGATAATGGAGCTACTACCGAATAAGTGTCCGAACCAAGAAATAGATCATTCAAATGCGGTGTGAGGTGTGTAATGTGTTCCCATGTTTGCATACTGAATGCAGCAGTTTGCAGTGTTTCACCCTGGAGATCAACTGTGAAACACAGAACTGACAGACAGTTCTTACAGATGTTCTTACAGACAAAAAGGAGCATTTAGAGTAGGGAGTAATCACAGGGTTCTTGGTGGTGTTGCATTGTTTGCAGTGTTTTTGCACACCCATGTTCAGGCTACGGAATAAACAGTTACCTACTTTGTAACACACGGGTAACTTTATTGTGTTATGCAGTAAAATATACCCAATGTCCCCATATGAGGACATTTTTTTTTACTATTTCCTGCTTGAAAATTTTTTTTTTTTTAGAACTTATACTTATGGGATACAACTAATCTCAAATAGCTAGGAAAAAATGAAAATGCATGCAAAATTAAGGCTCGGGTCTTAAGAGCTTAAGTGAGTTACACATGTGAAACTAATTGTACTTTAATAGTCTTTTATTTCTACTAACTACAACCATTATATACTTTTAAAACTCAGTTTGTTTGAATTAAAATTATATATAATTAAACTTCAATAGCTTCTTATGTGGGTTACACATGTGAAACCAGTTGTACTATATTCCAGTCTATTAAAGGTAACAGAGATTAGCTTCAGCAGCGCAAATCGCATTTTAGACAGATATTCGTTTAAAATAAAACACAATTTGACAACAGATATACGACATGATCCTGTCTGTGTCCACGCCATCCGTATACATTAGGGAGAGGTGAGCATAAACCTTTTACGTTTTCCAGGCGCAGTTACCTGCTACATGCTCTCTCTTCATCACTTGGTTCCTCAATCTCGTATGAGTCATACTCCTCGTTTCGGCTCATTATTTTCTTTAATCCCGGGGGAAATAAAATAAAGAAATATGAAAAGTTTTGCTGTTTTGTAAACCCAGGAAGCACGCAGGATTTCGTGACCGGACAGTTAACTGTTTCCGGTTCAAGTTTGCACACGACTCCTCCGTGGCACGTGATGCTTCAAAATAAAGGTTTATTAATTATTGAAATGATAAACTGTTTTATTCGTCTGAATATATATTTCTTGGTTTGTAAAACTCAAACAGTCTGATGGCAAAGTAACCTCACAATATTACAGTTAAAATGGGTGTGTGTTCATGTTCCCAAGGTCCCTATATACTGTACATTGTATTTTTGTGCTTTCCCTGTGATTGCAGACAATTTAGTTCAGCAAAAGCTGTTAATTAGCTGATTAGTTTAATCCGATATGATGAGAGCTGCGAAAACACTAAACTATTCAGGCCAGGGGTCAGAACCACTGGCACAAAGGAAGTCTGTCAATCCTGCTGGCTACCAAAGGAGTTAGTGATATTTGTCCAA
Organism: Channallabes apus; assembly: GCA_030522415.1. Classification (NCBI taxonomy): domain Eukaryota; kingdom Metazoa; phylum Chordata; class Actinopteri; order Siluriformes; family Clariidae; genus Channallabes; species Channallabes apus. The sequence continues at coordinate 20,642,377 of CM060116.1, forward strand.
TCTCACCCCTAAAGACTTCTGACCAATACCTCCTGCTCTCAAAAGAATTCTGATTAATACCTCATTCCATTATCAACACTGAATAATTATATCTAATCCTGAAAGAAATTCAGAATAATTTCACCAGTCCCTTATGAATTCTGTACACACACACACACTATACAGGCAGTTTGGCAGTACCCTAATGTCTTTGGACTTTGGGAGGAAACCAAAGTACCCGGAGGAAACCCACAGTACATGCAAATTCCGTACACACAGACCAGAGGTAGGAATCTCACATAAACCCTTAACCCTGGAGGTTCGTGCAAACCCACAGTGCTCAAAGTATTTCTGCCTAAAGCCATCAAATTTCACAGAAGCTTTGACCAAGCAAGTTTGTTTGCTATCAAACTTTTCAAACAAGCCTAGCTAGTTCTAGGTGCCAAAATATAAACAACTTAATATTTTAACCTCCTGTGACTCTGACCCAGATAAAACAATGTCCTGAAAATAAATAATTCAAAAAATATGCAGCATTGCACAGTGTGAAGACCCAGTACACTCTTATGCTACAATACATGGCCTGTGTTTGTTATGTAATCTCTCTGACCACACACACCTACCATCATGAAAAAAAAAAAAAAAAACACCATCTACCTTCATATGGGTTTCCAGTTCTGTTGCACACCTTTAATTCCCACAATGAAAATAAACAGCATCATCGTTTCAAGCTACTTTCTTATATCAGATATTTTTATTGTAAGTGGTGAGAGTACATTTTAGAAATTCAAGGGAATTTTACTGCTTTCATTCACATGAAATCAAGTTTATCGCATAAGGTAAACAGTATTATTTATCTGTCCTATGTCAAGTCCGTCATCACTGTAGCATCGGTGTTACTGTTTGTCAGCGTTCCTCCATTTGAATAAATGGAAGCTTTGGTCACATACTGTGAAAAATAAACATTCATATACAGTGCACTTAAAAAAACCTGGGGAAAAATTTTTCACTTTGAATATTTTTACAATATGAAATTAGTGTATATATTAAGGCAAACAATGATGAGGAATGAAAATGAATAAATGATCTCAATTTGCTAAAGGGAAATAAAAAAAAATACTACTAACTAAGTCAAATAAGCTGATTGATAGCAGTACAATGGAAACTAATACAACATGTACAAGGCTTTGAAGTAAGCATACAGTTTAATCATACGATTAGCTCGAAATGAACAAGTCAACTGAGCATCATCCATACAAAAGGATTAACAAAACTAAAGATTACAATAAGCAAAAAAAAAAAAAAAGGAGATAGAAAAACAGTTAGACATCCATGTATATATGTTGATGTAGCGATTCTCATGAAAAAAAAGGCAATTAACATTCAGAAGTTACAAGACATGATTATGATGAAGTTGTAGATTCTTGTGCTGTGTGGACTTGGGAAATCTTCCACAGGGGGCCATGTCAATTTAAGGGGGTAATGGAGGGAGTATGATGTCTCAGGTAGTGATACAAACAGTGATACATACTGTTTCTTGACTAACAGACCCCAGGTACGCGCACTCTCTCTCACCCCTCCATCTTCTCAATAAGACGGGACCAAACAGGGAACGCCCTAGTGAACCTCATTTTAGGGTCTTAAGTGTCCCCTTTAAGAACAGCCAGGCAGCTCTGCAACAACTGGAGATTACCCTTAAACAGAGGAGAGTGGACAATCAATACCATGGCAACCGAGTTTCACATCTTTTGTTTTTCACTTTTTTCTTTAATATACATGTGAACATTTTATAAACATTACCTTTGCATGCTTGAGTTCAAGCTCAGCGAGTTCCACCAAGTTCTTTCTGAATGCTGCGACTCTTCTTGTTTTGAAATCTACCAGTTCTGTGCGGGAATTAAAACAGGAAGTTAGTTAACTAAACACAGTCATTTTGTTCAATAGCAGTACAATCTCAGAGTAACGCAAATGCCATTTACATGTAAACACAATCACAACCAGACACTGTTTGGAGTGACAGAAAAGGACAGAAATCAACAGATACCTTGTTTAGCCGATTCTGAGATTTTCTCAAACTTCTGACAGCAGACCTGTTGGGTGGTTTCTGCCTGAAGGACATCTTTGTTTTTAGCCCTGGCTTTGTCTAGAGCTTTGTTTGCGTTCTCATAATCAACTAATGCCCTTCCTCGTCTGTACAGCAGGTCCTGAAGGGCAGATATCGCATTTCAGAAGTCAGCACAAACACGAAGCCAAATGCAAAACCTCAGAATTTATACGCTTCAACACAGGAATAGTATTACTGTAAAAAAATAATAATAATAAATAAATAAATAAATGCAAATACCACTTCTATGGTCAACTCCTGGTAAAAATGTGTAAAGAAATGTCATGGGGGGGATTCTCTTTATGGGTTAATACCTTAAACTTACACTGAGAATATACAAAGTATATGAAAACCCTTACATTAATATATTAATTAAAAATATACATTAAAAAAGGCACAATTATGGACATTTTCCTTTTTTTTCCCATCTGTCATGTACACTCAAGTGTTTAGAGCTCTTAGGCAGTCATTTGTGAGCTCCAGTTTCATGTCTGAGGTGACATTTCCTTATCAACATGGGGATAATTAGCGCATGCAAAATGAAACAAAAGCATTAGTCACTGACTTTTAAATAGCACCACACATAATGTCCAGATCTATTGTTACAGCCATAATTAAGAACTTTAAAACAGAGCTGTAATGAATCTGCCTTTAACAGAATGTACATGCTCTACCCAGACACAGTAAGGTTAGCTGGGAAAACAAACTAGAAACTATTTGGTAAACCACTGGAGCCTTTTCTTTCATGAAACCACAAATGTCAATGTCTGGAGCTCACTTGAACTTGAGTTATGTGGTAAGATACGACAATTAAGATTTAAGATGTTTTCGGTGAATCTTTGCGAAAACAGAAAATAATCTAAGATGGAGGTGATGTGATCTGCAGTGATGTGGTCTGTTTTTCCTCCAAAGGCAATGGGAAACTTGCTACTGTAGGATTCATGGTATCCAGACTTTATGAAAATCCAAGGGCTTTTAAATAAAACTCGCTGAGAAGAACATACAACTGGGTCAGGGTTGAATGTTAATGACAAAGACCAAAATGGTTTAATGATCACAGTTTTTTTTTTGGGATATGGTAATACCAGTATCCTGACCAAAATTCTATTGAGAACATATACAGTGAGCTGAACAGAACCCTAGATGAATTGGAGCAAGGAGTATTCAGGAAACTTGTACAGATTCCCCCCTTGTTGCCGGAACTACTATGCCCCCTGGGGTATGTCTCCAATGGACCCGTGGGGGTATACTGTGGTGCTGTTTGTTCAGCACATGCCATAAATGCTCACTCAGATTGGGATCTGGGAAGAGGCCAGAGCAACAACTTTGATCTCTCCCCATATGCGGCAGGCTGTTATGCACTGGGTGTTCTGATATCTTTTGAACCTGGCCAGTTTTTTCTTTTTCAGCAATTACTGCTGCACAGGCTATTCTGTGGGATCAGTCCCGATGGGCTAGCCTTCGCTCCTCACAGACAAAAATGAGCCTTGAACCAATTAAATGTTAGATTTCTTTCATATTTTAGGGGATATTTAGCTAATTAACAAAAAATTTTTTTTTTTAGATTTTCTTTTTCATCTTCACCTTACATCAGACAATGTTTGGAAATGACATTTTGATCATGCAGTGTACCTTGGCAGCTTGTGACTCCCGAAGGTAATACTTCAACAAGTCAGCGAGTTTTAAGTCCTCATCAGCAGCAACTCGTGCTTCGATTTTCTACACAGGAAACAGACATATGGTTTAAAAAGGACTACCAGGAAACAAGCAGATGCCCTTATGACCTCTGACACTTTGTATTTCATTACTACAGTCTTGTGTTGGTGTAAAAGTGCTGAGGTTGACTGAGCATTGTACAGTATTTCCTGTCAGAGGAAAACATTTTGAGGAGTAAAACCAGTTAAAATGAATTTATATCATATTACAAGGCTTGGAGCATTGCTGCTCTTACTAGAAGTTACTGTAAACCAGAATATCAGAATATAAATAAATAAATCTACAAATAGACATACCCGTGTTTTCTCAAAAAGCTCAGACACTTTCAAGAAAAATCTACAAAGAAACAAAATAAAGGATTAATAAAATTAGCCAATTCAGAAAGCTTACTAACATTAAAGTATACTTCTAAACAGGAAGTACTTCATTTATTAGTTGGAATACCTAAGAATACACATTGACCTAAAATGACCACTTCAGAAAAGATAGTGATTTCAGAAAAGATAATGTTGACAAATTAAGGCTTTAGCAGTTTGCAATGAGGATTTTTTACAATAAAAAAATAAAAAAATAAATAAAAAAATCACACTATATTTAGATCAAACAAACATTGAACACTATTGGAAAAATATTCTGATAATGTCCTGGATTTTGGATACAAAATCAGTTCCAGTCACGTACTTGCACATGTCCGTTGAGTCCTGGGTCCCTAAAGTGTACAGCGTGGAGGCAATTCTGTTGATGTCTTCTGCAGCACCTGGGTGAAAAAGAAATGCTTGTTACACTGCTCAAGCACAACACACAGCTATTCCTGCACCAGACTTTGCTCTGAAAATCTGATGCCAGTGCACAGACATGAATTGATTCAGTCTACTTTTCATTCCGCTAAAAACACACACTCACCCTGGTTATTCTGCATATCTGTAGGCCCTGTTAAGCTAGCATGGAAAAGAATACCCAACTCACTCAGATTTAGCTCACATAATGACGCATGCCAACAGAGAGCTGACTCGGCCATGAGCAATATTTAGTCAGTGACGTCACTTAAAACTTCTAGTGCTTTCTCTCAGAGAATCCCAAATTCTCAGTAATGAATACAATAAAAGAGCAGAAATAAACCACTGTGCCATCCTGACGTCAGTTCTATACAAAGTGTGTGTGTACATTACTGTACATGTGTGTGTATTTACATCATATAATGCACAGTGAACTACTTCTCTCTTTACTCTCCCACACAGTTTGTGTAGAACTGACATCAGGTTGGCACCTTGAAATGTCAGGGCTTTTTTTGACACATTTGTTACATGAAATAAGACACATTCATGCTCTTTTGGGCTTTAAAGGTACAAAATAAATAAAATGCATATAAATATGTATAAAAGTATAAGACATATAAAAGTAAAAGTTATGTTCTAACGTGCTTCACTTGAAGAATTTGCCCAATACCAGAAGTATTAATTTATTTAAGAAGATTTATATATGTAAATGAATCCAAGATGTGCCAAAAGTCCTCCACATGCTTAGTATGTTTCAAATTACTGTCCTATGTGAACCCTAAGCTTACTTTGATTAAAAGGTGTTTAGTGCCACTTCATGTCTCTTTTTCTGTTTCCCTGGATCCATTTTTTGTCTTTTGTAAATGTCAATCTGCCTTCATTCATGAGAAATATCATCACAAGTACCGCTTTGATACACACACACACACACACTTATATTTAAGCATTCGGCAGGCACCCTTATCCAGAGCGACTTACATTTTTATTGCATTATACATGTGAGCACCTGAGAGTTAAGGGCCTGGCTCAAGGGTCCAAACAATTACAAATTAGTGTGGGGTTTGAACCTGGGACCGTCCGAATTCTAGTCCAATGTCTTAACCACTGACCTGTCCCACGCCCCTCACAGTTTTTAATTGTCCTGACTACCCAATAACAGAAAAATGTGTCCCAAGATTGTTAAGTAATGTTAAAGAATGCTTACATACATGAAAGAACAAGATCTAGTCATGGTAAAGTTTTTTTTGTCTAGTCATCTTTGCCTATTCACCCTTAAGCTGTACATGTTGTGCTTAAATTATAATTTCTGTGTACTGTAAATGAAAATGCTCATATAAAAGAGAAAATAAACATACTTTTGTGGGACCTGATCATCCTATCAGACTTCATGGAGGCGTCCTTGACACGGTTATGGTACTCTAGGAGGAATGTCTTCTCATGTTCAAAAAAGTCATCAACATCCTGTATTCAGACAAAGAGAGAGAGAGAGACATCAGTGATAAATTAACTAAATATGACAAAAGCTAATCATGAACGAATTGTAGGCCAGGTCTCTATGTGCATAAAAAGTTATTAATACATACATATATGAAGAACAATATATGCATTCCAAGCAGTCAATGGTAAATTATTTCTTACAATGTCATCATACAACCAGATGACTGTCACGTGATATTCACATGCCTCACCTTCACACCTGCGACTAGTACTCCATCTGCAGACTTCACCACATTCTTGAAAAAGTCCTCCAATTTCTCCTTCTTGTTTTTGCCTCGTACACTTAGCTGCCATTAGCAGAAGTGAGCAAAAAGGTGGAAGTGAAAAACAACCCCATCACACTAATCAAACATTTTACCAAGCTGATTATTTCCATAAAAGCTAGAGGTATGTTATGAAGTTGCTCTTGATCAAAGAATGGGGATATCTGTTTAGAATAGTTGACAATCAACTGAACAGATGATTCACGCATTCCTAGTTATAACAGGCCAGGAAATGTGGTGCACACTTCAGAAACACACACACTTACATCTTGGTTGTACTCTAAGAAAACATGAAAGTTTAGGTCTTTCCGCAAAACAGGATGCGCAGCAACACGACAGAGGAAAACCTCGTGCATTGCCACAGTCTTCTTAAAGATGGCCAAGTATTCTCTGCAACACAATATGCATAAGCATCACTGATACCGACACTTAAAATAATGCAACACTAAAACTAAGTGAATCATTTTGCCTGGTGTGCAAGTGAAAGTGACTCACGCTTCAAGTTCCTGTTTCATTTTAGTGAATTCTTCCTTGGTCATGGAACCTTCACCCTCACCCAGCTTCTGTAGCTTCTCTCGTGAGGCATCGAAGTCTGGTCTTGGAGGAGCAGGTGGGATCTGGCAATATATCATGATTGTTATAATCATCCTAGCTTCCAAAACTGTTCTGCCTTTTGACTGCCAAAGAGTGATGCTAATGGAGCACTCACATTAATGATATCAGTGGTCACTGTGTCAATCTAAAAATGCATAAAGCAAACGCTGCATCTAATGTTAAGTGCTATGTATAATTTGCTTGAGAGGTATTATATAGCATTCTCTGCAGAGCGCCTGGGTCCAAAGCAAATTTCAAATAAAATAAATCAGCAACAGAGCGAGACAGAATATTAACCAGTGCAGAGACAGATGACTGAGCAGCTACTTCTGTCACACAAAATATTCTTCTTAACTGAATGCACTGGTATAGTTAAGCTGATCAAATCACAGTATAATTAACAGCTTACCTACAATACAAAATGTGTGAACTAAGGATGAGAATCATCAGGGACCACCCAATACGATATCATGATACCCAGGCGCCAAACTCAATTTCTGTTCTTTCTCCAAGTACCACAACTTCATAAATATTCTGATACTATATAAGCTACCTATCAGAATTTGAACACACCTAACTCTATGGTCTTTTCTGATTTTTATTTCTACATTGTACAACAATGCTGATGGCATCCATACTGTAATATGAAGTAATCTCCCTTTGAACAGTTGATATTGAGATGTGTCTGCTACTTACAGTGGTGTGAAAAACTATTTGCCCCCTTCCTGATTTCTTATTCTTTTGCATGTATGTCACACTTAAATGTTTCTGCTCATCAAAAACCGTTAACTATTAGTCAAAGAGAACATAATTGAACACAAAATGCAGTTTTTAAATGAAGGTTTACGTTATTAAGGGAGAAAAAAAAGTCCAAATCTACATGGCCCTGTGTGAAAAAGTGATTGCCCCCCTTGTTAAAAAATAACTTAACTGTGGTTTATCACACCTGAGTTCAATTTCTGTAGTCACCCCCAGGCCTGATTACTGCCACACCTGTTTCAATCAAGAAATCACTTAAATAGGAGCTACCTGACACAGAGAAGTAGACCAAAAGCACCTCAAAAGCTAGACATCATGCCAAGATCCAAAGAAATTCAGGAACAAATGAGAACAAAAGTAATCGAGATCTATCAGTCTGGTAAAGGTTATAAAGCCATTTCTAAAGCTTTGGGACTCCAGCGAACCACAGTGAAGGCCATTATCCACAAATGGCAAAAACATGGAACAGTGGTGAACCTTCCCAGGAGTGGCCGGCCGACCAAAATTACCCCAAGAGCGCAGAGACAACTCATCCGAGAGGCCACAAAAGACCCCAGGACAACATCTAAAGAACTGCAGGCCTCACTTGCCTCAATTAAGGTCAGTGTTCACGACTCCACCATAAGAAAGAGACTGGGCAAAAACGGCCTGCATGGCAGATTTCCAAGGCGCAAACCACTTTTAAACAAAAAGAACATTAAGGCTCGTCTCAATTTTGCTAAAAAAACATCTCAATGATTGCCAAGACTTTTGGGAAAATACCTTGTGGACCGACGAGACAAAAGTTTAACTTTTTGGAAGGTGCGTGTCCCGTTACATCTGGCGTAAAAGTAACACAGCATTTCAGAAAAAGAACATCATACCAACAGTAAAATATGGTGGTGGTAGTGTTATGGTCTGGGGTTGTTTTGCTGCTTCAGGACCTGGAAGGCTTGCTGTGATAGATGGAACCATGAATTCTACTGTCTACCAAAAAATCCTGAAGGAGAATGTCCGGCCATCTGTTCGTCAACTCAAGCTGAAGCGATCTTGGGTGCTGCAGCAGGACAATGACCCAAAACACACCAGCAAATCCACCTCTGAATGGCTGAAGAAAAACAAAATGAAGACTTTGGAGTGGCCTAGTCAAAGTCCTGACCTGAATCCTATTGAGATGTTGTGGCATGACCTTAAAAAGGCGGTTCATGCTAGAAAACCCTCAAATAAAGCTGAATTACAACAATTCTGCAAAGATGAGTGGGTCAAAATTCCTCCAGAGCGCTGTAAAAGACTCGTTGCAAGTTATCGCAAACGCTTGATTGCAGTTATTGCTGCTAAGGGTGGCCCAATCAGTTATTAGGTTCAGGGGGCAATTACTTTTTCACACAGGGCCATGTAGGTTTGGATTTTTTTTCTCCCTAAATAATAAAACCCCTCATTTAAAAACTGCATTTTGTGTTTACTTGTGTTATCTTTGACTAATAGTTAAATGTGTTTGATCATCAGAAACATTTTGTGTGACAAACATGCAAAAGAATAAGAAATCAGGAGGGGGGCAAATAGTTTTTCACACCACTGTATGCTCTGTAAAGCCTTTATAATTGTCCAAATCTAAAGTGCTATTAATTGGTGATTAACTTCTCCAATACAGTAGAGATAAGACTTAGTCTTGCTTTCCTAAGATATGCTTCATGCAAGCCAGTTTCATTACGGTGATTGATGGGTTTTGTAACTGCACTCGACAATGCTGTTCTTGTAAGAACTGTTCCAGAACAGCTGACCTTAAAATATTATATAACTGAACTAAAATTTAATTAAAATAACAACTGACTGTTGTTGTTACTTAATGCAATATGTTTTTTTTTTATTTAGAAATAACCAGTATTGTTCTAGTATGTAGAAAAAAAAAAAAAAAAAAAAAAAATATATATATATATATATATATATGCACACACATGCATACAAACACACACGTTTGTGTGTGCGCGCGCGCGCGCGTGTGTGTGTGTGTACTGTATCCAGAATTTTTTTTTTTTTTAATATATAAATCTACTAGCAGATAACAACTCTGTTACGTCTTTGTAAAACTGGAACAATGCCATTATCTTTTCCTGTTGTACACCATACTTTATATAAATTCATCCCTACATCAGTGCCTAATCAAGCTTTGTGATTCACCCCGCCGGATAATGTAAAAAGCTTGAAATCACTAAGCTGTATTATAATAATAATCCCAACATGTTCAGACCAGCAGTTAAAACAAAATGCACACTTGATCCTATGCTCTGAAAAAAATTCAGAGACAAGAGATGATCTACATTATCACATGTAAAAAGTGCCCCTCTTACTGCTCTGCAGTTTTATGCTTTCCCTAGTCCCAACACGCCTGCACTTAAGCTTAGTAATCAGATCAATATATTTTGAAACCGTGCATGTTATTATGAGCTTCTAGATCCAAGTTGAAAATGACTTCTCTACATTTGTGCCATACTTACAATAAAGCCAGCATATTCCTCGTTCTCCACAAAGGAGTCATGCAGCCAGATGAACTCTTCATGTTGTCTCACTACAGAGAACTCATTCTGCTTGAAGTTGGGAAGTGTGCTCTAGAAAATCATGGCAAAATGTCAGTTAGACATCCAATTCTAAAAGCACGTTTGTCATTGGAAAAGATAAACTGCATAATATCCAAGTACTGCTTGGATCAAATGTTATGTGCATTTTTGCATGGGGTTGAGCTACGTTAGAATATGTCAATATTACACTAAACCGTATGTCATAATACATATTTCTTAAAACTTTTAGAATATAAGTTTTAACTATTTATATATAAAATATATTTTTTGTTACTCATTCTTCCATTTTCCATCTGCTTTTATTTCATTGTTTGCAGTTGAGAGATAAAACTCTAATCAAAATTTGTTCATTAAAAAACAAAAATTACAATGCAAGATTTATGCCACCCAGCCTTATTTTTATTTTATTTTTTTGCATTGCTGCATACCTTTGTATGGACGGTGAACTTCACTTTGTCTCTCTCACTCAGAGCGTCTGAAATGTCCACTTGTAACGTAGCATCGGTCTGAAGGTCAACGTTAACGGCCCTTGGCTGTAAATCATTTTAACAATTCACACTATTAATTCAGTCCACACTAGAGCATAGTGTATAAAATCAATCTTGCTCATATAGGAGTTATGTTCCTGTTGTGCACTGTATGTACAAGTTACATTAATGTTATTTTTTCTACAGTTATTCTCAAGTATCCGTTCTGACACCTTGATTCAATCACTGGCTTTGACCTCAGGGTTTCAATCACTGAATGCAAACGTAAACCAGAAGAACTAATAAAATCACAAGCCGAATTGTTTTTCTTTTATTGCTCGTTTCGCAGTCTGAGCTGAGGATAATGTCCGTGCATCCTCGGGTCGTTGTCGTGTCCTTGTGACTTTGTTCTGGGTTCTCCAGGTTCCTTAAACCTCCCCAGAACATGACAGATGTTCTATATACACTAAATTGTCTACGTGTCTCATTCAGGGGATATTCCCCTTCTCACACTCAGTGTTCCTGAGGTGAGCTCTGCACCCAGGACAGCAATGATGATAAATTAATAAATAAAATAAAAAAAATTAATCATAAAAGAAAAAAGGAAGTTCTGTAAGAATGGGAGAGGAAGCACCGACAAATCCAGGAAAAGTAACTGCACTCTCGGCATTGAAAAAGCCTTTACTGATAACATTTCTCCCTGTTGTGCGTTTGCTAGCCTGAGGTTCAAGACAAACTCTTGTGGATACAAAGAATAATGTGAAAATGACCCAGACTGGTGTTTAAACCTGTGTTAAATGGGTTAATTGGGTTAACGACTGCGCATGTTTGCCGCTTTCTTGCCCAATCGTGATAGCAGCTAGCAAACTGCCAGCAGGAAGTCAAGTGACTCTCAGTACCTGGCTGCTAATAGCCTGTAGCACTCAACGACATTGGCTGGTGTGACGTTACAGCTCAAGTCAATATTATCCGGTAAATCCTGCATGGAATAAATATCTCCAAAATAATTCAGCGGAGTCGAAAAAAGGCAAGCCGAGAAAAAAACAAAATCAACGAAAAAAAACTTACTCCTCTGTCCTCTTCAGAGAGGAAATCGGGACCATCGTCCAGCCCTTCTTGCTATTAAAAGCAAAGCACAAACAGCACAAAATGCGTCGCTTAGACATTTTCTCGACATCCGAGGAAACCTACAGCGAAGACATGCAAGCTAAAAACACTGAGCAGGTTAAAGAAATTGCAAAGAAAAACCTACCATCATGGCTGCTCCTGCGGGTGGAGTACGGATCCGGCGATGGGGTGTGACGTCACGTGAGGCCGCGGATCCAGTGGGCGGAGCCTTGAGAAGTGTCACCAGGCCACTACTGCACGAGCCAGCAAGCTCACGTCTATTTTATTTATTTTTGTTGTTGTTTGTTTATTATTTGTTGTTTTATTCTGGCTATTATTTATTTATTATTTATTTATTTGCATATTTCTATTAAGTTTGTATATTTTATTACGTATATATATAATTTATGTGTTATTGTTCTGTTAACTGTGGATAGTTAATTTTTTATATATAATTAAATTTTTATACCCAAAGCTTCTGTTATACTTTATTCTTTCAATTTTGTAATTCTTATTATTTCAAAAAAGAATAATAAAAAGCACATTTTTAAAGAAGAAATTGAGTAAATAGTACATTTGTCAACTTACAACTCCAGGGTCCCGGTTCGATTCCCACCTTGGTGGGTTTTCTCCAGGTACTCTGGTTTCCTCCCACACTCCAAAGACAGAAGATTAAGCTAACTGTCGTTTCCAAATTGCCTGTAGTTGTGTAAATGAGCATGTGGAATGTGTGTATATATGTGTGTGTGTGTGTGTTTGTGTGTGTGTCCTGTGATGCATTGGCACCCCCTCCAGGGTGTACACCGCCTCGTGCCCTAAGTCTCCTGGCATAGGCTTCAGGCCCCTAATGACCCGGTATACAGGACATAGCGGTATAGACAATGAGTAAATAGTAATTATTAAAAAGAGAAAAATAACATTTCAAGTTTTCAACATCATTCTAATTCTAACTAAATGTGAAAAAGAATACAGTTAAATATCTATAGAAATGAATGACTCATATTGTTATGAATGGCATTTCATTCACTGGAAGGTGGCATGGTGGTGTAGTGGTTCGCACTGTCGCCTTGCACCTCCAGGGCCCAGGTTTGATTCCTGTCTCTGTGTGTATGGAGCTTGCATTTTCTCCCCGTGCTTGGTGGGTTTCCTCTGGGTACTCCGGGTTCCTCCCACAGTCCAAAGACATGTAGATTAGACTAATTGGCGTTTCCAAATTGTAGTGTATGTGTTTGTGGCCTGTGATGGATTGGCACCCTTTCCAGGGTGTACCCCGCCTCATGCCCTAAGCCTCCTTGGATAGGCTCCAGGCCCCCGCGACCCTGAATACGGGATACAATGGTCACCACTGACCTCCACGTTCCCTAGTTGGACTACAGTGGTTCCGAGATGGATGAATGGATGGATACAAATATTTAATTAAATTAAGTATTCTGCAGTTTGTGAAGGTAATGCTAATACACAGCTTACTAACAATCATCCTAATCTGTATAAGGTTAAGCTTGAATTTGGTGCTTTGTGACATTTAGATGTTCATCTCAGGCAGAGTATATTATACAATGCAGCCATGTATTTTTTTAAGATATAGTTCTGTGAGAATGGAGATAAGGCACATAGTGGCACATTGGAAACGCCTATTTAATACAAGTACAAATATTATACTGAACCTGCGATATATTGAACTACAAAATTTCTTAAGTTGAAATGGATTGCCATTATATTACAAGATCCCATATTCATATAGCAATGAGAAGATAAGTTTTCTGAGGCACTTTTAACTACAAATTAATTAATTTCATATCCAGCACCTGCTTTTTCCTGGTCTGGATCACAAGAACACACCCTAAACAGATTACCACTCACACAGGGCATCCTGCACACATATTAACATAATTACTGTACACATGCATTCACAATTTAGCACTGTCAGTATACATACTGGCATGTTTTGGAAGGAAACACGAAAACCCAAAGGAAACCCACACATATAAGGGGAGAGCATGCACAAAAGTACAAAAACTGAGCTCAGGATCAAACCATGAATGCTGGAGCTATTAAGCACTAATACCTGCTGCAAACAAGTAAGATATGAAAATAATTGTGCTCATTTTAATGGATATGATAGTTTTAATGTACATAAAACTATATGTGTGGCAGCAAATATTATTATCTTGTTATAGCACAGAAATATTTGGCAAGTTAGGCAGGATTTGTAAGGAGGAAATCTTTATTTATCTATCATTATGCGATTTAAGTGAGGTACAACTTATAAGCACTATGCACTGTTCATATTTTGGCATGTATTGTAGTGAGCTACTGTATTTGTTTGAGGCTATGAACCACACAATTAGAAAATAAATTTTTGAAAAAAAAAATTTGTATTAATTATGATGAACTATGATGAAACACCTGTGTTTTAAGGAAAAGGTGGTGTTTTGTAAAAACGTAGGTAAAAACTAGTGAATCAGTGAACCTACTTCATCTCCATGACAACACATTCATTTCCTTTCCAATAATGTTGTGTCATCTGGATTATATTTTCTAATAAAGTGCACTGCTTTTTTTCACTTTTTTTTTTTAAATCTCACTTTAAGTCTTGCAGTGTACTGGAGGCTGATGACCATTTTCAAATTGCCTGTGGTGTGTGTATCCAGGTCATACCCTGCCTTGGCGTAGGGTCCAGGCCCCTCTTAACCCAACACAGGATAAGCAGCATAGGAAATATATTGATATGTTTATTTATTTGGCAGATTCTTATGCAGGGATTTAAGGAACGTAAAGCATCAGCATCAGATAGCATTACTCGTTAATAGTTGTTAATAGCTTAACTACATTTGGTTATACACAACTTTTTATATTGTACCGCTATTATTACAGCTAATATTATAAATTATTATGCTAACTGTTTTTTTTAATAGGGTGGTTTACTAGCAGAAATGCAAAATCCTTTTTTTAAATAAAAAACTGCAGACATTAAAAACAGAACCAGTCAAAAGTTTGGACACACCTTCTAAATCATTGAAAATAATTATGAAATAACATATCGCATTAGGTAATTAAGTAACAACAATCAGTTGTTACTTTAAGACACAAAGGTCAGCTGTTCTGGAATAGTTCTTGCAAGAACAGCATTTGCAAACCCCATCAAGCACAATGATGAAACTGGCTCTTGTGAAGACCTTCCCAGGAAAGCAAAGCCAAACGTTCATTTAGAGTTACCAGCCCAAAAGCACTGATTGTCAGCATCTCAAATTAGAGCCTTTATGAATGATTTACAGAGCATAAGTAGCAGACACATCTCAATATCTACTTTTCTAAGGAGATTATTGCATATTTTGCATGCCTTCAGCATTGCTTTACAGTGTAGAAAAAAATATAAATCAGAAAAGACCATGGAGTTTGAAGGTATCCAAACTTTTAATTCATACCGTATACACTCTGTATAATTGTCTATTATTATTATTATTATTACAAACCGGATTCCAAAAAAGTTGGGACACTAAACAAATTGTGAATAAAAACTGAATGTAATGATGTGGAGATGGCAAATGTCAATATTTTATTCAGAATAGAACATAGATGACAGATCAAAAGTTTAATCTGAGAAAATGAATCTTATTGAAGGAAAAATATGGTGATTCCAAATGTCACGGTGTCAACAAATCCCAAAAATGTTGGGACAAGTAGCAATAAGAGGCTGGAAAAAGTAAATTTGAGCATAACGAAGAGCTGTAAGACCAATTAACAGTAATTAGGTTAATTGGCAACATGATTGGGTATAAAAAGAGCTTCTCAGAGTGGCAGTGTCTCTCAGAAGCCAAGATGGGTAGAGGATCACCAATTCCCACAATGTTGCGCAGAAAGATAGTGGAACAATATCAGAAAGGTGTTACCCAGCGAAAAATTTCAGAGACTTTGCAGTTATCATCATCAGCTGTGCATAATATCATCCGAAGATTCAGAGAATCTGGAACAATCTCTGTGCGTAAGGGTCAAGGGTGTAAAACCATACTGGATGCCCGTGATCTCCGGGCCCTTAAACGACACTGCACCACAAACAGGAATGCTACTGTAAAGGAAATCACAGAATGGGCTCAGGAATACTTCCAGAAACCATTGTAAGTCAACACAATCCACCGTGTCATCCGCCGTTGCCAGATGAAACTCTACAGTGCAAAGAAGAAGCCATTTCTAAGCAAGATCCACAAGCACAGGCGTTTTCATTGGGCCAGGGATCATTTAAAATGAAGTGTGGCAAAATGGAAGACTGTTCTGTGGTCAGACGAGTCACGATTCGTAGTTCTTGTTGGAAATGTGGGACGCCATGTCATCCGGACCAAAGAGGACAAGGACAACCCAAGTTGTTATCAACGCTCAGTTCAGAAGCCTGCATCTCTGATGGTATGGAGTTGCATGAGTGCGTGTGGCATGGGCAGCTTGCATGTCTGGAAAGGCACCATCAATGCAGAAAAATACATTCAGGTTCTAGAACAACATATGCTCCCATCCAGACGTCATCTCTTTCAGGGAAGACCCTGCAATTTTCAACAAGATAATGCCAGACCACATTCTGCATCAATCACAACATCATGGCTGCGTAGGAGAAGGATCCGGGTACTGAAATGGCCAGTCTGCAGTCCAGATCTTTCCCCTATAGAGAACATTTGGCGCATCATAAAGAGGAAGGTGCGACAAAGAAGGCCCAAGACGATTGACCAGTTGGAGAGAGCATTCCTATTTCTAAACTTGAGAAACTGGTCTCCTCGGTCCCCAGACGTCTGTTGAGTGTTGTAAGAAGAAGGGGAGATGCCACACAGTGGTGAAAATGGCCTTGTCCCAACTTTTTTGGGATTTGTTGACACCATGACATTTTGATTCACCATATTTTTCCCTTAAAATGATACATTTTCTCAGTTTAAACTTTTGTTTCGTGATTTATGTTCTATTCTGAATAAAATATTGACATTTGCCATCTCCACATCATTGCATTCAGTTTTTATTCACAATTTGTTTAGTGTCCCAACTTTTTTGGAATCCGGTTTGTATTATTATTATTATTATTATTATTATTATTATTATATTTTGACAAAGAAGCTTCAACTTTATCAAAAGGGCAATTTGGTTTGGTTTAAAATCATTAGTAGCTTTCTGTGGCCAAAAAGAATAAATTAGATATCTAGAAGTGAACCTTTCTCTGAAGTGCTGGAAGGTTGCCAAGTTACATCTACAAAGCAGCTTGTCCAACACCACCAATTATATATGAACACTAGCTGTAAACCTTACCACAGAGATACCACTTAAAACTACACTGAAAGACATTGCGGTAAGAAATTCACCTCGTTTCAGAAGCACAGATTCACAATGAACTCTATTTATAGAACATTAAAATGCAAAAAAGTATCAAGCAATTTTGTCTGTCCTCTCTACTGTGTTGCCTGAGGCAGGCCTGAATTGTTTGTATGACATACAACATAAAATGTTTGCAGTATTAACACTAGGTGGCATCTCAAGCATATAAGACTATATAATAAGACTGCACCGCTTAGGCCAAAACAATAAAAAAAAAAGGCGCAAAATTTCTGTTAGCCAAATATTATTACTTGTTTATTTTCACATTGAATGGAATTGATCAGCACATTTTAATGATGTTCACTTTTAGGTGCACCAGGGAGAAAACAGCTGGAGCAATTCCAGTGGAAAATGTTTTGGTTATTAGAAAAATATAAGAACGGACGGTAGTCACATCTGAAGGCTGGTGTATACACAAATGTAATTAACACTAAGAGTTATTTTTTCAAAATGATCACCTACTATAACTGAAAATCCATGGATTTTTCACAGTGAAATTATTGAGGAAGAAGAAGGCCATGTTTGTCACATATATCCTACGGCAAAGAGAAATTCTTCAGAATAGTTCCCAGTTTTAGTGGGCTCAATGCTCAGGGTCAGACATGACTAAGCACCCCAGGAGCCTGAACTCACGACATTCTGAGCACTAACTCAGAGTCTTATCTCTTTAAGCTTCCTCTACCAATGTAGTAATGAGATGTGATGTAATATACAGTGGTGTGAAAAACTATTTGCCCCCCTCCTGATTTCTTATTGTTTTGCATGTTTGTCACACAAAATGTTTCTGATCATCAAAAACCGTTAACTATTAGTCAAAGATAACATAATTGAACACAAAATGCAGTTTTTAAATGAAGGTTTACGTTATTAAGGGAGAAAAAAACCTCCAAATCTACATGGCCCTGTGTGAAAAAGTGATTGCCCCCCCTTGTTAAAAAATAACTTAACTGTGGTTTATCACACCTGAGTTCAATTTCTGTAGTCACCCCAGGCCTGATTACTGCCACACCTGTTTCAATCAAGAAATCACTTAAATAGGAGCTACCTGACACAGAGAAGTAGACCAAAAGCACCTCAAAAGCTAGACATCATGCCAAGATCCAAAGAAATTCAGGAACAAATGAGAACAAAAGTAATTGAGATCTATCAGTCTGGTAAAGGTTATAAAGCCATTTCTAAAGCTTTGGGACTCCAGCGAACCACAGTGAGAGCCATTATCCACAAATGGCAAAAACATGGAACAGTGGTGAACCTTCCCAGGAGTGGCCGGCCGACCAAAATTACCCCAAAAGCGCAGAGATGACTCATCCGAGAGGCCACAAAAGACCCCAGGACAACATCTAAAGAACTGCAGGCCTCACTTGCCTCAATTAAGGTCGGTGTTCACGACTCCACCATAAGAAAGAGACTGGGCAAAAACGGCCTGCATGGCAGATTTCCAAGGCGCAAACCACTTTTAAGCAAAAAGAACATTAAGGCTCGTCTCAATTTTGCTATAAAACATCTCAGTGATTGCCAAGACTTTTGGGAAAATACCTTGTGGACCGACGAGACAAAAGTTGAACTTTTTGGAAGGTGCGTGTCCCGTTACATCTGGCGTAAAAGTAACACAGCATTTCAGAAAAAGAACATCATACCAACAGTAAAATATGGTGGTGGTAGTGTGATGGTCTGGGGTTGTTTTGCTGCTTCAGGACCTGGAAGGCTTGCTGTGATAGATGGAACCATGAATTCTACTGTCTACCAAAAAATCCTGAAGGAGAATGTCCGGCCATCTGTTCATCAACTCAAGCTGAAGCGATCTTGGGTGCTGCAGCAGGACAATGACCCAAAACACACCAGCAAATCCACCTCTGAATGGCTGAAGAAAAACAAAATGAAGACTTTGGAGTGGCCTAGTCAAAGTCCTGACCTGAATCCTATTGAGATGTTGTGGCATGACCTTAAAAAGGCGGTTCATGCTAGAAAACCCTCAAATAAAGCTGAATTACAACAATTCTGCAAAGATGAGTGGGCCAAAATTCCTCCAGAGCGCTGTAAAAGACTTGTTGCAAGTTATCGCGAACGCTTGATTGCAGTTATTGCTGCTAAGGGTGGCCCAACCAGTTATTAGGTTCAGGGGGCAATTACTTTTTCTCACAGGGCCATGTAGGTTTGGATTTTTTTTTCTCCCTAAATAATAAAACCCCTCATTTAAAAACTGCATTTTGTGTTTACTTGTGTTATCTTTGACTAATAGTTAAATGTGTTTGATGATCAGAAACATTTTGTGTGACAAACATGCAAAAGAATAAGAAATCAGGAGGGGGGCAAATAGTTTTTCACACCACTGTATGCTCATCAGTCTGCTATAGTTTACTGAGTTATAGTGATGCAATCACAGGTTGTTTACTTGTGAACTTCTTGTGAACTTATAATTAGCTCTGTTATAGAGTATGCATAACAGAAGACCCTCATAAAGTATTTACTGCACAATATCTATCAAGAATATCTGATTTGTATTATTTCACCTCAAGGCTAAAGCTAATACTTTTGCAACTTGGCACGGTTAGCACAATGCCACGGTATCTTACTTGTATTGTGTTTTCCATTGTACTTATTTTATCCTATTTTGATTTTGTTTGCTGTTTGTAGGTTTTGTATAACCTGTGCCTCACGTAAAACGTAAGCATTTTATCTATGCCTCACTATAAGCATTTTGAAGTACATACTGTATGTTTCAACATACTGTGCAAATGATAAAAAAAAAATCTAATTGGCCGAATAATAATTATAACAATACAATAAACACGCAATAAACAACAACTCCAGCAAAACAAAATAAGATCATTTAGGCCTCACCCTAGCTGTCATCCTCTGTAATAACACATTGAGTAACTTTGCACAAGGTTTTAATCTTGTGACTCTGGAGTGTCAAATTTCCCAGCATGGATCATGTTTCTCTGCAAATAAACATTCTCATAGCATGTTACTTATGCACAGAATGAGGGATTAAAACTGCTACATTTGGTTGTAGACATACAGATGACATTTGCCATTGTACAGAGCTACTGGGGAAACAAATCAGCAAAAAAAAACACAACTGTAAGACTTGCAATAAAAATCATGTTCTAGATTGACATCTCTAATTAGGCCTTCATCACCCATGATCTGAACACTATCAGCTAATGTCTTACTATTCCTTTTACTCTTCTCCTCTGTTGAAATTGTTCTTTCTTGTACATTTTGCAAAAGTTATTGCGACCTGTGCTCACACCACACAGCCTCTCAGAGGGCACAGTCTTTTTCATAGCAAGGAAAGAGCAAGGAGAGAGCAAGGAGAGGTCACTTGTTTATTTTCAGCCGCTTATTCAAACAGATGCAGGACTAACATAAAAGCCCTTTGTTTCAAGCACATACAAGCTCTATCTAATGATGTATTAAATGGATACATATACCATTAACATCTTCATATCTTTACAGGAAGTATAGTAATTGGTCTAAAAATATTGTACAACTATTTTCAAACATTATAGATTCACAGCAAATATTATATTAAAACACTCAGAAACCTGTCCAAAAAAATACCAAAGGACTAACGCATTGGTGATAAAACCCAGTCATTAAAGTGTTAAAGATAAAGGGATTTTAATAACATTTCTCATACAGAAAGCCATGGTTCAGACCAAGCCCTACTCCATGTGTCTGGGCTACAGCTTGGCTAGTTGCATAAGCACTACTAGAAGGTTCCTGATCTTTTGAGACAACAGTAGTGGCAGTCACAGTCTACTCTACCAAAACACTATATTCATAGCATGGCTTTAATTCCAATGAAATTTCTACTCTATTTTTACCCATAATCTAATAATTATCATAATCAACATGTTGTGCTTTTTACAAGTAGACTGAGCACTGACCCTGAGTTTTTTTTTTATTTTTATGAAGCCGCGTTATGTGCATTTAAATACACCATTTTGTTTATTGCCACCATTCACAAGTGTGAAAAACACTCCTTAAAACAGTGCCCAAGCTGCTCAAGCAGGCCTCCCTTTCGCAGCTCTTTGGAGGCATGTTCAGTTTTGCCATTTGTGGACAACGATGACAAGACACAAAAGCATGTTGGCCATAAATAGCACCAAGCGGCAGAGGATTGCTCACTACCGGCAGATCAAATTCTCCAAAGGGAGAAGCAGCCCCTGGCTTCAAGCCCAGTTCAACTCGAGGACTCATAGCATTTTCACAGATTCTCTTGAAGCACATGAATATGACCGGGTGGTTAATTAAATTAATATCATACCAGATGACATCTGGTAACATCAAGAAAAACAGACAAACCTGACAACAAAAATAAGTTATGTTCTGTTCAGTTTACACTATGCAAAAGTATAACTTCAGGCTTAAATTAAGTCAAACTGTTGCAAAATAATTGCAGTAGCTGAAGAAAATTTTATATATACTAGATCTTCTATGGGGTTCAGGTCAGGTGAGTTGGCTGGCCAATCAAGTAATCAACCAGGATATCAAGTAATATCCTGGTCAGCAAACCATTTAGTGGTAGTTTTGGCACTGTGGGCAAGTCCTGCTGGAAAATTATCATCTCCACAAAGCTTGTGAGCATGAAGTGCTCTAAAATCTCCCAATACAATGATGCGTTAACTTTGGACTTGATAAAACACCAACACCAGCAGAAGACATGGCACCCCAAATCATCACTGACTGTGGAAATTTCAAGCAGCTTGGATTCTGTGCTCTTCCACTTTTCCTCCAGATTTTAGGACTTTAGGATTTCCAAATGAAATCTGAAAAAATGGCTTCAGACCACTGAGCAATTGTCCATTTTTTTTCTTCTTAGCCCAGAAATTATACTTCTGATGTTGTCTCTGGTCTATGTCCATTTTAAGGCTAGAGTTACTCCACTCCTTTCAAAATTTTCTCTTTCAAGTTCTTGGATTAGCTTTGCTTTACAATCCTCTTAAACCTGTGGTCATCCATGTTGCCTGTGCACCTTTTCCTAACACATTTTCCCCTTCCAGTGAACTTTCCATGAATATGCTTGAATACAACAGTCTGTGAACAGTCAGCCCAATTGTCAATTATCTTCTGTGGCTTATCCTCCTTGTGGAGCAGCCATCCCACATATGGAAATAGACTAAGAGATACCCAGTATTTACACTGTATGAATAGTAATTTACTCAAACTCTAAATTAAATATTCCAATATTTTAAGACATTGGATTTTCATAAGCTGTGAGCCATAATCATCTAAATGAAAAAAAAAAAAGACTTGAAATATTTCTATTTACATGTAATCACTCTAGAACAAGTTTCACTTTAAACGATATTACAAAAAAAACCTACAATATTCACATTTTAGATACACTGTATATAGTTATTGAGTAAATATAATAAGACAGAAATAAATAAACAAATAAATATGCATGCCCTACGCTCTACTGAAATAATAAAAAAGAAAGACTAATGACAAGCTGTGTTGTATGCCACAAGGTTTTATTGCAAAGTGGCAACCTCACAGATCTCAAAAAAAAAAAAGTTTAATTTAAGGCTGCAACTGCAGATATTGCCATCTTTACAGATATTATGCATTCTCTTTTAGTGTTTAAAAAATAACAACCAAGCAGGACCTCCTCCTTATTCATGTACTGTACAATCGAATGAAAATAAGGCTGTCCATTTGCACTTCAGGAATGAAAATGGTGGTGACTTCAATATGGTGACAAACACAGCAATTCCATAGACCCCCATGCCCAGTTTTGTCTCAACTTGTAGTGTATAAACAAGTGCTTTCATAGCTGCATAGTACTCAACATATTAGCCATGTCAAATTAGGCTGATTAGGTAGAGCATTTTAAATAAATACTTCAAAACGTAGAGTGCAAAGTGCTCGCAATTGGTTAATGCAACCCTGTGAAGCATTAACAGAAATGCATTCTCATGTCGGTTACAGTAGTACAGAATAGCTCAGTGATATCTCTGTAGTAGAAAAAGATAAACACTGGACAATGTATGTTTGTGCAGGGAGGACTTATAACGTATAATACTGATTCATGGCATTGTTGTTAGGCAAAACATGCTACAAGATAAACTTTTTGGGGAACATAAAAAACAGGGTTTGAAAACAAGAGTTTGCAATAAATTGCTAAATTTGAATATGTTAGTGAGATCTCTTTCATATGGAAAAATAAAAACTAAAAAAAATAGAGAAAACTTAAAACTATTCCTTCAGGATCAAATACAGCTGCTAGGATAGAAAGCAAGTGGAATCCAGATGGCCGGTGTTTATTAATTTTTACAATGGTCGTCCTTCCAATGATACAACCACATTGCCTCCCAATTTTTCTGCCAGGGTTGAGCGGTCCTGAATATCGTCCAAGCCATTGACTTGCCACTCATGTTTGATACCTGAAACCAGTGCCACAAATACAGTCAATATTAGAAATTGGTCGCCATCATGAAATGTGTGAACCACTTAAAAATAACCAGAATATCAAATATATGCCTACTAGTAATCTGTAATACAAAGATTTGGGAGAAACATAGATAAGAATTCACCTGTAAACTTCTTTTTAATAGCGTCTTTGGAACTAGCATATATCATCTTGCTTTTTAATGGCGCACCTTCAGGGGCCCTGGATACACACAAATCAAGTACAGTGATTTGCAGTTTTTTCAAGATTCATGAAGACATTATGGATGAAATAACTTGTAAGCGTATGCATTATGTGACAATATAGGTAGTCACATACCAAAATATAAATACCAAGTCTTCTTTTTTGGACTCTTTTGTTTCATAAGTGGCATCATACAAGCCATATCTGCAGTCGTTTAGAGGTAGGAGCTTTACAAAACAGGCATATGGATCATCAACAGTCTCTCCGATATCGCCAACAAGGATCTGCTTGCCCTCCTCGACGATAATCTTCTTCTTGTCATCACTGAGGCAGAACAGCACAGCCTTTTTGCGTTTTTTGACCTCGTCCGAGGTTGAGGATTTTCTCACTTTCATGTCATTGAAGACCTTAATGACTTCATCATTAACAGTTACTCCTGAAGCCTACGGGTGAAAAAGTGTAGAGACAGTGAATCAATATGTGTACAAGACAAAAGGTCTTAAAGTCTTAAAGAAATTGCACAAAACTAAAGCAGGTGCTTCCAGAGGTTTCAATTAATTATATTCTTCACAATGTAAGCTAGTTAAGGGTTTATGTAATTGCTACAGGTAACAACCTGACATAGTTACCAAAATGTTTAAGGACAAAATAACGAGCTAATTTCTTCTCACTGGTGCTCATTTGAGTCCTTGTAGTTGTGTCAATTTTCTTCACACAGACCAAGTTAGCATTGATTGCTAGCTGTAGTTCTACTCTGCCTGGGACAGTGTGGCCGGACATTCAGAGGTATGAAACAGGCGGGACTTCGATTTTTTTTTTGTTGCTTTTTTAAGCAGGCATTATCTATGTTTATCAGGCGAATGCAAGGATAATTTGGAATTACTATTTATACACAGAACAATCTGGTATCTTCATTTGGAAGTGAAGAGGCGCGCTTGTGACCTGCTCACCAGTGAGCTAGCTGAAGTCTCGGGTCTGCCAGTTAGCCATGAATTAGCTTATAAACCGACCGGCACAGCGGCATGGTACAGCTAAACCCTGCTGGACTCATCGTGGCCACAAATAGCGCGTTCCGTAGAAAAGTTTCATTTACACGCGACAGAAAATCCGTTTTGTCTGATTGTCAGTTAGACTAAAGGTTTTAACGTTTCCGAGGAGTTTGCTGAATAAACGCTGGCTAACGTTACATTAAAAGTGATTACCGTTATAAAGTAGGAGCTAAAATTAATTTAAAATGGCTGCCGAAGGCTCAAGGCCCTGGCCGTAGATGTCCCAAACTGGAACTGATTTAATTAGTGACTGGTGAGGGACATGAGCGCAGACCGCACGCATATAAACCCCATCAAGCGCAATGGCCGAAAACGCTGATTATAACGGCACCGCGTGTCGCGTTCGGCGGAGTGAGCAAGCGACAAAAGTTAAATGAGTTCTTAAAATAATATTTTGTAAAGGACTAACTTTCAGCGATGGATCAGATTTTCGGAGAGAATTAAAAAGATAAAACAACTCACCATGTTGTCTGAAGGTATCTGGTTTGCGCTGAATGTGAGAAATTTCTTGGTAACTTCTATGAGGGAATGTGAGCGCGCGACCGTGTGAGCCCGAGACCACGAGGAGGGAGGGGGAGAAAGAGGGGCGCGCGCGCGTGCTAACCACTGCACAGTCGCAGTGACGGACCGATTCTGCAGTGGCAGTGAGAACGACCGCGTGACCGATCACTGCACACCACAGATCTGCGGCACAAATGGCTGCGTTACCACCGCAAAGATGCATGTCACAATCACTGCATCGTACCGTTATGAAGCGCTAATTGGCACGTGATAACCACTGCACCATACAATTTCTGTACAGTGCAATTGTAAGGCCCTAACAGGCACGTGACTACTTCTGAAATGTACAGTTCTGTATTTTAGACAGGCATGGGACCACCACAACACTACATTTGTGAGGTGCAAGGTGGGCATGTGACAACCATTGCACAATACAGTTCTGCAGTGAAAAGGGGCCTGTTACTGCATTATAAACAGATATGGGACCACCATGGGCACAGTACAGGTGTGAGGTGCAAATAGGCATGTAAACATGTAAGCAGGGTACGTTTGTAAAGCGTAAACAGGCACATGGAAAGCACTGCACAGAACAATTCTGGGGAGCAGCGGGGTACCTGACCACTGGTTCACTGTATCCAAACAGGCTCGTGACCACCACTACACACTACAGGTCTGTGGTGCACACATGTTGTACTCTTCTGCTACATTCTTCAAGGCAAACAGACACATGACCACTACTGCAAACTAAAGTTCTATGTTACAGGTTTGTGTAATGACCACAACACACTAGTGTCCGGCAGTGCAAACAAGTATAGGACTGCCACTGCATGGTGTGGTGTAAGGGTCCTTGCAGAAAAATAAGTGAACAAAACTTATTGCAATAAAGTTGTCTTCAGAGCATTCATACAAGAAACTAGGTTCTGCAAACAAATGCGTGCCCACATATATATATATATATATATATATATATATATATATATATGTAATATATATATATATATATATATATATATATATATATATATATGTATGTATAGAACTGGGCACTCATTTGTGTGTGTGTGTGTATATATATATATATATATATATATATATATATGTATTGAACTGGGCACTCATTTGTGTATATATATATATATATATATATATATACAGTGGTGTGAAAAACTATTTGCCCCCCTCCTGATTTCTTATTCTTTTGCATGTTTGTCACACTTAAATGTTTCTGCTCATCAAAAACCGTTAACTATTAGTCAAAGATAACATAATTGAACACAAAATGCAGTTTTTAAATGAAGGTTTACGTTATTAAGGGAGAAAAAAAAACTCCAAATCTACATGGCCCTGTGTGAAAAAGTGATTGCCCCCCTTGTTAAAAAATAACTTAACTGTGGTTTATCACACCTGAGTTCAATTTCTGTAGTCACCTCCAGGCCTGATTACTGCCACACCTGTTTCAATCAAGAAATCACTTAAATAGGAGCTACCTGACACAGAGAAGTAGACCAAAAGCACCTCAAAAGCTAGACATCATGCCAAGATCCAAAGAAATTCAGGAACAAATGAGAACAAAAGTAATTGAGATCTATCAGTCTGGTAAAGGTTATAAAGCCATTTCTAAAGCTTTGGGACTCCAGCGAACCACAGTGAGAGCCATTATCCACAAATGGCAAAAACACGGAACAGTGGTGAACCTTCCCAGGAGTGGCCGGCCGACCAAAATTACCCCAAGAGCGCAGAGACGACTCATCCGAGAGGCCACAAAAGACCCCAGGACAACATCTAAAGAACTGCAGGCCTCACTTGCCTCAATTAAGGTCAGTGTTCACGACTCCACCATAAGAAAGAGACTGGGCAAAAACGGCCTGCATGGCAGATTTCCAAGGCGCAAACCACTTTTAAGCAAAAAGAACATTAAGGCTCGTCTCAATTTTGCTAAAAAACATCCCAATGGTTGCCAAGACTTTTGGGAAAATACCTTGTGGACCGACGAGACAAAAGTTGAACTTTTTGGAAGGTGCGTGTCCCGTTACATCTGGCATAAAAGTAACACAGCATTTCAGAAAAAGAACATCATACCAACAGTAAAATATGGTGGTGGTAATGTGATGGTCTGGGGTTGTTTTGCTGCTTCAGGACCTGGAAGGCTTGCTGTGATAGATGGAACCATGAATTCTACTGTCTACCAAAAAATCCTGAAGGAGAATGTCCGGCCATCTGTTCGTCAACTCAAGCTGAAGCGATCTTCGGTGCTGCAGCAGGACAATGACCCAAAACACACCAGCAAATCCACCTCTGAATGGCTGAAGAAAAACAAAATGAAGACTTTGGAGTGGCCTAGTCAAAGTCCTGACCTGAATACTATTGAGATGTTGTGGCATGACCTTAAAAAGGCGGTTCATGCTAGAAAACCCACAAATAAAGCTGAATTACAACAATTCTGAAAAGATGAGTGGGCCAAAATTCCTCCAGAGCGCTGTAAAAGACTCGTTGCAAGTTATCACAAACGCTTGATTGCAGTTATTGCTGCTAAGGGTGGCCCAACCAGTTATTAGGTTCAGGGGGCAATTACTTTTTCACACAGGGCCATGTAGGTTTGGATTTTTTTCTCCCTAAATAATAAAACCCCTCATTTAAAAACTGCATTTTGTGTTTACTTGTGTTATCTTTGACTAATAGTTAAATGTGTTTGATGATCAGAAACATTTTGTGTGACAAACATGCAAAAGAATAAGAAATCAGGAGGGGGGCAAATAGTTTTTCACACCACTGTATACACACAAGAAAGGCTGTGTGTGTGTTCTTTGTGTGTTTGCACAGGCAGTTCCGTCATAGGCATGTCTTAGTTGTTCCTCGCTGAATGTAACAGTAGGGCTACACCATGTCACAATGGGACGTAAAAGTAGGAAGCATCATCATTAATTTGTATGACATACTATGAGCGTGTTACAGGCGTTCTTCACTGAATATAACAGTGGGTACGTCAAGTCGAGCTCATAGCTACTGAAAAACCATGGATCAGATTGCAAAGTGTCTACAGCAATGGTGCATTTGACGAGATAATGAAACCCCGGTTCAGACCCAGACACATCGAAATTGACAGCACATACGACAAGTAAGGACTGGCAAAACATAGGAGCAGTATGAGGAGCGGCAGCGAGTTGACTGCACACTCCATTTGCAGATAATGATACACCGGAATTTCAGCAGTTATGAACGTCTTCTGAAGAAAGTCATTTGAAATATTGTCGAGAACCTCCTCAGGCCATTCCTCCAAGTCCTCCAGTGTGCGAGGCTTTGCCCTGTACACCTCCTCCTTTGCGTAGCCCAGAGCTGGACTGGGACCAAAAAAACGGCCCTGGCATTTTTGGCCAAAGCGGCCCACCATGATTATTTAAACAAAATGCTGAGGCATATGACACATCAAAGGATATATGCGCTCACTGTTTCGTTTCAAACATTAATCCACAGTAACCTGCATGGAAGCGAATAACCTTGATAAAAAAATATTCTTAATTATTCATTCATTCATTCATTCATTCATTTTCTATACCGCTTAATCCTGCGTTCAGGGTCGCGGGGGACCTGGAGCCTATCCCAGGAGACTTCGGGCACTAGGCGGGGTACACCCTGGGCAGGGTGCCAATCCATCGCAGGGCACACACACATACACACACTCACACACCCAATCACACACTACGGGCAATTTAGGAACGCCAATTAGCCTAACCTGCATATCTTTGGACTGTGGGAGGAAACCGGAGTACCCGGAGGAAACACACCAAGCACGGGGAGAACATGCAAACTCCATGCACACAGAGACGGGAATCGAGCCTGGCCGGGGAATCGAACCCAGACCCTGGAGGTGCAAGGCAACAGTGCTAACCACTACACCACCACGCCGCCATTCTTAATTATTATTATTGTTATTACACAGTCTTTTATTACTCTCATTACAATACTCAGACTTGGAAGAGAAGGCCACAGTGACAAAATTCCCTTCTGTTTTATTCATTGTTATAGACAGACTCATCTCAAACTCTGGTCGAACTCTAAATAGCAGATTTTGTCAATTGGAGATGAGGGCTGGCCAGGAGGGAGGCAGGGCGTGGCCTGAGATTTCATTGGACTAGCTCAATGTCCTTTAAGACAGTCAACCAATGGGCAGCGATTCGTGTCTCAGATACTCTACCGTTGCAGTAATAAATAAATTGGCCTAATAAACTTTTTAAAAAATCTTAAATTATGACTGACAGACCCAGCCCAAAAATGTTGATCGGCCCGGCAGGCATTACCCGGTATGCCCTATATGGTCTGTCCAGGCCTGCCGTAGCCACACAGGATAAAAGCACATGGAGTGAGATCTGGACTGCCTGGAGCCATTGATGAGGTCTGCTTCGTCCAAGCCAACATCCTGCAAAATGCTGGTCTAAACACTTATACACAGTAAGAGCAACCTGGGGGGAATTTTCATCATGACTCCATTGATACTGGATACTACAAGTTCTATAACCGTTCAATATTGCCTAGTTAATATAAATTAGAAGTTATTTATTTATTGCTAGGGCCGGGACTCGATAAAAAAATCGAAATTAATCGAAATTTAATTTTTTTCATATGGATTTTTAGTATGCCATTGAATAATGACTGAATACATAAGCTTATTATATTGTTTATTTTTGTTCAACCAAGTCCAACAGACCAGTGCAATTTTGCCATTAAGTGTAGCAATAGAATATTTAGAAATATAGTAGCCTACATTTCAGAAATTCAGGTACCCTATAGGTAGATAGACCTTCTGTAAACAGTTTTTTTTTAAGTAAAACACAATATTTTCAAGTACATTCAGAACATTGGAAACCCTGACTATTAAACCCTGATGCTTCCATCCATTAATTTTTTTATAACAAAATTTCCCTTCCACAGGGCCAACCAAAGCGGTCTCATCAGCTTCTTTGTCCATGTTCACTGTGGTTTGTTTTTGTCTGAATGCTAGTTGGTGCTCCAGTATAATCGGTCCACCGAAACTCATCCAGTGAGAAACATTCCGGGGTGCAAAAATAAATGCGATTAAAATGCGTAAAAGAAAATTTAACGCGTTATTTTTTGTGTAATTAATTAATCTAAATTAAACTAAGTTAAAGTTCCGGCCCTATTTATTGCAGTTGTTGTTGGTCTTTTGGCTGCTCCCGGAAAGGGGTCGCCACAGCGGAATATCCAGTCCACACAACAACTTGGCACAAGATTTACGCCGGATGCCCTTCCTGACGCAACTGAGGAAGCATGAAGTGTCCTAAAACTTCCTCGTAGACGGCTGTGCTGACCTTGGACCTGATAAAACACAGCAAACCAACTCCAGCGGATGTTTTGAGTTAATTGGCTGATTAGAGTCTGACACCAGGATTCTCCAATACTTAACTTTTTTACTATATTTACATTTCCGAGATACTGAATTTTGGGTTTTTATCAGGTGTATGCCGTAATCATCAAAATTAAAAGAAATGGGCCTCCGAGTGGCGCAGTGGTAAAGTGCTTGCCCTATCATCCGGAGATCGCAAGTTCGATCCCCGGGTGATGCTGTAACCTCTCACAGCCGGAGGTCTAGAGAGCGCTGATTGGCCGAGCTCTCTCAGAGGGGAGGGATGAGAGGTACTATGTCCTTCCACATTAATCATGACTTTACAGCCAATCAGGGGCGCCTGTGAGCTCGCGCATGTGGAAGGAGCGGCTAGCGCTTTTCTTTTAAGTGTGTGACTCCGCCCCTAACGATGCGTGAGCGAGCAGTTCGAAAAGATGCAGTCGGCTGGCGTCACACGGTTCGGAGGAAACACGTGATAGTCTTCGGCCCTTCCCGCTGAATGGTAGTAGTAGCCTTAATGTGGAGCCCCCTAGTGACGGGGAGGAATTGGCCACAACTAAATTAAGTAGAAAATCGGAGGGAAAAAAAAAAAATAATAAAATTAAAAATTAAAAGAAATACGTAAACACTTTAATTCTATCAGTCTGTCTGTATGTATATACAATATCTCACAAAAGTGAGTACACCCCTCACATTTCAGCGACCACTTTATGTTCTCAAGGGACATACTATAGAAATAAAAATTGGATATACTTTACAGTAGTCAATGTGCAGCTTGTATAGCAGTACAAATCTACTGTCCTCTAACAATAACTCAACATGCAGACTTTATTGTTTAAATAAATACCAACAAAAAACTAGTACACCCCAAGTGAACATGTCAAAACTGTGTACAAAGTGTCAATATTTTGCGTGAGGACCATTGTTATCTAGCATGGCCATAATCCTCCTGGGCCTGGAATTCACCAGAGCTGCACATGCTGTTGCCGAGATCCTCTACCACTCATCCATAATGATATCACAGAGCTGCTGGATATTAGACACATGGTGCTTTGCCACCTTTCAATTGAGGATGCACCCACAGGTGCTTAATAGAGTTCAGACATACAGTACTTGGCCACTGGACGTGTACGCTACGATTGTCCTTAACATTAAAGCCATTTGCTTAATTTTGTTTTTTCTCATGCCACCAAAACAGCTCTGACCCATCAAGGCATGGACGCCACAAGACCTCTGAAGGTTTGCTGTGCTATCTGGAACCAAGAAGTCAGCAGCAGATCCTTTAACTCCTGAAGATTGTGAAATGAGTCTTGTTTGTCTAGAACAGCCTGCAGATGTCCGACTGGATTGAGGTCTGAGAACTATGGAGGCCAAGTTAATGCTCTGTCGTGTTCCCCAAATCAGTCCTGATCCCTTGTATGTGATGGTGTATTATCCAGCTAAAGGAGGCCACCGTAATTAGGGACTAATATTTATAGACATGAGGTGTGCTTGGTCTGCAACAATGTTTAGGTAGGTAGAACGTTCCAGAGTAACATTAAAATGAATGCCGGGACCGAAGGTTTTCCAGCAGAACATTGCCCAGAGCATCACACTGCCTCTGCAAGCTTGCACTTCCGACAGTGGACGGGTCAGCATGGGTAACCTTTCACTCAACTAATGAATCAGTGATACTTGGGTGCCCATGACCCTGTAGCCAGTACATACTGTACCACTTGACCTTCCTGGGATCACACTCAAAAAGGGACCCATTTGGGACAATGACACAACATACATGTAGCAGCAAGAGTACAATACTGTAACTACCATCCATTAAAAATGTGCACAGGGTCATTGTTGCACAGCTGCAGTGGTGGCTACAGTTACTTAGCATAGAGCTAATGAGAACACAACCATTGCTGCAATGACAATGCTCTGGATGAAATGGATTCCCTAGTTATTAAATGCCGGCTGTCATACTGGCATCTGTAACCCGACATCCAAGACTACACTAATGTAAGCCAGTTACTACTGTACACAGTGACTAAACCTATGGTTTATGTCTTGTGGGTGGGTGTACCAATCTATAGAAAAAAAAATAAACTAGATTATTTGCAGCATAAAACGTTATGAATAATAGTACGATTTTAAACTGCATTATATTTTAAAAAGCTTTGATTGTGCTTATGCCCGAGAATTATTATTTTTTACATAGTGTTTTTTTTTTTTTTAACCACAATTTGTCTGAGTCTGTGACCCTGTTTTTAAAACATTTCAAAGCATTGAAAGAGCACCCTTCATGCAAAAAACTTGAATAGTCAATTCCGCGATTTCTAGCCCACATATTTGATGCACTTGACTTAGAATGTCCAACATTGTACATAATTTCAGCAATATATATTCACACACTTACAAAGGCAATTTATTTATAGTTTAGATCATATACAGAAACACTAGCAAAATAATCTGAAATAGGAAAACAGCCATTTATCCAGGTTTCTATTGCTTGGAGACCAGTGCTAGTCGTACATTAAAAAAACATGGGGGGGGGGGGGGATACAGCACATAGAAATAAACTAAAACAAAACACGATTCATAAATAAAGCAAATTCCAAAGTATACCCCAAACTAAAATAAATATTATGGAAAGCATTACAGGAAAAAGCAAGCAGGTCTTGGTCCCTATGTAGTGTTCAACCAAGCTACAGGGAACTTACTGAAACAAACAGGTTTATTTATTTTACTAGTGACAACTACAACAGAACAGAAAAGCCATTTGTTTCTTTAAGTTGCAACAATTTATCAATTCAAATGAACGAGACTTTTATACACAGTAGTCTAGAAATGCAAGATATAAAGTATAAATGCACCATTTAGATTTTTGCCCCTTAACCAATGAAAGCAAGGACATTAAAAAAAAAAAAAAACAGTGCAAATAATTTATTTTCCCCCACAGTGCAGGTATGTCCTGCAACACATTAAGCAACGCCAAAATCCCTTCTTGCATCATCCCACAAGTTCTCTGAAATCTGACATTGAGGCTCTTGCTTGTCTAAAGAATGTTATGTGCATGATTTTCCAGTGACAGAAGTCAGGTTTACATTCTTGAACGTTTCTGTGGAGGGCTTGTTCGCTCAGCCAGGCCGAGTCTCTGTAGCTCTGAGTGGAAGAAAGCCTGAAGCCGGATGCCAGCCTTGGCCTCGCTGGTATTATGAGGGTTATACTCAAGGCAGTTGGAAAACATCAGCTCCACATCTTCTACATATTCCACTGTAAAAACATGTAAATGCAGAAGTGAGAAATGACTGAGGTCTGCAACTGTGATGGCAGATCTGTACAGTACATATAGTACATAACTGTAAATCCATATATACACAACCATATTAAGCAACTTACATGCAGTTTGGTAGTCACAGTTGTTCACTTTTTCTCTGATGATACTCAAAGCAATAGGTTTTTTGATGATATCATAGTAGTCAGGTACCTGCAGACATAAGAGTATGCTAGACTGAAAATCTCAAACCAAAGACAATAAAAAATTTTAAGTCTTACTTAACACAAGAATAAATCCTCATTTAAACTTGGGAAGAATAAGGAAAAAAGATATGGTCAATATTCGTGTGGTGTACCTGAGTTCTAGACACCAGTTTCATGAAGGGCCAGCTATCTTCATGTCTCACTAGATCCACAGTCAGTTGTTCATACACTGACAGCTCATGAACGCCAAGATTTCTCCCAGAGCACCGGCGACTAGAGGAGGAACCACTTGGGGGCGAGGACATCTTATTTTTAGGGGAGTCCTCTGCTGGAGAAATATGCAAAAAGTAGAAGCACTGAAGAAAGGAACAAAAATAATGTGCAGAACATAAAATGGGGATTTAATACAATTGGCTTTTAAATATGGCTATAGGGCAAGCAGGGGAAAAAAAAGCATGTTTTCCATAAAAACAGTAAAAGTTGCCTTTTCATACATAACTTCAATAAAGTTATGAAAGATTTATTTTGGGGTTCTTTAGTCACAGTTAATATAGCTAACCTGTGCTGGGTCTTTTCCTGGACTCTGTGCGAGTGGCAGCAGAACTTAGCTGAGGGCTGCTTTTATTTGAGGTGCCGTTAGAGTTGAGCACCTCCAGGCTGAGACGGGCACTGGAGCGGCTTCCAGTCCGAGGAGGGGGCCTACCATTGGACACTGGAGTGGCTTTCTTCCCTGTGCTTTTTGAGCCTCCTTTAACTGTGCTCTGTTGGCTCGGGGGCGCAGAATGATTTGAATCAGCTTGCTTGGATCTGTTGCTCGAACGACCTCCTTTAGAAGTCTGTAGCGGGAGCTTCACAGCAGCCTTCTTGGAGCTACTTGGGCTAAAATATTAAACAAGCAAACAAATTTTTCCATGGAATTGTTTTTGGCCAAAAAAATTAAATAAAAATAATTAATCCTTGAAGTCGACTCACCTCAGGAACCTCTCTTTTTCTTCTTCCTCCGACTCCTCATCTTCCGAGTCTTCCTCTTCTTCCTCTTCAGACTCTTCCTCTTCCTCAGACTCCTCTTCTTCCAGTTCCTCCTCAGAGTCGATGGAGGAACGCTGACGAGAGTTTATGCGGTGTGAACGTTGTTTGGGACGGCACTCTGGGCAGAACCAGTCTTCACTGGGAACAGCCTAGAAAACCCAACATTAAATACATTTAGCTACTTTACATTTTATATATACATACACACAGTAGCAAGAAAGTACGTAAACCTTTTGGAATTTCAGATGAATATTTTGTTGACAAATGAATGCAGAAATCCATGAAATTCACTTGTGTGCGCGCCACTGTGTGTGAGGAAACATTTTGAGGCAAAAAGTATACCTTCAGCTTGGGGCGGACACAGTAGATATGATGGCCTCTGTCACAGCCATCACACAGCAGCATACTCTCGTTGTCCCCCTTCTTTCTGCATACTTTACAGCGAGCGTTCAGGATGGACTTGGCCCAGAGCACACTGCGCTCTAATGTAGACAGATGCAGGAAAAGCTGCGAGAGACTGGAGCAGGTCAGAAGAGATTCTCTCCAACGCTCCAGCACTGTCTTCACTTGTCGCCCACATTCACTTCCGTCTGCAATTGAGAAGAACATCACAAAGCATAAATCATAATGAGGACAAGAATGAATGTCCAAAGAGTGACAAAATCATAAAATTTTTCATTCTTGCTAAAACAAATTGCAACATACCATCCTTCTCACTAGACTGGTCATCATCTTTCTTTTTATCTTTTTTCTTAGTTTTTTGGTCTTTTTTACTTTCCTCATCTCCTGATTAAAGAACAAGATAGAACAGAATTGGTATAATGATTTATTCATCCAGTAAACCACAATGGAACAATGAATTAAGACATTCTAAGAAAAGAAAATAGCATTAGCTAGCTGGCTGAAGGAGGAGGAGGCATCTTACCCAGTGGAACTTTAAGGAATTTTCGTTCAATACCCTGCTCAATCTGAGCAAGGGCCCTTGCAAGACAGTGCACGTTGTTGTTTACAGGCTGAGGTGTGCTAGCCCTGGTGGATGCTGCACTCTGGCTGTCACTCTTTAACTCCTGCAGTCTAAGCAACAAGATCACAGGATGTTGGTTATTTTATTCACAGTGGTAAAAATGCCTCTGAAACCAGACTGAGGCACATTTACCTCTAAACATGAACAAGAATCCCCCCCCCCACCCAATGGAATGTTCCAGTCAAAGTTACCTGTCTTTCACTTTGATATGGTTCTCATCTATCTCCATGGCCTCCTCATCCCCATTTATTACCCTGTTCTCTTTGCCCTCGGAAACAAGTAGTTCATAGTTCCCACTTTCCAATGCTGCTCTCCATACACCTCTTTCCATCACCTGATAATCACAGCCAACAGAAGAACATTTTACTTTCTGCTGTATCTGAACCCAGGAACTACTCAGACCGCAGCATTCATACTGTCTCAGTAGTTCCTGTGTTCAAGGTAAAGTAAAAACCAGCCCAGGCAAAATATAATATTTAAAATAATAAAAAATATAATTATAAAACAATAAAAAAATAAATAAATAAAAATAAATAAAAAAAACAGACATTGCAGGGCAGAATACCTTTAGCGAACCCAGAGTTCCCTGATAGATTCGGTCCTCAATGTCCAGCAGCAGATCCCTGAGACGATTCTCCATATGACGCTCAGCAGGAACACTGCTCTCCAGGGGAGTGGAACCATTCTTAAGCTTCCCAGTACTCCCTTTAGTCTCTGTTGGTACTTTATCTGCAAAATTAAACAAATCCCCCATGAGAGCAGCAATTTAAATGCAAGTTTAAATTTCTTACAATTCCTGGAAGAAAAGCAAAACAAGCCACTTTTAAATATTTGCAGTTAATTAGCAACATGCTGGTAATTCTTCTGGATTATGGCTGGCCAGGAGCTGGTCCAGAAAAATATTCTGCCTACCTTACCATATAAGGCCACACATCATAAGAAATAATTGCTAATAACTGTTTTTGTTCAATGTTAATTTGTAACTTTTTTTGCTGCACAATATTGGTGTACAATAATTGTGTAAAGGCTAACTTGCATTTGACAGGCCAAAATGCATTAATTATAATGGACCAAAAGTTAACTATTTTTCACTCCTTGGCCCAATAAAGAGTTACGTTTGTGCCTGTATCGAGAAAAGATTACTAAAGAACTTTAAAATGACTTGAATTAAGGATGGTATTGAGCCAATAAACAGCTGTTTAACCATAAGAAAAGCACTTGTTAATGAGGTTTATGAAAAAAAAAAGCTGAAGTTTGCTAGGGAGGATAAAGATTGGACTTGATGCACATGAAGTGATGCACCAGAGTGTTGTGATCTGGGGTTGCTTCAATTGGCTAGCAATGATTTTGCTCATAAAAATGAAGTCAGCCAACTACCGGTATTTAAAAATAAATAAATAAAAAGAACCCCCTCCCCCTAAATATAACTAAATATACAAACACCATACCTAAGTGATGGTAGCGCTCTACAGCAGTACTGCTAAGCAGCTGATTGATGCGCTCCTTCTCTTGCACTAAAGACTCTTTCAGTGAACTTTCACGGTGTCCTCGTGGATTTAGTGCCTCAATCAGCTGCTCCAGCTCTGCAGACGTGCTATAAAAGGCCCACTGATTGGGCCGGTTCACTGGGACTAAAGTGCTCTGGAATGACCTGTGCTCATCTGCCAGGTCTTCAGTTTTCACAGGACTCTGGTCAGAAAGATATCCCGTTTCACGTTCAGGCGCAGGACGAGGTTCCAACATGTCCTCGGTCAGGCCAAAAAAGTCATCCTCCACAAAAAGTGCTCCAGCTGAGGGGAAGAGCCAGTAACGGCGGTAAAGGCGGTCACGGCCCAGTGGCAGAATATATGTGCATGCTGCAGCTTTGTGGATGCGCTCTAATAGCTCCTTCTCCTTCTGCTGATGTTGTTGAAGCTCTTCTGGGCTGAGGCCATTCTTCAACTCTTCCTCACTTGCCTGCTTCCCTTTTGCAGTGCTGCCATCAACTGGGGAATGAAATACATAATGTAAACTTAACCACATAAATGTTGAATTCTAGATTTACTATGTTTGTGCATTCTGGACAACAAAGTTACATGCTTGTGTTCCAAATGCCATTAATATTCATATTTCTACTTATTACACCCATGAAAAAAAAAAAAAAAAAAAAACTTTGGGCAGGCAAACAATAATAATGGCCCATCCCCAGCTCGCTGAGCAATGTTTCATATGTCAATCAAGTTGGTGGCATTGATGGAATCAGTAAATGGAGACTTGCATATTGTATGTCTTCTCTGCGGTCACAAGGGACACAACATATGCAAATAGTTAAAAAAAATAAATAAATAAAAAATCACTATGGTACAAAGAGTTTGGTACTCACTTTGAGTTAACATACAAAGCAGTGTTTCCCCCAAAATACAGTTTACTTTAGTACAAGTATATTTGTGCACCCTTTAAAAAAGCTGTAAAATTGTTTTTAGTAGTACACTAAAACTATATATATTTAAAAAAATGCTCTGGGTTTTAAGGCTACGTGCTCTAACAAACAGGGCCATCTTTGTACACCAAAGAATGTTTTTTTCTTTCTTTAAACTCATCTTCACATATGGGCATAAAATTTAAAATTAAAAGAAATCAAGATATTGTGTTAAAAGGTCATATGTATTTGTTGTTTGTTGTATGTAGTAGAGTACTTTTGGCAGGCAGGTAACACTGGGCTTCTGGGAAACAGACTAAGGGCAATATTGCAGAAAGTGCAAGCCAAATATCTATACCTTTTTTAGATTTGCTTTGCTGTAAATGTTCACCTTCATCCTCTGTCTGGTCTGCATGACCTTCCTGACTCTCCGTACTAGTGTCTAGCTCCTCTCTGCAAGAGATAAGCATTTTCCCCATTCTTAATCTGTTTTTAAACATGTTGCTTTAACTTGTGGCACCAGTTAATGCTTTGATTGAAGTTCTTACCCTATTGCATGAGTGCCGTTTCTTACTTCCTCTTCTTTCAGTTTTTCATGTTTCTCTTTAAGTTTCTGTTCCTGCTCTCTCAGCTTTTCCTCTCTTCTTTTACGAGATCTGTCAGTACAAGAAAAAAAAAGGTTTCATAAGATTTCTACCTAGTACAATTTTGTGGTGTTTGTTGTGCTTTGCTGTAATGCTTGGCAATACCTGTTAGCAGCTTCCTCTCTCTCTCTGCGGTGCTGTTCAGCTTTGAGTTCACGGAGCTCCATCTTAGCAGCTCGCTGCTCATCGGCACAATCCTCAATGAAGTCTCGAGTGGAGATCAGAGTGAGCAACTTCCCACACAATGTATGCAGGAGCTTCAGCTTTTCTCCTGTCATCACATTATGAAGATAATAATAAAAAACTGTTCACTCAAACTACCCTTAAAATTACACAACTGCATATAACCTGAAGAGAAAGAGCACAAAGTGGCTTTAATTCTAAATATTAGTTTTCTAAACATGTATGAGAATTTCAACTATAACAGCTACTGTTAGCAGACACGCATGACCAATTTCATTCATAATAAAAACAGGGTCTAATGCGTCAGGAGGTGCCTCTCCTAGTTCTCTATACAGACGCATTTCTCTACAAGCAACACTCAGTGTTAACGCTGGTTCTCTTCTTGACCAATCAGGAAATTTAATTTCTATTTTAGTACAATTCATCAACCACAATCTACCCACCCTTCATCGGTGCAAACAGACCTCTACAGGGCCACCGATATTGGGGTGGTGTTCCATTCTCCACATACTGTAGCAATGACATCGAGTTGAAGTGTGTATGCCAAGATAACACCGGTCTAACAATGGTGATTTCCATCCCGAGTGAACAGTATTTGCAGACAGAGACCTCCCTAATACCATATCACGATACCTAGGTTTTGATTCTATTTATATTGAGAATCTAAGTATTAAGTAATTTTATAAATATACCAATTCAATATTACACTTCTTTCTAAACAAACAGTTTGATCCCACCAGACATGATGGCTGTCAGCGCGTGAATAGTTTACAGCACCACCTAAAGGATTATAAAGCAACTGCAACATTTTACCACCTCAAATGCAACCATGCACAATCGTTCACTTTATTAAAACATACCAAAAAACGGTTGCACAGGATAACAGACTTGCGTTGTAATCTTTTCTGTGAACAATGCTGTAGACAGGAAAATTTTGGCCCATGAATAATTCTGAACCCCTTTTAATTCTGCTTTGCACTTGAATTAGTTTAAAATCAACTATGTCTGTGTCACTTCTGGGCTGAGAATGATACTTCACTCAAATTCTGGTCTGTATTTTTCCACTGGTGGTCTGCTTTCCATGTGGGGATGAAGAGGAAATTTCTATATGTTTTATTAGGCATATCAAACTTATTAGATTTGCAACTCCAGGATACAAGGACCAAAAAAAAAATTCCTTGTACATCACAACCTCCTTTTTTGAGTAAAATGATCTGTCTAACTTATGACACTTACATAAATTATGTTTAAAACAAAAACCTAAGACTTTGTCTGATTCCTTCTGGGCAGAAGTACTAGGGTGTCCACGTACCAGGAAGCAAGTCATAAACTGCAGTGCCAGACAGCTTCTTGAGCAAGCTAGGGCTGGAGAGACGCAGCTCCACACATGGGTCATCAGTTGAGCCAAAGCCTCCTTGTTTCTGGTAGCGAAATTTCGCGTTGGTGTAGTTACACTCTGCACCTGAGGCCAGGATGTGCAGCCTCAGGATCTCAGAGAGAGTACAGCTGTCCAGATCTAGCCGTTTCAGACTGCAGCCTGTGTTAGGACATAAAAACATTCAATATGTTGTAATCAATAGATCTTCCTGAAGTACCATGGGGGCCACTCTCCAGGCCTAACAAACTGTGGGCCTTCAGGAAGAAATGTATGGCTTAATAGGTAACAGTTATATGTAGGTTAACAGTTAAAGGTAACTTTACAAAATAACCTGTACACCCACTGAAACCTGGCAATTGACAGATGAATCAGCAGTTTGTGCAGAAAAATCACCAAACTGTGTTGGACACTGGCCCTCCAGGATTGGAACAGAAGATCCCGGATATACATAGAATTTACTTGAAAGATCATCCAAGTATATTTAGCCCATTTCTTATTAGTATTTGCATACATGCATACTGTATGTACACGTGTGTGTGTGTGTGTGTGTGTGTGTGTGTGTGTGTGTGAAGGAGAGCGAGAAATGCAGACGGCTCTGCACGTGCAACATGAATATTTCAATCTAAGAACATAGTTCTGCATGTTTCTCAGTTAATTAAAATTCATGTTTTTGACTTAATCATTTACATTTAGGCATTTGGCAGATGCTCTTATCCAGAGCGACTTACAAAAAGTGCTTTAAAGTTTACATCACTGGATACATACATACACTGGGTTAATTAGGTTAATAAGAGGAAGTTCATTCCACCACCTAGGTGCCAGAACAGAAAAGAGCCTGGATGAATGCCGCCCTCGATCCCTGAGATATGGTGGGATGAGGCGAGCAGTGCTTGAGGATCGGAGGGAACGTGGTGCAGTGCGTGGTGTGATTAGAGCAGAGAGGTAAGTGGGTGCTGGGCCCCACTTACCAAAGTTTTTAATTGAAAATTGTGTTAATATATAATTTTTTTTAATGAACAAAATTTTAAATGAAAAAGTGAGACATTGTGTTTAAGGTCAGATGTATTTTTCATGTACAAGTCTGACAATTCTCTTTCAGACTTGTGGGAAATACTGTTCTCAAAGAGCTTTCATTCTTATGAGTTTACATGCTGAGTCTAAAAGACATGCGTTAGGTAACCGCAGTTTGGTTTCACAATACTGTAGAGATAAACATGCACATCAAATCAAAGATCAAATACCT
Organism: Channallabes apus; assembly: GCA_030522415.1. NCBI lineage: Eukaryota > Metazoa > Chordata > Actinopteri > Siluriformes > Clariidae > Channallabes > Channallabes apus. The sequence goes on from CM060116.1 coordinate 20,684,411, forward strand.
GGAAATCAAAACTGTTACAAACCACTAAAATAATAAAATAAGTTTTTAATTGCCTCATCTACTTGTGTGTGTGTGTGTGTGTGTATATATATATATATATATATATATATATATATATATATATATATATATATATATATATATGCTTAAAACAAAATATATGTTTTAAGCATATAATATATATATGCTCTAAGCCCCTTTTTGTTTGCTCTAGTGATGGACAGGATGACAGATGAAGTTAGACGGGAGTCTCCATGGACTATGATGTTTGCAGATGACATTGTGCTTTGTAGCGAGAGCAGGGAACAGGTGGAGGAAAATTTGGAGAGGTGGAGGTACGCCCTGGAAAGCAGAGGAATGAAGGTTAGCCGCAGCAAGACGGAATACATGTGTGTGAATGAGAGGAACCCAAGAGTAACAGTGAGGCTACAGGGAGCAGAGGTAAAGAAGGTGTAGGATTTTAAGTACTTAGGGTCAACGGTCGAGAGCAACGGAGAGTGTGGAAAGGGGGTGAAGAGACGAGTACAGGCAGGTTGGAATGGGTGGAGAAAAGTGTCAGGTGTTGTGCGATAAAAGAGTATCAGCGAGAATGAAAGGAAAGGTGTACACCAAAGAGGAGATTTATGGATGCAGTGAGAGAGGACATGAAGTTAGTTGGTGTGAGAGAAGAGGATGCAGAGGATAGGGTTAGATGGAGGCAGATGATTCGCTGTAGCGACCCCTGAAAGGGAACAGCCGAAAGACAAAGAAGATATTATTTTTATATATATATATATATATATATATATATATATATATATATATATATATATATATATACACACACACATATAGAGAGAGAATTAATTTCCTTTTTGTTTGTTGGCTCAGTTTTGTCGTTACCAATAAGCAGCTGGTTACAACCAATGAAATACAGAAAGTTTGGTCACATCCTGCAAGTTGGGGTTAAAACACCTTGCCCAGATGGTCACACGCCAAACAAAATCAGATCCAAAAAATTTGGACCAGTTATGAAGTCATTATAGAAATACTGCATATGTGAAAGCACTTTTCAAGTGCTCAAGAGGACTGCAAATTCAACACTAATGGGCCTAGCACACAATAATGTTCTTAGCAGAGCACTGCATCTTCAGTTCATTCACTACAATCACATTACTGGCATTTTATCTTATTGTCTGGAAGTTCTGCTGATAAATCCTAAACATCAGGAAGATTTATCAAATCTGCAAGAATGACTTCTAATTGTATGCTTCATCACATATGCAGAAGTACATCAATAAGACAAAAACATGTTATACACAACTAAAGGATGGTGGCAGAAATGTGAAAGTCACACAATTTTACCATAAAATGGAAATTAATCATTCATAAATGCAGGTAGCTATGTTGCTCACCTTGATGGAGCTGAGGCCAGGCAGCAGCCAGGGAGGCGATAGCACTGATTGCAGACTGTGTGGGGTCAGCATCATCATCTAGCGCCTCACTCAGGTCTAATAAAGACAAAAAAAATTATTTCTCTTTTAAAAAAGAGGATTCTGGGAGGATGAGGAATCATTTTCACACACAATTGTTCACTGCCTGGCTAAAAAAAAACAACAACAATTATTTACTTCCATAACAGTGATAAACACCCTCTAACCTTTTGCATCAGTCTCAGCAACCTGCTCTTTAGCTCCCTCCTCCTGCTCCTCATCCTGGGCTTGGAAAATGGCTGACAAGAAAAAGAACAGCAGCTCGCATAGTGGCCCCTCAGGATCAGAGCCAACAAGAGCCTCTTCTAAAACCTCTGTGAGAATAGAACAAAGTAAACACTTCAGATAATGTGCTTATAAACTCACGTACAAGATTAACCATTTGATCATAATCGCTACATGCTGCCTACATATGATATTTAATACAAAAAAGGGGAAGCTCTCATTCTAGGCTCATTACATTTCAAGAGAAATATTTCAAGCCTTTCTGTTTTAACATTGACTTGCCCTACAGGCGGCCATCACAGAAATGGCTGCCTGTTGCTGCTCTATTGAAGCATATCCATGCAAAGTTAATTGAAAAAAAAAAAAAAAAAAAAGATGCACTAGCAACTGGGATGGCTGCAACCTTTAGAGCAGTGGATCTCAAACATTTTCCGTCATTCCTCACTTAAGGGGGTGGGCGAATTTTCAAGCCCCACTTGTCAAAAAAATGATAACGAAATCGGCCAAGTTTACTGTTTATTGATACATCAATTTCTAAACCAATAAGATCAAATAACACCAAGTTAAAAACAGACCAAATACACGTGCAATTGTTATAAAAGGCTTACGGTGTCACTTATCTTTGCATAATTGACCCCATGTCTACAGAACCCCGGGGGGATTAGCTGCTCAGCAATCGTTTGTAGTTTTTTTGCACTGGCCAATTCTGTATGCAACTTTGAATTTGTGCTTTGCTGTCCACTGATTCAGATTTTACCATGCGATTATCCTGCTGTCTGTATTCTGCCAGCTTTCTTTCAAAGAAGTCGAGTGGCTTATTAACGTGACTGGAGTGTGTTGTCTCCAAGTGTCTTCCTAATTTGTTGGGTCTCGTGCTGTCCTCTGCCCCCACCATCACCACCATGAATCCAAGCTCAAGATCGGCTTCATCATATTTTCTTTTTGGCTGACTTTTTGGTTGATTAAGCTGATAATGCTGAATCACCTGCTTTTTTGTGGTCCATGTAAGAAATGTATCCATTGACGTTATTATGCCCACTATGTTCACTATTGACCCGGTTTGTGACCGCGGTAAAGTTAGTTTTATATTCACATATTCGCATCCCTGGCTTCAATAGCTGCGTAAAAAAACCCGCAAATAAGATACCCACATACATTACCTCTCTACGTTGTCTTTAAGCTACACCCGCCTTTTTTCTCTCGATTAAGCACCTAAATTATACGTTTGAAAGCTTAAACATCGTTATACTATACAGCGCAACAATGATTTAGGGATCATCGCAAAATGCCGCACACCACAAAAAGCGTAGAACGATATGGATCTTCTCTTCTGTTCAGAGCCTGAAGGATCAAAAAGCAACTTTGTTTACACTTTGTTGCCAGACTAATACTGCCCGATAAAATATATTTTTTTTTAAACAAAAATACAGAAACATCAGCACACACATTGGAATAAAGAATGATTACATATATAATACCGAAACTTTCCTTATATTGTTCCTCTGCAATTAACATGCCAACGTTAAACCGATATTGTTGCACTATGGTTCCACTTTTTCTCCCGGCCCCCAACTGATGCTATTTTAATTTACTTGTATTAATGATCCATTTCTTTGTGTGTGGTTGTTTAGTTGAGAGTACACTCTTCATTGTCAATAAATAAAAGCATGAATTAGAATAGGTTAGAATGAATTTCCTATTATTTTCCACTAATTTCCTCCGGTTCATTGCGCCCCACCCGTCATGTCTGTATTCCCCACTAGTGGGGCGCGCCCCACACTTTGAGAAACACGTCTTTAGAGGATTGTCAAGCAAAGCCGATTCAACAATTTGTGAGCTTCATAAGGAGTGCAGTAAGACTAGATCTTCCAAAAAATAAATAAATTAATTAAAAAAAAAAGGCTAAACCTTTTGTATTCTTCATAGCTTCATAGTCAATTCCAGAAGCATCATACCTGTGCTAAGGAGGGGAGGGGGAAAAAAAAAAAAAAAAAAAAAAAAAACTGGCCCACTGGTTAGTGGTTGAAAGTCCTTGTTTTTCATTTTGAAATCAAGCTCCCAGAGTCTGGAGTGAGAGGCACAGAATCCAAGCTGCTTGAACTCCAGTGTGAAGTTTGCACAGACACTGATGATTTGAGATGCAATGTCATCTCTTTGTGTGGATCTTCCTCCTTATTTATTTATTTAAATCAAGTCCAAGCAACTCCCTACCAGGAGATTTTAGAGCACTTTATGCTTCTGTCTGCTGACATGGTTTATGGAGAGGCCAATTACTTTTTTCAGCAGGAGTTAGCACTTGTCCACAGTGCCAAAACTACCACTCACCGTTTGCTGAACTGGATATTACTGTGCTTGACTGGTCAGTCAACTTGCCTCCCTGAGCCCCATACAACATCGATGGGCTATTGTCAAGAGGAAGATGAGAAACACTGGAAAACTCACCGAACAATATAGTTCAGCTGAAAGATGCCATTAAAGTAAGCTGGTCTTTAATAGCGCCTCAGCAGCGCTACAGGCTTTCAATAATTTGCGCTAAAGAAACACCAACCAAGTACCGTATTGAGTGCAAAAATTAACATACGTTTCAGAAGTTGAACATTTCATTAGTGTAAATCCTTTGATTCATCTTACGAAATTCATATTTCAGAGATATGAAATTTTCATGAGCCTTAATCGTTGAAAAAAAAAAACAAAAAAAAAAAAAACAATCAATGAATCTAGAATATGAGAGTTTCACAGTTTATTTATTATTAATTTACAAAAAAGGAAAAAAAAAATGTTACCCACAATATTCTGCATATTTATCTCTCTGTATAATATAAAAACACAATGTATTTCTCTCTCACCTAGCGTGATGCCATCAGGAAATTCATCCTTCAGGTCAAAGAGCTCTCCAAATCCCTTTAGAAACTCCAGCACCATCAATGCATCTCCGAACAGCTCTGGAGGCAAACGCGTCTTTACTGGCACTGGTGTTGGAAGCTCCTATACACAGGACAAAGGAAAGATCATATTTACTGTACGTGTGTTTTCCACAATGACTAGCAGACACACAACTACGTATGCAGAAAGGAACTCCAACCTTGAGGTCATCACACTCCATATCCTCTCTGGGTTTACTCCATAATTTCAGACGCTCAGCATATTTCTTCTTTTCCTCCTTTAACTTTTCTCGCTCCTGAAAAAAAGTGAATGAAACACACACTTGCAGATAATACCACACACAAATATTCACTCTTTAAATCATACACAAAAAACAAAGTAAAAAAAAAAAAAAAAAAAAAAAAAGCAGTGCATCATCAACCAACCCGCTCTTTTTCAAACTTCATTCGTTCTTTTTCTTCTTTCCTTTTCTGTTTTTCTTCCTCAATCATTCTCTTGATCTCCTCTTTCTTTCTTTCTCTGTCCTCTTTCTCCTTCCTTTTAGTTTCCAACAAATCTTCTCTCTCTTTCTTCATTTTTGTTTTTTCATTTGCTAAACAATTGAAAACATACAAAAACTCAGAATACACTTGATGACTTATTGATAAACATTATTTTAAAGTTATATATATGACCTAGATTTTATGTCTTACCTGTTGCCATCATTTCTGCTTTTTGTTGCAAGAGTTTCAGTTTTTCTTCTGCAGCTTGCATTGCATTTGCACCCTAAAAGAAAAATCCAACTTAAATATAAATAAAAGCACCCGGAAGTTTTGCTGTAAGAAAACTTTTCCAACTTAGGCCTTCAGATTTTACCTCAGGTTAATATTCTTCCTTTTACTAACAAATTCTGTTTAATCTTTATTTTAGCTTTGTTTTTTTCTAAATGATTGTATCATAATATTGCTATTGTTTGGTTTTAGGGTTTACAACTGTTAGAACTATTTTGTTAGGTGGCAAATCAATAAATTGAATTATAACTTAAAAAAAAAAAAAAAAAAGAGGGGGGGGGGTGGAGAACCAAACCACAGTTGCTCCTACCTGACCAGAAGCTGCATCACTGAGGGGTCGACCCTTGCCTTTTCCAGGAGGACTAAAGACAAAAACTGGAGCTTCATCTGGGAAGACCTGCGAGAAACTTTGTTCCGATATTTTGTATGTTGCAACAGTTGTTGCCTACAAGAAGAACAAATTTGAAAGTATGACAAATTGTCTTAAACCACACTTAATGTTTGTTCTTAATAAATTCTAAATAAAATCATACTTTGAGTCTGATAATCCCATTCACTGGTTCACAGTGTTGTTTAAGGAGCAGTTTCAGTCTGTCTCGAGTAAACACATTCTTCTTTCGACTACAATAGTAAAGCAATAAAAACAGGAAACAGTTTAATGAATTTTAGTGGAGAACAATAAGTTTTACTTGTACTATGACATACGTGAAAAGGATGACAAAAGACACATAAAACTAAATCTTTGGTCAACAATGTAAGACTAATTAAAATCCCTAATGAATACTTGCATTTTCTAATTACTTTATGTGTTTGACCCTGAGAAATAACAATACACAGTTTTGAGAGTAAAACTACCTTTATTTCTCTATACCCTGCCTACACGAACACAATTTTTTCAGTATGCCAGGATAACTCGCACCGAGTTCCTGTAACGTGCAAGTGGTGAATGGTTGTGTGTACAGTTCCCACAGACAAATGCGTCTAATCCAACAAGTTGGTGCCAAGTTATCTGTCGATTTTCAAGGATCATGCGTTTCATTCGTTGGAACGACTGCAGTGAGCTCGGGCCTGATTGTCATTTATAGGCGTTCAGCCTTTAAAAGTTTTGCACCATTAAATGTCATTTTTTCTTGGCGTCTAAGAATCTTATCACTGTACTGTGCTTGAATCAATTGGTTTGTATACCTATTCATAAAAAAGTATATCACAAATCCCAGTTTAGCTTGACCGACCCCCATTAAAATCAATTTTTTCTAACTGGAGCTTTTACACTTATGCAAAACCACTTTTACTAAATAAATAAATTAAGAAAGGAAGAAGTAAAAGGGCTGAATTCAGTGTGGCAACAGACAGACCAAAAAAAAAAAAAAAAAGACAGTTTATTAGAAAAATGCGTAAACTTACACAATCTGAGGTGATTTGACAATGATGGGCTCACTACCCTCTGGGCTGACTGCTTGAACTTTATACTTAAACATTCCTGGTTTGATAGCCTTCCTCTGCCTGCTTCAGAAAACAGGATCAGAATAAAAACTGGATACAAATAAAACTGTGTGTGGTATAACTGAAAGAAATACAGCAGCAGTTGGCACTTACCCACTGGGTGTTGTCTTGGGGGACTTGGGTGAAGTGACTATAGTCTCATCATCACTGTCACTGATGACGATGGAGTCTCCCTCAATATGGTGATTGACATGACCGTTCATGGTCCCTTTGGAATGTGGTGGAATGACCTCTAAGATCTGGCAGTGTTGTCTGTTGAACATTAATAAGTGTGAATAAGTAAAGAATAAAGACTCCTAAAGGTAAAAAAAAAAAAACATATGCCAACACATTTAAGGTATGCATAATGGTTAAATAACAGCACAATAAAGCAACAAAAACAAACAAAATCTGTCTTGCCTCTCGACAAGGACCGCCAGATGTCAATCATTCCCTCACATTAAGAGACATTATCAGAGCCTACACATAACTTTCCTCTCATCTCCAGATAAATCAACAGATTTACTTCATTAATATTATTTACTCGTTTGAGTTACTAATGTTTTAATTAAAGAAATTCAGTTCAAGTACAAACAAACTAACGTGCATCAAACTCTAACAGTAGTGGGTAATGATTTTCACCAATGTAATGAGAAACATTTTTATATTACTTAACTATATTAATCTGTATGGCTGAATGTCCAGTGTCTAGTTATTTAAACAAGAAGTGAGTGTTTGTTTGCCAAGTGTTGAGTTACAGCACTCAACCTTTTTTAAATTACTGTTGTATTCTAATTTTGACCCACATGTTAAGTCTCCATTTTTACTACGCACAAAAAGAGAAAGGATGAATGCCTTTGTCGAATGACCATCATTTTGTCATGTTCAGTATGCTTAGCTAACCACCTTGGGGTCGGGGGCGGGCGGGTTCACGCTGCTGTCATACACAATTATGTGACGTTTGGGACCACCTTTTTGTTGATTTGTGTGGGTGGAGCTAATAATGGCTCTTTCGGCTCCACCCACACACTTCTGCTATCCCCAAATGGCCAGTCCTTCTTATGAAGGCTGTCTCAGATCTGCTCACAGAATACACAGCTTTATAATATATAGCTTTTTATATACACACACCCCTTACTTCAGCATCATCCTTAATACCATGGTAAACAGAGCTGAAGTAGTGAATAAAAATGTATTTAACTCGCAGAAGAATAAACATATTGATTTGTCTATTCATTTTTGAAGGTTGTTTACATAGTTTCCATTTCTTTGAGTAAGTCACACATTGTCAGTCTTTCATTTCTGTTTCTTTCACACAGACTGTATATAGACAGCAAACTATTGGATTGATTGGCTCTGATGAGTGTAGCCATGCCAACATTGAGGAGGAAAAAAAAAAAAAAAAAAAATGCTATATTACTGGTATATTAATTATTCTCATTTATCAGAAAAGCATCAGGTTCCACCATTTAGTGATCCCTGATATAGACTTAAGTTCCTTTATAAAAAATGTTTTCAATTAAAATTTCAAAACCTAGCTAGAATAACACTAGTTAAATTCATTATGGTTTTCTTTCAAGTCTTGGTTTTCTTTCAAGTTTTGTTTTTCCAAGTCAAGTTACATCATTGTACAAGGAGAAGAAACTGTGACAACAAACTAACTCCATATTTATTCTGAATTGAACACAGCACACAAGGCAAACTATGGGAAACTTCCAGATTATAAAGACTAAAAGTTAAACTCAAAGGACACAAATTTCAATTTACTGTTGTGCACGTGTTGGGCTAGAGATCAAGTCACTAATACAGTTCACACAAATTAAAAACAAGTCTTCGGCATGTTACCTTGCACCTGGGCGGCTTACAACATCAATCATCTCCCCTGGAAAGAAACGCTCTTTGATGAAAGCACAGATGTCGTCACATATTTCATGCAGTCGTGTGCGCTGGGTGAAGGAAGTCAGGTGCAAGATGGGGACGAGTAAAGCTTTAGGAAAGCTTTGCAGATTAAACTTGGCCTTCTTCTCACTTTCCAAGGCCTCCTGGTAGGTTAGACCAGGTTTGCCAGTCACCGCACAACTCCACACCAGACTGTTACAGAGGATGGTCCTCTCGAAGAATTCACTGGAGGAAAGAATTCACCAAAATTAAATGTTGCAATCAACAAAATGATCTGTAAGGAATATAAACATACACACACTCAAAACCTCTGCAAGCATTAAGACCCAGCAGGGGAGACGATAGTTCTCGGCTTTACAGCACCCCCTCCTCTCAGGTTCCCAAACAAACACACAAACTCTGCTCTGTCGCGACTGTTTTCAATGGTGAGGAGCTGGGAGGTATTCTTCGTACGACACTTGAAACATCCGGGATGAATTGACACATCTAAGGTGAGATCATCGTGCTAATTACGCTCTGGCTAAGTTGGTTCTTCGAGCCCACCTGTTGTTGATGATTAGTATGTCTGGATTGAGTTGTCTAGGATTATTGCGCGTTCGTGCGTTGGTTTAAAAGGCGATATGCATCGACAGTAGAAACACTGATCACAAGCCCTTTGATTGGTTGACGAAATGACAAAAGAACAAGCTCAAATTTTTTTGTAACACCTGTTATGCGCTGAAATGTCCCCCCCCCCCCACGTGTTATGCGCTGAAATGGATCCCCCCCCCTCCCCACACATAATCGCTATCAAATATTATATTAGAACATAATATGCACATATGTTTTACAAATTCCAGGAGACAATAAAATAAAAAATATGAAAATAAATATGTTGTATATGGAAAATAGAACTATGGTTTTTTTTTTCAAAAACATGTATACTTTTATATTGTTTACTTTATAATAAAATTGGTTTTGTCCAATTTTTCATTATAAAAATATTTTTATTATACATACACATATCTATCTATCTATCCATCTTTGCATATTCATAACAAACCCCTGAAAAATAAATGTGTTACAAAATAAACATTATACAAGAATTTGAATTAATGGTCTTGAGGGCTGTCTCGTGCCTAGAGTTTAATATTATAATAAAAAAACCTATGAATTTATGTTCTAATATAATATTTGATATCAATTATATATGGCAAGCCGTATATATATATATTATATTATATATATATATATATATATGCAAGATACTTTTCTTTCTTTCCCCACGTGAGTCAGTCCACGTCAGCGCTCTTTAACCAATCAGATGTGACCTCACCATTTCAACCAATCATAACGCGGCAGGAGCGCAGCCTTAATCCTGTTGACATGAAATAAACCTGCTACCGAGCAGGTTCAAGCTTACGGACATGTTGCTATGACAGCAAATGCGAGATGAGCATCGAAGAACGAAACAATCCAAGATCAGGACAAATCCACAACAATCAAATCCAGCTAACTGAGGTAGCGACGTACGAAGAACACCCCCATGTTGATTTTTTTTTGTTGTTTTACTTTACAGCAGTGATTGTTAGTATGCGCTCACGCGAGTGTGACTAGCGATGTTCCTTGCTAATTTTTAAACAGTTTTAAAAACAGTCTCTCCGTTAATGTGTGTGTATTTACCCAGCAGGGGAGACGATTACCTACAATTCCGCAGCGCAAGAGAGAGAAAAACCGTTGGCTCAGTTGTGATGACGTGAAGCTCTGCGTCAAAACAAGAAGCGCATGCGTCATACATGATACTCGGTGCTCGTAAACTAGGACAATGCTCGTTTTTCAAGTCAAAATTTATCAAAAATCTTTGCTCGTCTTGCGGAACACTCGTAAACCGCGTTACTCGTAATCCGTGGTTCAACTGTATATATAAATAAATAAATAAATAAATGATAACATAATATAATGCATATCAGTATGAGGAGGCTTGTTTTGTTTTACAGTGGCGTGTCACATTATCACTTTTGACTAGCAGCGCGGGCAGTGAGAGGGTTTGTTATTTACGAAAATATTATGTTTAATGATAAAGTGCCCTCTCAAAGTGGTATAGCTTCAGTATGATATAATATTTTAGCAACTAATTTCAAGCCATTTGATAATAGTATTTTAAGCAGAGGTGGGAAGTTGATATTGGCTGCACATACAATTTGGTTGAGCGGGAGGCACTTATGGAGAGGGTACAGACTACTTTAATATCTACTAAACACCGACAAACTCAACACTATGCACCAGACATACTATACTCCCAAAAGACTTCATATGTTAAATGTTAACAAGCTCTAATACCGTATTTTTAAGCACTTGTTTTGATCCACTACAAAACTTTGCCAGGTCTACCAGTTGATATACAAGTGTTATGTGTACGGTCTACAGTTTGAGAGTGTTGGCCCATCTGTTGCCATGTCCACCAGCAGAAATCAACCACTGTAAGGGCGATTCTGATCAGGAGTTATCTGGGTGGTGGACCATTCTTAGCAGTACTGATACTCACATGGTGGACTGTAATGTTAGTATAAATGCATCAGGACCTCTGTATGCACTTAATTGGCATTTTATTTGTCACAGCAGTTGGACTTAGCCTACACCCAGTACATGAGCAGTATTATTCTTACTCTAGCCCACAGGCTCTGAAAATACAATGAGCCAAAAATGATTGGCTGTAGAATTTATTTTATTTAACTTTTGGAAAAGACAAAAGTCAAATTTTCTACACAATCTTCTTGCTTTTCAATGCATTTTGACCATCTTCTAAAAAAAAAGAAGCCAAAAATGCACCCGTGTCTTCACGTCTTTATTAGAAGTGAATCTTCATCCTCATAGGGCTGCTTTAAGAGGACCAAACAGGTGAAAATCCAATAGCGCAGGATCAGGATTATAGGCAGAATGCTTTAAAATCCTCAAAACAAGAGTTTGTACAGAGTGTCGACAGTGTAGGCAGAAGCGTGTAGACGTGCATCGTCATGAAAGATCACTACCACCCTTGGACAGCAGTCCTCTGCATTTAATCCAAACTTTAGGCTTCAGCTCTTCACTAAGCTTCTAACTTAACTTTTTTTTACTTTTTCTTGGTCTGCGATGAAGATGTTTCCGTTCCATACTCAGTCATTTCCTCTTGTCATTTACTCACTACAATGAATATGAATCCAAAAGCTTCTGTTTATGCTCGTTCACAAGTTGTTTCTGCACCAGGTACACCCTCAGACCACAAAATAAATAAATAAATCAGGGCATGCTGCTCTGCTTTGTGCAAAGTACAAGTTGGGCAGCCATATTTGCTCACACTGCAGTTACAAAGAACTGATGGAACACGTTCACACTTGCACAGCAGTGACTGAGGGGACAGTAGCCTTGAACAGAAAGCGCTGATGAGACAGTGTGGCCAAAGGAAGTTTTTATCCCATGCTCCAACACACCCACTTTCAACTGGAAGAATTCTAAGACCTGAATCGTTTGTATTGGAAGCAGGGAGAAAAACAGCAATGCATGCAAAAAGGGGGGGTTCCCCCAGAACCGGTGTGAGAACCTGCTCCCATCTTGTAACCACAGCAGTATATTGAAGCAAGAGATGACACTTATGGTACCATGATCGTATATTCTCCTACTGAGTGTGAAGGAGGCATGCCGTGGCCACAAAGCGCATCTAAGTGCTAGATGTATTTGATAGAGTAGGAGTTCTCCACAATCTAACACCGGAGATACATTGTGATGTCATAAGGACTGTGTTGGTACATTACTTAGAACATTATTTCACAAGGCACTTAATTTAATTGCATTTACTTATCTAATTACATTAAACATGATTACTAACTATCCAGTAATCATATAATAGTGAATATAAACTACTACTACAAGTAAGTTGAGGGAAGAGTCACACGTGTGTTTTTCAACAATAGCTGCTACCATCTTTCTAGCTATGTTTGTGAGCTGACCGAGATAAAAACAAAAACAAAAAGAATTAAACCGCGGTGGTTCAGCGGTTAGCACCATGGCCTAGCACCTACAGGTTCAAGGATCCATTCCCAAATGCCTGTTCTCCCATACTTGGTGGGTTTCATCCGGGTACTCCGGTTTCTTTACACATTTTAGCATAACTGGTGAGCCCAAATTGCCCATAGTGTGTGTGCGTGCGTCCTGCAATCGATTAGTACACAGTCCAGGGTGTACCCGGCCTCACACCCCAAGTCTCCTAGGATAGGCTCCAGGCGCCCGGTTACGCAGGATTAGCGGTGTGGAAGGCAAATGAATAAAACATTAAACCGATGTTGGTGATCAACATTTACTGGATCATTAGAAATACTGGACAAAGTACCACTGACCAACATATTATGCGGTCAAAAGTATGGACATCTGCCCATCAAAATCTTATGTCACAAAGTTGGTAGCACTCCATTATACAAAACATCTTCGTATGCTTCTGCGTTAGTTTCTCTTCACTATAAATCTGTTCATACACTGGAGTAGACGAGTCACACACAGGTGTTTCCAACAATAGCTGCTACCACGTTTTGTAGCTAAACATCCTGAGAGCCGTCAGAAGTCAACAGCACCTGAATCCCAAGGAAAATTAAATTATAAGAAAATATGCTCTTAATTAACTATCATGGCAAACTACACGAAGGCTGTCAAAGTAACACAAAAACAACTTTTCTTCACTCGGAAGCTGAGCTAGCTAACAGCACACCGGCCTAGGCTGCGGATCAGTAACCTCGCTACTAACGAGCTCGGCTAAGCTAGTTTCATTTATTCCGACTACTTACACCTGCCACTTCAGAACAACACTCACAAGCAGATACAAGATCCAAATGTATTTATTTCAGGACACGAAAACAAACAAAAGTAACCAAAAAAATTTGAAGAAAAAGCATGAACGTGCACGACTTATTGAATTACACACAGAACTTTCGAGGACGTCACTGTGTTGTCTGACTTCAGAACAGTTTGATGCCATTAGCTAGCATAAGTCGCTAACTTGGCTAACAAACATCAAAAACAAGTTAAGTAATTAAATCACTTACTCGTACGTCCTGAAGATTTCATGTGTGACTTTACAAAGAAAAACTTCTTCGTCCGGTTTGAGATCAGCAGGAGGTTTCTGCCTGACGAAGGGCTTTTTGTGGAGAAGGGGCATCTTTCTCTTTTCTTTCTTTATCTCGGCGTCTGTGCGGTTGATGCCGCTACTGGGTAATGGGTGTCCTAGACTTTCAAAAAAAGGGAGGGAAACGGAAAGTGAGAGAGATTTAATTTCAAGCTTTTACATGATAATAACTCTTTCACATCCTCACACGAGGTGCCCGAACTCCGAGACTGCGAAAACTGCTGAAAAGCCGCTAAAGGCAATACATTTCGAGAGGAAATGCTGCCTTTGTTAATGACACACGCTTCCCAGTCAGTCACATTGTGACGTTAGAGCCAGCCCACACACACGCGAGCGCGCCCTCAATCAGCGGCTGTTTAGACTCATTAGCAACATAAAGTCATTTATAGAGAAAATTAAACATCAGAAATACCCAGGAACTCATTTACCAGTTATATAACACAAGGAAATAATAATCCTCTCCAGGAGATAGGGATAAGAAACTCCGGACTTGCTCCACTCCTCGGAGCGGGATGCGCGTGTTGACGACAAGTTTTGATCCCCTGCACTTCGGTTACCGACAAGGAAGATCTCTGGGCGGTGGCTTGAGATTTCTGACATGCTATTGGTTAGACGTGTTGCTACTCAACCGCCCACCACCAATGCCGGGATGTTAGGATTATTACGTTACAATTTGGACAAATTCAACTTAATCTGTTTTTATGGAAAGAGATATCAGTGTTCGGAGAAACAAAATGAAGGCTAAGAAGTTAATTTGTGGAAGTATGTGTATTTCTTTGGAGTTAATGAATCAATTAAATGTTTTATTTGGTTTGACACGTTTTTTGTCATGAGCACATAAAAAAAAAACATTATGATATGAGTGCTGCTTAAAAATGAGCAAGCAAGAAAGCAAAAACATTAATTCATGGTGCACTGCTTTGCCACCATTATCTGTGCAAAGCTTATAAACTATATTATTGTGCATGGATCTTCTTTAAAATGATTTCAATGTATGTAAATCCACTGTGAATTGTCATTTGTTTAAAAAAAAAAAGATTTACCAAAATTATATTACTACAAAAGGTTTTATTTTGTGTTTTTATATCAAAGTACTTTGTACAGATGTATTTGCTTTAGGGAATCTGGATCTGTGTCATTTTGTAGATAAACATTGTAATCAAGAGGTACTTCCTCCATCCAGTCAGCAATTGCTGGTGCCCGCTGTAACAGAAAAATAAGATCTCAAACATCTTACTTTTAATAGGATTCAGACAGAAGCAGTGTGCATCATCAGTTATCATAGGGAAATATTGCTAATAGTGATTGTAAAAAATATGGAAAACAAATATGGCATGGCAACATGCCATTTTGCTTACATTTGTTTCTTGAAGTGACATGAGAGTTTCTTGAAGGCTTGGAACAGTGACCAATAATGCACCTTGCTTTAGGAAATTGTGTTTAATGAACTGCCAAGCTCTGTACAAAAACAAAATAAACTGTCATTTGATATACAGTCGACATAGTAATGAAAGGAACATTTGTGTATTCTGGATAATCAGGTCTTTTATCCAGCTTCATCTCATGTGTAGTGTTTATTACCGTTACCTTATCACCTAGCTTATCATACAAATGCTGTTCTCTATAATCAGACTTAAAAAAAAAATTACCTTTTGTAAATTATTTGTTAAAGCATCATAAATAGCCTTAGAGTTTTAATACTAGTGTGACTTACCTTACCTGGTCTTTGGCCTCCATAAAGTATTCAAATACATTGTTCATTATTAGAACATCTGCATTTTGCAATAACACTGCCTGAGAGCATATATCTGCATGAATCACCTGTGAAAACAATAGTCATCAGGACATATCAACTTTAGCACTCATACAGTAATACCACAGTTTATATCTGGTACCTGAATTCTGTCACTGAAGCCATACTTCTCCACCGTCATTGCCTGAAGCTTGACAAACTCTTCACATATTTCTACCCCAACAAGTTGCGCTGCTGCACTGTAGAGGTAGCCCTACTGAGCAAATACTTATTAGTTTAGAACACAAAGAAGCAAGCAGAAATTATTCATCCAAAACTGGAGATGGCAAAAACACTGTGTTTTGGGCAGGGTGTATTATGCAAGTCCCCCCTAAGGTTTAAAGCCATTTGCCTTGTTGATAAAGACTCAAGCAATAAGATCTGGCCCATTAGATTCTCACAATGACAAATGCACAAATCTAGTGCATGTTGCTCAATTTGTAATGAACAAACACTCGTTCAGTATCCCATGTGACCTTAAAAAAGGTTTTTAAATTTGTACATAAATCTTCAGGCCCTGTGCTCTGATGCCAACTTCATACACAAAGACAATAATTCCACTGGGCTGTTTATGTACAGTGCCATGAAACTGTATTTGCCCCCTTCCAGTGTTTCTTTTTTTGCATATTTGTCACACTTAAATGATTCAGACAATCAAACGAAATTTAGTATTACATAAAGATAACCAGAGTAAATACAAAATAAAGCTTTTAAATTATGATTTGATTTATTAAGGGAAAAAAGCTGTCCAATCTTGCTTAAACTTAATAACTGGTTGTGCCATCCTTGGAGGCAACAAGTGCAAGCATTTATGATATCAAGCATTTATGATAACTACCAATAAGTCTTTCACATTGCTGTGGAGGAATTCTGGCCTAACCTTCTATGCAGAAAATATTTGTGGATAATATTTGTGTTCTTTTTGGTCAGCAGTGGCTTTCGCATTGTGACTCTTCCATGGATGCCATTTTTGCCCAGTCTCTTACCTATTGTTGAATCATGAAATGAGGCCTGCAGTTTTCTAGATATTGTTCTGGGTTCTTTTATGAGTTTCTGGATGAGTCATTGTTGTGCTCTTGGAGTAATTTTGGTAGGCTGTCCACTCCTTGGAAGGTTCACCACTATTAAAATTTTGTGGATAATGGCTCTTACCATGATTCGTTGGAGCCTCAAAGCCATATAAATGGTTTGGTAAACCTTTCTATTTCAGAATTACTTTGTTTCACATCTGCTTTTGAATTCCTTTGTTGCTTTTTGACATCTTTTGGTGTTCTTCAGTTTGTCAGACAGATTCTCGTTATGTGATTTCTTGATTCAACAGGTCTGGAAGTAATCAGGCCTGGGTCTGAGGCCTGCGAGTGAAATTTAACTCAGCTTTCAGTTCATTCATGATTGAGCAAAAAAAATTACTTTTTCACATGGAGCCCTAGTAGGTTTGGATAGCTTTTTTTCTTAATAAATGAAACCATCATTTAAAACTTTTTTTGTATTTACATAAAGAATTTACTTAGGGTGCTTTCACACCTACAGCATTTGGTGCGCACCAAACGTGTTTGGTCCCTTGGTTCAGTTCGTTTGCGTTGATGTGAATGCAATCTCGGTACTTTGGTGCGCACCAAATCAATCGATCCGAGACCTGCCTGAAGGGGTAGTCTCGGACCGCTTTATCCGCTCTACTTTGGTTCAGTTCGTCTGGTGTGAAAGCAACCAAACCAAATCTGATGAAATGATATAGTTTAATGCACTTTGGGTATAAGAGATACGGGGTTGCGGGTAAAATTATTTTCCCTTCCTGATGACTCGATTAAATTTTTCAAGCGACTCGCGATGAAATCAAACCGCGTGGAGAAACGTGGAGTGCCGAAGAAATTAAGTGCCTCTCTGTATTCACATTAAAGATGAAAAAATGTGTGGCTGGGCTGTTTCGATCGGCCAACGGATTACCTGATGGATCTGCAGGAAGATCGCCGTCTAATAACAAAGTGATCATTCAGGTGGAGGACACGTCTCTTCTCCCTGAAGTGGCACGCAATGCACCGTCGGCGAGATGAATAAACCGGGAAGCTGGTTTGGAGTCGCAGCCGCGAATCGTGTTCGAAATTAATTATCTGAAAATAATGATTTGCACGTATAATGTAGTGCGCGAGGATCAGCGCCATGAGCGCAAAGCAAAGCTGTTCCTCCATGATTATTGAAAGTGGCGCGATTTTCTGAAAATAGTCTGTTTCCGGTGCCGATGGGCTTTGCGTTCTATTTTGGTTCGTTTAGAACTCTGCATATGTGAAAGCAAACCGTACCCATGTCTGTTTACTACATTGTAACATTTTTATGACTGGTGCGGACTAAAGCAATCGAACTATAGGTGTGAAAGCACCCTTAGATTATTTTGTGTGAAATTAAATTTGGTTTGATGATCTCAAACATTATTTAAGTGTGACAAATATGGTCAAAAGATAGAAATTAAAATCAGAAATGGGCAAATACTTTTTCATGTCACTGTATATGCAAAAAATAGAGGGCTTCTTCATCTATATATCTTTGAATTGTATTGCCTGTATGACTGAAATAAACCCAGGACAATGCCCAGGAGCATTGCCAAAATGACTGCAGAGAGGACACACTTTACAAGAAAGACTTCTAAAATATTTTGAGTGGACTGTAAAACAGTAATAATAAATAAGTCAATAACTATATCCAGTCAGTCATCTGCTTATATTCACAACTTAATAATTTACCTTCAATCATTTGGTAGACACAAAAGTGACTTACTTAAGACTGGTTACATTCCAAACAAATAGCTGAGTGGTTGAAGGTTTAGAGCCTAGTTTTAAGACTCCACAGGTACTCTGGCAGTTCTGTGTTTTAAATATTAATAAGAAGCCTTGGCTCAATAAAATACTGAGAATCTAAGGACTATTCATTGCAAAAGTACCTTACCCCATAGAGCACTGCTCCAAGCCTGGAACCCACGTCTACTACAAGTTTTCCTGTCAGGTCAGGGAGAACGTGAAAAAACAGGAACTGGAGCTCCGAGGTTGAGAAGGAATGTGAGATGAACTCTGTAGAACATTGCAAAATACAGTATTTAGAAACTTGCATGGACTGAAAAAATAAAAAAAAATAAATTCACCATTCATGCAGTCGTTAAAATTACTCATAGCATCATCATAGGAGGTGATACTGTATAAATTGTGTTCTTTCTACTGTTTCCACTGCAGTTCCCCAAAGCAAATGCTTACCTCCAAATCAGCAAAAGTTATACAGAGTTTCTTGGAGGCTTATGGATTAGCATGTTTGGCATTTCCGGAATCTTACTACAAGAAAATACAGTACTCATTTTATTCTCCAGTACATAATACTTTTTTCCTCTTGTAACAGATTCGGATTATCAAGCCATAGTGATATCAGACCACTCTCCACTGACTCAGTCAATCCATATCCCCAGTGCAGGATCTAACTATCGTCCTTGGAGATTTAACTCCTCGATTCTTTCAGGTGAGAAATTTTTATGAGGTTTTATGAGATCAGAAATAGATTTTTTTTTTTAAACCGCCAACCAAACTCCAGGTATGTCATCCTCAACAGTTTGGGAATCCTTACTGATGATTGTTTTACTGAATCTGTTTCCAAGATTCCGAAATATAACAAAATATTTAATACCTTAAGTGGTCATATTTCTATTTTTTGCATCATTTAAAGCTTACTGATCTGTCTTTGATAGCACCACTGAATGGGCACTATATGTTTGCTCCATCCTATACAGATAATGCTTTTGCGGTATGGTTTAAATGTGGTGTTGTGTCATTATACGACATTTATATTGAACCTGTAACTCTTTATTTCCTGTAACTCTGACTCTTTTCCTTTATCTCCTTCTCCATCCCTCTTAGATTCTGTTTTCAGTGGTAAACAAGATATATACAGTGCTAATCATCTGTTTAGTAAGTTATTAAACACAAATAATCCAGTCACATTAGATGTACTTAAAGGTAAATGGGAAAATGATACACAAAAACAAATAAACTCTGGCAAAAGATAATACATGGAATTTACCCATCATCAGTTTGCCTCAAATACACAGTAGTTCAATTTAAAATTGTCCACTGGCTTCACTGGCAGGTAAAATTAAAGAAGACTTTGATCGATGTAGGCAGGAACTAGCTATGCTATTGCACAGTTATTAGGCATGCGCGATAACCATATCACAAAGAGTTGCGATGAATACGTTATTTGCCAAGCATTTGTGTGTACAAATTTGACCAATCAGATGGGCCCTTACTATGTTTATACCCGCTTATCTCTTTATATATATATATATATATATATATATATATATATATATATATATATATATATATATATATACACACAGGTAGTGTGAAAAACTATTTGCCCCCTTCCTGATTTCTTATTCTTTTGCAAGGTTGTCACACTTAAATGTTTCTGCTCATCAAAAACCGTTAACTATTAGTTAAAGATAACATAATTGAACACAAAATGCAGTTTTTAAATGACGGTTTACGTTATTAAGGGAGAAAAAAAACTCCAAATCTACATGGCCCTGTGTGAAAAAGTGATTGCCCCCCTTGTTAAAAAATAACTTAACTGTGGTTTATCACACCTGAGTTCAATTTCTGTAGTCACCCCAGGCCTGATTACTGCCACACCTGTTTCAATCAAGAAATCACTTAAATAGGAGCTACCTGACACAGAGAAGTAGACCAAAAGCACCTCAAAAGCTAGACATCATGCCAAGATCCAAAGAAATTCAGGAACAAATGAGAACAAAAGTAATTGAGATCTATCAGTCTGGTAAAGGTTACAAAGCTATTTCTAAAGCTTTGGGACTCCAGCGAACCACAGTGAGAGCCATTATCCACAAAAAGCAAAAATATGGAACAGTGGTGAACCTTCCCAGGAGTGGCCGGCCAACCAAAATTACCCCAAGAGCGCAGAGACAACTCATCCGAGAGGCCACAAAAGACCCCAGGACAACATCCAAAGAACTGCAGGCCTCACTTGCCTCAATTAAGGTCAGTGTTGAAGTGACTCCACCATAAGAAAGAGACTGGGCAAAAACGGCCTGCATGGCAGATTTCCAAGATGCAAACCACTTTTAAGCAAAAAGAACATTAAGGCTCGTCTCAATTTTGCTAAAAAACATCTCAATGATTGCCAAGACTTTTGGGAAAATACCTTGTGGACCGACGAGACAAAAGTTGAACTTTTTGGAAGGTGCGTGTCCCGTTACATCTGGCGTAAAAGTAACACAGCATTTCAGAAAAAGAACATCATACCAACAGTAAAATATGGTGGTGGTAGTGTGATGGTCTGGGGTTGTTTTGCTGCTTCAGGACCTGGAAGGCTTGCTGTGATAGATGGATCCATGAATTCTACTGTCTACCAAAAAATCCTGAAGGAGAATGTCCGGCCATCTGTTTGTCAACTCAAGCTGAAGCGATCTTGGGTGCTGCAGCAGGACAATGACCCAAAACACACCAGCAAATCCACCTCTGAATGGCTGAAGAAAAACTAAATGAAGACTTTGGAGTGGCCTAGTCAAAGTCCTGACCTGAATACTATTGAGATGTTGTGGCATGACCTTAAAAAGGCCGTTCATGCTAGAAAACCCTCAAATTACAACAATTCTGCAAAGATGAGTGGGCCAAAATTCCTCCAGAGCGCTGTAAATGGCTCGTTGCACGTTATCACAAACGCTTGATTGCAGTTATTGCTGCTAAGGGTGGCCCAGCCAGTTATTAGGTTCAGGGGGCAATTACTTTTTCACACAGGGCCATGTAGGTTTGGATTTTTTTTTTCTCCCTAAATAATAAAACCCCTCATTTAAAAACTGCATTTTGTGATTATGTGTTATCTTTGACTAATAGTTAAATGTGTTTGATGATCAGAAACATTTTGTGTGACAAACATGCAAAAGAATAAGAAATCAGGAGGGGGGCAAATAGTTTTTCACACCACTGTATCTTTATACTTCATTCTGTCGCGAACTAAGCCCGGATGATCAGAAGACTTAGCGATTAGCCGTTAGCCCTTTGTAGCGTGGCCGGTAAACCCAAACGCGGAAGCAAGCGAGTAGGCAGGATAACCACGCGAATTAGTTTAAGGACCCTCACAGAAGGGGAGCAAGGGAAAAACACACATTTAACCCACGTCCTATAAACACACACTCGAATCAGAAAGTAAACAATATGAACCGACATGCGCGAACTCAGTGACTAAGCTGTATGCAATGGTTTGTTTACTCCTCTTATACTTCCGGGTTCGCGCCCACATTACTTCCGGGTCCTAGTGCCGGTCGCGGAGCGAGTGTGTGTGCATGCGTGTGCGTGTGTGAGACAAATAGTATTTTTTTATTTACTTTTTGTTTAATAATATTTTTATTTTAAAAAAACAGGCAAGCCAAAGAGAATATTTAGTTTAAAAGATGCTCTTGTTTTAAGACACTATTGATGAGTGTATGGTTACATGTAAATAAAAAGTAATGTTTGAATGTAATTCATATTGTGTTGGCAGGTCTATAGTAATAGCAAACCAGAAATTAGAATATCTGCTGAGGGCTTTAAGTCATTCATAGTGTTTTGAAGTCTAAATATTTGCAACTTCCTTGACATATAGTTTATTTTTAGCCTGATTTAGATTTAATTACATCAGACGAATATCTATTACAGTATGATCATTACATATAAAAAAAGAAAAAAAAGGCAATAATAATTAAAAAAATGCATTTCTCTAGGGAAATGTTATATCGCAAGAAATATCGTTATCGCAGTATTCAACAACAATATCGCATATTTTCCTAATATCATGCAGCCCTAATAGTTATATAATTTTGGAGTTTTCTTTTTAATACTTTGTCAAAAATATGCCAAATACCATTAGAACCATCCACATTCATTGCACTTTTTGGTGTTGACATAAGTGGTGCTCGCCTGTAGGAAACCCAAGCCAATATGATAGGCTTTAGCTCCCTTTTTGCTAGGAAAATCATCCTGCTTAAGTGGAAGGATACATTGCCATCAGTGCTCAGACTAAGGAGGTCTTGTATTTTATTCATCTAGAAAAGAATCACTGTTCCATGTAGATGTCTGGCAACCATTTATGAGCCACTTTGAAAATATAGATGCAGATACAGTAAATTGAATCTGTAATAAAAGATTTCTTTTTTATTTATTTTTCTAATACTTTTTTACTATTCTTTTGTTTGATGTGTAATTTATTTATTTAGTTATTTATTTCTTTTTCTGCTGACTGGCTGTTGTTTTTCTTGTCAAGTGGGGGAATAGAATGGGCAAAAAAGTCAATAAATTATAGTGTACCACGTATGTTTGTATATGTATCTTGTTTATATTTCCAATAAAAAGACTTTGATTAAAAAAAATAATTACCCATAGGAGCTGTTTTATGCGATCCACAACTGAGACAGAAGTTGCGACTCATCTTGCCCTCTTCACAGAGACAATCTATAGTTTCCTCATCATACAAAAATGCATCCACATGCACAGTTGGTTTGGGGTTCTGCTGAGTCTGCATGGCAAAATGAACTTTATGAGTTGCAAAGAGAATGAGGCTACAGTAGAATAATGATAACCAAAAACACAACAAACCTTCTGAATGGCCATGGTCTCTGAAGGAAACATAGCCTCAAGGGGAAGACAACACCTCAGGTCATCTGCAATGCTTTGGAGTATAGCTCTCTGATTGTCAACCAAGTAATTGTCAAGATCATCTAAAAGAACCATAAACAATATGACCAAATAAATAACAGTCTACAAACAACCCAAATACATGCAACTTAAATGTGATGAAAATGTCACAAAAGCTTTCCCCAAAAACTGCAGCAAATCTGGTTACATGAGGTGGTATCAAAAAGTTTTGAGATGAGCATGCCATAGATCCGGATGCTTTCACGTTCTCCCTCAGACACCTTAAAACCTGTCAGTAGAATTCACTATTGAAGCTATTTATAAACTATTTGTCCCTGGGGACAAATTAAAGATGCACAATGTGGTGAATGTTGAAAGATGATGAGAAAGATGTTCTAACTTGCTGTCCATGATGCACCAATAGCACAGCCCCCATTGCACTGACTTTTGAAGATCGGTGTTCCCTGTGACTGTGCGTGCAGCCTTGCGCTGCCATCTGTTGGCATGTTACAAAACTAGTCTCTAAACTTTTTGATACCACCCCATGTCAATAACAAATATTAACTTAAAAACTACAAAATTATAGATTTGAACATTTAAGTTAATCATTGTAATAGGGTTATGGTTAACCATAGTTTACTCATATATTCTTAGCTAAATAAATCACCTGAATGCTTCATCCAACTGATCAGTTTAGTAAGATCCTGAGAGTCTGTTCTGCTCAAGATTTGTAGAATGTTACTCCTAGCGTCGCTGAAATTCATTTCCAATCACAATGTTCTGCGCTAAGTGGTTGAAATCCAAACGCAAGTGGCAGTTTTAAAATAAAACCACGTACAACGGGGTACTTCAAAACAGGGAGGAGCCAGGGCTGGTCTTATATTTAAGGTCCATTATTGAATTGCAGTTTAGCCTCCTTAACACATTGGGTTGTGCAAACTGCATTCAGCAACATAAAATAGCCATAGAAATAGTTATAGGATTAGTCATTATATAGAAGCAGTTGGTTAATATTATATTTGTATTAATACATTTTCCCCGTGTTAGCGCCACCTTAAAATGTGTGCGACGCGTCTTGACATATTTTCCATCACTTTAACAGGGAAACAGTTTCGAAATCAATCAGAAATGGCGAAACAAGAAATAATAAATATATAGAACAAGGAATTCATTGTGCAAATGTTTCAACAATAGGTAAATAAACGCGTACGCTGATAAATCGTAAATGTAGCGACTCTTATTTTTATTTTCTTATCCTGGGTCAGTTATAACGCCACCGATACGTGTGTCAGTCATCAAACTTGGGCGAAAATCCGATCCCAGATCAGCACAAAAATGACGACGTCCGGTAGGTAACCCGGAAGTTAAAAGGTTTTGTGGGAGTTTTTTGGGTGAGATGACGTTAGTCTGCTTTCCCTGAAACAGCTGTATCGAAGGTAAGAAACAAGACGAAATAATTCACATGAATGTGATTTCTAAGGTTTAGTGATTCACGTATAATTTTGTTAGTTAGTAGTTTATTTGTTTGATATGGTATCAGTTTGAATTGGTTTGTGTTTTCGACGATCGTAACGAGCGATCTAGCGGTACAAACTAATCACATCAGTACCTGGTTAGCATTGGTTTGTTGCTTCTGGATTAGCATAGTGATTGTTTATTAAATAAAGTTTAGGATTTTCACTAGATCTAGCTCGTTTAACACAGCCTACAGCTAATTATATAAAACGAAATGTGATAGTAATATAGTCACTTATGTTGGGCTTTTCGTTTGAGGAAAAACAATCTTTGTGTTTTCACCAGAGAGTTTTAAGAGAACACCCATGCTAATTTTTTCCCCAGTAATCCCAGAAGACCTTCACACGTATCTTGGTTACAGATTGTAGAGATGAAGCCTCGTTTAGGTCTCGATGCTTTTCAGCCAACAGTTTCACCAAAAGGTTTCATGGAGCTTCATATATGAGCTCGTTGTACTGACATCTAGGGGACAAATTCAACATAGCAAGCAGTACAATTAATATGGACGTGAAGCTTTAAGTATTGCATAAATCATTAACATTTGTCAGTTGTGTATATCCTCTCGTGTAAAAATCCATTGTGCAAAGGAAATCTTTGTGCACATCATCACCCCCTCTGAATCTTTAAAATTAAGTTAAGAAGAAAAAATAATCTTATGACTCCGCTCTGGCAATTTACTAAATTAATTCTATTATTCGGCGTTTAAGTTACTACAAAATGTTCACAAATTGGGAGGTACTTTCTTTTAGAAATAACACACCAAAATAAATATAAGTAACAATCATCTGCTTGGAAACTTTTATTGGAATATATATTTGAGTGTCAGTACACAAATCAAATGATTAAAACACGCTGTAAAGAAAATTAACTAAGGGGGAAAGAAAAAGATTACAAAAAGAAAAACTTAATGAGTTTAAATACATGCAAATCTAATTGTGAAACGCTTCAACAATTATTTATGCAACGTTTTTAAAACTCGAATTATGTTTTGTTTAATGATGTCAGTAGTCGCATCATTTAATGTTTATATAAATTTAGTAATAACATTTTTATGTACAGATATTTTTCATGTTTAATACACACGGTTTATTTTTATTTTTTTGAGCCGCTCTGTGTATATATATATATATATATATATATATATAAAACGCGAAGCGCCGAACAAATCAGTCACGTGATTCCCACGACCACGAGGGCTCGTTTGTCCTTCGTCACGTGACACATGGAAACGTCACCGTTTTTGGACCCGCCCCTTCTATTCGCCACACGTTCCAGAGCTTCAGTGTTAGACGTAACAGGCGTCACTAGTTGCTGGTTCAGCAGATTTGAAGCAACGCGATGGTGTTGTTAATTGCTTTTCTTAAATTCTCTTAGCTAATGCAATGTTTTAAAAAAAAAGTGTTTTGGTTTGTTTAAGGACAGATTGGACATCACCACTTCTTTGCCTTCTTGTGAACGTGTTCAGCTACTGTGGGGATCCCCCACCTTGCTAAAGATCTCCTGTTCTTCTAACACGTATGGGGAAAAACTTTTAGTTCAGTATTTATGACTGAATAAATATCATTATATTATGGGATACAGGAACTGACCAAGTGCACGTGATTTCATCCTATCATAGGCTGCTGCCTATTTAAACTGTAAACATGGTGTTAGCAGACCTGGGGAGGAAGATAACAGCGGCACTGCGCTCTCTCAGCAATGCCACCATTATCAACGAAGAGGTAACACACACACACAGGCCATGTTCCTGCACACATAACAGACTTTCTTATCTTAAATCTTTGCCATTGGGTGCCTGCGTGTGTCTTGTTCATGGAATTGTATTTATTTCCCTTCCCCAGGTTTTAAATGCTATGCTCAAAGAGGTCTGTGCTGCCCTGCTAGAAGCTGATGTTAATATCAAACTGGTGAAGCAGCTCAGAGAAAATGTCAAGTAAGTATATCTTGATTTATTTATTTTTATTCACATAGTGTCTGTTTCCTGCAAAGAAGCTGCTGTGTAAAATGCTGTTTAACCATTTTCAGGGCAGCCATTGACCTCGAGGAAATGGCCTCCGGGCTGAATAAAAGGCGAATGATCCAGCACGCTGTTTTCAAGGAGCTTGTAAAGGTTTGTGCTCTCTAAGTGCCCAGTGATGTAATTAAAAAAGAGAAAACGTGCTTTTATAAAAATAAAATAATCAACAGGTTGGTATGATGGAAATGGCTATTACAATGATATTGTAGCGTTTTTCAACGCTAGCAGGGATGTTGGAGAGACGAGTGAGCTTGCTTGCTACCCAATGCAATGGCTGGGAGTATTTTATTACTAAACAGCACTGTATAGCATGAGCAGCACATTCACTGTTATAACACACCGAGAAAGCACGCACGCACACAGAAGGATAGCACACATACATGCACACCCCCAACATGGCCAAAGCCACCAACCCGACCAAACGTCCCAACCATGGTGAACACACAGCGAACCTCCCGCAAAGCATGACTGTCGTCAGCCGCCGCCCCGCCTACGCCACAATATATTTAATTATAACGCATCCTAAAATATTTTACTCCTCTTATTCCTCAGTACTCTACAAAAGACTTAAGCCACCCCTCATTTCATCATATTAAATGATGCCTTAAAGAAATGGAACCACAAATTTTATTGACATGCTGCAAAGTCTCTAAAGATAACATTTTTTAAATGATTCTCAGCAGAACCTTCATTTCTCCTCTCATCTGTTCCAATCACCCCGCGTTCATCACTGGCCTGATAATCTGTCATCTGCACCCATTTCTCACTCGTTTATGCCTTAAATAAAAAAAATTAATCCGTGAATGATGTTCTAGGTCACTGTGGCGCTTGACAAACTTTTTCTCTGAAACTGGTCAGGTACAAATATGGAAGCAAAATATGAAGAACTAAGGGGTGGCTTAAGACGTTTTCACAGTACTGTAAATTGTAATTTGTTAATAAACAAGACTGTGTGCTCTTAACTAGTTTAATACAGTCAGTTTAACAGTTTTGTGTTTTTGTCTATAGTTGGTGGACCCTGGTGTAAAATCCTGGACACCCACAAAAGGAAAGAACAACATCATCATGTTTGTTGGCCTTCAGGGTAGCGGAAAAACCACAACATGTACTAAGGTACTGTAATGCTTCTAAATTCTTACCTATGGTGAGATAAAATATTTCCTTTTTAATTAATAATGAGTTCAAGGTGTGGTTTATAACATTATAAGCAGAATAAAAAAATAAATTCAATCTTGAGTAGTGGCTGGATTGTTTGTAATTGTGGTTATTTGCACTATTGTAGTTGGCCTATTATTACCAAAGAAAAGGCTGGAAAACATGTTTGATCTGTGCTGACACTTTTAGAGCAGGTGAGTTTGGGTCCTCTTGCAATTTGACCATGAACAACACAGACTGTCGATTGAATATAAACTATAGCGATTTCTTTCTTTCTGTAAGGTGCCTTTGATCAGCTGAAGCAAAATGCAACAAAAGCCAGAATTCCCTTTTATGGAAGGTGATGCTGTTTTTGACTAGTTATTAATAACACATTTTTAAGAACATGAATATTTTGCAACTTAAACTTTTGTGAATCAACAGTTATACAGAAATGGATCCAGTCATAATAGCTTCTGAAGGAGTCGAAAAATTCAAGTCAGAAAACTTTGAAATAATAATTGTTGACACTAGCGGTCGGCATAAACAGGAAGACTCCCTGTTTGAAGAAATGCTACAGGTTTCAAATGCTGTGGTAAGTGTATGATGCAATCTGTGTGTGTGTGTGTGTGTATATATATATATATATATATATATATATATATATATATATATATATATAAAAAACACACAATTTGTTTATCAAGTGAAGCATATCTCAAAAAAAGATTATTGCTGTACCTGTTGTGATTTCTACAGCAACCTGACAACATCGTGTACGTGATGGACGCATCCATTGGTCAGGCTTGTGAGTCTCAGGCTAAGGCTTTCAAAGACAAGGTAGATGTTGCCTCTGTCATCGTAACTAAGCTGGACGGCCATGCTAAAGGTGGTGGCGCTCTCAGTGCGTAAGTACTTAGCTACTCTTTATGGCGAAAATTGATTTTTATGGCTTTATTATTTAAAACGTAATGTTTACAATGTATTTGAACAGAGTTGCTGCCACAAAGAGTCCTATAATTTTCATCGGCACGGGAGAACACATTGATGATTTTGAACCCTTCAAAACTCAACCCTTCATAAGCAAACTGCTTGGTATTGTTTTTAGTTTCTTGTACCTGTTCATTTTATTTGACTGTCTTTATTTATATATTTATTTAATTTCTAATCGCCTTGTTCTTGTCTTTCCAGGCATGGGAGACATCGAGGGATTGATAGATAAAGTGAATGAACTTAAACTTGATGATAATGAGGAGCTAATTGACAAGCTTAAACATGGTATGGATGAAGACATTTGCAAAAGGTTGTAAATATACACATCAGGCAGTCAATAGGAGTGCTGTGAATATTTGCCTGTGTTATAGTTTTTGACTGGCGCTCTAGGGAGCAAATGTTGATATGGTGCAGGTTTAGCATTACACTGGAGGTCAGTTTTCATCAGATGAGTAAAATTAGTACGATTAGGTATACACTAATTGGCCCAAAGCACCTGATCATCACACCCATGTCCTAGTCTTCCCCAAAATAGTCTGATCTTAGATCACTTAAGGGTAGCGTCTCTGTACAAAGCCCTGACTTTAACAGAACACCTTATAGATAACCTGAAATGCTGACTTCACTCCAGGTCACCTTAAGTGCCTGACTAGTGCCCGGCCTCCCTAATGCTCTTTAAACAAATGGGAAACTTGAATGTGATTTTGTGAAAATCGCATGTGTGTGTGTGATGGTCAAGGTGCCCACAAACATTTGGACATATAGTGTATATGTATTTATAGAGAGAAATAGATTGTGAATAGATCCACCAGCATTAAATTAGACATGCTATGTAGGTGCTATTGTTAAACTGGGATCACTGGTCATTCTTCTCATAGGTCAGTTCACACTCAGGGACATGTACGAACAGTTCCAGAACATCATGAAAATGGGACCTTTTGGACAAATTATGGTACAGTGAATATAACATACTCATGATCACATCATAAATCGAGTTTTGCTTTAATTTCTCTGAAGCTGACCATTTTGCTGTTTTATATTGTTTCACCCAGGGTATGATCCCAGGCTTTGGAACAGACTTTATGAGTAAAGGCAATGAACAGGAGTCTATGGCAAGGTTGAAAAAACTCATGACCATAATGGACAGTATGAATGACCAAGGTATGTCTTTTTACCATGCAAGATAATATAATACAACTGTAAAATGTATAGAATAACTAAAACAAGGTGATGATGTAAGAAACATTTGGGGGAATTGTGTTATAGAAAGCCATGAAAAAAAAGTCTGTTCTAAAGACCTTTCTGTGTTGGAAACTTAGTTACAGGTTGATCCTAGAGGCTCCTCCCAAAACTGCATCTTTGTATTAAATGTCACCATATCAGTATTTCTTTCATCAAATAAGCAAATACAGTCATGCAGAAAGTTATTTCTCTCTTTTTTTTTCAATTTTTTAAAAATATTGCACAAAGATAATATTGTAGATTTTACAAGATGTTTTCATTTATTACATGAGAAAAAAGCTGCCCAAACGTATTCTCCTTATGTGAAAAAGTAATTGCCCCCCAAATCTAATAACTGGCAAGGGGTCTTTCACATGGCTGTGGAGGAATTTTTTTTGCCCCCTCTTCTTAGCAGGATTGTTTTTAATTCAGCCACATTTGAGGATTTTCAAGCATCAACAGTCTGTTTAAGGTCATGCCACAGCATCTTAGTACACATATTTGTTATTGGGTTTAGCTTATGTGGCGCATTTTCCATACTAGTCACAGAAAATGAGCTGTTACTATAGAATATACAGGTAAAACAAAAAAAAACATTTAATATCGTGGAAAACTTCATTTTGAAGGTGAAACTACTATATGAGAGACTCATTACATACAAAGCAAGATAGTTCATAATTTATTTGTCATAATTGAGATGATTATGGCTTACAGCTCATGAAAACCCCAAATCCACAATTTCAGAAAATTAGAATATTACATGCAATCAATAAAACAAGGATTGTACATAGAACATGTCGGACCTCTGAAAAGTATAAGTATGAATATGTACTCGGTACTTGGTTTGGGCCCCTTTTGCAGCAATTACTGCCTCAATGCAGCGTGGCATGGAAGCTATCAGCTTGTTGATAACTGCTGAGCTGTTATGGAAGACCAGGATGCTTCAATAGCAACCTTCTGCTCTTCTGCATTGGTTGGTCTCATGTCTCTCATCTTTCTCTTGGCAATGCCTCATAGATTCTCTATGGTGTTCAGGTCAGGGGAGTTTGCTGGCCAATCAAGCACAGTATTCCCACGGTCATTGAACCAGGTTTTGGTAGTGTGGACAGATGCCAAGTCTTGCTGAAAAATTAAGTCAGCATCCACATAAAGCTCATCTGCGGAAGGAAGCATGAAGTGTTCCAAAATCTCCTGGTAAGACGGCTGCGTTGACCCTGGACTTAATGAAGCACAGTGGACCAACACCAGCAGATGACATGGCTCCCCAAATCAACACAAACTGTGTAAACTTCATACAGGACTTCAAGCATCTTGCAGTGTGTGCCTCTCTATTCTTTCTCCAGACTCTGGGTACTTTATTTCCAAATGAGATGCAAAAGTTGCTCTCATCAGAAAAGAGGACTTTGGACCATTGAGCAACCAACCAGTTTTTTTCCCTTTAGCCCAGGTAAGACGCTTCTGGCGTTTGTTGTTCAGGAGCAGCTTGACAAGGGAAATGCAACATTTGAAGCCCATGTCCCGGATCTGTCTGTGTGTGGTGGCTCTTGATGCACTGACTCCAGCCTCAGTCCACTCCTTGTGAAAGTCCCCAACACTTTTGAATGGCCTTTTCCTGACACTCCTCTCCAGGCTGCGGTCATCCCTGCTGCTCGTGCACCTTTTTCTTATGGCTTATTTAGCTGATTAGAGTGGGACACTTTGAGCCTAGAATATTGAACCTTTTCAGACTATTCTAATTTTCTGAGATTGTAGATGTGGGGTTTTCATGAGCTGTAAGCCATAATCATCTCAATTATGACAAATCACGGCTTGAACTATCTTGCTTTGCATGTAATGAGTCTATCTCATATATTAGTTTCACTTTTTAAGTTGCATTACTGAAATAAATTAACTTTTGCACGATATTCTATTTTTTTTGTTTTGTTTCACCTGTATATTTGTAGTGTTAGAATGAGCAATTTAATATACACTTGTATTTTGACTTGAAGCTAGCGGTATTGACGGATCTATTGCTACTATATAAAATGATCAACCTGATCAATCTGATTTAAGTGGTATGAATGATTTTATTTTCCAATGGTTTACTCGTTGCAGAACTGGACAACAAAGATGGTGCAAAGTTGTTCAGTAAGCAGCCAAACCGGGTTCAGAGAGTGGCGCGGGGTGCGGGTGTAGCCACCAGAGACGTGCAGGAACTTCTTACACAGTACACAAAGTTTGCCCAGATGGTCAAGAAAATGGGTGGCATTAAAGGCTTATTTAAGGGTATGATTCTGATGTTTTTTTATTTTAACAGAAATTCTTTTGGGAGCAAATTACTCACAAAGTTATTAATATTTTGCTAATGTGTTGTATGGTGGTACATTTGGTTTTTAGGAGGAGACATGTCCAAGAACGTTAACCCATCTCAGATGGCCAAATTGAACCAGCAGATGGCAAAGATGATGGATCCCAGAGTGCTGCACCACATGGGTATGCATCACTTACTAATCTGTCACTTCTGACAGTATATATAGCTTTGATTGGCCTTGCACACTACTGAGACCATTTGCCTAAAAAAATCTGCCAATTATGCTTTATTGTCTTGCTCATAATAAGGTTTTTGGGTGACATGTTTTGTGTTGATGCAGGTGGCATGGCTGGTCTACAGTCAATGATGAGGCAGTTTCAGCAAGGGGCTGCTGGTAACATGAAAGGAATGATGGGATTCAACAACATGTGAATGCGTCAGCCTTAAATAAAAAAAATGGAAATCATTCTGATGGATTTTAGAAAAGCAAAATCTAAGTGGAGCAAGATTTTTTTTTTTGCCTCAGATAATAGTCATTTATTAAACCATGTAAAATATTCAGAGACTCGAGTATTTATATAGCTGAGATTTTCTCGAGAAAGCATTCACTAATCAGACTGTATAAAGACTCTATAGTTTGATCAGTGAGAATTAAGCAGTTTTTAAAAATAGACTACATTTTAATTTTTTTTTTTTTTTGCCAGGTTAAATTAATGCGATCACAATTTTAATTAACATTTAGTTTTATGTCTATTTTTTAGACTGCAAGATGTTTAAAAGTGCCAGACATGGCTACTTGTGTACCACACAACAGACACTCAGACATGTTCATCCTTTTTAAAAGATTGCTAGTAATTGCTGCTGTTATTATATATGAATCGAACTCAAGGAAAACAGATTTTGTGATTTTGTTCCCCCTTTTATGATTAAGATGTTTACAGTCAGGAGTAAAGTAAGAGATCATGATAATTTTTTTCCTGGAATTGCCCTAGAAGAACTTTGGCTTTGTATGTGAGACAAAAGAACTGTAGTGTAAGAAGTCTGTGGCAATATTTTGTCATAAAATAATAAATTTATATAGCAAAATTTTAATAGGCATTATATTATTTTGTCATGTTTGTCTTGCAGGGCTAACAAGCTAATGTAAAGCACATTTTGAAAACTACTTTAGAAAGTTACAGTAAGATATACAATCATGGATCACTGAATTAGGAAAGCTTCTACACCTGTTCATTCTTCCAAGAATCTAATCAGCCAATTATGTGCAGTGCATGCATAAATTCATGCAGGTATGTCGTAGGAGCTTTGGGTAATTATGGAGATAAAATCAAGCAATTACTTTAAATATCAAAATGTGGAAAAATGTCTTGGTAATTTTCACTCTGGTATGGTTGTTGGTGGCAACCAGGCTAATTTGAGCATTCCTGTAACTACTGCTCTCCTTGTAATTTTACACACAACATTTCTCTAAAGCTAATTCAGCATGTGCAATAAAAAAACATTTGGTGAGCAGCAAGTTTGTGGACAGAAATGGCTTGCTGATGAGAGGTCAGTGGAGGATGACCAGACTGGTTTCAGCTGACACAGGCTACACTGACTGGGATAACTATTCCATGCACACAATTGTAGTGAGCAGAACTCCATCTTGCAAGGCAAAATACATTCAATCTAGAAAAGTTGGCTACAACAGCAAAGACCACACTGGGCTCCACATACTGTATGTCAGCTGTGAACAGAAAGCTGAGGCTGCAGTAACCACACAGGCCCATAAAACCTAGATGCGGTAAGGACTGTAATAAAGATATCCTGGTCTTTTGAATCTCAGTTGCTGCTAAGGGTCAGTATTTTGGGCCAACAGCATGAATTGATGGACCAAATTGGCCTTGTGTCAATAGTCCAAGCTGGCAGAGGTGGTCTAATGGAGTGGGGGATTTCTTGGAACACTTTGGAACCATTAATTAATCATTGGCTCACTGGCCTGCCACAACCTATTTGAATATGGTAAAGCTGCAGGACTTGTATGATGCAATCATGTCTGAATAGACCAGGAAAGAGAGGAATGTTTCCAACATCTTATGGAATTCATGTCCTGAAGACTTGAGGCTGTTTTGAGAGCAGTGTGTAAGGGTAAGTGAGACAAGGAAAATATGGGCACACAATTTATTTTCTCCACCTATGAGTTAATCTTGTGATTTAATGTTTTCAGTAATTTGCCCCTCCTGTTCATTATTTCTAATGGCTGGCCTGCTGGTCAGCGGATTAGCAAAAAAAAAATGCTTGAGATGTGTCACGGCAAGGTGGCTTAGTGGTTAGGACTAGCCTCGCACCTTCATGGTCCGGGTTCAAACTCCAAGCACACCTCAGTTTTGCGTGCTTGGAGTTTGCACGTTCTCCCCATGCTTGGTGGGTTTCCTCCCCCGTGCTCCGGTTTTCTCCCACAGTCCAAATACATACAGATTATACTAATTGGTGTTCGGTGACGCAGTAATGACGATTTTCTCCGGCTAATCAGTGACCAGCCGTGTTTACACGTCACGTTTTGGTAACGGTTCGGCGCGCTTGGAACCTCGGCTGAAGTGGTACTAAAAAAAGGACCAGGTACTGTTCTCAGTGGAAAACCCCCCAAAAGTGAGTAGAACTGAACCGTGTCGTGCCGTACTATGTAGTGGAAAAGCGCCATAAATGTCCTGGGATAGGCTCCATGCACCTCCTCAACCCTGTACCCAGGATGAAGCAGTCTGGTTGAGTGAGTGTATATGTGTGTATGGTTCCCTGAAGTGGATTGAGGTCCCATCCAGAGTGTATTCTTGCCAACACAGTGTGCCTGAGATTTAGATCTAGTCAACAAGACTGAATAAATGAAGGTTTGCATTCTCGGTTTGTATAATGATATGCACTGTAGAAGCACCGGGAATGAAAGGGTTAACTCCGGCTGAAGGTAAAGCACCAGTAGCTTTGGCTCCTCCCCTGCAGCTTTGTAATGATGTGGCAGCGTCGCTTCGGCCATATTTGCTACGTCAGCGCACCAGCACAGTCCGCCCGAGTCGCGTCACAGATCCTGCTTTCAGGTATGTTCAATATTAACAGAAATAAACAATGTTGTCGTATTTTTAATCTATTGATTTTGACATATGTTTGTGTGAGGTGTTATACCATTTGTTATTAATAAAATCATTCAGTAGTTATTTATCATTTCGCTTAAACAAACGCGTATCGGTTGTGTTTCAGAGCTAACGTAGCCGTTTTACCCGGATCCGGTTTATCCGCTAGCCCGTGTCTTAATAACCGCTGGACGTGGCGATGTGGCAGCGTAGCCGACTGGGTTTTATGGAGCATCACATCAGTTGAATTAACTCTGTTGTTTATGAAATATCACATTAGTTTTAGCTAACTAACCAAATCAGTAGTTGCTTAACCCAGTTAACGTCGCTAATGTAGCCGGTTAGCAGCCATGGCGTTTCTAATGAATGACCCAGTTTAAAACACAGCCCTGGATACTACTTCTTCTTTCTGTTTATCGCTCTTTATACAAGTCTATAATTAATAACAGACAGGTCTGCTAATTTTGACAGTTTGAAAGAGTGTTTACTTTCTCCAGTTTAGAGACTAGCGGTGTGTGTGTGTGTGTGATATATACAAGGTATTGCGTTTTTATATTAAAAGCAGGGTAACCTTTCGTGGTTTAAGTAACATCACTTTTAAATAAAACAACAAAACTTCCAACCTGATATTGGGGTTACGTCAGAGTTGAAAGTTCTGCACAGTTGTCAATGTGACGTAAGCGGAAATCCACTTTAGGCTAGCTCTCATCTTGGCAAAAGCTTGGGAGAATAGTAGGCAATGTTAAGAGTCTTTTCGAATGGGTGGTCACTGGTCAGGGAAGGAATCCTTTAATGTTGTTTTTGAGGAAGACTGGTCTGGAAAGTTGTCTTTCAAGGACATGGAAGCTGGGGAGGGGAAGGTCTATAGGTATTATCTCTGCACATTGCACACAGGCAGTGATGCAATGTGCAGAACTCCTAGAGGGCACGTGTCGAGAAGAGTGTGTGGATGTGCTGGATAAAGCAGACAAAGAGTTGAAGACGAGGTCCGGGAAGGATGCATTAGGTGTTTTTACGATAGGCTGGTCTGGAAATCGGCTTTTACGAGGCTGGGAATGTGAATGAGAATGTGACCTCCAGTTGCCGTTGATGTAATCAACATACTGAATTCCAACTGCCATTAAACAACAAAGAGCAAGAAACCTTTTATTTTATAGTGTCGCAGATTAGAAATGTGAAGAACTGCTGTAACTTCTGCTTCACTTAATTTTATTCTCCTATACACTTATTTCACAGCAGATAAATCCCAGAGGGTGCAATGACAACCTTCCCTGAGTTCATTCAACAGAATGAAGACCGAGATGGAGTGCGTTTCAGCTGGAACGTTTGGCCCTCCAGTCGTCTGGAGGCCACACGTATGGTAGTGCCTGTGGCCTCTCTCTTTACCCCGCTGAAAGAGCGCCCAGATCTTCCACCTATACAGTATGAGCCTGTACTGTGTAGCCGTGCCACCTGTCGAGCTGTGCTCAATCCCCTATGGTAGGTTGGAGTCTGTACTCATTGTCTTGAACTACTTATTGTAATGTATTG
This sequence comes from Channallabes apus, assembly GCA_030522415.1. Classification (NCBI taxonomy): domain Eukaryota; kingdom Metazoa; phylum Chordata; class Actinopteri; order Siluriformes; family Clariidae; genus Channallabes; species Channallabes apus. The sequence continues at coordinate 20,721,527 of CM060116.1, forward strand.
ACACTTGGTATCTATCCTCCAACTTCAAAATCTCTTTAAATATTCACAAGTTGTGATACAGGAAAACAAAAGCTCCACTGGCACACACCCTGTTTGTGTAAAGGTTAGTCTAGTAGTCATGGCTTTGCAAGAACAGCCTGGTGTCTCCTATCGTTTACCATAGTTATGCTAGGGACCTTTCCTAGGAAAATTTGTGTGATGGAAGACTAAAAGACAAAAGTTAAAGTATTAGCTCAATATCCATCACATCCAAATCACAAAGTAATATATGACACTGGAGTTTCTTTTCTCAGGTGCATATGAGGTTCCCAAAGTGAGATACTTACCCAGTTTTTAGAGAACTCTGGCTTTACAAGCAGCCTTTTTACCATGTGAAAATGCTGCTCATGATTAATTAGTTGCTTTCTGAAATAGCAAAAACAATTCAGTTACTTTTTTAAACATATTTGCTTATAATATGTTTTTCTAAATGTGTTTTCTTTCTGTCTCAGCCAAGTGGATTACAGAGCAAAACTGTGGGCTTGCAATTTCTGTTATCAGAGAAATCAGGTAAGGGCTTTCCTGGTGAACAGTGATTAGATCAGACGTTCAGTTTTGGAAGGCATCTGTTGTGAAATTGACATTTTTAAATGTAAATCTCTTCTAGTTTCCCCAAACTTATGCTGGAATATCAGAGGTGAACCAACCAGCCGAACTGCTTCCACAGTTTTCCACAATTGAATATGTAGTCCCGGTAAGTTTGTTGTATTGGTTTTTATATATACTGTGTATATAATTAATATATATATATATATATAAGTAAGCACACCATCGTACCTGATGAACTCCCTGACAGTGAAGGCTAGCCTTATACTGTATAAGTTTTGTATAGTTTTGTTGTCACTGCCTGTTATATTCATGGTGGGTAAATTGCATATGAAACAAAAAAGTTCACAGAGCTTGACAACTGTCCTTATTTGAGTTTTGGATGCACAAAACATTTCAGACATGCCATGCATATTATAAGTTAAGTCGTGATGAGATCTGAGCATTCACTGTCTGTTTGAAAACATTGTCTGACGTGACTAATGGCGTCAATGCTATTTAAAGAACAAATTTGTAGTCACACCCATGTGTTCAAAGACTGCCTGCGTCACTGACTGGGGCACACCTTGACTCATAGTAAAAGGTTGTCTTTTTTTTTTTCTTCTTTTTTTTTTGTCAATTGGAAGTGGCCTTTAAACATGTTGTTTGTTGTCAAATTCTGTATACCATATGATTAAGTGTTCGTTTTCTACTGCGTGAATGTGTGTTTGGCTCACGTCACAGAAATGTTTTGACAGCCCAGCCTCCAGAATGGGTTGATGTGGTCCTTGCATGTGAGCACTACTCACAATGATGCAGTTAAAGATAATGTTTCTAGACCCATTTTAAGAAACCAGTTGCTCTTTAATTTGGGAATTCACAGGCACCCAGTATAAGCTATTTCACATTATTTAGGGTTTAATTATTTAAAGATGGATGTAAGTCTTAAATTATTAAATTTAATTAGAACTTTTACATAGCTTTTCTGAATTTTGCATCCACAGAGAGGTCCTCAGATGCCCCTGAACTTTCTGTATGTGGTAGACACATGTATGGAAGATGAGGATCTGCAGGCTCTGAAGGAATCTCTGCAGATGTCTCTGAGCTTGCTGCCCCCCACCGCCTTGGTGGGTCTCATCACATTTGGCCGGATGGTACAGGTGCACGAGCTGGGTTGTGAGGGCATCTCCAAAAGCTATGTTTTCAGAGGAACCAAAGATCTCAGTGCCAAGCAGCTACAGGTAAATGCTCTTCCATAGAAATGCCTGTCCGATATCTTTAACTTTCCTTAGTTGTAGAGAATTTTCTGTCTCTTTGTTTATATAAAATAATAAATCTATAAATCAGTGAAGATCTGTTTCACTAATGCTGGGGCATAGAACAATAGAGAGACTTTATGTATTTATTTATTTTAAAAAAAGTCAGCAGTACAAACATGCAAACAGTTTTAGATTTAGGATTTTGAGATCTCTGGTGGAATCGTTCAGTGTTTTGAATCATGCTGTGTGCAGGAGATGCTTGGTCTGAGCAAACAATCTGCAGCTCAACAAGGCCGTGGACCTCAACAACCCCAAGCCCCTCCTTCTAACAGGTATCTAAAAATGTTTCATTTGACGGGGTGGAAATTATCACTTAAACTAAATTTCTGGGCTTGTCAGAGGTTGGAACATGTCACAGAAGGCTAAATCTAAACTAGAATCTCATAGATCCTTTGGTCTGCAGTTAATTTCTGAACTCCAGCAGGCACTGTATCTGAACAGACCATTTATTGGCTTATAACATGGTATAAAATAACATATGAATGCATGTTCTTTCGATTAGATTTCTACAGCCTGTGCAGAAGATTGATATGAACTTGACTGATCTCCTGGGAGAGCTGCAGAAAGACCCCTGGCCTGTCACCCAGGGTAAACGGCCCCTCAGATCGTTAGGGGTTGCGCTATCTATTGCTGTTGGACTGTTGGAAGTAAGTGTCATTCTATAAAGAGTAATAGCCCTTAGGGCTGCACGATATTAGGAAAATATGCGATATGTTGTTGAATATTGCAATAACGATATTTCTTGCGATATAACATTTCCCTAGAGAAATGCATTTTTTATTATTATTATTGGCTATTTTTTTAAAAATCATATGTAATGATCATACTAAAATAAACAGGTAATAGATATTCGTCTGATGTAATTAAATCTAATTCAGGCTAAAAAGAAACTATATGTCAAGGAAGTTGCAAATATTTAGACTTAAACACTATGAATGACTTAAAACCCTCAGCAGATATTCTGACTTCTGGTTTGCTGTTACTATAAACCTGCCAACACAATATGAATTACTTTCAAACATTACTTTTTATTTACGTGTAACCATACACTCATCGATTTCATTTATTGCAACTCTTTGCGATATAGATATTGCATATACCATTATAACGATAATTTTTCTATATATTGTGCAGCCCGAATAGCCCTATTCATATGCTATAGAGGTGATACAATACTCATCATTATTGCCCTGTGATTATAAGTTATGTCACAATATTATTTTTCTAAAGATGATATGCATATCATTTAAATTTTTTTAAATAATATTTAGTTACAAATTGAAGCCATGATACAGCACCATGGAGCAGAAAGGGGTTAAGAACCTTGTTCAAGAATATGGTGTTTGATAAAACATCATGATGTAATGTTTTGCCGTTTGTATTTCTTCTCACTTTATAGTGCACGTTCCCCAACACAGGGGCACGAATAATGACCTTTATTGGTGGTCCAGCCACCCAGGGCCCAGGCATGGTTGTTGGAGATGAGCTGAAGATACCCATCCGCTCCTGGCATGACATAGAGAAAGACAATGCAAAATTCATGAAAAAAGCCACTAAAGTGAGTTACCTGAATCAGCATTTTGGACTGATGGGTATATATTTTTTGTAGCTTTAGCTTTTTGTTGTCATTTGCAATATATGAGCATCGATAATATATTAATATAACAAATAAACGGTTGACTCTCCTGGTGCGTGCCTTACAACTAAGAGCTTAACGTTATTCCCTTGAAGCATTATGAAGCCTTAGCGAACCGAGCTGCAGCCAATGGACACATCATTGACATTTATGCCTGTGCCCTGGACCAGACTGGACTGGCAGAGATGAAGTGTTGCACCAACCACACAGGGTGAGCAAAGCATAAAACATTATAATTTGATGAATGTCTGTTACACCTAGCTACGGTTATATGAACTATATTTCTTAAATTCGATGGCAATCATTTTGTTCAAAATTTTAACTTATCTATTTACATGGATTCTGATTCAATTAAATATGCATTTACATGATCAATATTTAATCAGAATAATGTTTATTTATTTATTTTTTAAACATTTGTGTCTCAGAAATCTAACAAGAGTGTATTTCTCCAACTTTAAAATTAACTCAGGCTTACCTTATTTATTCTGATTAGAGAAACATTTGGATCAAGTGTTTATATTCTTAATATGCTCCATATTGAACATATTCCCCAGAGTAACACCACCCGTCTTATTCCAATTAAAATTTCACTTTGATTGAACACAAATTCCGACTGTTGACTGTTCCTAATCAGCCGTTTGCATAATGCATTTATACACACTGAGTTATTATTCTGATTATTAGTGGAATATTATGGTCCATGTAAATGCACCTGCTGACATTAAAATATTAACTTGAACCTTTTTTACATGACCGTTACCAATATTACTATATATATAAAATATGCCTCATGGAGCATTGTAATTATTTTTAAGAAGTTTTTTTTTTGTGTGCAGGGGTTACATGGTGATGGCAGACTCTTTTAACACATCCCTGTTCAAGCAAACGTTCCAGAGGGTTTTCAATAAAGATGTGCAAGGATCTTTTAAAATGGCCTTTGCAGGAACTTTAGAGATTAAGGTAGAGAGACTTGGCATATTCTCCATGATTTATAAAAGTAGTCAACATGACTAACCTCATTTATATTTCAGACATCAAGAGAGATTAAGATATCTGGAGCAATTGGACCATGTGTCTCCCTAAACGCCAAAGGACCCTGTGTGTCAGAAAATGTGAGTTGGATGTTATTTGTGCACCTGATGTACAACAAATATATTTAATTGTCTTATTGGTGACATCAGATGTTGTTCTGTAACGGAGGCACTGTGCATCACCTCTGATCTGATCTATTTTCTGGTCACTTATTTTAGGAAATAGGAACAGGCGGTACTTCCCAGTGGAAGATCTGTGGTCTGGACCCCAACACCACACTTGCAGTTTACTTTGAAGTTGTCAATCAGGTATGTGTGTTCACTCGTATCACTAGACTGTGTCTTTCTATCAGTATGTCGATTCTTGTTTTCCGCAAGTTAACATGGTCAGAGATGACGGGCAGGAACCAGAACTACACCTACATGTTCGATGTATATTTTGTATGCAACATTGCATGAGAGATTGTGTTATGTTTAGCACTTCCACTAGAGGGCATAGCTACTCAAGAAACAAGAATATTTGCTCAAGCTGATCTATGAAATAGATTAAAGTGATTTTTATTTATTGGTTTACAACATAGTATGTTTATTAATTTATGTATAAGGCAGACAACTCTTGACCTCTGACCACAAAGCTAATAAATATATTTTGTATATTGTAGTTGTTGCAACAAAAAAATCTTCACAAATGCTGATTTATCAGCTATTAAAACATTTGTAACTGAAGAACATCAATTCTCATTCAAAACACTTTTTTCTTGTTTAAACATATTTCAAGGTTTTAGCCAATTATCACAAGGAGTTCATCCTTTGCCGCTGACATGCTCGTCACATACACTGATCATTTAAAATTCATACACATTTCCTCACCATTCCATAACTTTTTTTTCTGAATTTTTGGATTCAGTAACGCTGCCTTAAATTTTATGTAAATTGAATTAAAAAGTAAAATAAAAAATTCATTTGGTATTCTTTTACATAAAATATTCTTAAAGAACCCCATTTCATTTTCAATATTTCTCTCGAAAAGAGCTCTTTCAGATTAACTGTTCACTTTCCCACCGAGGTCTATAATTATGTGATTTGTGCTTGTCATCTGTCTTCAAAGCCCAGTTAGATACTGTGGTACCTATGAAAAGGTACCAGTTCTTGTAACACAGCAATGGTCTCATTCACTCAGCAGCCAGAGATAAGAAAGGCATGCTTAGGCCTCTTCAGATTCATTCACAGGATCAGTGTGTGCTTGTAGTGCCTGAGGTGCACTGGACTCTGAGGAAGGACAGTTGTGACTGTCTCTGCATATTTCTGTACTTCTGGAGATGGAGTTCTTCCGTGCACTCTGCCAGATTTTATTTATGCTCCTGCGCAGGGCAACTCTGTACCTCCTAATAGGAACAAGGTCATGATTAACCACCTACACACACACACACACACTACACACACACACACACACACTCAGCAAATTGCCTTTCCTTTACAGAATGTTATAGCAGTTGTTCTTGTGCAACATGTAACATTTTATGCAGGGATATTTTGCAATTAATGCTTCTGAACCTGGCTCTAAATTTTATTATTATTATTTTTTTAAAGAGTAACACACACATACAATGATGGTTAAACTTATTTTAAATATTGGCGGATGTCATTACTATTGCGTTTAATGTACATGGCATAGATTAGTAACTCTAGAAATGTAGATCACTGTGTGCTGTTCTGGTAGGCAAATATCTTGTCTAACAAAAAAAAATGTTTTTGTCAGTTTATAAAGCTCAGGCATTTAAACAGTACATTATATATCTGGCTGCCTGACCTGAGCATGCACACATGCAAAAGTGTGTTGAGAGAAACTGTCATGAATTAAAGCACTTCAGTTCTATGAAAATTGATAAGTGAGGAATTATTTGGCACACCATTTTTTTTTACTTTCTAAGGACATGCACTTAAACCCCATTGAAGTCTGCATCATCCCACCCCATCTAATCAAAGCATTTACCTATTTTTCATACAAAAAAAATGAGATATTACTAAGCCCACGCTTAAGTTGACTCCATTGCTTACGTCTGGGTCATAGAGTTGATCCATGGGTTGAGTGTGGAGGTGAAGAGCACTAGCCAGGTGGCTACAGCGGAGGCAGGTTGAGGGCTCTTTCTTCCCGTCAGAGTCTCATAGAAGCAGATGGTGATGTATGGCAGCCAGCAAATGAGTAGGCACACTATTGACATACACAGTTCGAGGGATTCAGTTAAGAGCAAGAAGGTTGTTTTGACCAGTAGAATTGTAGACTTACTAGTATTCACACTCCGTAGCAACCATGGTTGTGCTTTAGTTAGCCTTTGACTGACTGTACATTAATTTAGTGGTATTGCTCGCTTAGAATTGCATTTTCAAAAAAGTGCTACAGAGCAATGGACTCCAATTAACTTATTTGGTGAATACATGTTAATTGGCATCTATTATGTTTGTTTATTGTCTGGGAGCAGTGAATGAGATTCAGATCAAATCAGATTCAGATAAGAATGATAAAAAGAAAATATTAATGGAAAAAGATTTGTCCTGTACCGACTGAATGTGGGTGAGGTAGCAATAATAAACAATTGCGAATAATGGAGTGCATTCTTTCAAAGATCAAATTCCAACAGTAAATGATTATCGAGTTACCTTGTCTCACTTCTCCTGCAGCTTACCTGTGGTTGTCACCATGACAATGGAGCTCTTGAAATAATTATTGGCAGGCACGTAAAAACAATGCTGTTCGTTGCAAACAAACGTCCCTCGTCGTACTTGATTTCTGGCTATGTACATTATGTATCCGTACATGGAGCACATTGCCAAAATGGGCACGATTATTCCCACTATTATGAAGAGCATATTGAAGCCAGTGTTGGCAGGCTCAAAACAAGGAGCACAGAGAAACCTGTTGCTGCTATAACTATATCTTCCAAAGCCCAGCAAAGGCAGAGAGGCATTCAAGAGTGAATAGACCCAAATGACAGTGAGGATAACTCTGGTTCTGTGCGCATTGAAGATCCGTGCATATTTAAGAGCGAAGCAGATCTCCGTGAACTTATCGATGGTGGCCCAGGTGAGCGAGTGGACTGAGGCCAATTGGAGCAGCAGGAAAAGAAAGGCACTGCCTTGGCACAGCGCACCTGAGCTGGCATACCCCTGTGGTCTTAACAGGCTGTTGTAAGCTCCGAAAGGGATGGTGGTGAGGCCAAGTGCCAGATCACTCAGGCTGAAACTGAGCGTCAGTGTCCATGTCTCCGTCTGCAGGCTCCTGTCAGACAGCAGCAGGAGTAGCAGTATGGCGTTCCCGCACACTGAGCACAAACTGGAACTACACATCAGAACTGCATATACCACCTCTGTCCGCTCCATCATGCTAAACTAAAATTGATTCCTTCCCGCTACGCTCATATAGACGTCTGAAGAGAAGCATTTACTGTTGCCATCCTGCGTCTCTCGCAGCTCAGTTGCTCTACTGCGAATCCCAGCCATTGCGTTAGACTTTTCCAAGAGAAATCATGTTTTACGGTCGAGTTATCCAACACTGCTTCAAAGCTCCAGAGAGTGATAGTGGCTTTTATGCAGGTGTGGACTTCATGCTGTGCCTCATGATTAGATGATCCAATGCAGTCATTAAAGTTCTCAGTGCACTAATCTCTGTGGGGAACATCAGCTTAGCCTTCCTTTTCTCTCCCTGTCTCCTCCAACATTGCACACACAGTCACTTTACATGGCAAAACCATATGAACAGTAACAAGTTTTCAGCAATTTCTGCGGACAGCTTCAGTGGACACAGGCTGTGCAAACGACTGGAGCTTGGTTGTTCTGTAAACAAGAAACTCTAGGTTTAATATCCTCTTACTGCGATATCTACTGACTGGCAAGTTAATGAGCCTTTCTGCCTACAAGTGTTGTTAGGGTAATTGGCAAGAAGTATGACTCATGCGTTTTAAGACTTAATCATTAATTATTGCTCCACAGAATTCACTAAGCTTAAGCCGTTTTTCCAATTATATTCTGTTTGTCTCTTTTTCTTTGTCACTTTTTTTATGATTATTGTGTGGATTTTTTTGTGGATTGCTTTTCTTCTCCACAGATGTCAATAACATAATAACTTGCTGCCTGCCGTTGTGCTTTGGCCACTTACTTTTTGTGGATGATCACATAATGATTGAAACTGGCGTCATTTGCGATTACAAAAAATATTTTAATCCTGTCTAATACAGTTTCAATGTTCAATTGCTGTTTGTTGGTTAATCATCAACGGCAAACTGAAAGTTTTGGCAGTGTTTTGCAAGCATGACATGATTGTAATTTAGATACTGGCAGTTTGCCATGTGTTTTAAAGCATTGCTTTTAGCATTGCAGAGAGCAGGTCTTTTGACTGGCAGCAATGATTTCTTTTCTGCTTTGAAGTGAAGCAATGTTTGATCCAATGATCAAATAGTAGTCTGAGCTGCTGTGGGCTTTTGAAATTTACGTCTGTCCTCAGTTGTGCCATTTATTTTTGCATACTGATGATATTTACAACATTTTAGCTAATATTTCTCTATTAGCAGAATCATTTCATTGTGTACCACATCTTCATAATATGGGTAGGGTATATTGTATAGGGCACACCTGGTGTCATGATCATATACAGTGAAACCTTGTATTACGAGCATAATTTATTCTGGAAGCAGGCTCGTATACCAAAACACACGTAAATCAAAGCATATTTTTCCATAAGAAATAATGGAAACTCAAAAATATAAATACATACATAAAAACAATTACAAAATATAAAAAAGTAAAAAAAAAAATCCTGACAGAGAAGTGTTTTCATTTATGCGTGCAGGCGGTGTGTTTGTGCATTTGTGTGAATCTAAAGTAAGCGGAGAGGAGGAATCGGCCCCTCCTGTCTCCCCCTTCTCATCTTACACAGTAAACCTTTCTCCTCTCTTATTTGAATTTCACACACACTAACGGAAAGACTGTTTTGTCGGGAAAATTACCAAGGGACATCGCTAATGACACCCACGTGAGTGCATACTAAGGGAATCACTGCTGTAAAGTAAGACAAACAAAGGAACCTGCACTTTACCTTTGAAAAGAATCGCGACAGAGCAGTGTTTGTGTGTGTGATGCCGAGAGGGGGTGGGGGTCTGTAAAGGCGAGTGTGTGTGTGAAGGGGTACGGTGTCAAATTACGTGCGCACACATAACGACAGGCTGAAACGGAGAGGGAGAAAATGGATCTTTAACGTCTCTGAGACTTTCTTTTGTTTTACATGCGCACAAACACGTGTTAAGTTCACGTGCGCTGTCCACCCGCTTACAAACACAAAATAAAATGTTTTATGCGGACGCACGTGGTCACAGGGTTATAGTGAACAGTACACGCGTGGATGGATGTTGAGACCGAGTAGGGGAGATGATTGCTCAAAATTCCGCAGCGCAAGAGAGAGAGAAGAAAAAACATCACGTGACGTTCGGGATCAAAACAAGGAGCGCATGCGTGATACATGATACTCAGTACTCATAAAACAAGACTTGCTTGTTTTTTCATGTCACAATTTATTTAAAAAAAATCTTTGCTCGTCTTGCAGAACACTCGCAAATGGTGTTACTCGCAATCCATTTCACTGTACTTGGATAGATTTTTGGAAAAAAAGATTTTGCTTTGTTTTGCAGCACAATGCTCCAATTCCCCAGGGAGGTCGAGGTGCCATACAGTACGTGACCCAGTACCAGCACTCCAGTGGACAGAGACGCATCAGAGTCACCACTGTTGCCAGGAAGTCAGTTCCTCTTTTTGTATTCATTCACTTAAGCTATTACAACAGCCGATTTAGTAAAATTATCTGACCTTGGTGCTTTTATTTATTTATTTATTTATTTATTTATTTTTGTATATAATTTTAATATGTAAGGTCATTTTCAGCCTTTTGGCTTTACCATGGAATATCGTGGCTCTGAAAAGTATCCTGGGTCAATGGGCCCATGTTTTCACTTAATAGCCATTTTCTTAATGATGATTGACATTTTTTTGGTCTCAGCATCCCCAATTTGTTTGCTTACTTGAAAATTCAGACAGCTGTACATGAATCAATGTGGCTTAGATTGATGAATAAGTGTGCAAAGGTCAGTGCCGTGACTACGCTTTGTCTTTCTCAGCTGGGCGGATGCTCAGACGCAGATTCAGAATATCTCCGCGTCGTTTGATCAGGAGGCTTCTGCCATCCTCATGGCCCGGTTGGCTGTCTATAGAGCTGAATCAGAAGAGGGACCAGATGTCCTGCGCTGGCTGGATCGGCAGCTTATCCGTCTGGTGAGAAGCGTCTGACAAATTAGGCTGAATCAGAAAAATAAATGGATTTGATATTCTCCAAAGGTTTATGTTTACCCACTCAATTGCTGTTTTTGTTTCAGTGTCAGAAATTTGGAGATTACCACAAGGATGACCCTAACTCCTTCCGTTTCTCTGAGACCTTCTCTCTGTATCCTCAGGTGAGTTTGAAACCTCTGACTTTTGCTTCATTTGAAATCTAGATCTGGCTTCTGGACTGCTGAAGGTTAATTCGGATGTTTATTTTGTTTACTAACAGTTCATGTTCCATCTGAGGAGGTCTCCATTCCTGCAAGTATTTAACAACAGTCCCGATGAGAGCTCCTACTACAGACACCATTTTATGAGACAGGACCTAACTCAGTCTCTCATCATGATTCAACCCATTCTCTATGCATACTCCTTCAATGGACCCCCAGAGGTAGTTACAAACTTGTTTGTAGACGTTTCCATTACATACCACATTTGTGAAGATGGTAGCTTAATAAGAGAGAGAGTTATACATTTTAGATTTATTCATCATTACTGTTATCCAAGTGTCCACAATAATCCATTACATATTATGAGGTCTTCTGTGGTGACTCTAAAATGCATTGTCATAATGATCATAAAACTTAACTCCCATGTCCCAACAGATTATTGCTTGCCATCTCTTATCACATCCTAGCAAGCTATATCTGTGTTTAATTAGTAAACTGTTTTTCATTACTAAAGCAGATTTATTTTCTTCTGTGAATTGTCTTAGCACTTACAGACTGTATCCAAGAGATTGTATCTATTTTGAAACCTTAGTTGCCGGTTCTGTGCAAGCAACTGTGTATATGTGAGAGAGAGAATAATTATCCCTTGTTCTTGTTCCTGACGAAGTGTGTAATTTTCACGGTTTGAGCAGGCGGCAAAAGCTGTCCGTAATGTCAGGTTGAGGGATTCCGAGTGGTGCATTAGGTTAATAATACTGAGGTGTGTTATATGTTTGGGGTTTGTCCAGCTGTGCCCCATGTTGTGCATAACCAAGATTGGTGAGAGACAGTAGGGAATAACATCTGCACTGTGACTTTGATATAAAAGTTTAAATGTTCATGGAAATTGTTTTCCTTGCATGTAGCCAGTGCTGTTGGACAGCAGCAGCATTCTGCCAGACCGAATCCTCCTGATGGACACATTTTTCCAGATCCTCATATACCATGGAGAGGTAAGTACAGGTTTTCTGCTGACCTTTATTAAATAAAGGGCTTTTTTAAATTTTTTTTATTCCAACATGTGAGGTGTGTCGGATTGATCGTCTGAGTGTCTGACCCGCAAGAAGAGGTACTTTACACATGTACCTTAAAAGTACTACATGTTTTTTTTCCTGCAGACAGTGGCTCACTGGAGGAAAAATCGCTACCAGGAAATGCCAGAGTATGAAAACTTCCGGCACCTTCTACAAGCACCAGTAGATGACGCTCAGGAGATCCTGCACACACGCTTTCCCATGCCTCGTTACATCGACACTGAGCACGGGGGCAGCCAGGTAAAAACAACACCGGCAGAGAGAACTTTTTTCTAAATTTAGTCCTTTTGGTGCTGCTAGGCAGGTGTAAGACTGTACATACAGTTGTGTAAGAACTAAAAGCCCAAGTAAATATAGGTAACTGCTCTATAGAACTGTCACACTGGAAATTTATAGAGACGTTACAGTTTTATAGATCATCTTAATGATCATTTTAATCAGTCGAGTGTGTAATGGCTCAATCACTTGTCTGCACAGTTCTGCTGTTCTGTGCTTGTTTAATGATCCGTGGGTTCAGATTGAAGTCCTTGCACTTCCTGCAGCTCAATGATTTCGTTTTATTTTTATTTTTTTCATTAGGCTCGGTTCTTGCTGTCCAAAGTCAACCCCTCTCAGACCCATAACAACATGTATGCCTGGGGCCAGGTAAGTGAATTAGTGACCACCATCAGCATTTTCATGCACTAAATATTATTGCCTTTCAATGTAGGATTAAACCTTCCACATATTATTGTACAGGTTTTATGGTACATGTATGAAACATTTGTAAGTAAGGTTAATGTCCCTAGAGCAACACAATACACATGTAAAACATCTGAATAGCAGTTAACATTCCATTGTTTAAATTTAGTTTTAGTTTTCTTGCTTTTTAATATAAAGCGCTTAGTATTAATCTGTCTGTAAAGCCTGTATAAAAGTTAAACATTCACATTTGTATGCGTTAACCATGTATAATTGCAGGTTGTTTTGTGCATTAAAATTTTCTCTGTACTGCATTGACTTTGGTTCTTTATGCATAAATATTTGCCTTTCTTTCTGCAGGAGTCAGGTGCGCCCATCCTAACAGACGACGTGAGTTTGCAGGTGTTTATGGATCATCTGAAGAAGCTAGCAGTATCCAGTGCTGCCTAAGAGCTTTCCCTCATACACATGCACCAATCCACATTTCTAAATCAGCCATCGGCCAACTGTTGGAGCTCTTCTAATTATGTTGTCCTCTTAAACCCTTAAGCACACCTAATTTAACGAAAGACTGACTTAATAATTAACAGATCAGTTCTATCCACTGTGTTCGCAGTCTGATGTATATCAGACTATAAATTGAGGTGGATTACCAGTATTTGTGTAAAGAAGCCCTGCAATATGCTATCATGGTCTCTGGCGAGTTATAAATGATAAATGCCTTTTCCCTGTAGTGGAATTATTATATCAGATGAAATTCTTTAATAATAATAATAATAATAATAATAATAAACTACCTAGAAACACAGAAGCAGCATCACTGCAGCCTGTTCTACAAGAGTGTGTATCAGATCATCTTGAGTGTAATGTAATTGCTTTTTTTTTCTCCATGTAGTGCAGAAATGAAAGGTCTCAGCTATAAACATACTGGGTTGTGGATTATGAGAAGAGCCTTTTGTGTGATGTTCTGCTATTTATGCTTGTTATTCATAGTGTTATAGAATTATATACCTGATGTTTCTAATAAAACTGTCCTTATTTCACACCTGCTTAGTTGTCTTAATACTAATCTTAATCTATATGAAAGAAGCGCAGGAATAGTCATTCCCTCTTGCTGCTTGTCAACAATAGCCATTTGGTTTTTCTAATCCCCACATAAAGTATTAACACATTCTCCCCTTTTTTTTTTTTTTTTTTTTTTTTTTTTAGTTCCTGGGTTTACTTCCTATCCTGTAAATGATAAATGTAAATTATAACTACATTGTGGTTATTTGCTTTATTTTACCCTTTCAAGGAACTGCACCTTAATTACGCCTGCACTTAGATTTTAGCAGGAGAGTATCTGTTTCTTTAAAAAGGTACCACAACCGAATGCTGAATAAATTAGGATTAATGTGAGTTAACATTTTGGTTTAGGGAGAATCTATGTTAATTTTGCAAGTTGCAACTGATGTGCTGTGTTCAGAAATTTGTGGCTTCACATTTATAATAAAAAAAAAAAAAACTTGGTTCTGCTTCAGAAGGGCATTGGTTGCTCAGTGGTAGGTTTCTCGCCTGCCATGCGGAGGGCCTGCATTCAATTTCCAGCTAATGCCTCAACTCCAGTCATTGGATGCAGTGTTGTTTCCAAGCCAGGATAAAATGGGAGGGTTGCGTCAGGAAGGGCAAAAATCTGTGCCAAGTTATTTTGCAGATCGAATGGTCCGTTGTGGCGACCATCTGACTAGAGCAGCTGAAAGACTAACAAAGTATTATTATTTTTTTTTTTTCCAGAAGAATTTGATTTCAAATTTCTTAATGTCTGGTCTGGTACACAGTGAAAAGTGAGCAATACATTTAGAAATACTAATAATAGAAATTCATAAAATACTTCTAGCATTTGTGTGGGTTTCTTTTTTGTGTGTACACGCTACTATGAAATATGAGTGGCATTAAAGTCAAACATGTAATTTCTAATGAATGAAGGTATAAATCAAATTGATTTGCAGAAGACTTGAATTACGAATTGAATTATGGTGGCAGTGTAGTTTTATTTTTCCTCTAAAGATTGTCAGTTGTCACATCATTGATGCATATATTGAGAAGCATATACTTTTCATGTTAATTTTTTATTTATTTTTTACATATGCGTAAACAATATATCCGTAAAAATACATATCCACACAGTATGGCCATGCAGTGTGTATTCCATGCAAAAAAGAATGCAATATGCATATTTATTAAAATGGACCTGATATGGTCTGGTGCATGCTTTAAAGCGAACTGTGTTTTATGCATTTAGTATGATAATGAAGGGAAGATGTAAGTAGAAGTGGGTGACTGTTGCTAAAGAGTCTGACAGACTAGAGTACAGCCTGTCCCTGAGTCTGGATGTGCTGACTGTGATGTACCTGTATCATTTAGCAGACTTGATCAAAGTGTGAACAGTGAGTGGGCAAGGTGAGGGTGTCCCTGTTGAATCATCTGTGACCGGATCCATGTCCATATTTTCTGGGAGTGTGCTGATCACTCGCTGTAACTTCCTGTCCTGTGTGGCCCAGTTACCAAACCACAAGCAGTCCAGAAGATTAAGATGGTCTCTTTCTACAACTGTAGGATCACCAGTAACATTCTGAACAACATTCTTCTCCTTTCTCAGGAAATACAGCTTCTGCTGTTTGTGCTTCTTAGTGATTACTGATATGGACACCCACCTTGTAGATCCTTCAGACCCTCTGATCAACAGGTGTTTGCAGTGCCCTTTATTTTCCTCAGGTCTACAACCATCTCTTTGGTCTTGTTGATGTTTTTGGTCTTCTTGTTCTCACACCATATCTACCACTTTTTTGACCAGCCAGTGATCCGTGTATCATCAATAAATGTAATGAGGGTGTTTGTCACATGGATATGAAGAGCATCAGGCAAAAAACACAAACCATTATATATGAGGTACGTGTGTTCATGATGAGAATGTAGGACAGTGGTACTCAACTCCAGTCCTAGTGGACCACCGCAGTGCTCTCTCATTAATAAGATTGTGAGCCACTGATGTAGCAGATATACTTGGCAGAATGCTTGGGGCCTTACATGAAAATCATTTAGTATTTTTGGGAAAAGATATTTGTACATTTATTCATGAAAATAACTGATAAAGTAACATTTATCTATTTACTGTGGTGTTGCTAAATCATCAACATCATTCAGCACTGCTGCTAAATTCAGCAGTCTGCCGGTCAGTCTTGATTAGTCACGCGAAAATAATCAGACAAACAAGATATCGGGGTAATATTTAAAAAAAAAATAGAATTGACAGTTTCCACAACATAAACAGTGTGACGTATCATGGTGTGTGTCTCTCGCAAATCAAGCAGTGAGTGACGGTGCTCTGAGCCAATAACGGTTGGCATTGTCTGGTTGACGGATCATTTGCTAAATGATGTTAGTGGGGGGGGGGGGGGGCAAACATATTTCAGACGGGCCTCCGCCTCTAGAATTGTTCCTGACTGAACGTGCAGCCTTGTGCTGCCATCTGGCTAACAGCCTGTTTCAATAAAAAATCTCAATGACCGCTCGCCCTCCAGTTAAACCCAGTTCTGCCATTTAAATTATGGTGGCAATGTGTAGTATTATGTTTCTTCTAAAGATGTCAGATGTCACACCATCATTGATCCTATCACGTGACCATCATAGGCGTATATTTTTATGTTAAAGTCTATTTTTTCTGTTTAAAGTTGAACCCACTTATGCGATTTTTTTTACAAATGTTTGTTAGTTTAAAATGTACAAATGTGAAAGTGCTTTTTGATAGCTCTCCTTTTTCCCTTAAATCAATAGTAGTGATGAATAAGTGGATTTAAACACGTAGATGTAAATGATGATTTTATGAATGATTATTTGATATATCCACATGTTTAGATACACACATTACACACACTAGATATATGAAAAGGGTTTTTATTCTTTTTTTCTTTTTAATATATCCCATATAAATTCATTATCTTGCTAATTATTGAGTAAAATATTAGACCAGTCTTAGATGGACCAGTCTTTAACTTACAAGAAGATTAAAAAATACTTTTACAATTTAAACAGAATGTGTTTGTGCAACGACGCACAACTGCAGCAAAAGCAAAATGTTAAATGTTATAATGATCCGTCTTCCTGACAGTTGCTGTCACATTGTTTTCAGTTCTGTTCATCTCTTAAATTTATTATTACTTGTTTAATTTTTGTTATTATTTATTATCAGGTGTAAAAATCTAAACAGTAAACGCATTATTTCAGATCACTTGAATGTACATATAAACAAGTTTTCTTGATTGTGAACAGGAAAATACATTATATAGCTTTTAAAGATTTGATTTTCAGTCTTTGCTCAAGTTATTAGTGTCACCAGTAAACCAGTAAACAGGCAGTTCTTAATCAGAAGAGAGCATTCATGACTGGAGACAAGGAGGAGCTGAAGTGAGCGCAGAGGGAGCTTAAGATTACGATTAATGAGGCTAAGGAGAAAAATATGAAAGAAAAAACCCGGGAGAGCAAAATGGAGCAGAATAAAAAATGGTTTGAATAAATACATTGTGGATAAAAAATAACTAGGCATTAAAAATTGGTAATAAAGTCTATATTTCTAATACAAATATATTGAAAAAATTATACATGTGCTTTTATACACAGAAAAATAAAAGCAAATCTTTAACTTTCAACATCACCGATGGCATCAAAGAGTTTCTTCAAATGGTTGAGGATAGAATGCACAGACTTCTGAGTCAAGCCGTTTGGGATATTGCTGAGAACCTCCTGCCTCCATGATTATAATTCCTTCCAATTCCTCCCTTTTCATTTAGACAACTGCTCCGAAGCTATTTTCCGAAACACCTCATCTACACCTTTACCCCTTCTCTCAACTCATACATCAGCCATTGTCACGGTCTTCACATGATAGAGGTTACATCCATCCATAGCTTCCCCTCATCACCACCCAGCCCCTTGGGTCTCTTTATCATCATACATTATGAAGACACTGGAAGTGCAGGTTCTGCCTTACCATCATTCCTGCTTCAAACAGCACTGGACTCTTTTCAGCTTCCTTATCAGGACCATTTAGGGGTATACAATGTGGTATTTTACCTGTACATGGAGTTCTCTCACACCTGGACAAACATGGCAGTATGATGAGGATTATGTTCTTTGATTTCTCAAGTGATTTTAACACCATACACCAGAGACTGCCAGGGAGTAATCTCTATGGTATGCAAATTGAGCCATCTATCTCATGCTGGAGCATGAACTATTTAACTGGTAGACCACAATTTGTGCAGCTTAAGGACTGTGTATCAGCCCTGGCAATGAGCAACACAGGGATTGAATTATCACTTTTCACTCTATACACGTCTGACTGTATGTGCAACAGTGAACTGGACCCTCTGCAAACATTTTCTGATGACGCAGCTGTGGTTGGGTACATAAGGAATGGACAGGAGAAGAAATATAGGTACCCAGTGGGGTCCTTTGTTAAGCCATGTAAATTGAACCGTCTGCAACTGAACATCACCAAAACAAAAGAGATGGCTTTTGGATTACAAATAAGGAGGTATACAGGACCGGACAGAGTCACCTCTTTTTCCTTAAAAGACTTAGGTCTTTGATGTTTGCAGGTGACTTTTGAATGTGTTCTATCAGTCTGTTGTGGGCAGTGTGATTTTTTATGCTGTGGGCTGTTGGGGCAATAGTGTGAATTTCTGTAATGTCAGCAGTCTTTATCAGACATGGCAATGAGCAAATTTGGTAAAAAAAAAACTGACTTGGATAGGGGAATCAGTCTTGACTCTAGTCAAACTAAGGACACTTAAAAAAAATATAGACCATAGAAAAAAAAGTCTCTCGCCCAGTCCTTTTTTTTTGTAATAAAACAATAGAGCATATTCTGTAATATACTTTTCAGTAAGAGACAGGGTCACTGCTCTAACAATGGAGGTTGTTTATAACGTTTAATAACGGAGTATTGTCGACCTTCTTGTTTCTAATGAGCCATACAATGAAGCTGTGGGAAAGAGTAGTGGAAGCTAGGTTAAGGGCAGAGGTGAGCATTTGTGAGCAGCAATATGGTTTCATGCCTAAAAAGAGTACATCAGATGCAGTATTTGCTTTGAGGATGCTGATGGAGAAGTACAGAGAAGCTAATAAAGAGTTGCAAGGATGGATGGGATCAAGAATGAGTTCATCAGAGGGACAACCCATGTGAGATGTTTTGGAGATAAAGTCAGAGAGGCCAGATTGAGGTGGTTTGGACATGTTCAGAGGAGAGATGGTGAGCATATCGGTAGAAGGATGCTGAGGTTGGAACTGCCAGGCAGGAGGTCTAGAGGAAGACCAAAGAGGAGATTTATGGATGCAGTGAGAGAGGACATGAAGTTAGTTGGTGTGAAAGAAGAGGATGCAGAGGATAGGGTTAGATGGAGGCAGATGATTCGCTGTGGCGACCCCTGAAAGGGAACAGCCGAAAGACAAAGAAGAAGAAGTCGACCTTCTTGTTTCTGAAAAAGAGTGAACCATCACTATATACAGTATATGTTTATTTTTTTCCGCTGCTGGACCATCTTACACACAGTGTGCACAATACTTCACCAAAATATCAACTCAAGATGCACTACCTCCTTACACAGTTATGTATATTTGTTTATTTCTGTACATATACTTTACATGTATTACTTCTGTATATTCGGTTTACTTATTGTTTACTTTTGCACATTTTGTTTTAGCTGTTCTATTCAATGCTGCTATAGAATTGCAATTTTCTTCAATATTAATATTTAAATCTACATTATCTTATAAATAATATAGAATACTCAACAGCTGTATTATTATTATTATTATTATTATTATTATTATTATTATTATTATTATTACGTGAAACAACGCTGACTTCAAAATTCTCCAAATTTTTATATTATCTTTTACTTTATTTGTCATCATTATTTTTTGCCTCTTCTTTTGAATCTTTCTTGGTTAAGAATGAATCAGACCTAGTTTTTATAGTATTTTAAAGTCACAATATGATTATATTTATCGGCCAAGATAAACTGTGAAATCAATAGCATTATAAAGGAAATGCCATTCATGAGGGGCGATAATAAAAAGCGTATTATTTTTTTTTCAAAATTTTGCATTACTTATAGCAAATAATAAAAATGTTTCAAAGTGGATTTTTTTTTTATTTAATGTCCACTTGATTCAAACATTATAGTAATAGTTCCATTTATTAATAATTTTCTGTATTCCTAAAAATATTTTCTTGTTGCATGCACCATCATCTGTTGCACTTATTTTTTTTCCACCCAGTGGCTCATTCAGTGGAAATCAGAATCCAGAATGAGTGATTGGTGCATACAGTTTGTTTTTGCAATATATCATATTGTAAAAGTTTTTCATTTGACTCACCCCTGTTCACACAGGCTGACAAACTGCAAAGATCATTCTCAAACATGGCCACATGGGAGCAGTAACCTTCAAGTAGAATTGTGTAGAAAATTATATGTGATATAAAATATGACAAAGTGATGCAAATGTTCCTTTAAAAAACTTTAATTTGATACATATAAAAGTCATTAAAAGTCACATGCGAGAAGTTGTGCGCTAGCATAATGACTGGTTATTCCAACTAAGCAGTTTTACCCTCTGATCCAATAAGTATTTTTTAATAAATTCCTGCTAATAAAATCCAAAGTGAGAACACTAAGAAGACTGCACCATAAGGCTAATAATGTGTTGTCCATCACTGAGCCTGGGAAGATGAGAAAAATAAAATCTTAGAGAAGCCTTGACAGCTTGTGTCTACCCAGGCTACCCAAAATTTAACAGGAACGTCAGATCAACAGGCAAGGAGAAGGAACAGAGCAGATGGCGCAACATCGTTACACACACACAAAAAAAAGCAGGAGGACTTTTTCTTGTCCTATCCACCCTTAGTATGAAATCAGTCTGTTATAAAATGGTGTCAGGAATTTGGAAAACATTGAAGTGTCAGTGTTGTCTAGAATAGTTTACGGGAGCGAATCTCTGACATCAATTATGTGTCTCAAAATCTCTGATTTAGCAAATTTAACGGCAGCTAAATTCTTCAACTTTCAAACTCATTTTACCACACAGTGGTAGTCTGAGTTTGAGTCTGAGAGAACTTTGGCCTTTGTCTACAAATACAAGATCTTGGAATAAATCAATGATCAAATTAGTTTTATCTGTATTTTTGGCACATAGAACTAAATAAATTAGGCAATAGTTCTTTTTTTCTATTAAAGATTATACAATCAGGCGGCGCGGTGGTGTAGTGGTTAGCACTGTCGCCTTGCACCTCCAGGGTCTGGGTTCGATTCCCCGGCCAGGCTCGATTCCCGTCTCTGTGTGCATGGAGTTTGCATGTTCTCCCCGTGCTTGGTGGGTTTCCTCCGGGTACTCCGGTTTCCTCCCACAGTCCAAAGATATGCAGGTTAGGCTAATTGGCGTTCCTAAATTGCCCGTAGTGTGTGATTGGGTGTGTGAGTGTGTGTATGTGTGTGTGCCCTGCGATGGATTGGCACCCTGTCCAGGGTGTACCCCGCCTAGTGCCCGAAGTCTCCTGGGATAGGCTCCAGGTCCCCCGCGACCCTGAACACAGGATTAAGCGGTATAGAAGATGAATGAATGAATGAATGAATGAACTATACAATCAGTATAAGAAATAATTGAAATCCCAATGTTGCCGTGACATTTATATTAACGATGAGTCTGTATAAACTTATGAAAAGAACTATAGGTGCTATGAAGAGCTGATAATTTTTCTTCTGTCTATTTTTATTTTTCCTCTTCTTCCTTGGCATAGGCAGAACATCAGGAATGAATAAATCAGTGAGACCAACAGTATGTTGCTGTGGCGACAGCAACATCAGGTAAAGATTTGAGTGCTGATGGAGACAACACACACACACACACACACACACACACACATGCACTATGTTGCTATGAGCACTCAGTTTAGCTTCATAGATAAAATGAACAGCAACAAGCAAAAGCATGACTCTGAAAATCTAATCTAATGACTAAGGTGAGGGTTATGTTCTAAAGACGTAGGATGTGACATTGCAATCTCAAATACTACAATCACATATCTGCATTTAATGAAAATACATGCACATTCCTGAATATTCTTGATTTCATCTTTGTTGAATATAAATGTTTCACTATACTCACAAGAGCAGGACAGAAATGGTACCTAGGGATCTTATCTGTGCCAGCTTAATAGAATGTATAAAATCAGAAGAGCTCTTGCTGTTAATTATTAAAGAGGTTAATGCTATAAAAAAAATCTCCTTGAATCTGATGAAATCTTTTAATATATCTGTTAGGGCTGAAATTATATTCAAAGAACAAGCTCCAATTTTATCTCCTTGTCCATTTTATCAGCACTAGTCACTTAGGTCATTTTGTAGTTATACAATTACAAGTACAATTACAGTCCATCTGTTGCCATGCAACTGGGAGCGATCATCCACCCAAAAACCTCTATCTGTAATTCCAGGTTGAGTCATTTCCACTTACGAACTGGTGGCACATATACTTCAGTAAGTAATTGTTCACAGTTAAACTGTATCTACAGTATATGTTAGGTCTATGCACTCCATACTCCATCCTACAGTTAGGGGAACTAAGTATTAATCCTAGTGTTAATCTCACTGTTTTCAAGGAACATTTTTAAATTGCAGGTTTACTAGAGAGACCCTCAAAGCTTTGGGGAACTGCAGATTACTTGCCTCAAATTGAACCAGAGTACTGCAGAAAGTCATTTTGAAGTGGAATCTGTAAAAGAAGCTCTACAATTAGTAATTTATGGTATCTGAATATTTATCACATATCTTCCATGCTTATGAATACACACTTTTTGGTTTGTATGCATAAGTATGTAAGAGAATAATAGTCATTTGTATATATTTGATGTGGATAAATGCACTAACCATCCATCCATCCAGGAACCTCTGTAGTGCAACTAGGGACCGTGGAGGCCAATGGAGACCATTATATTTACTCCGATTTTGCCCACATTCACATGCATTTGTACACTACAGGCAATTTGGGAGCAACAGTGCTAACCACTATCTATCTATAATGAAATCAGATAACAAAATCAAGTGTTTGCATCACTTGTTTTCCATTACTTGATATAGAAGATTTAACTGGTGAAAGATTACATAAGTGTAAACTATGAATATCATTAGTAAAACATCGACAAATACAGTACCTATACATGAGCTTAATCAAAGTGACTTAGTTTATTGTATTGCCTGACCACTGCAGACAGGGAACATTCCACACGACCTGTAGTTTTGGAGATCCTCTGATCCAGTCATCTAATTTGGCCCTTGATGATTTAATCTGGCCCACTGCTATGGTCAGGACCTACGAAACAGTCTATTGTATCTAAGCAGTGGGGGTGAAGGATCTTATTCCAGGTTCCAACAGTGGGAGCCTGGCTGCATCGGGGTTACAACGTCCTGATCAGCAATCCAACATCTCAACCACTGATCAACTCTTGCCTCAACCTCCATCAATATGCAGAGGGTTAATAGGATAGAAGCCAACATTTGCTGGAAAAGACCAATTTCCATGTTGTGTAAAGGACTTTAAGAAGCAAAACCTTTTGCATCTGAATCAAAGAGCATCAATAACAGAGCCATGACAGCCAGAGTATTTTCAACGCCAGTGTTGTAGATCCCCACAGTGCTAAATATTCTGAAGCAGCTCTTTATCCTCTCTGCTGGACAACAGCAATGTGAAAGCACCAAACTCAATTATTTTTTTCAATATATACTATACTATACTATACTAATATAATATAATATAATATAATATAATATAATATAATATAATGTTGAGATGTACCAGCATTGGCTGAACAACAAAACAGATCTAGTTAAACAATGTAATCAGACCATGGAAGATACTGCTGTTCATGACAGCAGTTACAGCAGTTACAGAAATTAGTACATGTTAAGGTGCAGTGTACAAAACAAGCAGATCTACACAAACAAACTCTTGTCTCCATATGCTGCTTATTAACACATGCTACAGAAGATGATATTTCAGTCTCCATGGCAATGGCAACTACATTGCACAAAGTCTATCCAAGACTTAACCCATAGGGTTTAATAAGATGTCGGCCCACACTTTGCAGCTTCAACTTTTCTGGGAAGGCTTTCCACAGGGTTTAAGTGTGTGTTTATGGGAATTTTTAACCATTCTTCCACTGGGACGCAGTCATGTTGGAACAGGAAGAGGCCATCCCCAAACTGTTCCCGCAAATTTGGGAGCATGAAATTGTCCAAAATGTCTTGGTATGCTCGAGCATTAAGAGTTACTTTCACTGGAAGTAAGGGGCCGAGCCCAGCTCCTAAAAAACAACCCCAAGCCAGTGCACAAATCAGGGTCCATAAGGACATGGACGAGCGAGTTTGGTGTGGAAGAAATTGACTGGCCTGACGTGAGTCCTGACCTCAACCCAGTAGATCACGTTTGGAATGAATTAACGCAGAGACTGAAAGCCAAGACTTCTCGTTCAACATCAGTGTCTGACCTCACATATGCGCCTCTGAAAGAATTGTCAAAACCTTGTGGAAAGCCTTCCCAAAATATATGAAGTTGTTATAGCTGCAAAGGTTGCGCCAACATCATATTAAATACTAAGGATTAAGAATTTGATGTTACTGAAACTCATATATATGTGAAGGTAGGCGAGTGAATACACATTTACCACCAATGATGAACAGCCATGGATTTTATAGACAAAACATTGCTATCTGGACTCCCAGTTTCTGCTAATGTCTAGTCTAGACTGCGCTTTCTTTTGAGCAAATTCACAGTAATAACAGTAATAATAATAATTGTGGTGCTAGACAAGCTACCTGAGGTCATTAAGAAACAGTGCATTTATAGTTGTTATTGTGGCAGGGGATGTCAACCAGACAGACCTTAAATCCTTACAAGAGTTATGACAAAATTGAAAACCTTCCAATAAGAGAAAGAAAAAGTGCATGCATGAGAGAGAAAGAGAGAGAGAGACTTTTTGACTTTTCCAATCCTTTATTTTACGAATTTTGTTGTATAAAAATAGAGGTTGATTAAAAAATAAGAAAATAAATAAATAAATAAATAAATAAGAAATTTTTTAGACATTGTAATTATTCTTTTAAGCATACAAAGTTATTGTGTTGTTGTGTGTGTTTTTTTTTTTTTTTCTCAGTTTAAGTTTGGTGTAAAGATTAATTCATCATCTTCTACTGAGCACAGGGTCTCCTCACAACACCATATTGTTTTAAACATGTATATGTCCTTCATGTTCTTATAGAAATTAAAATCAATTAAAATTCTTGATTTAACAAGTCTGGAGAAGATTTTTCGTGGATCACAGTCTGTACTTTGTGCCAGCATATTTTTTCTGCTTATATATATTGCCATTTTGGCTTGACCAGAGAGAGAGAGAGAGAGAGAGAGAGAGAGAGAGCACAACTGTCTCTACCATGTTGACACAAATATCTGAGAAGTATTTAAATATATATTATCTGCACACCTGGTAACTACTAGACCATTGTTATGACCCCAGTATACAAATCACTGATCTGAAGGACAAGGCCAGCTGGCAAAACAGCACAAGTGTTGATTAAAGATGCCACCTCAATGCAACACTGCACCAATTGGGGTCATGGATGTAAAGCACTAATATGCAGCACACTGTAGAACACTTTAAGAACAAAAATCCATAGAGTGCATTTAAGGTGCTGCCAAACAACAAGACATACAATTTTCAGCTCTGTAATAACACAAACTTACCTGACACCCTAAACCAGTTCTATGCCTAATTTGACACTCAACATGCACCATCATGTGGCAGAGACATTTTTGTACAGTACCACCAGGGGAGATTCACCCTGCAGAGTGCCTTAGTAAATGTTAAAAGCAGGTGCCAGTCAGAAAGCAAAGTAACCTGCTTCAGAAATAACCACTCACTACAACAATCAGCTGTCCCAACATTTCAAATTCAGGTTTCGAATTCAAGTCACAAGAATAATAATAAGAAGAATATGCAATTATTTGACACATGTACTTTTTACAGAACAGCAAAATTTGTTCTTTACATATCCCAATTAAGAAACTTCGAGCCCCCGACCTTCTGATCAGTAAACCAGTAACCCACAGCCTTAACCGACTGAGCCACCACTGCCCCTACACTTTACACAAGTAAAGTGACCTACCTCATTATCCCCCTAAATCTGTACCAGCACCACTTTGCCTAGTGCGCAAACTGAACGTCCCATTCACATGCCAGATGACTCTGACACATATAACCAGCTATGTGAGGATATTGTTTGTGGACTTCAGCTAACACCATAAGCCCTTATAACACTTTCAGCAAACTGGCCAGTCTAGGGTTGGATACATCCCCTGCTTGTGGACCATCTCACCCAGAGACTATAGTGAGTCATGATTGGAAATTACACCTCCTCCAATCTTGTCCTCAACACAGAAACCCCCCAGGGGTGTGTGTTGAGGCCAATACTCTTCACTCTTTTGACCACTATCCACCCTCCAATACTATCACCACTATACAGTAGATGTCTACATACATACATACATACAAACATACATACATGTTACATACCTGCAACATAAATGCAACAAAAATTAACAAAAACTAACTAGATAAATAGGACACCTAATTAGCTGACTATCTAAGACAAACCAAACTGACACGACAATTAACAAAACCTATTCTAAGTACTATACAAAAGACAACACAAAGACAAATAAAGTGCACGTCCAAATGTGAAAACAGTATACTGTGATTGAGTTGAGGTAGTGCAAGTAAATGACATGATATATATATATATATATATATATATATATATATATATATATATATATATATATATATATATATATATATAAATAAAGTAAACATTTCTTTTAAAAGTAGCAGCAGAGAGAGGAAAGAGTACTTGTGCACATAGTACATTGTGCAGAGACCTAGTGTTTAGGGACCACATGAGATTCTTCTCCAGGTGGACACCAAGGAATTTGGCTAACGATCTCCACAGTGGAGCTGTTGATGTTCAGCTGAATGGTCGCTCCATATCCTTCTGAAGTCAACAACCATCTTTTTTGTTTTATCAACATTCAGAGACAGGTTGTTGTGATTACACCAGTCCATTAGCCTCTGTACTTCCTCTCTGTACACTGATTCATCATTCTTGCTGATAAGACCCACCACAGTCATGTCATCAGCAAACTTGATGAATGTAGTGGTGTACAGTGGCCAAATACCGGAAAACATATAATTTTTTCAATATTTATGAACCTGATGTAGGTCATAAAGTGATTCACAATGCAGTATCCACAATAAATAATGGTGTCTTACAGTCACCTGTCATTTCTTGTTCACAAGGCAGAAAACATGTACATCATATGGAACTGTCTGCATGTTTCTGCTTTTAGAATGAATCACCAAATGAGCTCAGTTCATCAGCTGAATTCCGAGGTTTTTTTTTCAGAGAAGGGTAGACAGCAATAAGTTTCCATTTATTCTGAGAGTGTTGTGACAGCTGTCACCATAGATGGGATCTCTCTGGGGGCTCCGAATTTGGTACAACAATTGTATAGAATGTACAGTTACAGGAATTGTGAAACTCCAGCAAATACTACTAGCAAGAACAACTACCTCCCAGCCTGTGCAAAATGGGACTCCTTGGGCAAATTCTATTTTAGTATTTCCTCTAGTTCAAGCACACCCCAAAGAGAGCCCATCAAACTGGCGAGAATGACTCCCCTGGAGCCAGAACATTTTTGCTGAGATCACATTAGCAATTCTACCGGTTGTTTTCCTAACACCTTTTGCCTCCACCTCTTAACTATAAAAAAAAAAAAAAAAAGCAAACAGAGTCTTTTTGAAGTTGTGGGCTTTGAACAGATTTATGCATGGATTGTTCAGGCTCAGCCACTTTTAAAACTGGTCTTTAGAAGAAACTAAATTAAATTGTTTTTCATCATTTCCCTTTGGAAGTCTGTGTGGGGACACGATGTAGCCACAGGATAATAAGAACATATCTGCATAACAGAATTAATAATCTTGATCAGACAGCAAAACAATTAACAGCTTATTCTGGCCAAGCGTAAAAACAAACTCTGGCAGTATTTAGCTCACCATACTGTTATATGAAATTTTGAGATTGTTATTCATATACATAAATAAACAGTTTTGCACGATGTTTATGGACTGATTAATATTTTAGTAACCCATTATATATAGAATTTGTATTTTTCTTTTTGTTATAGGTTTAGTCTTGAAAAATGTTGATGTGTGCCTAGAAAAGCAAAATGGATGGTCAGATTTGGTATTGTATCAGTAAATGAATCAAATATTACCAAATATAGTAATTATCTGTCATGAAGGAGTGTTTTTGGTGGCTAAATGTTGGTATTTAGCAAAGTTTATTTGTTACATAATTGTAACATTAAGTAATTGAAACACTCAAGTAATGCTTAAATACATTAAATACAAAAACAAGAATTCTCTAGATTTGTGATCAGCTTCTATGAAGCTTTGTTGCTGGTCAATACTATCATTAATTGTGTTCAGTTGTGAGTGTGTGTTAATTATGAATTGACAAATAGTAATTTCCTGACCCTGTTTCAGTCTCTTTCTCTGATTGCTTCGACTGGGCGAAAGAGTTTGCTTTTGGACAAACAACAGTGCTCCAGGAGGGGGAATTAATTGGGGGAAGTAGACGCTCTGACTTTATACTAGCAACCAAAAAGATAAAATATCATCATCATCAAAACGCACATATACACACACACACACACAAGTGTGTGGGCACGAAATTGTGCTGGGACTGCATGCCACAACGGATCCTGCAAATCAGGCACAGAGCTGTCTCCAGGCAAAAAAAAAAAAGAGAGAGATAATAAGGAATTGCTTTTCCTCCCATAAGCATTTAAAGGCATGGAAAATAATACCCAGATAAAAGGTCAGAAACAGCTAAGAATGCAATGCTTAATTTAATCAGTGTGTCGCATATGTTAACATTTACAGTAAGTATATTACTTTTTGTTTATAAATACATACAGTAATACTTAACTATTCAAAGCCTACTTTAGACAAGGTTTTGCAATTGTGTCCATTCTTTTCCACTTAGATGTAAATTATTTATTAAAATACCAGTCAAAATGTCTTATCAATTATTGCAGTATTAGTTAAAACGTTTCAGTTAATAAAACCTTGTATACTGTAAAATATATAAAACGATTAAATCAGAAAATGTGGTTCCTAGTTTCATACAGCTAGTTCTTTAAGCCATATATCTGTGTATATGTTGTGGAGGTGACACGTTTACTGTACCACAAACATATGATGTCCTCTCTTACATGCTATCTCTACTAATTATGAGTTAAGGATGTATAAAATGGTACTCCTTTTGTCACTGACCCTGTGACATTCTTCTCCTAGTCCTGGGTCCTCATAATTACCAGATGCTTCCGAAACTGCTCACAGGATCATTATTAAAGTCAGTCCCTAGATAGTCTTTTTTGTAGATAAAGAAACAAACCAAAAATCTTGCCCTTTTTCTTTTCTAACAACCTTGGCCTTTAAAAACTGGAGATGTTGAACAAAATGAGATGTTGAAAATAAAAATTTTTTTTCCTTTTTTTTTTTTTTTTACCTCACACTCATCCAAAAGAATGTCATGCAATATATTTGGCAGTTTGGCATCTTCATTTTCCTTCAAATTAAGTTTAAAGTAATGTGCCATTAGGATGTCTAAGAGTCTGGGCCCCAGGCGTGACACAGGGCTTTCACACGAGATTTTGTAGCATAGTTCCTACACACTTGCATGTATGCACACAAAACCCTGTACACAATTAGAGCTCATTGAGTAGAACAACTTTTGCTTTGTATGTCATTGGCTCAACTCAACAGGAAGTCAGTTATTTTGTGTCGTTTGCAAAACCCACGCGACACATACTGAGTGACATCACGTTCAGTGACACATTCAGTGACATCACATTGAGTATCATCGTAGTGTGTTGCTTTTTTTCTCCAGGATTCTCAGCTTTTTGGATGTCTTAACATAAAATTCTCCCTATTCTACACACTCACACATCTCAAATGTTAACACTCACACACACACACACACGCACACACACTGGGAGGTGATGGCGCAAGGTGCTTGGGCCCTCTCATCGCTGCTTGTAACTATATAATTTCTTTGCACCACCTTTCAAACTGATTACGATGCATATTCACCATGGCATTGTTTCGACCACCTTATGCAATGTCACAACATCACACATTAACTTTTGTACTGTACTCATGATCGATGAGTCAAACCATTTATTAATATCTTCTTTAGCACATCACAATGACTTTCAATAAGGTTAAGAGTCAGGGCTCTGTGTTGGTCAACTCATGTGTGAAGTGATGGTTTCTCATGTTCCCAGAACACTCTTCAATATTGGCATTGTCATGCTGGAATATGCCCATACTATCAGGGGAAAGAAACCTATGATTTGATAGCCTGGTCATTTAATACATTCAGGTCATCAGCTGAATAAATTTTTATTACCACATAACATTGCAGAGCATAACACTGCCCCCAGAGGCTTGTACAGTGGGTATTATGCATGAAATGAAACACTCAAGTGCACTTCCCTTCTTACCCGGATGTATTCATTTCTCTGGAGTAGTGTCAATCTGAGCTAATTAGACTACCTGATCTTTTTCTTAATGACTAAACTTAATGCTCCCTAGAAAATATTTTTTTTCTAATTGGTCTCACTAATAAATGGTTAAATGGATTTCATACGACCACACAGCTTAGTCCCAATCCTGTGAGATCTTGTCACATTGCAACCTTACCAAACATTAAAATTTGTTTGGTAAGGTTGCATCGTACAAAAAGTCTCCTTACTCATTTCTTTGCTTAATGCAGACCAATAAAGTCTGACCAATAAAGTGCAGACATGGCACTTTTTTTTTTCATTTGGGCAGTGTACAGTACCAGTCTAAAGTTTCAACACACCCTCTAATTCAATGTTTTTGTTGTTTAGTTATTTATTTTCTACATTCTAGAACAATACAGGAGGTTTCCAAACTATTAAATAACACATTATAAAAATAGGTAATTCAAGTAACAAAACAACAACAACAACAGTTATTTTAAGACACGGAGGTCAGCTTTTCTGGAATAGTTCTTGCAAGAACAGTATCGTCAAATGCATTTGCAAAACCCATCAAGCACAGTGATGAAACTGGTTCTCATGAAAACCATCCCAGGAAATCAAGATCAACACTTGCCTCTGCTGCAGAGACTATTCAAAGTTGTTACAGTACAATATCGACTGTTCAAAATCTCCTCAAAGGACATTACTGAATATTTTGGATGCCTTCAGGATAGTTTTACAGTCTAGTATATATATAAAAAAAAGTAGGAAAGACCATTGCAGTAACTTCCCAAACTTTTGGTTGCTACTCTATATTGTATGTACACAAAGAAACAGGTAATAGACAGGGTCAGTGGTTAGACAGACAGTGAAGTGGCATGTTAACAGCAAGAGCTGAGAAAATGCTAAAAACACTGGTGTATTCATTCATTCATTCATTCATTAATCTGCTTTGTCCTGCTCAGGGTCAGGGGATCTGGAGCTTATTTTAGGAAGACTGGTGTGTAATGCAGGAACATTTGTCCCTGATGGGCTGCCATCACCAATGGGAATCATCCTTGATGGGATCCATTGCATGGCACAGTGTTTGCTGTGTTTCCTCTCAAGCATGAACCGAATTTCCAATGCATAAAGAAGTAAGAATAAAGAAGCATTTAGTAGTAGCAAAAAGATATGTAGGTAGAAGAATGGGAAATGTTTTTTTGGTGTAAGGGTTTTAATTTTAATAATAAAAGTATTAAACTTTATTCATTCATTCATTTTCTATACCGCTTAATCCTGTATTAAACTTTAAGAACAAGCAAATATAATGGGATTAACAAGCAACAGCAGTGAAAGATGACTATTTCTGATCTGTGTGTGAATGTGACTGCAAGTGTTTTATGTTTGTTAATCACACAGGATATCATCTCGTTCCTATTATCAAGTTGGAAAACATCACAAAGAGAACAGATTGGATCAAATGAAAAAAATATCATTCATAAACAAAGATCCTGAATAGTCATACCGAGCATTTGTTCTATGGATGCATGTCTACAAGGCATGAAAACAGGTAAGTGGAGAAAACCTCAAAAGCATGTAGTTGGATCAAATTTTCCTTGAGGCACTAATTATCACAATCATAACAATCAATTTGCTCGTGGCTGAGTCACTGGTGTGGTAGCTACTTGTGATTAGATTTTTCTTTCCTTTAGGCAGACTGCCAAACTGTAATATGAGTCATCTCTTTTGTAGCGATGGCTAACTATAATTACATTGGTGCATTCAGAAAATGTAAACAAATCTCAATTTCAAACCATATAGTCATTTTTTCAAGACATTTTTTTCTATAAAACAGGATTACATAAATCTGACTCAAAGACAAAGTTAGCAGTAAGAAAACTCCTGAGATTGCAGGAGAACCTTAGAGGAGAGCAAGAGTGAAATATTGTGCTCATGATGAATTTAGGGCTGACTTGTTTCTTCCAAGAGCAAGACGCCCATGTATTTGGCAGAAACATGGTGCTATATACTTTAAGGATTCTAACAAAATCAACCTGAAAAAGGTAACGTTTGAAAATGTGTGTTAAAAGTACATGTTACAAAAGTAACATATATCAAGATCAGACACTTATGGCACATAAGTACAGTCCATATGGCATGGGGGAAAAAACAGGATACGCATTATATATATCAGAATCTTGCTATAGCATCACATCACTCAGTTGCTTACAGCTGAACAGAGAGAAATAACAAATCCTTTGGTGTGATTCAGTATTTAAAAATAGATTTAGTGATCAGAATGCATTCAGGCAGTCAAGAAGGCCTACTTACAACAATATAAATAAAATTAAAGAGGCAGAAGGTTGCATAGATTCAATGCCCCGTCAGACATCAGCTGACAATTCTGTCTATCTATTTATTTTTAACAAAATTCCTGGTTAACAAAGTAGGCTTTCTGCCAAATATATCCCAAATCAAATTTATATAATCATAATGTCAAACTTATAGCTGCCATCTAATAGGAAAACAGTATACTGTAGGTATAGAAAAATAGTGCTAATATGGACAACATTGTGGATCTCTTAGGGCCTAGACACAAGCTGATATACTCTGGACTGGATACTAATTAAGCATCTATTGAAACAGACCAGCAAGTATTTGACAGCATAGGTGATAAAGGCATTAAGTTTTTCTCAAATATTGCAGATGCAGTGTGTCGTGTATTTAGTTTAGCTATTTAATTATTTAGCTGTGTTTTTTTGTTGACCAAAGTCTGGTTAAATTCTCATTATTTATTGAACGTTTATGTTTGAGTACCCACTAGCTGCATAAAAAAATTATAAAATAGTGTGAAAGTGTTATAGTATCCCCAGAACAGAGTCTTGAGGAACACCTTACTTTTGTATAAACAAAGAAATCACCATGAACTGACAATAATAAGTTTTTATAAAAACTGACCTACTGTAGGAGAGCACCATTCCCAATATACAGTACATAAGAGTAAATTGTTATATGTAGTGAATTCCATGACATGCTAACAGTCTTAATAAAAATGAGTCTAAAATAGTTTTATATTAAAAAGTATTAAATATGCATATAATATATGCATAACTATAGTATATAACATACAGTTAAAATGGTATATCAACATGTGCACGACTTTTGGTACAGATTGTGCAAAATCGTATAAAATATATACTGTACTACTTTCATGCATTTCCTCTGCTTTTCTTGAAAAATTGTGGGTAAAGCTCTTTGAAAGCTTTTTATTGCAAATTCACATAACAACACAACACGTAGTCATTTGTCTATTTATTTCCAACCTCAAACAAACAAGGTTATTTGAATGCTCCAAGGAGGGATGAATGAAGCTCTATGTTGGGAGTTCTTAGGTTTATAAATACAGACAAGAATATAACTAACGTATTTATAATTGGACTAAAGTATTTCAAACACCTCCTTGTGTATTCTTGAATGAGCAAATCATGTAGCAAGTATTGCGTGAATTGGTGAATTACATTTTATGTCCTTCAAACACAATATGAGAATCCTGGCTCTCAAGCAAATTAAATTAGAAGCAGGCGGTTTGGTTTCACAGATGGGATGTTCACAGATTCCTGTAGAGTCATTCTGTTTAATCTCCTCAGTCCTCTAGCAGCAGACAGAAGCATCAGTTATTGGTAGGATAGCCGAGTGCCGCCTGGTGAATTCAAATTCAACTTTAATTACTGACATATTTAAGCAAACTTACAGTATGTGCTAATTGTTAGTTGCTGTACTAATATTTGTATTGGGTATTAAATGTGTATTAAATGTTAATTGAACGAGACATGACATTTAAGAACATGCTGTACTTAATTAGTCCTGAATGATAGTGAATCCTTTTGCCTGTTGTTCATGTTGGCTAAAATTAGTGTTTGATTGCCTCAAGGCCCACAGTTTTAGTCATAATTCTAACAATTACTGTCAGGGCAAGCACAAAGTAAAAATGTTAACCATTATCTAAAGCACACTCAACATCTTTTATTATTTAAGTGTGAAGAAATGTGTTATAAACCCTATATGGTCAATTGTTGGTGAACACCTGTCCATAAAAGTATTTTCCCAAAATATTTGGAATGTGACTGTGATTATGATGATTTCTCAATTAAGCCACAAAGGATTAATAAGGGCAGGCACTGATTTTGGGTGAGGTGGCTGATGCTACACAATCAGCATTTCAGTTCATCTCAGTGGTGTTCCGTGGGTTTTAAGTAAGCGTTCTGTGCAGCTCAATGAAATTTTTCCACTCCAACCTTGGCCACCCATGACTTAATGGATTTAGCTTTATGCACAGGGGTAATTTCATGCTGGAACAGGTTTGGGCAAGGTCTCTAAGTAAGTTTCAATAAAAGAAAATTGTAATGATACAGTATGCAAAGAAATACCAGACATTTGTGTGCTTCCAACTTTGTGGCAACAGTTTGACGAACATCATTTGATATCACTTTTTGGTTGGCGTGGATGGACAGTAGGTAGTGTTGCCACCTCATTGGTTCATCCTGTGCATGTTTGTGGAATACAGGGATGGTTCGTTACTGATAGAAATATACATGTTAAAAAAGTGAAACATTTGTGTGGTAATTATGCTATATACAATTACACATAATGGGATCAATTGTTGTTTGTTCAGAAACATGGTACAGATACACAAAGACTACTGGAGCACGGTACACATTGCATGGGATAAATTGCAAATGCTAAATGTGCAACAATGCTAAGAGTAATACACAACAATAATAAATAAACAGGATAGTCAGTGCAAGACAGAATACAGTACATCAACTACAAGAAAAACATCAAGAACACTATATAGCTAGTACAATGGAATAATGTACTTGTGCAAATTATATCAGCACAATTCTGCCCATCACATCATTACATTTGTTTTGTGTAAGTAAACAAATGCACAACAACTTAGTACAGATTTTACACTGGATGCCTTACCTGACACAACCCTCCATTTTATCTGGCACTGCATTCAGTAGCTGGGGTTAGAGCACTGGCTGGATAGTAAGATCAAATACCCTCTTCGACCACCACCACCACTAATACCATCCCATCTACCTCTTATAGTGCAACCTGTATTTAAATATTTACAGATGACTTTTACTTATAATTGCAGTATATTTATTTATGCTTTTGGATGTACAAAACTTGATCGTAAGGGTCCTAGTTGAACTACACGGTTATGTTCTCAACTCTTTTTTGTGTTTTCTGTGCAGGATTAATGTGTTAGGAATTTTTGTGATTATGCTACAGAAGAATATGTTTAGACTCAGTAGGCAAAAGTGTAGAATCCTGAACTAAAAGAAAATATTACTTAATTGTCCTTTCTGTCCAAAGAAGTCATGCAAGGTGAAGGGCAGCGAATATGGCTCTATTTGTACAGATGAGGGGTGAAATGGAACCTGCAAAGAATTCTAGCTCTAGCTGCCTCTGTGGTGATAGCCATTATGGTGGACCTTTCAATTAAGTGTGTTAACGTCACAAAAGAATTGTTGTTTGTTGTCCAAATCAGTGCACACTGAACATAGAACACACACAATACACTCATGTATCTTCTGTTACCACCATGCCTATTTAAACACAGGAGCATTTATTCTTGATTTAATGTGGTGAAAGAGGAAACATTGGCTTACAGACCCTGCACTTATCCTGAAAGTTTTGCTGTAGACTATTTCTGTCATTCCATCTCCATGGTGTCTAGTTTAATGAATGTAGTTTTGCTGCCAACCGATAGTACTTCTTCCCTATTAAATACAAATTTTAAGAGATAAGGGATAATACCATAGGGATAATGATGCTTTTGCACATTTTAAATACTAAATAGAATGGATTCAGGAAAATATACCTTTTGCCAGTCTGCCATTAATAAAAAAGAGGGAAGAACCTTTGAAACAGAAAAAGAATGTGGCCGGATTACCAGCCAGACATGTGACATCTTAACAAGCTTTGTAAAACAAGAGTTTTCTTCTACAGTGGAACCTTGGATTACGAGCATAATTAATTCTGGAAGCGGGCTTGTATTTCAAAACACTCGTAAATCAAATCGAATTCCCCCATCAGAAATAATGGAAAATCAAATTATTCATTCCACAGTCCAAAAAAATAATACATAAAAATAAGGAATCAAACTCTCCCCTATTCTTGTCTTACACAGTAACACTTACTCCTCTCTTATTTGAGTTTCACACACACACACATACACACACACACTAACAGAAAGGCTGAAAAATTAGCAAGGAATATCGATAATAACTCTCGCGTGAGCACATGCTAACGGAATCACTGCTGTAAAATAAAAATAAAAAACAGATGAACCTGCACCTGTGTGTGTGTGTGAAGGCGAGAGAAGGAATGTTTGTGTGTGTGTGTGTGTGTGTGTGTGTGTGTGTGTGTGTGTAAAGGTGAGAGGAGGTGTGAGTGTGAAGGGGCACTGTGTCAAATAACGCACACACACACACATAACGGCATACTGTCCCAGGAAGAGGAAGAAAATGGATCTTTAACCACTCTAATGAGAATTTCTTTTGCTTTACACGCGCACACATGTGTTATAATAAACAGTACACGCGCACTGTACACACACATACAAACACAAAATAAAATATGTTTTACATGCACACACCTGGTCACAGTGTTATAGTAAACAGTACACGCGTGCACAGATGTTGATTATACCAGTGAGAGACGAGCACTAAGACCCAGCAGGGGAGAGAATTACCCACAATTCCGCAGCGCAAGAGAGAGAAAATCCTTTGGCTCAGTTGTGATCACGTGACGCTCGCATTCAAAACAAGAAGCGCAGGCGTGATACATGATACTCGGTACTCGTAAACCAAGACTTGTTCATTTTTCAAAATTCAAAGTAAAAATTTCTGAATAATCTTTGCTCGTCTTGCGGAACATTCGCAAACCCCGTTACTCGCTACCCGAAGTTCCATTAGTTTTTGCCTTTCTTATAAAATAATTTTTCTAGTTGGAACTTGATTGCAGAACTGGAGCCCAACTCCACCTGACATAATACATCATTACAATGTATTATATTATATAAAAAGAACACTTATCATTATATCCATAACTTAACATATCGTTTCTAGGTTTGACCGATATACTGTAGATATTAAGCATTTCACAATCCTAATCATTATGAATCATTCATTACAATTGCAGTGAAACCTCGGATTACGAGCATAAATCATTCCGGAAGCGGGCTCGTATTCCAAAACACTCGTAAACCAAATTTACAACGCATTCCAAGTTATTATGCAAATTGGATGTGTCATAAACATTAAATGTTTAGTTTTTAAATAAAACTCATGGATGGTATTGTGTCTCAGGGCTCTCTGGATCACTGAAATGAATCTCAGACACGTGTGATAATTAGTTTGCCAGATGAGCCCAATTAAAGGAAAAGTACTGAAGAAGGTTGTTCCACATTATTAAGCAGGCCACAGGTTTCAAGCAATATGCGAAAGAAAAAGGATCTCTCTGCTGCCGAAAAGCATCACATATTGCAATGCTTTGGACAAGGTATAAAAACATTAGATATTTCATGAAAACTTAAGCGTGATCATCGTACTGTGAAGACATTTGTGGCTGATTCAGAGCACAGACAGGTTCGTGCAGATAAAGGCAGAATAAAGAAGGTTTCTGCAAGACAAATTCATCGGATTAAGAAAGCAGCTGCTGAAATGCCATTACAAAGCAACAAACAGGTATTTGAAGCTGCTGGTGCCTCTGGAGTCCCGCGAACCTCAAGGTGTAGGATCCATTAGAACAGGGGTACTCAAATATACATTTTAAAGGTCCACTTACCAAATTTCTATTCAGTCCGAGGTCCGGAAAAATTACAGTACAATTTCAAATAGAGAACCACAAAAAAAGTAAAACCCAAAATTTTCGAACAATACCCAAAAATGACATGGTAGTCCTTTTAGTGTGAAAGTTGACATCATCTTTGTGCCACAAGTTGTTTGAACTTGGGCATAAAAGGTGTGAGGACCAGGTGGAGGCACTGATGTAAATGTTCATTGGTGAGGGAGCTGCGATACTGTATGTGTTTCTCACCATGCTCATAGTTGAAACGACAGATTCACAACAGTACTTTGAGGAAAACATTATGAGAATCTGAAGGGCCATTTTCTGCAGGACAGGAACACCTTCTGCAGTAACCATCTTTGTCCAGAAGGTGAGAAGGTGACCATTTTTGATTGCTAGATTAAGCACATTGGTTTTCTGCTTCCCACGGGAAGCACAAATGCATATTTTTCTGTCCCTATTGAGTACCCCGGCTTTAGAGGCTTGCAGCTGTGCAGAAACCTACTATTTGGCCACCCCTAATCAGTGCTCACAAGCAGAAACGGTTGCAGTGGGCCCAGGCATACATGAAGACAAGTTTTTAAACCGTCCTGTTTACAGATGAGTGTTGTGCAACCCTGGATGGTCCAGATGAATGGAGTGGTGGATGGCCACCATGTCCCAACAAGGCTGCGACGTCAACAATGAGGTGCCGGAGTCATGTATTGGGCCAGAATCATGGGGAGAGAGCTGGTAGGCCCCTGTAGGGTCCCTGAAGGTGTGAAAATGACCTCTGCAAAGTATATTGACTGACCACTTTCTTCCATGGTACAAAAAGAAGAACCGTGGCTCCCGTTGCAAAATCATCTTCATGCACGACAATGCACCATCTCATGCTGCAAAGAATAGCTATTACCATCTCAGGGAGTTTTTCCTTGCCACTGTCGCCCTCGGCTTGCTCACCAGGGACTATCTGACCATTTTGATTCATACACATTCACATTCCATACAAACTGAAATAATTCTTTTGATTGTGTAAAGCTGCTTTTAGACATTGTCAATTGTTAAAAGCGCTATACAAATAAAATTGAATTTAATTGAATTGAATACCTCTGTGTCATTGGCTGCTATGGGAATAAAAGATGAGAAACTCATGGTGTGGCCACCATCCTCCCCTGACCTCAACCCCATTGAGAACTTATGAGGGTGGGAGGCAGTTTGATTCAAAACAGCAGCTCTGGGAGGCTTTTCTGACATCCTGCAAAGAAATTCAAGCAGAAACTGTCCAAAAAATCACAAGTTCAATGGATGCAAGAATTGTGAAGGTGATATCAAAGAAGGGGTCCTATGTTAAGATGTAACATGCCCTGTTAGGATGTTTTTGATTGAAATAGTTTTTGATTTCAGTAAATATGACCTCCTAATGCTGCGAATTCAACAAAAGCCAATTTTTAGTTCTTTACAACCTGTAAAATGTTTTAACTCTGTTGTGCATAATAATTTGGAACAGTGCATTTTCATTTTTTTTTAAAATAAATATTATCATTAGGAGGTTTGTTCAATAAAATGTAAATTATACCCTAATAGTTGATGACTAGAAAATTATACTGAGTGTCATTTGCATTCACTAATTTTGAAAATCAGAGAAAGATATCATTTGCGTAATAATTTGGAATGCAGTGTAATTTTCCCATAAGAAATAATGGAAACTCAAATGATTTGTTCCACAGCCCAAAAAAGTAAATACATAAAAATTATTAACACAAAATATAAAGTAAAAAGAAAACAAATTAACCTGCACTTTACCTTTTTTTTAAGTAAAAAGAAATCCCGTTAAATAAGTGTTTCCGTTTAAGCGTTTCACGCTGTGTGTGTGTGTGAGTGTGTAGCCCCTCCCGTCCCGAGAGAGAATGTATGATACCAAGTGTATCAACGCGCGCGCACACACAAAAGAGAGGGAGAAAATGGATTTTTAACCTTCTAGTAAACCTTTATTACACAGTAAACCTTTCTTATTTGAATTTCACATAAACACACATTAACGGAAAGACTGTTTTGTCTATAAAAATTACAAGGAACATCGCTAAGACACTTTGTGAGCAGGCCTGGACTGGCCATAGGGCATACCGGGCACATTTTTGGGCCGGGGGTGTCAGTCATAATTTAATATTTAAAAAAAAAGTTTATTGGGCCAATTTATTTATTACCGCAACGGCAGAGTATTTGAGACACGAATCGCGGCACATTGGTTGACTGTCTTAAAATACATTGAGCTAGTCCAATGAAATCTCAGGTCACGCCCCGCCTCCCTCCTGGTCAGCCCTCATCTCCCTGTGACAAAATCAAAAAGGTGCGGGGAAAAAAGACGCAAAAGCCTACAAGTGGAAGCCGCAAAATGTGCGAAAATCACATTTAGGGCCATCAACATCTAGCAAGAGTGCAGAGGCAGTCCAGAGTGCTCAGGCTGCCGGAGCGGCACAAGGGAGTGTAGAACAGAGTAACATCAACATTAGTTACAAAGAGGAGGAGGAGGAGGTGAGAGACGTGACCCAGCAGGGACAGATTGAGGAAGGCTTCAGAATAGCTACGAGTCCGGTAAGAAGTAGCCGACATGTTGGCAGAGTGAAGGGAGGGACATTTATGTTGGGAGGACCGAGGGCTTTTTTGTGGTGGGTGTGTGGGTGTCACTCGTGCATTTGAGTAGTTTGTCGACAAACTGCACCACTAGCCTCCTAGCTGCTACTCCCAAATGAACCGTCTGCCAATTAGGCAAGGCAAGTTTATTTGTATAGCACATTTCATACACAATGGTAATTCAAAGTGCTTTACATAGAAGAAAAGAAAATAATCATAAAATGAAATAATAGATAATAGCAATAAAGCTTTTTAACGAAAACTTTAAAATTTAATTAAAAATAAAAAAAGTTTGCAATAAAACTATAAACTAATTTTAATTAAAAATAAAAATAGATAACTAATTAAAACGAATTAAAACATTATTTAAAAAGAAAACAGTTTAAGATATTAGATAAACATAAAATAATGCAGTCGGTTCGGACGTAGCTCAGTGCTCATTGAATAAACGCACAGCTAAACAGATGAGTTTTAAGTCTAGATTTAAAAGTGACTAATGTTTTAGTACATCTGATCTCTTCTGGAAGCTGGTTCCAACTGCGGGCAGCATAAAGGCGGACTCCCCTTGTCTTGTGTGAACTCTTGGTATTTCTAACTGACTCGATCCTAACG
Source organism: Channallabes apus (assembly GCA_030522415.1). Lineage (NCBI taxonomy): Eukaryota > Metazoa > Chordata > Actinopteri > Siluriformes > Clariidae > Channallabes > Channallabes apus. The sequence goes on from CM060116.1 coordinate 20,763,158, forward strand.
ATCTGAGTGATCTGTTAGGTTTATATTCAGTGAGCATATCTGTAATGTATTTGGATCCTAGGCCAGTAAGTGATTTATAAACAAGTAAAAGTACTTTAAAATCTATCCTAAATGTTACAGGAAGCCAGTGTAAGGACCTGAGGACTGGTGTGATGTGATCAGATTTTCTGGTTCTAGTCAGAATCCTAGCAGCAGCGTTCTGGATGAGCTGCAGCTGTCTAATGATCTTGGGAAGGCCGGTGAGGAGACCATTATAATAATCCACCCTGCTGCTGATAAAGGCGTGGACAAGTTTCTCCAAGTCTTGATTGGAAACGAAACCTCTAATTCTTGCAATGTTTTTGAGATGATAGTATGCTGATTTAGTTACTGCTTTTAGGTACATTGCCATCCACATCAAATTAACGAGTGGTGTTACGTCTGTCACGATTGATTGAAATTGTTGTAAATTTTCACGCAGTACAACAAATAAACCCCCAGAATTATATAAATGACATGGCTGACTATCGGATTTCTAGGTAGACACACGTAAGCCTACACACATGCAGAATGATGATAGCTCATGGAATTAACAATGAAAATGTTAAGTGTAGCCTACATCTTCACTAAATAGTAAGCTATCTGGAGGCTAACACTGTGCAAATGCTCAAATTATTGCAGTCAGACTTAAAAACATTTAATAGTAGACTGAGTTTTGTGCAGAACTTCATCCTTGATAGGTTGGAGGTGACTCACGGTGTGTGTGTGTGTGTGTGTGTGTGAGGGAGAGAGAGAGAGAGAATTGCTAATAAAAGACTGTATAATAATAATAATTAAGAATAATTTTTTACCAAGGTTATTCGCTTCCATGCAGGATACTGTGGTTTAATGTTTGAAACAAAACAGTGAGCGCATATATCCTTTGATGTGTCATATGCCTCAGCATATTGTTTAAATAATCATGGTGGGCCGCTATGGCCAAAAATGCCAGGGCCGTTTTTTGGTCCCAGTCCAGCCCTGTTTGTGAGTGCTTAATAACGGAATCACTACTGTAAAGTAAAACAAACAAACAAATGAACTGCACGTTACCTTTGAAAAGAGCATAGTTTCTCTGTGTGTGTGTGTGTCTAACTCGTAATCCGAACGTAAACTGTATTTTACTGTAAATAAAACTGCACTGACGATACACTGAGTGCTCCCATCCAAAAAACTATATATATTTTCTGAGCCAAGCACACAGGCAACATTGTTCTAATTCTGGATTTTTTTAATCTACAAAAAGGTTTGAATTTACGACTTCAGGAAGGAGCTAGTGATCCCTGAAAGGCAATTATAAAAGCAAAAGTGGGTCATAAATACACACAATCTCTCTCTCTCTCTCTCTCTCTCTCTCTCTCTCTCTTTCTGTGTGTGTGTGTGTGTGTGTGTGTGTGTGTGTGAGAGAGAGAGAGAGAGAGAGATGGCCAGCCTGTGATCTATGCATTAAATCACAAGTATCCATGAACAATGTAATGTAGAAATATCTGTTACTTCAATCCCTCTATAATCTTATGATAAGGGTATGAAAGTCTACATTCTTTATTATTGCTAACTGAAAATTATTTCTGAAAATGAAACAAATAAAAATGCCTTCTACCTGCATATGAGACTGTAAAATATAATGTCCTCCCTTCAAAGCTATATACAAGATAGTAGTTAGTTTATACAGAATATAACAGGATTTACTGAAAGTGAGTGTAAGAGAGAGAGAGATTCTGCACATGGCATATGTTTAACCTTGATCAAAAGTGAGATAAATTTATGTGTAAATAATTCTGGTGCATAACATTGTAAATGTACATTGAAAAATGTCACTGTAAACTTAATCGAAGTCAACGTATTTTTGCCTGGTCCCTTTGTGTACAAAGATAACTTTCTATTTTTAGTATGCAGAAAGGAAACCTTGCCATGGGTACCATTTTTATATGCTTCATTCTTTTCTCCATGGTCACTTTCAAAGCATCGGCCATCTGCATTATCCGACCGTATCTTCACTGTAGCTGCTGCACCTGCTATGTAGCAACTCGTCTTAATAACAGTCTACTCAGGAAAACCAGTAATATATAAAGACAATTCTAAGGGAAAGAATAAAACAGCTAGGCACACCAAGTTATTAGTCATTGTTGAAAATATAGCAAGACTAGCAGTGCTAATCAGCACATAACCATCAATCACATCTGAACTCTACTCCAAATGGTTAATGGATTAATGAGTGCACAAACACCAACTGTCCCAAACACATACAGTTAATGGAGAAAAATACAGCCGTCAAATCCCAACACCTGTACTGCAGCACAATATGTTCTGTTTAAACAAGTGCCAGACTGTGCTGAGTTTAGCACTTTACCACCGCATTAACATACAGTACATTCATCAACTCATCAACTAATTACCAAGATGTTCACATGCTAAATATTGTGTGTTAGTTAGAGAGTGAGAAAACACAAATCTCTCACTGAGTTTCACACTCAGCCTTCTTTCTATTTTAGTATTTTTAACAAGCACATGTCTTATGTGGTAAATATGTGCAAACAGGTTTAACCAAAACATTACTAAGACACAAGTGGCATCGTTAGGAAATGCAATTACAGATGTGCAGTTAAATTATGTGCAAGTATGCAAGTATTATTGTGCAGAGGAAAACCGTGGGCTGTCTGTAAAAACAATGTTGCCACATTCACCGACTAAACAGACACGAGATATAGTCACGCTAATCCAGGGATCAAATTTCAATAGGAGAAGATCCTAGAAGCTTTTCAAAGCACATAGTGCATACATTGCATTACTTACAAAAAAGTACCACTTAAATCAGTGTTTCAAAAATGGCCGCATTTGTATTCAGCTCCAGGTACAATAAACAAAGCTGACATTTAGTAATTGATGAAGCGCAGAGCACGCCTGGGGTTTTTTAAGGAGGTGATAAATAGTGCCGGGAGAGGCTGTCTTACCTCCTTAACTCTGATTCTGAATGAGCGTTCCTCCCTTGCATTACACCATCTCGTATTTTATTTCTTTAATTCACTTTAATCTTTGTTTTGCTGAGCAGAGACAGGACCCAGGCATTAATATTCATGTGTAGCCTTTGTTAATGTAATCCGCTAGCCACAAATATTACAAGCTGAAGTACTTACTGAAATTAAATGTGTAGACCCACAGCTGAAAAGTTAATAATGTCTGACTAGTTGCAGGAACACTGCGACATTATTAGATATAGTTATATTAGATATTTTGCTGGACACATCTGAAGCCCAACCTGTGAGATACATAGAGATGACCTTTAGAGCTAATTTGGAATTATGGATTTAATTACTGGGCTATGGGCCATTTGATGACACTAGATTCTCCAGAGGTAGAAGGTCACCATAACAATTGATACTGGCTACCATTGTTTGTGTGTTTGTGTGTGTGTGTGTGTGTGTGTGTGTGTGTGTGTGTGTGTGTGTGTGTGTGTGTGTGTGTGTGTGTGTTTGAGAGAGACAATGTGCATTTTGATTTGACACCAGCAAACAGTCAGTTAGGTCAGCCCTTTTATTAATAATTGTCATATAATCAACGTTATAAATAATACTTTATAAAAGTATAATAAAACATTATACTTGTATGATTCAGACTCAAATCTATTTCGCCTTTCTTCTCTTTGAATGATGCAAAAGCCTTGATCTAGTTTAGTGGACGCATCAAGTTTGGCAAGTCACATATTTCCAATGTTATATCTAATGCACTGACTTTAAAAAATCTACTTTTTATAAACTTTACTTGAAAAACTACTAATTATATTATCGTAATATGCCATTTTAAAATTCAAGAGCTAGTATTTAGTGTAATTATTTTTTTGTGCAAATAATATGATATGAATTCTCAGCTATATCCTGTTAATTTATTTGAGAACAGATGATGTGCATAGTGCATACTGTAGAGCCACTTTGCATTTTAGTGAAAAATGTACTGTTAATTTTTGTACCCAGCAAAGCTTACAGAAAAAGAGGGGCACTGAAGGAAGATGAGCTCTTATAACTGAGAGAAGCAAAAAAGACTACTATAGCCAGTCTTAACAAGAACAAACATCATTAGCAAATGTATTAATAAAGCAATTCAAAACTTGACAGTAACAGATGTTTTTGTGGGTTGTGTTCATTATGCTTTCAGTTTGATGCAATAACAAAAAAAATCATTCAAATGATTATATGCTATACAGGTTAATATGGATTTTTTTTCTTTTTGAAGTCATATAATATGCTCATGTTATCACGGTAGAAAAAAATCTATTGATGGGATAACCTGGTCATTGACTACATTCAGCTAGTCAGCCATATTGCCACATAATTTTGCTGAGCGTAGACCTGATCAACTGAAGCAACCACAGATCATAGCACTACTTCCAGAGGTTTGTACAGTTGGCACTATTCATGATGGCTGCATCAATTCATGTGCTCCCCTTTTTACTCTGATGCTTTGGAATATGATTAATCTGGACTCATCAGATCACATGACTATTTTCCATTTTTCCAGAGTCCAGTCTTTACGCTCCCCAGCAAATTAAAGCCTTTTTTTTTCTTCTAAAAAGCCTTAATGTTTAGTCGCAATGTTGCACTATATCGTGCATGTAAAAATGCACACACTTTAGACATCAGGCTGTAACTCTGCTCTTATGAGGTGAGTGTGACATGATAACAGTGAGAAAAAGTGATTATTTTGGCAACCTACTATCTTACTCATCCAATTTCTTCCTCTTGGGCATGGTGTGCAGCAATTTTATTTCTTCTATGGCGTGCTGCCGGATGCAGGTCCTTAAGCGCATTATCAGCTTCCAGCCATGAAATCTTCTGTATACTGTAGGTACTACCCCTTTGTACACCTCTGTTTGTTGTAGTTTCTAAAAGTTGCATTAGAATATGGGGTTAGACCATAAATATGTGGAGCTGTTTATGTTTTCAAGTAAGATTTTGCCATATATTCCCTGCTGGTACTGTTGATACGCTATTATTCCAGATGGTGTTTTCATTACAGCACTGGATAAGATGTATTTGCATAAGGAGTAGTTGCAACACGAATATTTTCATTTATTCACTATTTTAGATTTTCTCATATACAGTAAAGTTGTTCTCTGTTGGACCTGGTGGACATGGCCAGTGAAACCATTCCTAAAAGAAGCCATTTGTAAAAGAATATGCTTTTTATATTTGAGCAAGGAGTCACCATTGAGTCATTGGGCTCCCATCAGCAGGTGATGTGGAAATATAGAATCTAGCCTCTGATTTTGCAGTTCCAGCCACCAGCCTTGCTTGCTTTTGTACTGTATAGCCATCCTCTGTGCAAACAGGTTTTTGTACGACTTAGCTAGAGACTGACTGTGGTTTTAAAGATCCTGTAAAAATTGTTTTAAAGATCCTGTTTTTTTTTGTTATTTTTTTGACTTTTTATAGTTTTTTAAAGTTCTAAAAAAGGTTTCTATAACTTGCACATTAATATACGTAAACATATGACTGTGATTAACTATTTATTACATTAAGATGTAACTGAATTAGGTGGCATTGTGGGGCAGTGTGAAGTTGTTGAAAGCTCAGTTTTCTGTCTCTGTTGTGATCTATATTTTTTTCCCGGTGTTTGTGTGGGTTTCATTAGGGTTCTCTGTTGTCCTTTCACTGTGAAAGCATATGCAGATGAGTGTATCTGGTTATGTTAAATACCCTAGATGTAAATGAGTGTATAAATGCAACTAAGACCAGCATAAAGCACGTACTAAAGATGAATGAGCAAATGTAACAAAAGTACAGCTTTCCAGGAAGACTTTTTTTTTAAACAATGTGTTAAATATTCATCAGATTTTCCTCCCTCCTACTTCTTCGTTTGGCTGAATCACATCTAATTGATTGCAAGACCAGCTCCATAATCATGATTTTTTTTATTCAATAAAAATGAAAGGTTAATCAGTCTCTTCAAAGTGTTGCTGCATTAGAAATAATAACTAATTCACAGCCTTGAATTTCTTTAGTCTCATAAGAAAAATGCAAGTAAATATCACCCGAAGGAAACAAAAACAATCAACACATTTATTATATTCTTAATGTAGCCGTTCGTGATGCTTATTTCCTATTTGAGTGGCGTATTCAAGTGAATTCTGAGATATTTTATGCTTCTTGAATTGCTTTTTGCCAGGATTTGACAAGGAATATTAATCAATGTAAATATAAAAATTCTATGTGCTAATAATGGTTTAATGCAGCCCACTGTTCACACAGCAAACACTGAGTCAGAAGGAAACAAGGAGACGCTAAAATGTAATTAAACGTTCAGTTGTAATCTTCACAGGATTGATAGATGCTATGAATAGCTCTGGGAGGAAGCTGTGCCTCACTTCTGCTATCTTCTTCTCTTCTAATGCTGATGAAGAAATTATCATAGTAGCAATATCACTACTGAACAAGGTTAAATTCATATAGTTTCTAGAAACCATATCTCCTTTTACACAGATAGTCAGAACTTGACCTCACTGAAACTCTGGTTATCTTATTCCCACAAACACACTGTCCTGATTAGTGTTTTTATAGTATATAACTAAAAGCTATTGTCAGTATTCCATTTGCAACAGATGATTAGAAAACAAGCTACATCAAGAATAGCTAAAAACTAAACTTCTTTTGTATGACTTCCATGATTTGTAATGACGGCACCAAGTCTTCTAGGCATGAAATGAACAAGTTGCTGACAAATTGCAACATTTATCCTTTTCCATTCTTCAAGAACGTACATTTTTAGATGCTGGATGGAGAGTGATGCTCAACTTGTCTCTTCAGAATTCCCCTTAGGTGTTAGATTGGGTCCAGATCAGGAGACATACTTGGCCAGTGAATTACTTTCACTATGTTCTTCTTCAGAAATGCAACAGTGGCCATAGATGTGTGTTATGGATCATTGTCATGTTGGAAAAGTGCAGTGGCGATCAAGGGCCCAAAGTTATGGTAATATCTTATCTTTCAATATAGAGCAGTACATCTGTGAATTCATGATACCATCAGTGAAATGCAGCTCCCCAACACCAGCATCACTCATGCAACCCCACAGAGGGACACTGCCACTACCATGTTTCACTGTAAGACTTCTCACCTTTGCGACATCATACAGTTTTGAAACCATCAGTTCCAAAAACATTTATCTTGACCTCATCCCTCCAGAGTACAGAGTCCCAGTAGTCTGTTTTTCAGTATGGGCCCTGGCAAATTCCAGGCAGGCTTTTTTTCTGCCTGGCCTTCAGGAGAGGCTTCCTTCACAGACAACACCCATGCATGCCATTCCTCTGCAGTGTATACAATATTGTGTCATGTGAAAATAATTCAATTTTCAATTCAATTTTATTTATATAGCGCTTTTAACAATGGTCATTGTCTCAAAGCAGCTTCACAAAAATTAAAGAAATTTAACAAAAAAATAAATAAATTATATATTATATATATATATATATATATATATATATATATAGAATAATTATATAAAGTAATAAATAAATAAATACAATTATAATAGAAAATAAATAAATAAAAACAAATAATAATAATAATTATAGAAAAGAAAATAATTGGAAGTGTGGATGTGTGAGAAAAATGTGCAGATAATAATGAGACGAATGAATGAAATTTCTCTGATGAGCAAGCCAAGGGTGACGGCGACGGTGGCAAGGAAAAACTCCCTGAGATGGCATTAGGAAGAAACCTTGAGAGGAACCAGACTCAACAGGGAACCCATCCTCATTTGGGCGATAACAGATAGAAATGATATAACATCTTGTGTGTTGTGCAGGTGAAAATTCAATATGACAGAAATTATTTAAATTGTCATGAAGACCAGTTCAGCATAGGGACGAGTCAGTAGGTGTAGAGGGCAGATGAGGTCTGGATCACTGGAAGCACAGGAGCAGCATGTGTAGCTCCAACCATCATAAAGCTGAATCCAGTTGGAGCTGGTCCTTCTCTGGATGCCTCAGGAACCTCGCAGGGTCAGCCTTTGTCTACTGAAGCTGGCAAAATCTCCCGATGCCTCGGGATGGGTAGAGAAATACAGAACAGATGGGGAGAATTAGCGTAGTTGCCATTCGGTATAGGTGTACTGGAGTATGAGTACTGGGATGAGTTATGTGTATGCCAGATTAAAAAGATGCGTCTTGAGTCTACTTTTGAACTGAGAAACCGTGTCTGCTCCCCGAACACTGTCTGGAAGGCTATTCCAAAGCTTTGGAGCTAAATATGAAAAAGCCCTACCCCCTTTTGTAGATTTTGAAATTCTGGGAACTACCAGAAGTCCGGAGTTTTGTGATCTTAAGGCGCGTGGTGGATTGTAGCGCATCAGAAGACTGGTTAGGTATGTGGGAGCTAAACCATTTAAAGCCTTGTATGTAAGTAATACTATTTTGTAATTTATTCTAAACTGAACAGGTAGCCAGTGCAGGGATGATAATATTGGGGTTATATGATCATATTTTCTGGATCTAGTGAGAACCCTGGCAGCTGCATTTTGGATTAACTGAAGCTTGTTTATTGAGGATGTAGGACAACCACCTAGTAATGCATTACAATAGTCCAGTCTGGAGGTCATGAATGCATGAACTAGTTTTTCTGCATCAGATACGGATAAGATGTTCCTAAGTTTAGCAATATTTCGAAGATGGAAAAAGGCTGTTTTTGTGATATTTGAAATGTGATTTTCAAAAGACAAGTTACTGTCTAATATTACTCCCAGATCTTTTACTGCTGAGCTGGTAATAACAGTACATCCTTCTAAGCGCAAGCTGAATTGTGAAAGCTGTTGTGTGCTGGTTTTTGGGCCAATAAGTAATATCTCTGTCTTATCTGAATTTAATAAAAGAAAGTTATTGGTCATCCAATCTTTTATGTCCTGGACACACTCAGTTAATCTAGACAACTTAGGTATTTCGTCTGGTTTAGTTGAGATATATAATTGGGTATCATCAGCATAACAATGGAAACTAATCCCATGTCTTCTAATGATGTTACCCAAGGGAAGCATGTATATTGAGAACAACAGAGGTCCTAAAACTGACCCTTGTGGGACCCCATATTTCACTGGCATTATACCAGACGGTTCTCCATTTAGATCTACAAAATGGTAGCGATCAGACAGGTAAGATCTAAACCATTTTAGTGCCTGTCCCTGAATACCTATATAATTTTGTAAGCGATCTATGAGAATATTATGATCTATAGTGTCGAATGCAGCACTAAGATCGAGCAGGACTAGCAATGAGATGCAGCCTTGGTCTGAAGCTAAAAACAAGTCATTTGTAATCTTAACTAGTGCAGTTTCTGTGCTATGATGGGGCCTGAAACCTGACTGAAATTCTTCAAGGATGTTGTTATCCTGCAAGAATGTGCAAATTTGAGCTGATACTACTTTTTCTAGTATTTTTGATATGAACGGGAGGTTTGAAATCGGTCTGTAATTTTTTATTTCATTCGCGTCCAAATTAGATTTTTTAAGAAGCGGCTTAATAACTGCTAACTTGAAAGGTTTAGGGACGTGACCTAGATGTAATGAAGAATTAATAATGTTTAGGAGTGGCTCTCCAACCGTAAGCATCACTTCTTTTAAAAATCTGGTTGGGATTGGGTCTAACAGGCACGTTGTTGATTTAGCCGAGGTGATGAGTTTATACAGCTCTTCCTGTCCTATACCTGTAAAGCAGTGAAAATCTAAATGTGAAGCTATAGGCTGAACTGGATCGTGAGATACTATTAGAGGTTGAACCTCCATTATTTTCTTCCTGATATTATTGATTTTTTCATTAAAGAAGTCCATAAAGTCTTCACTTCTAAACTGTGATGGGATACTCTCTGCGGGCATCTTAGGTTTTGTTAGGCGAGCCACTGTACTAAATAAGAACCTGGGATTGTTTTGGTTTCTTGCTATCAGTTGGCTAAGATGCTCGGTCCTAGCAGTTTTTAGAGCCTGTCTATAGCTGCACATACTGTCTTTATACGCAATTCGAAAAACTTCTAATTTAGTTTTCCTCCATTTTCGCTCGAGGTTACGGGTTGCTCTCTTTAGGGCGCGAGTATGACTGTTGTACCACGGTGCCAATGTTTTATCTCTGACTTTTTTTAATCTGATGGGAGCAACAGTGTCTAATGTACTGGTAAAAATAGTGCCCATGCTGCTAGTCACTTCATCTAGATCATCTGCATTTAGGGGTCTAATAATAAATTGGGACAGATCCGGCAGATTACTTGTGAATCTGTCTTTAGTGGTGGGATTCATATTTCTAACAGATTGATAGCGTGGGGAGACACAGCTAATCTGTTCTACGGGTAGAGTATATGTCAGGAGGTGATGATCTGTGATATCATCACTTTGAGGTATGATCTCTATATTAGAGACATCTATACCATGGGATATAATTAAATCTAGCGTATGATTAAAGCGGTGAGTTGCTCCAATTATATTTTGCTTAACCCCAAAGGTATTTAGTAAATCCATAAATGTGAGTGCTAAAGCGTCGTTAGCATCATCTACATGAATGTTAAAGTCTCCTACTATCAATACTTTGTCAGAGTTAACCAATAGGTCTGATAGCAGATGTCCAAATTCTTTAAGAAAATCGCCATATGGCCCCGGGGGTCTGTACACGGTGGCCAAGGTAAAATATAGCAAGGGTTTATTACGTATTTCATTTAGTGCAACATTAATGATAAGCACTTCAAATGAATTAAACCTGGGCCTTATTTTCTGGTGAGTACATCATTGTAGATAGTGGCGACACCACCACCGCGACCAATTAGACGGGGCTCGTGCTTATAGAAATATCCTGACGGAGTAGACTCATTCAGACCAAAATATTCATTTGGTTTAAGCCAGGTTTCAGTGAGACTGAGTGCGTCAAGGCAATAATCTGAGATAATTTCATTAACAATAAGTGCTTTAGGCGCAAGGGATCTAATGTTGAGTAGTCCAAACTTTAGAGGTGGATTTTGACTACTTATTTTGCCTTTTTCTGGTTTTATGGTTATCAGATTGCTTCGGGCAAATTTAACAAATTTATTCTTTTTTCTCAGTATTCGGGGAACAGACACAGTTTCTATAGGACAAGCTATGTGTGTTCGTCTATCACTACGGTGAGTTGTGATGTGTCTAATATGTTTGGAATCTACAGTATGACTTACCGCCAGTCAGATGGTTCGTAGTGTTCTGGAGATGTTGTCAGAGAGGACCGCTGCTCCAGCTCTGCTAGGGTGTAGGCCATCGGTGTGATAGAGCCTAGGACGCTCCCAGAAAACATTCCAGTTATCAACAAAGCGTAATTTCTGTTGTTGACACCAAGATTGTAACCATTCATTAAAAGCAAATAATCTACTGAACTTCTCGATTCCTCGCTGAAATGTGGGAAGCGGTCCAGATACGATGATCCTTGTCGTGGGTGATGTGCTGCGGACCTTCTCGACCAGGCTCCTGAAGTCCTTCTTTAGGATCTCCGTCTGCCTCAGCCTGGTGTCGTTCGTGCCGGCATGAAGAACCACAGCTCCAATGTTCCTCCTCAGGGCAGCAGGCACCTGTGCAGCAACATCAAGAACACGTGCACCAGGTAAACCGCGTGTGTGCACCTTACCTTTAGCCGCGGTAGCACGCACGTGACGAACGATGGAGTCTCCGATGACCAGGACGTCGTGTGCCATCTCGCGGAGAGGAGCGAAGCGGTTTTGGGTCGAGATGTCGAAGACGGGTGGTGGTGGTGGAGAGGTCCTCGCCCGGGGCTTGGCGTGCTTCTTCCGCTGCTGCTGTATCCAGGGTCCGTGGTATCCCGGCGCCGGGGTGTAGGAACACTGGGCGGGATGCGTCCTTGGTGTGTTGGACCTGGGCAGAGAAACACGCGGGGTTGAGGTTGTAGGAGAATTCTCATGCCGAGAATTTACATGGGACAGGTGAGTGTCGGTCCGCGTCGATTCCAGCGTGGCTTTCCGCTGCTGTAACCGGGCCAGCTTCACCTGTAGCTCACGGATCAGCTTCTCCACGGCCTCCACCTCCAAATCCACCGAGTGCAGCTCCAATGTCTCCTCACCTGCACTCAGAGGCAGAATCACAACCGACATGGTGTCTAAACACGGAAAATAATCGGTGTGAGAAAGTGAAAACAAACTTTACAAACAAACAAACAAACGTGATAGCCGGGCTAGCGATGCTAATGCTAATTAGCGATGCTAATGCCGGCTAAAAGCGGTGTGCTGCAAAACAATTAAAACTTAACGATATAACACGCGTTTCGAGTAAATATATTATAAGATACTTATCCGTTTTATGTACACTCTTCGTAAGGGGACGAAAAAGTTTAAAAGTTGGTCAGTATGGTGGAGCTCGGAAAAAAGCAGCTTCTCAGTGTCCTCGTACGGAGGAAGTGAGGAAAATAATCACCCCAGTTTGACTTTCTACTTCTTTAGCTAACTGCAGTGAACTTGCATAGTGATGTACTTCAACACTTCTCATCAGAAGAGGCTCCTGTTGAGGTGTTAACTTCCGTGAATGCCCTGGACGTCTCTGTTAGATCTTTTTTAAATCTTTAAATCATTTTTACTTTTGTTAAGTATTCTGACTGAAAAGTAAAGCTTTGCTGATCTTCTTGTAACCTCACCTTTCTTCTGTAAAGAAATGATTGTCCTTTGTGACATTTCTCTTCCATGTTGATAGCATGATATGGGAATGGGTATTCTTTGCTAAATGACACCCTTTTATAATCAACTGTTTGCTAGACAACTAGTCTAAATGAATAATTAGACTCACCTGTAGTTGAATTCTTGTTAATTAGGATTTTGTTGTCTAAAATTTAACTGTTCTCCTAAGACTTTCATTGGGTGTATTAATTTTTTCCATCATGGTCTTGAATGAATTTGTAAGGAAAAATACTTTTTGCTGTGTGAAATCAATGGCCCGAATTTTTCTGAGTGTTTTGTAGTACAGTACAATGATTCTTAGAAGAAAGTAAAGGTTTTCTGACAAATATGTTGTTGGGTATACTCATTTACAGCATGCTAAGCTCTATATACAGTATATGCTTAGCATAAATGAGTATGGGCATAGATTCAGCAAGGTTCCTGAAAATATTCTTTAGTAATTTTGTTCCATATTGACATGATAGCATCTTGTAGACGTTGCTGCAGATTTGTTGACTGCATGTCCATCATGCGAATCTCCTGTTCTACCACATCCCAATGGGATGGTATATTGAATTGAGATCTGGTGACTATAAAGGCAGCATGCGTACAGTGACCCCATTGTCATGTTCAAGAAACCAGTTTGAGATGATTTTAGCTTTGTGACATGGTGTGTTATCCTGTTGTAAATAACCATCAGACGATGTTTTTTTTGTGGTTATAAAAGGATGTACATGGTCAGCAACAATACTCGGGTACTAAGGGACCTACTGTAAGTGTGCCAAGAAAGTATTACACCACCAGCAGCAGCCTGAATCGTTGATCCAAGGCAGGATAGATCCATGCTTTCATGTTGCTTATGCCAAATTCTGACCCTATCATCCGAATGTCACACACAGTGTGGTTCTGCTGCTGCAGTCCATCTGTTCCAAGATTCAACATGTTGTGCATTCAGAGATGCTCTCCAGTATATCTTTGGCTAAAAGAAAGATGTTTTTTGAGTTACTGTTGCTTTTCTGTTATCTCAAACCAGTCTTGTCATTCTCCCCAGACCACATCCATTTGCCACTAACTGGATGTTTTCTCTTTTTCAGACCATTGTCTGTAAACCATAGAGAGGTTTGTATGTGAAAATCCCAGTAGATCAACAGACCTTTATCTTTTTTAGATACTCAGACCTTTCTTTTCCATTTTGAGACTCGGATTAAACTTCAGTAGATTGCCTTGACCATGTCTGATCATGATGCCTCAGAATGTTTTGGAATTTCTGCATGGACAGGTTTTCAGATTGTCTTCATACAGAAAAGAACAGAATTTGTCTATAAATAATTTTATTTTGACAATATTTTCTCTCTTATATGCCATTTAGAATACACAGGTAGACATGTGGCGGCACAGTGGTGTAGTGGTTAGCACTGTCGCCTTGCACCTCCAGGGTCCGGGTTCGATTCCCGGCCAGGCTTGATTCCCGTCTCTGTGTGCATGGAGTTTGCATGTTCTCCCCGTGCTTGGTGGGTTTCCTCCGGGTTCCTCCCACAGTCCAAAGACATGCAGATTAGGCTAATTGGTGTTCCCAAAATTGACCATAGTGTGTGAATGAGTGTGTGTGTGTGTGTGCTCTGCAATGGATTGGCACAATGTCCAGGGTGTACCCTGCCTTGTGCCCTGAGTGTCCTGGGATAGGCTCCAGGTCCCCGCGACCCTAAATACAGGATAAAGCAGTATAGAAGATGAATGAATGAAAGGTAGACATGTCCATAATAATATGGACATAGTTGTTTGCTAGAAGTCATATGTGTGTTAATGTTTTTCAACACTGTTTCTGTTGTTTGGTGTAAAAAAGCACTTTGAACAATAGCAGTGTTTTGGATGAAAATATTCTAGGCTAATGAAATGTTGGCTTGGGTACATTTTTGTTCCCCAGTTTAAAACAAAGTTGCAGATACATGTGCCAAAAATCCATCTACAGCAAGAACTGTGAAAATGACTGTTAATGTATACCTTCTGTCCCCAGAGCATTGTTGTAGTACTTAATTTGCAGCACATTTTGAGAAGATGTATTAGAATGTATCATATGTCACATGAACATGCATTTTAAATGAAACTGCGGAAAAACACCCACTGTACTGTTATCTTGTAAATGTTTCTTGTGGGTGTGATGGTGATGAGCAGCCTGAGGACAAGATAAGCTTCCATAAGAAAAACACATGGCAGAGTGAATTAATGAGGAAACGTTTGGAAACGCCCCAATTTGTCATGCTACATGAGGAAAGTCACTGCTGCCTGAAATTAAATGTGTTCTCATTAAGATGCACTTGTTAATACAAGCATGCACAATATGCAGCTACAGAAATCTACTGGCCCATGAAACCTAGTCATTATCTATAAATGTTTAAGCAGGTAAAACAATTCTTATAAAGCACATTCAAAACAGCTTTTGTTGATGATAGTCCTGTAGAAATTACTGTTCTTCAAATCTTTAGCCAGTAACAAGCAGACATTCACTTAAAGCCAGAAGTTTACATTTACCTTAGTCAAATACTTCACAATTATTTTTTCACAATTCCTGACATTTATTCTTAGTAAACATTATCTGTTCTATGTCATTTAGGACCACTACTTTATTTTAAACTTTGGAATAAAGATGAGTTTTTTGGCATTTGGCCTCTGTAAACCTCATTGTATCATGTACACACAATTTTAGGGGCTCATAAATAAAAAATAATAAAGCAAACAATTATATACTTAAGGATTGCCTTTAATGCCTTTAATGCTAGAATGCAAATCATTTGCAGTCAAAGACTGCCCAAAGTCTGCCCATGGACATGACCAAATGTTGAATTTCTCCCTCAAGATACTTTGAAAGGCCTTTACTGAAGACCTACAGTTTTATCTTTAGTATGTAAAAAGCATGCTCTATTTGGTTAAAAGCAAGTGACTGACTTGACCAATGAAGAATATCTACTGCAATTTCCTTGCCTTTGGTAGCTTTCACTGTATGTTTTGAGTCATTATCCATGTATGAAGTGGCATCCTATCAGGTTTGCAGCGTTTGGCTCCAGAATTCATCCTGCTAGTTTTATCAGCAGTCAGGTATTCAAAAGAAAAACACCAGTGAATCAGTTCCACTGGCAGCCATACTTATGCCATAACGTTACTGCCGCCATGTTTGACTAAATTATGTGGTATATGCTTTGGATCATGAGCTGTTCCTTATTTTCTCCGTACTTTTATCTTCCCTTCATTTTGGTACAAGTAATCTTGCAAAGTCTAATCTGGCCTTTCTGTTCTTGAGTATTACTAGGAGTTTAAACCGTGCTGTGTGATCTGTATTAACATTTATAAAACTGTCTCTTGTAGACTTTGACAATGACAAGAGTGTTTTTGACTTAACTAGATGTTTTATTTGTTTTCCATAGTATTCGAAGGATTTTGCTGTTGCTGAGCTTTCCAGTTAATTTATTTTTTAAGAATGTTCCAAACTATTGTATTGTCCACTCTCAAAAGATTTGCTATCTCTCTAATAGGTTTACTTTGATGGCTGCATGGTTCTATGGTTTTTAATACTTGCATAGTACTGTTTGTAAAATAATGTTGGCATCTTCAGGCATTTGGAAATTGTTCCCAGGTATAAAGTATGGAGGCCCACATTTTTTTATTGAGGTGTTGATTGATTTCTTTACATTTTCCCATGATGTCAAAGGGTCATTGAGTTTAAAGGTAGGCCTTAAAATACATCTACAGGCAAACCTCCAGTTGACTCAAATCATTTCATCTAGTCTATCAGAAACTTCTATAAGCATGATTTAGTTTTTATGGAATTTTCCATGCTGTTTAAAGGCACGGTCAACTGAGTGTATGTAAACGCTTGACCCCCAGGAATTGTGATTCTCGTGAACTATAAGCGAATGAATAAATTTGTAAAAGAAATTGCTTTTGTCTAGGGTTGTGTACCGAACACCGGTGCCAAGACGGCACCGGTACCTATAGAACCGGTATGTACCGGACCGAAACAGAACGCGAATTTCGGTGCCTCATTTCGGTGCCACTTAAATGCCTGAACTGTCGATTGAAATATTTGTTCTCTAGATTCATATATTTTTGTAGATTAATAGTTTATTAGATTAAATTAAAGAAATTAAAAGCACAAATCATCCGGAAATGAGAGACCATCCGAGATGCGCGTGAATGCAGTAACTAACGTTACACTCGCTCTGACGGCAGCAGGCGGTCTACCGATAGCTTAGCTTGCTAAATTAAACAACTTTCGTTAAAATGCCTAAAACTAAACGGTCGAAAGTGTGGCTGCATTTCACAAGAAAGGATTCCGGCACCGCGACGTGCAGCAAATGTTTTACAGCAGTTGCGTGTAAAGGCGGAAACACGTCAAATCTAATGAAACATTCGAGGGCAGACAGAATAAAGTTAAAAGCAGAGGGAGGGAGGCACCGTGTTTTCTTGTGGACAACAGCTGGCGCTATCAGTGTGGACGACCCTCAGCCCCAGTCTCACCAACCGTAGCAAAAAGGAGTCACCGATTATGATGACGTCAGCAGACTTTCCGCAGGTTAGTAGTAGGATAATGTAACGTTAATAGCAAAATGCAAATCTTGCATTCATGCTAACAAATAGTCAAACGATTTGTAAAAAACTAATGTAACATGGATTCTGTTTATAATTATGGCTTTCCAGCTAGTACTAGTAGTACTACAACAGTGACCCCATTTACCATTGCAAAGAAGACTATGCATGTACTGTGCATGTACAGTACATGCACAGTCAGGAAAGGAGTAAGTCAGGAAAGTCATACATAAGTCAGGAAAGGAGTCGTATTTTGCCAGAAAAGGCAAATATGGTGAAATTTCTGCAAAAGAATTGCTCAAATTTGAAGCTTACATATACATATATACTTTAAACTTTTAATATATTGTTCAATTTTAGGCATAAAATTTTTTGTTCAATAAAAATTAATTCTTGAGGCATCCACTATAATTTTGTGGCTTAAAAGTATCGGTTCAGGCACCGTTTTGGCACCGGCACCGTTTTCAAAGTATCGATTTGGCACCGGTATCGAAAAAAAAAAAAACGATACCCAACCCTACTTTTGTCATGCATAAAGTAAATGTCCTAACCAATCTGGCAAACCTGTAGTTTTGGTATGGTGACAATAAAAGCATAATCATCTTTATGTTTGAGCTGAAATCAAGGAACACTGGGAATGATTAAAAAAAACTTATCATCATTTTCTATTAGAATTCAAACATACTAATAAACAATGTACAGTCAGATCTTTAACTATTAGAAAGGCAGCACATCTTGTGCTATTTTTTTATCCCTCAGTCCACGACCACAAGAGAATTAGAATGAAGCAATCAATATTTGATTGCAGTGGAGACTTTCAGCTTTAGTTCAAGGGATTTAACAAGAATATTGCAGTAGGCCTTTAGGAATTATAGCCATTCATCAAACCATTTGTCTATTTTCAAAGGCTCAGAAGTAACTGGACAAACTAGCATAATCATAAATATTGCAGTTAATACTGTACTAATTGAATACTTGAATGCAAAATGTGCATCCAATAAAAGGTTGATTTCTGGAACCCACACACATATCACCAAATGCTATTTCTTTACTTGAGATGCTTTGCAGGGTTTTATGTTGTTTGTAGGTCTTTCTGCCCAGGCTAGTGAATCCTTCTGTTTAGTTTGTCTTTATTAAGTGATGAAGACGGGCATGAGGTCATAAAGGTTCTTATCGGTAAACTGCCCATATTTAAATTCATGAATGCTTCTCTTGATTGTTGACTTTGACTTTAATACAGCTACCTTCTACAGAATGCTCTTGACTTGGATGAATGTTGTAAATGGGTAATTCTGCAATTATATACTTTATACAGTATATCTTCTGGCCTTTTAAAGCTTTTTGGTGTTGCTAAGCTCTCACCTGTGCATCATTCTTTCAGCCAAATTGTTGATTAGGTCATTTGTGTCTGTTATCTCTTTGATAGGTCTGTGGTTTTTTTTTTTGCCTAATGATGGCCACCTTGATTTGCATCACCACCTCTTTGGACTATATATGGAAAATTCCCACAAACAGCTATTAGGTGCAAATTCAACAAAACAATTAATGTGTTTATTCAAATGTTCTATTGCCTTAATTTGTTACAAAATATCTAAGAAACAGGCTACAACTTGCCATAAAAATGATTATCACTCAATTGTCCAAAATAGACAGAATTTGTAAAAAGAAACTACTTAATTCCTTAATAATTAATGCAATTTTTTTTAAACGTTAAATAAAGCTAAAAGTCTGCCCTTTAATCATATTTTGATTATCTAACTTTAAATTCATTTGTGTTCACTGTTAACTGTTATATTGATTTTCATGATTGTTAGTTATTTCAAAGAATACTTTCATCAAGTAGATCTTCTTGATGGTCTTCTTGTGTGAGTGCGGTTCATTAAATGTCACCGTTTTTTATTCATGTGTTGTAGGAATTGGAAATGACAGAGCAGCGTGTAACTCTAATTAGCTTTGCTACTGGCGTAATGGGCTTGGACAGGTCTGGTCACAGATACTCCTTTTCTTCTGAACAGCATAGCTGTTATCAATTCCACAGGGAGAGACATGAATTAAGGTGTGATGGCTGGTCAACCTTTAACACATTTAAACATGCAAAGCCACACTTTCAATCACATGAAAGTGACATCAATAGTTCAATCAAATGTTCATACTGTAAAAAAAAAATCTGATGTTTTACCTACCTTTTATAGTTCGCCTAGCTATTTAATGCTTACCTGTAGATGTTTCTGCAGGTTGTAAATTGAGCTATGATGCTGACACTGCTCTGCAAAAACTCTCAACTAGATAAACGTTGAATTAATTAATATTGTACTGTTGGCGAAACTTTATACAGTGGTATTTGTTGAGACAACAGGTAACATTATGTTAAAAACTTTGAAGAGAAAGACTAAATAAACTAAAAATATCAAATTTAGTGAGCATTTACCCTCACTGATTGATAAGACCCTGCCGGATCGATGTTATCAAACTGCACTAAATAGGTGAAGATAGACGTTTTGTGGATTCTTTACTTTGGGTAAGTATTTATTTGTTTGTTTATTCATAGAAAAATTGTTTGTAGAAAGAGTTAAAAGGTTAAAGCTAAAAATAAGCTGATCAGTTTGAATGTAATCAGTGATATTATTATTTTAGGTTGAAGGGTCAAGATGACAGGATGTGGGTCGATACCTACACAACCTCCTGGATTACTACCTATCTGACGGTTGGACCACAGTTTGTAAGGCTGAGGTGTTGCATGTCTGAAAAAGTGGTCAGCAGTACCAGAGCACTGCAGGGGACAGGACTTTCTCCTTTCCTTTTTAACTTTATACTGTACACTTTGGACTTCCAGTTATATCTGAAACCTGCCATTTGAAAAAAAATTCAGATGTCTTTGCGGTTGTGGGTGTGTTAATGGTGGTCAGGAATCAGAGTACAGAGGCCTAGAGGAGAGTTTTGGGAATTGGTGCAAGAGGAAACACCTCATCCTGAATGTAACCAAAACCAAGGAGGTGGGGGTGGATCTCAGGAGTACCAAGTCTACACCAAGCACAGTTTACGTTCTGGGTGAGGAGGTGGGGATGATACTACAGATACAGTATCTTGGAGGTGACATTGACAACAGATGCTGGAAATGCATCACAGTATTATGCACACACAAAAGGACAGAACAGACTCTACTTCTTTAATGTCTGCAGCAAAATGTTGCAGATCTTTTATCAGTCTATTGTGACAAGTGAAATATACTTTGCTTCCAACTGCTGTCTCAATTTATGAGATATGACAAGAATAATACTGTTGGTTACTGTGACTAGCTAAGGTGAAATGTGTTCATCACCTGAAAGGTGCTAAATATGTATATTCAATGTCATTTTTGTATATTATGTTATATTACGAGTTCTGTTTAAAAATTGCTTTTATTATTTTTTTAATCTGAAAATCATGATTTTATTTTTTCTTGACATTTTATATGATAGGTGTAATTTGGAGGAGATTTAAACTGTCTCAAAATAAATGTTTGTATAGAAGTTCTTAGGTCTTGCAATGGTGATTACATTTTTTTAAGTTTGAAATATATGACTGACTTGATTGACTATATTGTGCATAAGAGGATTTTTCAAAACATTTCACTTGTAGCCAAAAATATTACTTTAATGCAGACAATGACTTTACAGAATAAACACACTAGAGAAAGGGCACAAATAAGCTGATATACTCTTATTCCTGCATGTATTTCCATTGTGGCAAAAAACGAACAAAACTAAACAGACCAAACAGATCAAGCAATATTGATCCTAATCATTAATCTTGCACATAACTACTCATAATTCTAGAAAATCACATTGTAGGATTTTTAATGAATTAATTGGTAAATTCCTCAGTAAAATAAATATTTGGTCACCCACAAACAAGCAAAATTTCTGGCTCTCACCTGTAACTTCTTCTTTAAGAGGCTCCTGTGTCCTCCACTTGTTACCTGTATTAATGGCATCTGTTTGAACTCAGTATAAAAGTTCAGTATAAAAGACACCTGTCCAGAACCTCAAACAGTCACCCTTCAAACTCCACTATGGCCAAGACCAAAGAGCCAAAAATTAAATTGTAGACCTGCACCAGGCTGGGAAGACTGGATCTGCAATAGGTAAGCAGCTTGGTGTGAAGAAATTGTGGGAGCAATTATTAGAAAATGGAAGACATACAAGTCCACTGATAATCTTCCTCGATCTGGGGCTCCACGCAAGATCTCACCTCATGGGGTCTAAATTATCACAAGAACTGTGAGCAAAAATCCCAGAACCACACATTGGGACCTAGTGAATGACCTGCAGAGAGCTGGGACCAAAGTAACAAAGGCTACCATCAGTAATGCACTGCGCCACCAGGGACTCAAATCCTGCAGAGCCAAACACGTCCCCCTGCTTAAGCCAGTAGATGTCCAGGCCCATCTGACGTTTGCTAGAGAGCATGTGGATGATCCAGAAGAGGATTGGGAGAATGTTATATGTTCAGATGAAGCCAAAATAGAACTTTTTTGGTAAAAACTCAACTTGTCATGTTTGGAGGAGAAAAAATGCTGAGTTGGATCCAAAGAACACCATACCTACTGTGAAGCATGAAGGTGGTAACATCGTGCTTTGGGGCTGTTTTTCTGCAAAGGGTCGAGGACGACTGATCCGAGTCTTTCAGCATGACCATGATCCCAAACATACCGCCCGGGCAACGAAGGAGTGGCTTCGTAAGAAGAATTTCAAGGTCCTGCAGTGGCCTAGCTAGTCTCCAGATCTCAACCCCATAGAAAATCTTTGGAGGGAGTTGAAAGTATGTGTTGCCCAGCGACAGCCCCAAAACATCACTGCTCTAGAGGAGATCTGCATGAAGGAATGGGTCAAAATACCAGCAACAGTGTGTGAAAACACTTACAGAAAACATTTGACCTCTGTCATTGCCAACAAAGGTTGTATAACAAAGTGTTGAGATTAATTTAATTGACCATATACTTATTTTCCACCATAATTTGCAAATAAATTCTTTAAAAATCCTACAATATGATTTTCTGGATTTCTCTCATAGTTGAGGTGTACCAATGATGAAAATTACAGGTCTCTCTCATCTTTTTAAGTTTTACATACAGTATACAAAAATAACATTACAATGAACCATGCATTCAAATACTATATTAAGAGCTCATGTTCATAGCCACCCCTTAAAAAATAAATAAAAATAACAGTTGCCTCAAATGCCAAATCATCCAGATAAATGCCTTTATTTAATTGCAACTCCATTTAGTAATGCATTAACATCTCGTTAGCTTTCAAACAGCTCTGTCAGAGCCCATTTTCATCATTTCATGGTGGCTTTTAGACTGCAAATATGTGTCTCATGCAGAGTACATTTATCAGGCATTGTTCCAGGTAAAGGTTTTGTTAATGTCAGATGCATTCTGCGGTTGCATTAACTCTTCCTCATAGATTTACTTAGCAGACTGTACATCATGCTTTTTACACATGGGCCCACTGCTGTGCAGATATTATTTGGATGGTAGAACATTCTCATGTTATTTGTTGATACAAGTGTTGCCGGTTATGTTGTGAATAATAGCCCAATTGCATGAAAAATAAAATAATCAAATAAAAACATCAGGTTAATGATTATCCAGTGGGCAGAGCCACAGTCTGTAAATTATATACCTAAGAAACGTATGTATATAAGAATGGGTAGTTTTTTTTATTACACTAAATGGACCATGAAAATTAGATGGCTTTAACAGAGTGGACTGATTGTATACACACAGCTTACCACAGACACTCTGTGTCCATGCATGTGCTATGACTAAGCCACCCAGGCACTTCCACCTACACATCTGATCATGCTGACTATACTGACATCATTCATTATACAGTCACGGCGGAATCTCAGCTTCTGTGCACTTTCTGCTCATACAGTGGAATCATTTCCTTTATTAACCAGCAATGAGTGCTATTGCAATATCACAGCAATAAAACTGACAACTATTGTGGTTAAACAACTCTTAGTGTTTTCCAATCTGCATCTGTACCTCTTTTCCTGGTGTTATGGCAAAATTTCAAGTCTCTCTGTAGAGTCTCCTATCTTTCAACAAAGCGACAAATATTTGCTAATCCAGAAGACAAAACAAAGAATGCAAAAACCCAAAAAAGTTAGGAAACTGTCTGAAACTGGAAGATATTTCACATGCTGATGCCTCAAAAAGTGAATCTTTAATAATGAAATGTAAAAGACAAAAGACAATTTATGAGATATGGCAAGAATAATAGGGTTGGTTACTGTGACCAGCTAAGATCAAGTGTGTTCATATGATCCTAATCATTATACTGGCACATAACTGTTCATAACGTCCCCTCTACTCAACCTTTTGATTTCATTTATGGCACAGGTTTAACTTCAGGCAAATACAGAAGACAACGTTTAATTACATTCTGTGTGTTCATAGTCAAGCAATAATGATCCCAAGTCTCTGTCATGACAACCTTTGACAATCCCTACACATAAATATTTTCAACCCAAGAAATAATTAGCTACCCTATATTTTGTTATGGTGACTCTTTTCCTGTTCCTTGTGACTTTATTTTCCTACTACAATGGCATTCAAACCCTCACGCTCCCAAATGAAATGCACAGCATCCAGCATTTCAATAGTGACTTCACTTCCTGCCTTTCATGGCCATTTCCTTAAGGAAGCATCTGGCACTGGCTCACAGAAAAGATAATCAGTGAGAATATACAGAATACAGTTTCTATTCGATATACAACACTCTTTAGGTATCATGAGATGTCTTTTACAAATATCCTGAAGTCAATCATCATTCATTTGAAACTGTTTATGTTAAGTACATGATGTGATCTGAACCTTACTGCTGCTGTTGACAGAACTCTAGCGTAACAAATCCTTTGGTCTCCACAGTGCATCCTGTTTCAGATAGGCATACTGAGTCATTTAAACATCTTCAATTCTTCTAAATATCATCTTAAGGAAAGAAGTAAAATCATGTGTTTCTTTGTTGAAATCAAGGCTTATCTGACCTCTGGCAGTGCACACTATTTGATCCTTGCTGTTCGCTCTTTGTTTTGATTTCATCCTTCATTTTTCTGTGGGAGTGTGTCTGTGGGAGCAAGTCATAAAAGCTTTGCTAAGGTGACCAGCTAATTTCTTTTAGCTTTGCTATTGTTTTGCTTCAGCACCACCTCCACCCATGAGGAAGTGGAGAGCTCTATCAAGATCCAAACACATTTCCTGTGTGTGTTGTCTTGGGTGGACCTCATAAGTTGGCTAAGAAAACCGGCGGTAATGAGTCAGTGAGAGCTTGCACACTGAAAGCGTCCACTGCAGATGAACAGAAGGCAGAAAGGGAACCATGGACTACCTGACTGGATTATGTTTTGTTAACTTTTTGACAGTTGTCTTCCTCATCCCGGATTCTACTCAGCGCTACTCTGTAAACTTGGACAAACACACATTTCATGAAGCTGAGAAATTATGTGAAAGGGATGGCTTTCTGGCTAACATACCAGACGAGGAAGCGATTTTAAACATTCTCAAACTCACTGAGCACAAAGGAGACAGAAATTCCACTGTATTTTGGATTGGACTAAAAAAGGAAAAGAAACATTGTGTTCAGGAACATCTTCCACTTAAGGGTTTCTACTGGACTGTAGATAACAGCACTGAATATGATCTTAATAAATGGAAAGAAGAACCAAGTGGTACTTGCACAAATACACTTTGTGGACTTCTTTCTGTGGAGTATGGAGGCTCTACCATAGAAAGCTGGGGATTAACTGCTAAGCCCTGCAGTAAGCCATTTCCCTATATTTGCAAACATAAACGAGTGAATGATATCACTGCATGTCCTTCTCGACCAAATATATTAGGGCACCATGACATTACGCAAAAACAGAATGATCCTTATACACTTAAGATTTCTTGCAGTGGCACAGACAGTCACACGCTGACCTGTTCAAGGGACACTGGTCAATGGAAACCGGTAGGTGGAACAGAGACAGACATAAACAAACTTTGTCTTGCATGTAAAAATGGCTCCGAAAACAATCATGATGGAAAGTGTGAGGATGTAGATGAATGTCAGCAATCCAATAATTGTAAATTCCATTGTTTCAATTCAGAAGGCTCATATAGCTGTATGTGTGCGGACGAGATGACAAACTTTTACACGCAATTATGCAAGAAATCAAACACCACCGTTTTCAGGTCAGCCGCTGACGCTACTAACAAAGTCCAGGAAAAAACAAATTCCTCTCTCATGGACAAGAAACCTCTTCCTTCATTTCAACCAGCTGTTGACAATACTACTGAAAGTGGAGTTACTATAGATGAAAGCACTGGAGACCTGTCAAATATAATCATCCCTCTAATCATAGCTTTGCTAATCTTTGTAGTACTGGTTGTGATTATTGTGGCTATCGTGAAATTCTTCCTCATAAGAAGGGCGAGGAAACGAGCAAAGAAAAGAGCAGCCTTGAAAGAATCTGTTGCTCTGAATGGAGCAGACTCGATGGAAAAAGTAAATGAATAATCTGCTTGGCAAATGTTTTCACTAAAATGTCTAATTTTAAGACAGACACATCTTTCCGTTCACATTTTCTCTATATCCCTATCACAGTTTCTATCCATATCCCAAAATACTGGTAGACAGATTAGCTATTATAAATAGCTGCTTTAGTGTATAAATGTGTGTGTGTGTGTGTGTGTGTGTGTTCCTTACTCACACCCAGTATTACCAGTATTACAGCCACCCTGACTAGGATTAAAAGATGAACGAATAAACAAAATGAAATATTGCGAAAGGACTCAGCGGCAGAAGCTGAAAGGTGCTAAATATGTATATTCAATGTCATTTTTGTATATTATGTTATATTACCAGTTCTGTTTAAAGATTGCTTTTATTATTTTTTAAATCTTAAAATCATGATTTTATTTTTTCTTGACATTTTATATGATAGGTGTAATTTGGAGGAGATTTAAACTGTCTCAAAATAAATGTTTGTATAGAAGTTCTTAGGTCTTCCAATGGTGATTACATTTTTTTAAGTTTGAAATATATGA
This sequence comes from Channallabes apus, assembly GCA_030522415.1. Taxonomy (NCBI): domain Eukaryota; kingdom Metazoa; phylum Chordata; class Actinopteri; order Siluriformes; family Clariidae; genus Channallabes; species Channallabes apus. The sequence goes on from CM060116.1 coordinate 20,789,486, forward strand.
CTGACTTGATTGACTATATTGTGCATAAGAGGATTTTTCAAAAAATTTCACTTGTAGCCAAAAATATTACTTTAATGCAGACAATGACTTTACAGAATAAACACACTAGAGAAAGGGCACAAATAAGCTGACATACTCTTTTTCCTGCATGTATTTCCATTGTGGCGCAGCAGGCAAAAAACTAACAAACAGACCATGCAGATTCATGGGCTACAGACACTCCCACAAATTGTATTAACCAGTGGGCATGCAGACTAACCATCAGGTCACCTCTTAAGAGGTCTTCAGGTTGTCTTCAAGCAGATGTTGGAATGAGGAATTTAGGAAATTATCTGGTGTTTTTCGGCTTTAATGGGTTCTGAAGAAGTCCCCAGTCGGCCTTTACACCTGATGATGTCCTGCTGTCCTACCTGTGCCCATTGAGATTTGTGTCTAACACATCCTCTATGAATGTCATATTAAGCATTACGTTTTTAGATTGTTTTGGTAGAATTTACTATGTGACAACAGAGCCTCTGCAACTTTTAACAAGCTCCAACAGAAAAAGAGAATTGGTTTTAGAAACCTGTGACCTAGCATGCATAAAATAACTGCAAATTAGTTATCATTCTTCATTATTAGTGTTTTAATAGAAATGTTCCAGTTTTGAGAATCACATGTTTCAAACACCAGGCTGAAATTTACATGAGCTTATAATCTAATACAGTCACAAGATTTCTGGGTCAACATCAGTATGTATAGTATGTCTACAGGAATAAGCCTGGTTTAGGAATAAGACTGACAGCGCCAAAAAGATTCATAATCGATCCGTAATAAATAAATGAATGAATAAATAAATAAATACTGTGGCTCAGTTGTTAGCACTGTCACCTAACACCCCTGGGTTGTGGGTTTGAATCTCACCGCTTGGCTGTGTGCATGTTCTCCCAGAGCTTTGATTTCCTCCTGGCACTCCTGGTTCTCCTCACAGTCCAAAAGCATGAGCTGTAGCCTGCTTGGTGATTCCAAATTGTGTAGTGAGTGATCAGGTGTGTGAGTGTGTGCACCTGTGCCGCGTGATGGGTTGGCACCCCATCCAGGATGCAATTTGTCCCTGAGTTCCCTGGGATGGGCTCCCGGTCCCAAGCAACCCTACACATGATAAGCAGTATGTACAAAATAAAATAAACAAACCAAGAAACAAATAAATATTGACTCGACAGATATTCCACTGACCATGGCAACGACATTTGTGTGTGTGTGTGTGTGTGTGTGAGATAACTGTTCAAGTCACCAAATTGCTATAGTGTTGTAGTTCTGGACGTGCACGTGCCGTTCCTGTACGCGCTGTCCGACTCCATGTTGTCGGGCTGAAACTCGTCCACACTGTAACCCCGACTTTTCAGCGCAGTGGCATAGTAATCGATCGGCTCCTCGGCGGCGCTGTCCACCCACCTGAGGCATAAAATCCTCTGGAAGGAGCGTTTGAAATTGTCCGATAGGAAGCCGTAGAGGATGGGATTGGCGCAACTGTTGGCATAACCCAGAATCACTGCCAGCTGACTGAACGTGGCGTTGTGGCGCTCCTCGAACACATTCACGAGCTGCACGACGTGAAATGGCATCCAGCAGATCACGAACACCGTGACAACCATCATGACCATGAGCGTGATCTTCCTCTCGGACTTTTTGCGCTGTTGCCAGCCCGCTTTCAGTGCCACTACTCTGAGCTTCGCTATGATCAGGACGTAACACATGCATATGGCCAGCACGGGGAAAAGGAAGCCCATGAGAAAGGCGTAAATCACGAACACTGCCATCCACCGACGCTGCGGCTCGGGCATCTGCATGTTACAGGCGACCGAGCCGTCCGAGTTTGGGGTGGAAGTGGAAAATATGATAATGGGCAAAATGACCAGGATCGAAAACATCCACACGCCCAAGTTAACCATCTTGGCAATTGTAGGTCTCCTACACCGGGCCGCTTTAATGGGGTGCACTACGGCAATGTACCGGTCGATACTTAAAACGGTTAAGCAGTAGATGCTGGTGAACATATTGATGGCGTCTACGCTTAAAACCAGGCGGCACAAGAACGAGCCGAACGGCCAGTGGCGAAGCAGCGAGGATGTCACCAAGAAGGGCACGCTGAGCATCAGGAGCTCGTCCGCAATGGCCAAGTTCAAAATGTAAATGTTTGTAGCAGTTTTCATCTTGGCATACCTGAAAATGACATAAATGACCATGGAGTTGCCACAGAGTCCGACCAGGCACACGACAGAGTAGATGAAGGAGATAAGGATCGCACTGCCGTGAGCTTCACTGTGCGTTTGGTTGCCAGATGAATTGTAGAAGAAGTCGTCTTCCAGGTGCGTCAGTGTACTGTTGTCCAGCATGCTGATACCGAATATAGTCTCCAGGTGCGGATGACAGCAGTGTGCGTGTGTGTGTGTGTCAGAGAGAGAGAGAGAGAGAGAGAGAGAGAGAGAGAGAGACCTCAGCGCATCTCTGGTCGCATTGTGTCTAAGTGCAGAAGGCGCATCTTCTCTGTCGTCCTCTCTCGCCGCAGCGCGCGCACACCAGCACCCGCCACCGTGCAGAGAGAGTTCTTCTGTCCCCACACACACCGGCTCAGGCTCCCGACGTGACTCGCTGCAAAATGACGTTGCTTTGGAAAACGACTCTCTCAGAACAATGCGTTACTTCTGACGTCAGACAACTTTCCTCCCATTGCTTTCTGGGGTTAATTAATGCCACTTGAAATAGTAGCTGCACCTCAAACTGGAGAGCTCACTGCCTGCGCAGGGCATCTTACGGCAATAGCCCAACTAGTGCATTCAATAGTACATGTGTTCAAATTGTTTTATATTGTATCCCAAAATTTTCAGTCTATTAATAACATTTCAATGAAAATAAGTCACCAGTCATGTGAGGGATTTCAGGGATTGTATTGTCTTCGCTCGCACACACTGAGAAACGATTTCTTGAATTCAATTTGAGATTGTATATGCATTGTGCACAGCAAATTCCCCTGTGTTGAATTAACGCTTAGAGTGTTAAAATAACACCCAGCAGTGTTTATATGAGTTCCGTGGGCCACAAATAGACTAAAAGTGCTAAAGCAACACTTGGGATTTTACTGTAATCGTGCTGCATTGGTGCTGAAGTTGTATTTGAAACTCTGGTTACTGTATATTTGAAACACGTGCCTATTTCTGGCACCATCTAGTGTTGACGCACATACCAGATGAGCTCAAAGGTGTTCTGTCGCACTTAGATGCACAGGAAACAAATGCATGAATGTAAAGCAGGCTTTGAGAGTACAGATAGAGTATATCCAGGTGGCATTAGACTTTCAATCCTAACATATGTTAAACTTAGACTATTTTCTTTGGAAATGTTTGTGCAGCAAGAAATTCATTCATTCATTCATTTTCTATACCGCTTAATCCTGTGTTCTGGGTCGCGGGGGACCTGGAGCCTATCCCAGGAGACTTCGGGCACTAGGCGGGGTACACCCTGGACAGGGTGCAGCAAGAAATTATTTTGTCTAAAAGAAGCAATTTTTAAAATGGTTTCATGGATCATTAATAATAATAATAATAATAATAATAATAAATAATAATAATAATAAATAATAATAATAATGGCCTAACAGGTCATACAAAATAGGACTTAATACAATAGTCAACTCTGGCTTCCAATGGTCGCAATTGTTATTTACGATCCCTAGTTGGATTACAGAGGTTCCTAGCTGGATGGAGTAATAATAAATAGAAGAAGAAGACCAATAAACCTCACTTCAGTTGGAAGCACACCTACACAAATATGTCTTTGTATGAAAAACCATTAAGATTTTAATTTACTGTAACTAAGGGGCCAAACATGTTTTAGTATGACAATGGCTTGTGTACAATGTAAGATCCATCACATGTATTGATGCCAACTGCACCCCAGAACTCCTAACTGAACATTACTGCCTAACTCCATTAATGGACCCACTCATGTGGTTAAATGATCAAATCCCCAGAGCTATGCTGAAAAATCTAGTGGAAAGCATTCACAGAATTGCCGAGGTTATTATGCCAGCAAAAAAAAGCAAAGCATGAGCTAAGTCTGGATTGGGATGTTCAGCACGCACATATGATTGAGATGGTGAAGTGTTGACAAACCTTTCACCATATGCTGTAAATACTATACAGAATAAATCTGAATGTCAAATAAATTAAAATGGCTTTAAATAGTGGTAGATAGATAAATAAAATTTTTCAATACAATAGTTGAGATATAGTATTTTACTCAAATGATACAGTTATAATGAAAACAAAGCCTATACAGCAAAGCCAGTCTAAAGCAAAACATAAAAACAAACAGTGCTGGAGAGGCATACTCAAATGCTTTTAAGGATGCTACATTGTCTATGTTCCTCAATGACCACACACAAGAGTATCATCATGCTGAAGCTGGAGAGCTCATAAGATTATTATTTGGATGAAATTCTACTCTTTTTATCAGCAGAGAGTATGAGTGTGTATAATGGAGATAGGATGAATTACTACCATTGTCATATCTGAAAAGCTTTATATCCCTGTTTCGTTGTTCTCTGTTGAGATGCATAACTGTGCTGTTAACTGCCCTCTTTCTCTAATTTGAGAGCGAGTGATGTAGTGGAAAATAGCATGCTTTTCAAATCAAGGAGAAGGACAAGAAGGATCATTTAAAGCACATTTGCCTTCCCCATTTCCATAAATTACCACCGTCCTGACAGTACACTTACAAATGTGGCTTGCCATGAATCTTTAATTCAAGACTGTTTGTGTGTGTGTAAAGGAAAGTAATACAGTATTTCTGGTGAAAATATTAAGATAAATGTCTCACTAATAATGTGTAGTTTATAATCAAAGCAAAATATTGTGGGTTTAAAAATGGTGGCATGTGAAATGAGTATAAGGAGAACCAAACTGTACAGCACCACCTGTTTATTAATATTACTGCATTCAATCATGCAAATTACAGGGAAAATTATTCGAAATAAAGTAGTTCATTTAAAGCAGTTCATGTTATATCTCCAAACAAATGCTGTAGAAATCTAGGAATGTGTTTATTCTGTAACCATAGCAACCATCTGCCTCTTATTTTGCACAGAAGAACATGGAAGGTCTTGGTTACATGAGCTGCAACATGTTTTAATTTTATTTATAGTATTGTGTCCTATAAACAAAGTATTCTTAGAAGGTTAAGATTAATGAAACTCCAGTCAGAAACAACCCACAAGCCTACTGTATCTCCCCAATAAACAGTATGTCCAATTAACACGTTTTACACATCGTATATACACTCTAAACAGCATTTAGGAATGCCTTTCTCATGCCTTACAGCATTCAGAGCACAGAGATCATTTAAATGATATAAAGTTGATTTGTAAGTAAAGTTATATTTTGCTATAAATGTTCATTTCCCCTATGCATGGACACCCTGTATATTATTAAAAGTGGCACAAAAAATGAAACAGGGAAAAAAAACAATAGAATCCTATGTAGAATGTAGAATATTGCTCTTAAGAGTGCATCAAGTCAACTGTGAATATGTTTGTTTGGTCTGAAATATAAGATTATGGTAAAATAGTTTTTGTAACCTTCTTTGTGTAAAATCCTAAATACTTATTTGTGCTACTTAAGGGAGTTTTGCAGATCTCCAGTTATATTGAAATAGACAAGAGATGATTGTGGGTTGAGTCAGATTTGTCCAGCTCATCCCTGGGCAATGTCTGAGTCATCACTGGAGTCCTGTTCAACAGTCTGTAAGTACTACTTGCATACCTGAGCCAATTTCATTCACCCATATGAGGAAAGGAGAAGAAAGAGCATTGCAGTATTCTTTTTTTATATACATAACATTCAGTCCAGTAACAATATTTGATGCATGTGGCAGTGATCCAAATAATCAAAAGCTATAGAACAACATCACCTGCCTGCGGCAGGGATGCCTACCTTCCAGATGTGCTGAACAACTGCAACTGTTTGAGGAGCAGAATATCCTGGTTGTGAATATTGTGGTAAAATTTCAACCCTCACTGAAGATGCTCCTAACTTTAAACAAATTATTTTTAAAAATTCCAAGACAAAAAAAATCACTATTGTACACTTTGGGTTGAGAAGAAGCAAATCCAAATTTTATTACAACAGCAACCACAGGCTGACCCACAAGACAAATCAAAAATGAAAAAAGAAAAAAAAAAACTGAAAAAAAATCTGAACCTGTCAGAAAGTAGTTCACAACATGCCAATGCCCCAAAAAGTGTGTCCACTTCCTTTTTCCAGCACGAGTTATATATCTGAAAACCACCTTGTTGCTTCTCTTTTTCTTTGCCTGATTCACTTTTATTAATTATTTTTCAGATATATTATAATTTATTCAGCTCCCTAATTATTATGTTGTATACTGTATACATCTGTTCTGTATTTCTCTACCCATCCCGAGGCATCGGGAGATTTTGCCAGCTTCAGTAGACAAAGGCAGACCCTGCGAGGTTCCTGAGGCATCCAGAGAAGGACCAGCTCCAGCTGGATTCAGCTTTACGATGGTTGGAGCTACACATGCTGCTCCTGTGCTTCCAGTGATCCAGACCTCATCTGCCCTCTGCACCTACTGACTCGTCCCTATGCTGAACTGGTCTTCATGTCAATTTAAATAATTTCTGTCATATTGAATTTTCACACAAGATGTTATATCATTTCTATCTGTTATCGCCCAAATGAGGATGGGTTCCCTGTTGAGTCTGGTTCCTCTCAAGGTTTCTTCCTAATGCCATCTCAGGGAGTTTTTCCTTGCCACCGTCGCCGTCACCCTTGGCTTGCTCATCAGAGAAATTTCATTCATTCGTCTCATTATTATTATTATCTGCACATTTTTCTCACACATCCACACTTCCAATTATTTTCTTTTCTATAATAATTATTTATTTTTTTTGTTGTTGTTGTTAAATTTCTTAAATTTTTGTGAAGCTGCTTTGAGACAATGACCATTGTTAAAAGCGCTATATAAATAAAATTGAATTGAATTGAATACTGTACAGTACAAGCCCACTTTATTCCCAACTCTTCTTCTCTCAATGTCATAATTATTCACATATTGGTTGTCTTCTCAAACTAGGCCATGCCTTTTGCTAAGACCCACTTAATTTATTGCTTTTGATGGCTGATGGTAAGTCTCTCTTTTTGACCAGATTCTCTCTGGCATCTATCAGATTTCTTCATTTCGCTCCAATTTTTCTTCTAATCTTTCTCAACAATGTATAAGTACTTTAGGTGTGTGATTTCTCTTTTATTAGCCTGTGTGCCTTTTATGCTTTATTAATTACTGGAGTATAACTAAGTAAGTCTACTAATCAGCACTACTCAACATGAATATGACATTTTGTGCTCTTATATTGATTGTTATCAACAGTTCTGACTCTATTATGTAATATGTGTATAGTATTTTGCATATTTAATTGTTAAGGTTAAAAGGTCAACAGGTCAAACATAATTATATTCTATTATACCCCTTTTAGATGCTTTTATTATTATTATTATTATTATTATTATTATTATTATATCAAGAGATATCACTCCTCACTCTCTTCTCTACTTTATGTCCCTTTACTCAAACTGTTTCTTTTTGTTGAGAACTCTTCTACTTCTATTATTCTGGAGGATGGTCCTAACAGATCTACTTATTTTGCTGATCCTGTTAGCCCTATCAGCCTTAATCCCATCTCACTTGTGCTTATGATAACATACATATGACTGATGAGTGATTGGATCATAATTTGTCTGCTGTAATTACATCATCTCACTCACGTTTGAAAAGGAGGAAGTTCGTCCATCTGTGAATCTTTTCCTGTTTTCTGCTCGGCTCCTCAGTTCTGAGAAGATGTCATCACTCACTCATTGTCTATACCTCTTAATTTCGTATACAAGGTCGCAGGGGGCTTGGAGTCTATCCCAGGAAACTTAGGGCACGAGGCAGGGTACACCATTCCATCGCAGGGCTGTCACATATACACACTCATTCACACACTACAAGCAATTTGGGAACGCCAATTAACCTAATTTGCATGTCTTTGGACTGTGGGTGGAAGCCGGAGCACTTGGAGGAAACCCACCGAGCAAAGGGAGAACATTCAAACTCCAAGCACACAGAGGCGGGTATCGAACCTGGCCAGGAAACAAACCCAGACCCTGGAAGCAAGGCGACAGCGCTAACCACTAAGTCATGCCGTCTTTATGAGAAGATGCTTTGATCTTAATTCGTACCCTGAGCTAGGAAGAATTTAATTGACTTGCCAAAAGGTGGCTTTACAGTACATAAACTTTTTCTTTTCTGTTATCTTAATTGTCATCTGAATTAAATTCCCTTTTCAATCAGCCCTGTATCTCAAATGTGTGTTTTTTTCATCTTACTTAAACTTTACACTATTACAATATATATCCTTATCAGCTTATATCATCATATAATGTTAGTAATTATTTAATACTAGGTAAATAAACATGGTTAGTAATATTAGTGTATGTTAAGACTCATTAGTGTCTTAGTATGTTATCTCAGATTAACTGATATGCTTCTGAACCGAAGATCCCTATTCCCTTGCATTATGGGTACTTAAACAAAGGTTTTCACTCTTTGTTTGTTGATTGATTAAAATACATATGATATATAATTGGAACATAATGTAATTTTCAACACCATTTTCTACATGAGGAAAACAACTAGGTGCACAGCATCATCTCAGGCTGCTGGATCAGACTTCAACCTGAGAGTGCTCAGAGGATGTGCAGATAAGTCAACATAATACTCCTTCAACTTCTTTCTGACCATACCAACTTGCTTCAAGCACATAACCATCATCCCTCATCTGGCACTGAACAAAAATAATGCATGCATTTAAATGCTGTTCTAAGATTCAGTTCAACAAAACCATTCCTCAGCAACAGATTTGAAAGCTGAGCATCTCTACTTTCTGCAAAGGATTTTAAAATTTTTTTTCACTTTTAAGAGCTTCCTGAACGGCTGTATACAGTACTTCCGGATTTGGAATGCACCCTCCATTAAATGCAAGACCCTGAAGTGGATAGAGGTGGCAGCTGAGAAGATCATTAGGGTCTTTCATCCCTCCATCATAGCCATTTACACCACATTCTGCATCCACAAAGCCATCAGCACTGTGACCATTCGTCACCACCATCACCACCCTCTTGCCTTTGTGAAAAATGGTCCCGAAGCAATTAGGCCCACAGAGTCAGACTGTATGATAGTTTCTTTCACCAAGCCATCAGGTCATATACGGTACTGGGCTGACACCAACCCACAAACGCACACCTGAACACTATTCCACTCCTTTCACCATTTCACCATATCCACTACACTACTGTTCTCACTTATTTTTAAAAATGTTGCTAAATCTTTGTAAACAAAATAATGTACTGGCTACATGCATCATGTGTGTTAGTAGAAATTGTACCTTTTGTTCTTAGCATGCATTTGCACATGTGCACTTTATGTAGTCCTATGTTCTAGACAAATGTACAGTACTTACGTTCAGTCCATTTTGTGCTGTATAAGCTGTAAATGGTAAAAATGGCATCAACTAAATCAACATAAACAATAACAGGTACACATGGATTTGCCTGTACAAACTGACTGTAAAAAAGGGGGGGGGGGCAAGATACAAAACAGCTCTCTGATAGTGTGACATGACCCTGCCATGAGAAAGTGAGAATGAGTGTGAAGTTGGTCAGAGGGCTGCACTGCAAAGTAAAGCTAAAGATAGAGAAATCAACAGATATCAAGCTGCCAAACACAGCCATTTACTGATATTAAATTGTGCTAAGTGCCTAAAGTGGAGTTTAATGGACTGGCAACACATCCAGAGTGTAATACTGCCACACACTCAGGCTCTGGCTTGAGCATTGCTCTGACTAGAATAAATCTGTTGCTGAAAACAACATCTGATATCAACATCAGATATAATATCTGATAGCATATTTAAAAAATCTATGAAAAATTTGCAGGTTGAGGTGGTTGAGTAATTTCACTCGGTTATTAGCTGACTGCCATGCTTTGGGTTTTTGATTTTAATGTGTCAAATTATACTTAACATTTGTTGGTTATTTTTCTAATAATAGGATTATTTATCTAGTACAATTACTTTTCTCATTCCTTATAGTAGAAAGCATTGATTTTGAGATTTATAGTTCAATAGTTATGGTACTTAAATTAATATTTATTCTTGCTTTCTATTTAATGTGAAATACAATAGAACCTTGGATTATGAGTAACTGTCTGCAAGCGTTTTGCAAAACGAGCAAAATTCGTAAATAAATTTTAACTTAATAAATGAGTGAGATCTTGTAGTAGTACACATGCTTTTTGTCTGCAGAGCGACATGTGATCACAATTGAGCCAATGGTCATTCCCTCTCACGCGCTACGAGATTATGGGTAATCGTCTCCCATGCTCAGTCTCAGTGTGCCGGCATCAGTTGTATAGTCAACATCCATATGTGTGTACTGTTTATTATAACATTGTGACCATGTGTGTGTGTGTGTGTGTGTGTGTGTGTGTGTGCACGCGCGCGTGTAAAGCAAAAGCAAGTGTCATTAGAGAGGTTCCTTGTTAAAGATCCAGTTTCTAGAGTCTCTCTCTCTCTGTCAGAAAGCACTGATTTTGTTAGTGTGTGTGAGTGCGCGCGAGTGTCACTAGGTTTTTTCATTGTTAAAGAAGTTTTCTGACAGAGAAGTGTTTCAGTTAGTGTGTATGCATGTGTATTTGTACGTGCATCCGCAGGTGTGTGTTTGTGTATGAAAGTCGTCCTACATAGTAGCCCCCTCCCTCCTCTTGCCTTCACACTTACACACACACACTAACGGAAACACTGCTCTGTCGCGATTCTTTTCAAATTTTCTTTTCTTTTAATTTTTACTTTATATTTTGTATTAATTATTTTTATATGAATATTTTTGGGTTGTGGAATGAATAATCTGAGTTTTCATTATTTCTTATGAGGGAAATTTGCTTTGATGTACGAGTGTTTTGATATACAAGCATGCTTCCAGAACAAATTATGCTCACAATCCAAGGTTCCACTGTAGCTTATGTCAAACATTAAATAACGTTGCCAACCAATGTTAACTTTAGCCAAAAATAAATGTAAAAGCAAGACTAATTTCAGTAGTTTGAAGTTTGTTTTACAGAACTTACTGCTTGACTTTCTTAATTCAGAACCCAGTTATCTGCCTACAACTAATAAACATGTGCCACTACTTTGAGGACAGACATGTACACCAGGGTTTGACATTAACTTTTTTGATCACTGGCAAAAGTGGCTAGTGGATTTCCGGAGTCACTAGCCATTCAGCCTTTTTACTAGCCACAATTTTGTTACCAGAAAATCGCAGTTTTTCCTTCACCATGATACGTTAATGTTTGTTATATCTAGATTTACTTATAAATGACAGCATACACTGTATCACTATAGTAGTAGTCAAGTATTCAGTACTGTTAAGATAGCTCCCAATACAAAAACATGCAAACATGAACAGTATATTCTGCTTATTGAACTTAAATTCAAGCCTCTTACCACATGAAATTGAAAAAAAAAAACAGATTCATTACAACTGAACTCATTCTGATCTAAAAAATACAGCAACTCAGAACATTTATCATTTTAGTGTGTTGTGTACTATTACCAGGTATTATTATTCATTATGTATTATTATATCAGAATTCTGAGTTAGGACAATGGACTCTGGTCAATCTTGTAGTGTTGACTCTTTATAGTGTGAGGTAATTCAATTGATGAATTTTCTATCATTCAACATGAAATCTAAATAGATTTTAATAGTGATTACTTTTTTATATAATCTTATAATTAATTTTTTTATAAATAACCTATGCGAAAGGCGCAAACATTCTCATCCTATTGAGAAGCAATAGCCCTTTAAGGAAATGATGCACACACACCAAACTGGAAGTAAAAGCGTGTGTGTGTGCGCGTATGCATGTGTGAACATGTGTAGAGAGAGGTATTAAATGTCCTCATTACATTCATGCGCGTTTTATGCGCGTAATATTACGTTGCTATTTTAATTCTCAGGTTTCGCTTACACATAACCAGGCCCCTACATGGTCTGCATGTAAACTTTATCTGCATTGTACAAAGACCTGTGTCATATTACACAGACCACTACAAGTGTGAACTGTAATACACTAAACTGCAATTGATACTCAAAGCGAATTAAAAGTAATTTGATCAGTTTAATTAGAACTGTAAATGAATAGTCGTAGCAGTGCTCCACTGTGTGCAGGGCAATTCATTTTGAATGTCTCTCAGGTTGAAATTGCTGTTATCTCCCCATAAGTGACATATTTTTCATTGGCAGAATGTCTGCTCAAGGCATATACACCGCGTTCCAAATTATTATGCAAATTGGATGTAAGTGTCATAAACGTTAAATGTTTAGTTTTTAAATTAAACTCATGGATGGTATTGTGTCTCAGGGCTCTTTGGATCACTGAAATGAATCTCAGACACGTGTGATAATTAGTTTGCCGGATAAGCTCAATTAAAGGAAAAGTACTGAAGAAGGTTGTTCCACATTATTAAGCAGGCCACAGGTTTCAAGCAATATGGGAAAGAAAAAGGATCTCTCTGCTGCCGAAAAGCGGCAAATATTGCAATGCCTTGGACAAGATATAAAAACATTAGATATTTCATGAAAACTTAAGCGTGATCATCGTACTGTGAAGACATTTGTGGCTGATTCAGAGCATAGACAGGTTCGTGCAGATAAAGGCAGAATGAAGAAGGTTTCTGCAAGACAAATTCATCAGATTAAGAGAGCAGCTGCTGAAATGCCATTACAAAGCAACAAACAGGTATTTGAAGCTGCTGGTGCCTCTGGAGTCCCGCAAACCTCAAGGTGTAGGATCCTTTAGAGGCTAGCAGTTGTGCATAAACCTACTATTCGGCCACCCCTAACCAATGCTCACAAGCAGAAACGGTTGCAGTGGGCCCAGGCATGCATGAAGACAAGTTTTTAAATAATCTTGTTTACTGATGAGTGTCGTGCAACCCTGGATGGTCCAGATGGATGGAGTAGTGGATGGTTGGTGGGTGGCCACCATGTCCCAACAAGGCTGCGACGTCAACAAGGAGGTGCCGGAGTCATGTTTTGGGCCGGAATCATGGGGAGAGAGCTGGTAGGCCCCTGTAGGGTCCCTGAAGGTGTGAAAATGACCTCTGCAAAGTATATTGACTGGCCACTTTCTTCCATGGTACAAAAAGAAGAACCGTGACTTCCGTAACAAAATCATCTTCACGACAATGCACCATCTCATGCTGCAAAGAAGACCTCTGTGTCATTGGCTGCTATGGGAATAAAAGATGAGAAACTCATGGTGTGGCCACCATCCTCCTCTGACCTCAAACCCATTGAAAACCTTTGGAGCATCCTCAAGCAAAAGATCTATGAGGGTGGGAGGCGGTTCGCATCAAAACAACAGCTCTGGGAGGTTATTCTGACATCCTGAAAAAAAATTCAAGCAGAAACTGTCCAAAAACTCACAAGTTCAATGGATGCAAGAATTGTGAAGGTGATATCAAAGAAGGGGTCCTATGTTAAGGTGTAACATGCCTTGTTAGGATGTTTTTGATTGAAATAGCTTGTGATTTCTTTAAATATGACCTCCTAAAGCTGCAAATTCAACAAAAGCCCATTTTCAGTTCTTTACAACCTATAAAATGTTTTGGCTCTGTTGTGCATAAGAATTTGGAACAGTGCATTTTCAGTTTTTTTTTCTTTAAATAAATATTGTTATCATTAGGAGGTTTGTTCATTCATTCATTCATCTTCTATACCGCTTTATCCTGTATTAGGGTCGCGGGGACCTGGAGCCTATCCCAGGAGACTCAGGGCACGAGGCAGGGTACACCCTGGACAGCATGCCAATCCATCGCAGAGCACACACACACACACACACTCATTCACACACTATGGTCAATTTGGGAACGCCAATTAGCCTAATCTACATGTCTTTGGACTGTGGGAGGAAACCGGAGTACCCGGAGGAAACCCACCAAGCACGGGGAGAACACTCCATGCACACAGAGACAGGAATCGAGCCTGGCCGGGAATCGAACCCGGACCCTGGAGGTGCAAGGCGACAGTGCTAACCACTACACCACCGTGCCGCCTGAAAATTATACTGACTGTCATTTGCATTGACTAATTATGAAAATCAGGGAATGATATCATTTGCGTAATAATTTGGAACATGGTGTGTTAAAGGCCAGATAAATCTGATATGGATGTTGATGTCTATCTTCTGCAATAACAGAGCAAGATTTAAATTTTAAGCTTCTAAGATGTGCCAAGGTTCTTACATTTTAATCAGAGGATATAGCTTTATAGCTAACCTTGCCTTCTACATACATATAAATCATGTACAGTCATGTTCAAAAGTTAGTACTTCCTCTCTTAAGCCCATGTGTTTTTGTGTGAAAACATAATAAAAATAATCTGATTGTAGTGGGTCTTTGCAAATACAACCTCAGATGAACAACATTTACATTTTCTTCATTGTGCAATTCTTTATTTAACAAAAAATATGCCAAAAAGAAAAAAACACATGGGAAATAGTAATTACACCCTTACAGCTTCCAAAAAATTTAAGAGGGTTTAAGTTGCAACCGGGTGCTACTAATCATCAGCCCTTGATAAACTAATCATCAGCAAATGAGCAGACCTGTAAAACAAAACAAAAAAACTAAACAGAGGAAGTATTAACACAATGCCAACAAAGAAAAACATAAGAAATGGTCTTAGAGACACAATTGTTGCTGTATATCAATCTGGAAAGTGTTCAGAAACCATTTCCAAACAATTTGGAGTTCATCATTCTACAGTGAGAAAGATTATTTGCGAGTGAAAAACAAAGCTTTTGTTATGCTTTTACACAAAAACACATGGGCTTAAGAGAGGGCATTAGAAAGAAGGGGTTCTATCATAACTGTATTTTATTAAAGTAAATTATCTATGAAAACAGTGATAGCCTTCCCATTGCTTCAAAATACACAATAACATTATGTCTGTACACTTTGTGCCACATCATGCCCTTAATATGTTAAACCTAGTCCCAAAAACATGACAAAATGATCATTAAAACCTATTTTGCACTCCATGTTGGTGGTGCACATATCAGACCGAGAAATATGTTTGAATTCTTAGGTCCATGCTGATTTCTTTCATTACTAAGCAATGAATTCAGGCAGACCAAGCAAGTTCTACATGGCAGGCTATTGAGAAATGCCTCCTAACATGCACCATGCATGCGGGTCATATTGAATTGTGCTGTTAGTCATTCTGATAGCAGGCTGATTATAGCTGCTCTATATCCATGTTGGAATTCTTGTGCCTTTGAAATGGTGATCAGTTGCTGACACTGAATGGGTCATGAATGCGCTGAAGGCCGCACATTGAGAATAGATTATGTTCTTATTAGAATAACAAAATGCAGAGTTCAGAAAGAACATCACTATTAATCAAGTGTTATTCAAACAATTTGTATGTAGCATTCTAGGCCTCAGGCTCTGTAAGTCTTTTCACTGCATTCATAAGAGACTATGAGAAGCAATGAAAATTTGTAAAGAGAAGACAGAAAACATTTAAATAGTTTTTAGCAGTTTCACAGTATCACAGTCACATCCTGCCTCCTCAAAATGTTACGAATCTCTTCATTGTTCATTAACGCTGTTTCAAAGCATTTTTGAACACAGACATGTGTTTTCTGATACATGAGCCTGAGCCTGCCATCAGTTCTGCCGCCTCAAATGGCAAGGTTTTGGATTCAATAATGAGCTTGTGTCTTTGCCTATGAGTTTGTTGGTTTTAGCTTTTTCCAAAAAATGCCCATACACTAGGTGGATGGTCTACAGCACAAACATATATTTATTGTATGTCAGTAACCAATTTATTTTATACAGTGTATTTTTAATATTTATATTTTTTTATATTATGATGTTTATCTGTGTATAGTTTTTGAACTAACATCTTTAAAGTCCTTCCTGGACTCAGTTTGTGAAAGAGAGATTCTGGAAGCAACACAAGGAATCATTTTCAAACATAAATTGGCCACCAATTTACCGGTGATCGGGAGTTCCATTCTCTCGCAGCCGGAGGCCTAGAACGAGCTGATTGGCCGAGCTCTCAGAGGGGAGGGATGAGAGGTACTTAGTACCGCCCCTACATTAATCATGGCTCTACAGCCAATCTGAGAGCTCACGCAAACGGAATGAGCAGAATAGCGCTGTCCTCCGAATGTGTTACGACGCTCCCAACGGCGCGTGAGCGAGTAGTTCGAAAAGATTCGGTCGGCTGGCGTAACGTGGTTCGGAGGAAACACGTGATATTCTTCGGTCCTCCCAACTGCGTGGTAGTAGCTTTAATGTGGGAGCCCATATGTGGGAGCCCCCTAGTGGCGGGGAGGAATTGGACATGGCAAAATTAGGAGAAGGATTGGTTTGACTCTCTTGTTATCAGTACAAGATTCTGAGTAATAATAAAACTCTGAATGGAAATAAATCTTGGGACATGGACATTACAGGGTGCAACTTTAACATCAAATGGCACGGATATCATATTTACAGTGGTAAGAGACAGTCTAATCACTGTCTCTTGCTGACAGAGATAGGAATGATAAAGGAATATCCAATGTGGATATGTTCCAGTATCAATTAAATTATGCTTTATTTTGAAACATATACAGTAGCATTATATATGCCTACAGTAATTTTAAATTACTTAGTAAATTATTATTTCATAAATGTTGTGTACCTTAATGTGTTTTTTCCTGATAGGATAAGGATGGCTGAGTGCTGCCACCAGGAAGTCAATGGCATTGGCAACATTCTACAGGAAATACTGGATTTCTGCCTGTTGGAACAAAAACAAGCCTAGAACTGCATTGTGGACAAAACAGTGTCCAACACGGAGCAAAGATTGCCAAAGTCCTCCATCAACGTATAGTAGCAATCAGATATTCTTACTGATATATCCTTATTAAATTCATTTTACCCACTTCAAGTTAGTATTTCTCTTTTGGTGCATATGGGATGAGGGCTGTGTTCCAAATACATATACTGTAGATCATTTTATTTTAATTATTAAAATTCATGAAGTGCTATATCTGGGTATTCTCCTGACTGTATCAATATCTTAGGTTAACTGCACAGCTAGATTTGCTTCCGTTTAGTTCTGTAATGAAACTGTAATAAAAAAATCTCCAGGGTCCAGCTTTGATTGCTCAATCAGGTTTGTGTGAGTGTTTTCACCGTGCTTTGTGGGTTTCCTGTGGATACTCCGGTTTCCTCCCACAGTCAAAAACATGCAGATTAGCATAACCGGCATTTCCAAATTGCCCATCATGTGTGAGTGAGAATGTGAGTGCATGTGCCTTGCGAGAAATTGCCATCCAGGGTGTACCAGGGTGTTTTAATTGGTTCTGTCATTATACACCTGCCCCCCGCACCAGTATACAAGAAAAAATGGTATAGATAATGAGACGATTAGACGATGAAGCAGATAATAAAGATATTCAGAGGCAGTTTGTTTTTAAACTCTGAAGGAGGATGCAGGTGAAACTCCAGCAGTGAATCAGTCCCTTTATTTCCTTTATGTTGCATATTGTATTCTGATGTTTGTCAGGTAATAAGATTAAAAATTATACTTTCATGAAGAAAATTCTGATTTAACAGAGAGGTGTTAATGAAGCAGATTCATCAGGATTTCATTAGCACATTAAATTATGATTAGGATGATTTAAGGACTTATAAAGTCTCAAATGGAGACTTTATAAATAACAAAACTTGAAAATGCTGCACATAATACAACACATATTTTTAGCTACCATCCTTTAGAAAAGAAAAGCACCCGTAGAGTACACTTAGTTTCAGTCCAGTTTCTTATGTATTAGCAAATCATTTGATACCATACTTTCAGCAACAGAGTGAAGATTATTTTAATTGGTTCTGTCATTTCTCACTTTGTATTCTGGCAAATAATAGTAGCCCTGTAATCTGTATCTGTGACAAAATTCATAGTGTAGCTTATCATCCTGATCTGTATTGAAATTTAAAATTAGCTGAATTCAAACAGGTGTCTTGAGCTTAGACATTTCAAATACAGTCGCTGTGATCGTTTGGCTTAATGGAAAGAAGAGTAGAGGGTAGACAGTCAAACCTCATACATACACGGTAAATCCCTATAGTATTGAATTAACACTTACAGTGTTTAATTACCACCCTCCAGTGTTTATATGAGTCCAGTTGGACTCAAACTCTGAAAGTGTTAAATCAACACTGGGGATTTTACTGTGTCGAAACATTCAAACCAAACTGATGTGTATAGATCACTGTGTAAACAGGGTTCATGCATTTCTTGTCTGATGCACATGAGCACAAAAAGTATCGTACTATCTCATATAATTCATTAAGGTGACATGCACCTTCATCTGTAAAAAATTGAGACTAAACAGAAGTCATTCACAGTGATTGAAAGTCCACAGTCAGAACTTTAAATCAAGACCCACAACTAAGACACCATCCTGTTTCGATTGAACAAAGTGAGAGAGTACATCCGAGAGAGTAATATGGTATTCCCATTTTTGGTTGCTTACATTTACCATGCATCATCACTCAGAAAGATAATAATCACTTATTGTTACAAGGATTTCAAAGAGAAATGTAGCCAACTAAAAATACACTTGTCTTCCCCTCATAGCCTAAAGGAGTGCATTATACAGTTTCTGTATGGCTTCCCAAGCCGCCACAAAATAATTATCCACTTTATCCTCTTTCAGCTGCTGAAAATAAATCTGTAGCTTATCAGGAAATCTATGACCCAGCTTCTGCTGAATTCATTTTATAAATGTATGGTGAGTTGTTGCTAATGCCATCTCTCTCTCTCTCTCAGTGAAAAAAATGAGGGACTGTAAAAACCAGGCAAAAGATCAGAATAGTACATAGCCATCAGTAAAGGAGTGACATGGCACAAGTGTCACAAATGTTAAAAGGGGTGCAGTTTAGTGTGCTGAGGCAATATCCATCTAAAGCAGTTATTTTCAATACATTTAAAACCAGTTCAGCAACACTTTTCATCAAAAAATCAAGCAAAATGCATTACAAAATAATGCAGTGTGTTGTTTAATTCCCTGTCACATACAGTATATCAATGTTGGACCCTTTTACTGCACAGTTTTAGCACACCTCCTCCACCTGATTAGTCATTTATGAAGTCTTTCATGGACTTTGCGCTTAAAGTGCTAGAAACCTTGACATTAAAGAGTCTTGAAATCTATTCTGCTCTACAGAGTATGACAAATCACTTTCCCCTGCATTGCACAGGCTTGCTAGAAGCAATTACTTTATATAAAAATATATGTGTCTCTGATGCCACCTAGTGACCTGATACAACCCACACCACAGAGACAATAACTATTATAATAAAAAGAAAGGACTTATTTTATTATTTATAGTTTTCTAGTCTTTATAAAC
The DNA here is from genome assembly GCA_030522415.1 of Channallabes apus. Taxonomy (NCBI): domain Eukaryota; kingdom Metazoa; phylum Chordata; class Actinopteri; order Siluriformes; family Clariidae; genus Channallabes; species Channallabes apus. Next base: position 20,809,056 of record CM060116.1, read on the forward strand.
ATAATAAAGTTAATTACAATTTAAATTTTATTCAGAATAAGGTTTTCACAATACAATGGTAATAGATTACTGAGCCTTTATGTACAGTATGCCCACCAGGGGTAGACAAAGTACTAGGACGTTATACATAAGTAAATATAAAGATCTTAATATATAAATCTTCCTCAAATACAAATTGGAAGTCAAATGCAGTCCAAATGTACCCAATAAATAATAATAAAAAAGCAACTTTTTAACTAAGGAAAATGTCGTGTTTTCATTTTGTGACACTGCATGAAGGATCTTTTCACTCCTATCTTCTACATCCATCAGACAAGCTTGTAGGGAAGTGGAATGTCCTGAAGTGTCTTGAAACTGCAATGCACAGCAAAACCTTCAGCAACGGATCAACATACAGCAGATAACACAACATACGGTCATATACATTTTGACAGTACTCTGTATCATTTTAAGAATGTGTCAGTCATATTATAGTAAATGTATCTTCTAAAATTATCTGTGGCAATTAAACCATCTGGTTTGGGTCTGCATTAGCTATAAACAATATTTTTTCTATAATTTTTTATCTTTTTTTTTATAAAGGTGAAGATGACAAATGTTTGCTCTGCAAATTGTCTATAGTACCAAGCCTTGGCATCATGGATAATCTGGAAAGATCTCTGTAAAGATCTCTAATCTGGAAAGGTGAGTTGTAAAGCCTCAGGATTAAGCCAAAAAGTGGTGAAAACATTGTGTTGTGCATCTTAGTGTGAGACTAGATATCCAGGTACCTGAATGCTGGCCTCTGTTGGTAAAACTGAGAAGCTGCTATGAGAACCATAGATCTAACAGAACAATGTGGTGCAGAAATACAGAACTGATGATATCATATAATCATTCACCAGTCATATGTACGTTAGAAAACAAAAGGTACTGACTGCAAATTATTTAATGTACTTCCCTCCTTTTTACGTATGTACAGTATACTGAAACTGAAGCACAGTGTGCTTCCAGAGAAACAGGATGTTTCATACTGATATAACTCATCAGCTGTGCAAACAAAATGCTTCTGATGTTGTGGGCCATAAAGCCAGTTGGTATTGGAAATTTATATTCATTAATACTATCAAACTTCAGAGAGTTCAATCTGACAACTGCTGTTGTTGCTTTACTAGTCTCTGAACTATGGCTAAGCCGATGATTTATTTGTCTGTTTACACAGATTGACTGCTCCATAACTCCTAACCACTGTTTGAACTGGAGACAGGGCAGGGTGAAACTGCGCCTACCTCTGTGTGTGGGCTCATTGTGCAGGTCAGGCAGGAGAGGACCCGTCACCTCGTCCTGCTCCAATGACAGCAACAAATTTATCTATTTTCTTTGGCATGTCACAGATTTATCACCTCTATATGGCATGGATAAGCCTCAGTGACAGGCCTGGAAGGTCATGCCAGAGTCATCGACCCTGCTTTCTCTGAAAAGAAGCATTCCTAAGCTGTGAATGGCAACTTCTAACCCATTCTCTATCCATCTAACTTAGAGGCAGTTTGCCTTCATTTAAAACCTCTCAGCTGCATCCAACAGTGAATTTTTCAATGGCACTTTGCAAACTGAAAGAAGCTAGTCATTAAAAGGCACTCGATTTAGAGATAATTTCTCAAGAAAGGGGAGTGGAGTCCAGTTCTTCAGTTGCAGGTAGTAAATCCTGGCATGATTTGAATGAGCAAATTACTAAGAGGAGAGTAAGTAAGGTTGCAGGCTCCAGGCTGACGGGGCACTCAGCTGAAGGGGGAGGTAAAGGGTAATTACTTTCTGTGTCAGTGCCTGTTAAATGGCCCCGAGGGAAATGATGACAACCTAATCATTACCTCAGGTGCCTAAAAATGAGACTTCATCTGAGCCAGAGGCCTCCCTCTCTATGCACTGTCAGTGGAGGGACAAGAAATATGACATACTGTTAAATGTAGAGTTATAAAAAAAACATATAGATTTAAGTCATATGGTAAAGCACATAGAGTTTCTTGTTTTATTACCCTATCATTATTGCCAAAAAACAAATGATGCGGAAAAAACAATGAACTAAGGAAAACCTAAAACTTTTTAACTGGTCAATTTCACATACTGCTGGGGTACAAATAAGTGGCTTATGGGCACATTTGTAGGGTGAAATATGTTAATACTATAGAATGAATAATGGTAAAATATAATCATGTGATGCGCTACAAGTGCCTATTTATAGAAATAAAAGGATAAACTTTTTAAACAGATTCAGTCTAGGATTTTCAAATAAAATAATTAAGAACATTGAATTCACTAAACATTAAAATCAAATACACATGCAATGGCATGGTGGCTTAGTGGTTAGCACTGTCGCCTTGCACATCCAGGGTTCAGGTTTGGCTCATCGGGTGTGTGTGCATGGATTTTGCATATTCTCCCTGTGCTTGCTGGGTTTCCTTAAGGTGCTCTGGAGGCTAAGATTAGGCGATTTGGTGTTCCCAAATTGGAAATAGTATGTGAGTGTACTGTATGTGTGTATGTCTGTGTGCCCTGCAATGAATTGGCACCCCATCCAGGATGTACCCTGCCTCATGTCCTAAGTCTCCTGGGATGGGCTCTGTACACAGGATAAAGCGGTATAGATGATGAGTGAGTGAGTGACTTATACATATCTAATTTTAAACATATTTTTAATAATAAAAAAGCTAATATAGAGTGTTCAAAACATTTTAGTGGAAAAAAGTATTGACATTCTTCAAGAAAATAAGCATATTAAACAGAAACAAATTTAACTCTCTAGAGCTTTTCACAATGTACAGCCTTCTCCTAACGTAGAAGTATCTCTATCCACTCTGGTTCCAAGCAGAACATTTTCATTTCTCTATTCTGTTTTTTTTTGTGTGTGTGTGAAACATTTTTATGGTTTGTTATGGTCTATGTTACTCTTAATGATGTTGTATTTCTATTTCTATTATTTGATTTGTGGAGGTCAACAACCAACTTTCTAATTTGCAGTGAAATTTGTTTGCTTTTAGCACAAAGGTAATAAATGACAGACAAATTGTATATGTTCACATCGTAATATTTAAAATATAAGATCAGTTAAACATACCATGGCAACAACTTCCTGGGGGATTTAGGGCAAATGAAATGTAAAAAGGTTCTACAAGAATGGCAATTTTGTCGCATTTTCTTAAAATATTCTCTAAGGGTGTCAAGAATTTTGCCACAAATTTTAAAAATTAAAATCTTATTTTTGAAAAGGATGAAATAATAATGAATAATAATGAAAATGCACCCATCAAGCATAGTGCACACAGTACAAGCCTCCACAAGCAGTGTTATGATCTGGGGTTGCTTTATTTTATCACATGTAGGCTCAGCAGTTAGTTGAAGTTAGTTGGCTATCTGAATGTACTGAATGACCAGGTCATCCCTTCAGTATATTTTTTATACTGATTTAAATTGTGATTCTAGGAGTATGATTATAATTTTCACATGAGTTGCCACAACTGAGTCTTAACCTTAATCCCAGAGAAAGTCTTGGAGGAGACTTTACAGAGAGGTTCAACTTTCACCTCATCAATACAAAATATTGGTGGAAAATTACTGCCACTCTGGAAAATAAATAAATGTTATGTAACTTTTTGAAAACTATGCAATGGTGAACACATGACATAATCAAAGAAAAATACATTTGACTCTGGGACTTTTAGTTGGCAAGGCATGACTTTCTTCTCTTTTTTAAGCGCTCCGAATTCCCCCAGAAGCTGTAAAGAAAATAGAAATCCATATTCCACTTTTTATCTTTTAACATTATTAGCGTCTCTGGGGCTCCCTCTGGTGGTTAGAATAGTGACAGCTATTAAAAAGGTGAACGATGGGATGGGATGCAAGGTGGGATGCAAATGTAGTTTTTGAAAAGTTATGTTGATGAGGGGCGGCACGGTGGTGTAGTGTTTAGCACTGTCGCCTCCAGGGTCCGGGTTCGATTCCTGTCTCTGTGTGCATGGAGTTTGCATGTTCTCCCCGTGCTTAGTGGGTTTCCTCCGGGTACTCCGGTTTCCTCCCACAGTCCAAAGATATGCAGATTAGGCTATTTGGCGTTCCCAAATTGACCATAGTGTGTGTTTGTGTGCTCTGCGATGGATTGGAACGCTGTCCAGGGTGTACCCTGTGCCCAGAGTCTCCTGGGATGGGCTCCAGGTCCCCGCGACCCTAGCACAGGATAAAGCGGTATAGAAGATTAATTTATGTTGATGAAGTCTTAAACAATTTTGTTTTCTTCTGATGCAGAATTGTATTGGTTGACAAATTTGAACATGATCTGTAAAGTAGTTTTACAATGTTTTGGAGTTTTTCAATCAAATTTGGTACAAAATAATAGTGGAAAGAAGGATAAGTGCTGTAGTGCTGTTTGCAGTGAACATTTCAGGACACTGGTTGCACTTTATAACTAGCATTGTCAGCTGTTGAAACAAATAAGCAACCAAGAGAAAAGTTGTCAGTTTTAAAGTTCTAGAAAGGAAAAGGAAAAGGGCGACAGAACAAACAATCCCTTTATCTTTATTCCGTGGGTCCATGACCTATCCTGGAAACACAGTGTGCAAGACAGGTGAAACTGGTAAACCCAGAGAAGATTCATGTGAACACTGAGACAGGCATTCTATCCACTGTGCCAATCATAGGAAGAATCACACGATCTAAATTCAACATACATACGTTTGACATTATGTGTTTGAGGTGAACCGCCCAAAGAATAAACAGAAACACCTTCCTGGCAGCAGAAGGCAAGATAAACGTAAGGTACGTATCAGCCTTCAGGATGTCCTTTTTAAATGTCTGGGACATGCAGCCAGGTACTAAACAGGACTTACTAACTAAATGTTTGTCCAATGCGTGTAAACGCAAGCAAAATATTAAACAATATTATTGTTAATATTTTTTAAAACGTTCTATCTATCTATCTATCTATCTATCTATCTATCTATCTATCTATCTATCTATCTATCATATACCCACCTATACTATATGCAGTTATAGATAGATAGATAGATAGATAGATAGATAGATAGATAGATAGATAGAACGTTTATATATAAGTTGGTGGGTGTAGGGTCTGTTCTCGTGCCATCAACCGGTACATCTGACAAATACTCCCTTTGTAGATATAGAATATTACCCTCGAGATGTTTCCGTCGTTTCAGTGGCAGTCGAGGGTTGCCGGCTCGACGCAGTTGAGTCTGAGCAGTTGAGTTGGAGGTAAAGGACCTTTTGCTCAAGGGCCCAACAGTGGCAGCCCGCCGCCACTGGTGCTTCAACCGGGGACTTTCTGATCAACAATCCAACACCTTAACCACCGACATCATCTTTAGGATGCTTACAATTGCAGCATTTGATTATTTTGTGAATATAATCCAACTGTTCGTATAAGAATAAAATATTTAACATAGTTTATTAGACATGGAGACCCATCCAAGGATTTCCAGTGAAATCCTTGGGTATGGAAAACTGTTCTTAAAAAATACAGATGGGCCCAAAAATTTTATACTCACTACAAGATAAAAAATATATGCTCCTCTTCTTATGGTCACATGATCGTATCAACGATGGTGCGACTACTGACATCTTTAGAGGAAACATAAAACTACACATTACTGCCATAATTCTATTTGCTTTTTTTGTTTTTTCTTTAAAGGGCATACATTTAGTTTACATTTTAGGCCCCTCTGTTTGTTTCATTAACGGTATACTGACCGCATATGCAAGAATGATCGGTTACAGATAATCTGCTGTTAGATTCACTTGGCATTCATTTACAAGCTCTCTGGTATAGTTTTTGTGTGAGCCACATTTTTACGTCGCGACATAAACTATTTCACCAACGCCGGCGTAAACTCAGGGTAGGTAAATGCTCAAAAAATGCACCTTATCTAAAGTCATAACCTTGCGTAAACAATCATTTTTTAAACCTCTATATGCACCAACTCGCACTGAAAAATGTTTCAGCCTCAGACCTTCAGGATATTTCTGCAAAGGCATGTGAGTCATTGAATCGATTTTAATAGATTTAATAGAATAAAAAATTATTATTATTAGCAATTGTTTCATATATTGATGTAAATATACAAATATACTCTTTTTACTTTCGTTAATTGTAGCCTATATGATGCTGTCAAAATATGACGCATCCATTGGCCTATATTACGTACTGTATAAACAAATGCAAAAACATGTATACACTACATAAAATCATTTAACAAAAATGGCTTATGTCAACAATAACTGCAATGTATAATGAATTAAATATTATGCATATGCCAATAAGACATACAATGGCACTGCTTCAATTCGCACCATAAGTCATTTAATACAAATTAATTACAGAAAACTGTTTTATTCATGGCTCACAGCTTTTTTAATTTCGTATTTGAACCTCTTTCTCTGCCTTAAAAAACAACGTTTATCTCTGCTTCAATAGTCCTTTCGTTTCGCCCCGTGAAAAATCGATTTGTGCTGCAATTACGTTAGAGATCACTCGGGGATAATCCGATGTTAGTGGCTGATCAGTGTTGTTATTCGCTCATTAACAGGTGTACAGTTAGAAGTGCAGCGCTGGATTTCTCCGTGCGCGTGCGGGTGGGGAGGGAGTGTGCTGCACGAGCTCTTTCAACTTCATCCTGTATAGGTCACGCGAAATTACCCACAGTCACATAAAGCACTGAGCATAGTACCGAAGTCCACGTTTTTCTTTTCATTATTTCATTCATTATATACTATAACATGAACGGTACATAAATGAAAGACAGTGCAGGTGTTTATTAAGAGTCTATATTATTACGTTAAACTAAATTTTGGCCTATAGCTTTTCGTGCTTATGCAGTTTCTGCCTTTTATTTCTCCTTCTAGAATTTATGTTGATGCATTTTGTTTTGTTATCAACTTAATCAACGATTTCTATCGAAACTGGGCAAGAACTGTTTGAGAAAGAGGAATAGGCAAATGAGCGCGTGTCAGTGGGCTGTCCCGCTCTCTACGTAACAGCGAGGGGAAGATCTACCGCGCTCATGTCACCGCGCTCGCGACTGTTCCTCACTTTATCCAACAACGTCGCGCAAAAACCCGTCAGCACTGACTGCTCACCGTCTGCTCGAACAATCAGTGAACACCCAGGTCTGAGTCCTGCATGTTGACGACCTGCACATTTCCACCGTAATGCTGGGCGCAGTGAAAATGGAAGGACACGAAACTCCTGACTGGAGTAGCTATTACACTGATGCACAGGAGGTACGTGCGATTAGTATTGTGTGAACTGTGTATTTTAGTGTGGGTGATGAGAAATAGTTTTAAAACTTTAAAGTTACATCAGGCATGCAAGAAATTGATAAAGGTCTACGGTACAGTGGAGAATATAAGCGAGGGTTCTTTCTTGACCATATGCTCAAGAATATTTTTATCCCTAAAAATTGCAATGTTGTTGATTGATCTGAAGTTAAAGCTAGATAGGCCGGCTGTCCCGCGTGGTGGCGGTAGTGTTCCCGCTGCGCATTACTGCTTAATACAATCACTGGAAATGTGCTCGGCTGAAGTATACTTAAATAGAATTTCAAGTGAATGTATATATACATTTTGATACATATAGAAATTATAGGTTTATATAAAAATCTGAAACTTATTTTAAAACTTAAAAAAAATATATTCGAAGCACATTTAAACATCATTGTCTGAATTCTACTGAATATTACGTTTTTATAATGAATTGTAAATAATGTATAATTATATTATTTTTTAAATAGTTTTATTTATTTATTTATATTATATACTTTTACTTAATACATTACAGTATTTTTAAAAAATCCTGGTGTAGGCCTGCTAATAGTAGTTTTTTTTATTGGTCATAATGCTTGTTAAGTGTAAAGCTGTTCTTCTTTTCCTTTTTGTCTGTGTGGGGAAACAATATACAGTATATACCTATAGACAAATATTGAATAATGTTCGTGTAAAATATACACGAGTTTGCACTTGTGTTTTCGTAATACATGCGCTGCTTTTTGTACAACCTGTGACACATTTAAAAACTCAAAATTGTCTACTAAACAATAATAATAATAATGTGTACGTTTTGTTTTGTTTCAGGTGTATTCGCCCATGACGAACAGCAGCATGAATGCTGGATTGACTTCTATGAACAGTATGAACAGTTATATGAGTATGTCCACCAGTGGGAATATGACCTCCAGTTCTTTTAACATGTCCTATGCGAACCCTGCTCTCGGCGCTGGACTAAGCCCAGGAACTATGGCGGGGATGCAGTCGAGCGCAAACAGCGCAATGAACGGAATGGGTGGCGGGGTCTCGACCATGGGCACCGCGCTTAGTCCCACCAATATGAATGCAATTTCAGCTCAACACACGTCTATGAACGCACTAAACCCGTACTCAAGCATCAGTCCCACTCTGAGCCCTATGACATACGGCCAGCCTAACCTTAACAGAGCACGGGACAACAAGACTTTCAGAAGAAGTTATCCGCACGCTAAGCCTCCTTACTCTTACATATCACTTATTACTATGGCTATCCAGCAGTCACCCAGCAAGATGCTCACGCTTAGTGAGATCTATCAGTGGATAATGGATCTTTTTCCATATTACCGTCAAAACCAACAAAGGTGGCAAAACTCCATCAGACATTCTCTGTCTTTCAATGACTGCTTTGTCAAAGTGTCTAGGTCACCAGATAAGCCGGGAAAAGGCTCTTACTGGACCCTGCATCCTGACTCTGGAAATATGTTTGAGAATGGCTGTTACCTCCGCAGACAGAAGCGTTTCAAATGTGATAAAAAGCTTGTCGGAAGTAAAGGGCCTGATGGTAGGAAGGAGCAGAACGGGTCAGGCTCGCCGTCAAGTGACAGCACAAACACAAAGACCGGGCCCGTGGACACCAACTCAAAAACCAGCGCAAACCAGTCAAGTCCGCAGAGCTTGGACCACAGAAATGGCAGTAGCAACACTGAATTAAAGAGCAGTGGCCCACAGATAGGCCTACACCCCGTGGCCAACTCAGCCACAGCTCTCTCCTCTCTCTCTTTGCCCCCACACTCTATGGCCCACGAGTCTCAGCTGCACCTAAAGGGAGACCCCCATTACTCTTTCAACCACCCGTTTTCCATCAATAATTTAATGTCCTCTTCGGAGCAACAACACAAACTGGACTTGAAAGCATATGAACAAGCGTTGCAATATTCATCTTATGGCTCAGGTATGTCTTCCAGCCTGCCTCTCGGCAGTGCTTCTATGGCCGGAAGAGCGAGCATGGACCCCTCGGCTTTAGAGGCGTCTTACTACCAAGGTGTGTATTCAAGGCCAGTTCTTAACACTTCTTAGTTTGGTCTTATAATTTACTGCACTCAACAATTGCGGACACATAAACTTTATTTTATTTTTGCATGCACCCTGTGCATTAAGGACTGTTGCTTTAAAGTATAATAATGTGTAATGTAATGTGTATAATAAAATGTGTATAATGTGAATGAGTGTATTACCCACCTATAAATAATTGCTAGTGTATTTAAAACGATTTCGAGCTTGTAAAATAATGTACTCCCCCAAACCAATATGTCATATGTGTTACAATGTGTACAAATGAAGGTCAGTTATGGTCTTGTGGAATGTGTGCTGCAGGTAAAAAGCAAAGTTAACTGTCTGTTGCAGATGTATTTGGATGTTGTCATTTTACTTGTTCTGTTTTGGGTTTTTATTTACCTCGTTTGATGAAAACATTTTAATCCCAAACTTGTACTGAAATAAGTTAATCAAACCTGAAAATGAATTGCGAATAAAACACGTTATTTCCTAATTACGCCAGTTAGTGTTTCGTTGCATGTTTATGTTAAGAAGCTCTTGAATAATTTGGCAAAATATATTTGGAGGAGTCGGAAACGCTGGGTTTAATACCTTGGGGTTTAAGAAAATTATGGGGGCATTTTTAACCTTCATGTACCGTTTCATTTTTTTTAAATGTATTTAATTATTATTGTCTGTTTGATAGTTGTGTTTTTTATTTTTATCCTTCTTCTTAAAGGCTCAGTTTGGTCATTAGGAATATGCGGCAAATAATAGCAAGTGCAAGGACCCTTTTTCACATCTCAAAATAGATTAGAATAAATATATAAGTAAAGTAAGTCAACATTATTTACTAATCAATAATCAAATTAAAATAAAATGACATTATAGATGTTAAAGTATTTCTTTAATTATGTTTTTGTACACAGAAGTGCATTCTAGCCGAATCTGTGTGGTTTGACTTTGTGTTGGTAAAAGACCAAGAGAAAATCCAAGTCTAACACAAGCGCAGCCTCAAAGCTTCTCCTCATAAAAGCTCTCCTCGCTCTTTAAATGGGATTTTTTAACAATATCATAGGGAGGCCAATCATCTTTTTGTCAAGCGTAACCTACATGACGGGCGCGTGAACCTGAACAGATTTTACTTTGATCGTGGTATTTTGTAGTCTCGCATTTTGGCTGACTAACCATGAAATTAGTTTAATCATCGTGCAACAGACCCTGATGCGTAAACAGAGTGGAATTTTTTATTTACACGTCCGGAGCCAAAATGAAGCGGAGAAAGCGGCATACTGCTTCGTTACCGAATGAGAAATAGTTTACACATGTAAACATCATAGTGATTTTTTTAAGCCGGTGTTCAAGCATTTACTATAATCATACATTTTTACATGTCAAAACAATCACTTACCCAGAGCACTTCAATTTAAAATACTCCAGTGTCTTTGTTGATAAACCAATCTTAAATTGAAGGTTATAAAGATATTAAATGATTGCTGATAAGCTCCCGAGAGCCATAGAGATCTGAACTATACAAAATACTTTGAAGCAGACTAAGATAAAAACCAGAACAATGGAGAAGAATGAAATTAAAGTGATGCGCTGTAATGGACCGATAAGACGGGATAATAGTGTTTCAAGTGGCTTAAAATTCCCAAATGGAATGGAACGAGTTCGATGATAAAAGCGATTTTGCTCATTTATAACATATGAAACAACTCCGTAATTTACGTTTTTTAAGTGTGTAATTTAGTTATCTTAAGTGCGGTCAAAATATGTCACCAACCACTGCCTTCTTAATAACTCCAATAACTAAAGCAATGACAAGACCAACGTGTTTTAACAATCAACAGTCATTTTTGTACATTTCTTCATTTTAGGTCATTTAGATGATCTTTGGAATTGTTGTTGGCTACCGACACTCAGCAACCATATAACGTGTTCAGCAAATTGTACATTTATTTCATACATTCATGTTGTTATTATCAGAGCAGAAACATTAGATTAAGCGCTTGATTCCAGCTTGCTTCATCAAAATAAAATGTTCCATAAAGGCCTATTAATATTTACATTTTACCTACAGCTTTTTGGATTATATTTATTTAGGGGTTTTCTATGATAAAATAACAGTTGTCATAAATATTTTTGCTGCATTAAATCTTGTTTGAATAAGAAGGGGGAAAATGTATTGTGTTGTTTTGCCTAAATATTTCAGAAAAGCGCGTAAACAACACTTTTTTTCTTAAAGTGAAATGTTACTCAACGCTCAAGAAGCTTGACATAAAATGTTGTTTTTATCATAGCCTATGTTTGTGTTGTGGTCAACTGAACAGAATCCTGCCTATATCATTGTCAGCTGCGACATTAAAACAAAATTGTCACTGATAAAAGTGACAAGATGAAGAAAAGCTTTGGCTTTTATCGCTTTTAGTTATTCCGTATTTTTATTTAAACATGGACATAACTACACAAATGCACATCATGATTATGTGTGCAAGATGCATCGTAAATTGTATAATAATAACCAATAATAATAATATTTATTATTATTATTATTATTATTATTATTATAACAAGTAGTAGCAGTAGACTAATAGTTTTATTATGCTTTATTTAAAATTGCCATATTTTTTCTAAATTTGTAATATTAGTCAATTATTCCTATCTTCCTTCCTTCTTACGCACTCGGTAAAGGAGATCAGGCTTTATTAATGCGTAACATATGTTATCAGCGGGCATGTTCAGGACGGAGAGTTCAGTAGCGCCTTGTTTTCCAACTCATGTGGCATTTCTCGTTCCCCCATCAAAAGCCGTGGAGCTTTCTTCAGCCTTATGGACAAAAAATTGGGCGACAATGCGCAGGGCCCTTTCCTTCAGAAGCGACCATCAGCGGGTCTCCCCGTAGACCTTTCTTCTCCGTCTTTTCATTCTTAGTTTAGAAAGCCACTACAGGGCCAAGGCGCTTCTAATACCTTTTGATGGGGATTGAATTAATTATCTCCAATAACACAATTGTGCTTGGCCAACGAAAAGAGCAAAGCATTACCCCTCCAGAATCACACACAAAATGAAAGAAGCTTTCAAAGGCGAGGGAGAAGAGGGAGAGATCCTATCCGAAATCAGCTTTAGAAGCAGCTGGTTTTCCATTACATTTTATACTGGAGAAGTTTATTAGGGCTTTGTGGCCCCCTAATATGCATCAGCCATGTCAGGTTGGTGGTCTCCTCGCTGGCGTTCATAAGATCTGTGGATTCTATGCTCATTAGTCAGGCGAAATTCACAAAATTATGTATTTTTAATGAAAAATTATGATTTATTTATTTTATTTCCACAAGCCTATATGTAAAAAAAAAAAACACAAACGTGTTTTAAACAGTGTTTAAGGCTAACCCTAAATTACACAATGCAAAGAGCAATGAGTTTCACCAGGCCTGTGCAGGTTTGAGAAGGGCATCACTGACTCACCGCACATCATCATCAGATTTCGTTGCGCACCTCCAAATAAAATGACACACACACACACACACACGAATCGTATTTGATTATTCGTTTGTCCTACTGCAAATGAGCCAGTGTTTTAGTTTCAGGTAAGTAATGGATGGCAGCTTATGAGTGACCTGCAATGTCTGACTAAGAAGAGGAGGTGGGATTAAAAAGAGAAAGGCTTGAAATATTTCTTGTCGTTATAGCAACGGGATCAGACGGTCTTTTCTCTGAGGGTCATTCAGCATAGGCTGTCGAAACACGGTTTTAATTAAAGCGTATAAAAACTTGTTTTGTAGTCCGGTCATCATACTACCGATTTTTGGGCGGATAATCGGGATTGCGTTTAGTTCTACTCCAGTAAACACTGGCGCGATCCTCCGCACAGAGACCCAGCACTGTGCTCCTGTCTCACATCACTGCAGTGTTCAAAATGAACACCGCAGAAAAAACTGTTCTACGTTTCTGTTTACATTTAAAGGAATGCGAAATTTTGGAAAATTTCGGAAATTTTCGGTTTAGTAAGCTGAGATGGAGAGCTGTAGTAGAGGGATGGGTGAAATCCGGAGCGGGAACTCTTGGCTTGCTCGGTAGCCCGAGCGCAGAGTCTCCGAGCGCGCGCGTCCCAGCATCTGGAGAAAAGGGGAACAAGAGATTTACACACCTCACTCGGGCCATGCAGCATGTTTCTGAGGACATAATCGATCATGCTCAAAAACACACACGAGCTGCTACGTCTCGGAACCCTCAGATTAAGGACCGAGAGGACTGAGGAGAGCTCACGAGGGGGACCTTGTCAATACCAGGAATGTAAACCATCTCGATAGAATTGTTTAGTATATTAGTTTTCGAGAGGGGTCGATGGATCTCTTTGGTCTGCCTATCATTGTAAATTAATACTATATGCAGAACAGAAGGGCTCAATCTGTTGATTTTTAAATGAACGAAAATTCAGCGTTTTTAGGTTATCAATATTATCCCAAAAACCTGGACTAATGAAGAGTAGTCAGTGACCGTGCGCATCACATGTGCCATGTCTGTCTCTATAAGAGAGCTTATAATTAGTACGACATGAACATACAAAAAACTGAGTCGCAAAAAAAAAAGTTATTATTATTTTCAGTTATTATTATTACGCATGGGTTATAAAATATGAAGATAATTTACAACAGATCAGTGTAAGATTATATAAATATGTAAGATTGTATAAACCCCACCAGGTATTTCGATTCAGCCTTTATCACAAAAAACTTACAATGGAACATTGTCTGCTTAAAAAAAAAAGCCATTTTTTTTGTCAAACTAAACTGTTTTATTTTTTAAAGATAATGCCAATATCCTCATCTGACTAAAATCTATAATCACAAGGCTGAACTTTACACTTACACATAAAATATATATTTTTTCTTCAATTGCATAAAAAACTATATTATATAATATTATAAATCATTACATCATTCACTGTCTTGAAAACAAGGTCCCTTTATTTACTGGTACAGAAAAAAATACCCTGGTACAGCTGATACAAATGGCATAAATGTAAATGTTAGCCTGAAAAACATTTAATACAGAAAACATGCCAGAATCTGTCTGTGATATGTATCCATTTTATTACATTAAATATCTGTGTCCATTAAATGTACCTAGATGCTTGGACACTGCTCAAATCAATACTTTAAATAAAATAAACAATTCAAAAACAGGATTGGGTTAAAATGGCTGATTACAGCAGCATCAATCACAGACTGTAACAGTGAAAAAGTCTATATGGAGGTTATGAGAAGGGAGTGAAGGGCTGAGGGTGAGAGAAAGCATCACTTCCAGCCCATGTTTGCCCACGAAGGGCTTCAGTTGTTTGCTCAGAGTTAAACACAGCAGCCTGGTCACCAGATGTGGCCGTCTGCTCCAGTTGCTCATCGACCAGTCAGATCACAGTACGGACACTGCCAGTGCCCACCTTCTTTCTCAAGACGTCTACCAATCGCTCTAATCTGCAGTGAGAGAAAATGAGGAAAGAAACAGAGAGAATGAGAGTGAGGGTAAAAGATGAAGAAAGTCTAAACTGGCTTGATGTTCTTGTATTCTTGATGTTTAAATAGTCTCCATTTCTGACCTCAGTAATAAAGGAGATTTAGTGGGTTAGTGCTATCACTGTTCCCTTTGCTCCAGCTGTCTTATATATATATATATATATATATATATATATATATATATATATATATATATATATAGTTATTACACTACTGTATGTTTACCAACAGAGAAAACTATAAATTTCATGGGTTTTCCTATAATGACCACAAACATTCCTAAAGTTTGTTCTGATTTCAATTAAACTGCTTAATTTTAAGTGTTTAGTGAGGGTGGTTCAAGTCTGACCCTTAGTAAAATAGGACTTTGCAGAATGTTGATATTACACAAGAGTTAAATTTCCAAATAACACGGCATTCATTAGAAAATCGATTCTGTGTTAAGGACTTCAATCTTAATAAAAAGGCAAATTTGACATAAAATTTTGGGCACAAGAACATGATATAGGACATTAACATAAAAAATATTAATTATATGTGGGAAACAAATACATATTTTCACGCAATAAGTTGTATTAGCAAGATTAATAAATATATTTTCTTGTAGAAAATAAAACCTCTCACAGAGGTCAGTTTCACATTTGTTTGTTCATCGTTTTTTAAAAATAACATTCTTCAGTAAAAATAGCCTACACATTTACTTATCAAGAAGCTGAATTAATTATCTATAAAGATTTTTGCCAGGTAGACTAACATCTAAACACAAGCAAAGTGTTAGTGTAGCAAACTAATAAAATTGGCAGTGTTTGAGCATGGCTACTCAGCTTGCTCTTGCTTATCGCAGAGCATATGGGAGTGGTCCGATTCTTGTTTCTTTAGCAGCATACACCTGTTTTCTCCACCCAGGAGATTTCAGCATCGTTCCAAGCACTGCCCCATGTACACGCACAGACAATTAAAACTTAAACATGGAATGGTAGATCAACTTAGGATGGCACTAAACAAGACTAAAGTCACTTTTGCTAAAGGTGAAACTTGTACCAGATGCACATATACAATAAATAAGTACCAAAAAGGAAATAGATTTATTCCTACTTCCCATAATACGCCATGTGCATACCTAACTAACGCTTTTGTCATGCACCCATCCTTTTTCTCACTCTAAGCAGTTTTCTCTAAATGAAATAAGCCTTTTTGTCATGTTTACAGAATTAGCAGGTCAGCAGCAGAAGGTTTGCTGGTATGATAGTTGGGATTTGGAAACACTGTTTACACCAAGTGGCCAATAAAACCCAAGCATACACGTTGGGCACAGGCCAAAAAAAACTTAAATCCTGTTTAAGAATTCAGAGATGCAAAAACCAACAATTACAACTTCAAAAAAGCCTAAACAAACAATGACCTTGCATAAACACAAAACAACTCTGTATTATCTGTAGAGTGAGAAAACATGTCCTGAAAATGTGCAAGTGTCCTAATTGTTAAATAAATTCTAATATCTCTAACTGGATACAGAGCTCCACAAACCTGAATTAAGAAACCTTAACAGTAAGGGCTGAACTGTACAGTGGGTCAAGACGGTGCCGCAAACTTCAGTGACCATGAAAAGCAAGCAAAGCTGAGCTCTAGTATATCTACAAAGCATAAATCAGAACCGGATAACAACAACAACAACAACAACAATAATAATAATAATAATAATAATAATATGTAATTTAGTAGCCAAAACGTATAAGAAAGCAAAAACAAAATATCTAGCAATAATGATTCAGTAGTTTAGGTTAAGGATAAAAAGGTTGTGTGCTTAAATGCCAACATTTCTCAGCTGCCAGTTTTAGCCTCTTAAAAGCTAAATGTTAAATTGTTCCACTTAAAAAGAATAAACGTAATGATAATTTAAAGAGATACATCCAAAACTAAAAATAATTTCCATACTAATAGTGTTACGAACAACCTATGTTAAACCGTGCAGTTCTGAATTATTGGGACTAAGTTAAGAGATAGAATTTCTCCACATCCTGCAACACAGGCCTTTGCACAATTCCTGTTCCTGTCAGACAGGAGAACATCATAATGTGGTCCTCTGTTACTGTAGCCCATCCACTCAAGCATTCACAATGTTTTGTGCATGCTGGGATGCTTTTCTTCTCACAACAGATGATGTTTATATGAGTACTAGATCCTTCCTAGTAGCTCACACCAATATGGCTATTTTCCTCTCTGATCGTCTAGACATTTCCACCACAGAAACCTTGCTCACTCACTGTTTTCTGTTTTTCCACACCATTCTGTGTATTTTAAAAGACGGTTGTGTGTGAAACCCCAAGCAGAACAGCACTGTCTGAAATATTAAAACTAGTAACTTTGGAACCAATAACCATGCCACCGTTAAAGACACAGATTACAGTTTTCCTTATATTCTGATGTTTGATGTAAATATTAAAGGAACCGCATGATTTAATGCATAATTTAAGGCCATCTGATAGGCTGACTGGATAAGTGCATAACTGAGCAGGTTTAAAGGTGTTCCTAATGAAGCAGAAGGTGAGTGTATTTTTCAATTAAATAACAATTCAACAAAAAGATACAAAAATAAATAATAAAAATAGATATTGTTACGGTCATTAATAATGCTGGTCAGTGTTATAAAATCTTAAAAATGTATAAAGTTATAAAAATCTTCTATTTTGAGCCACTGGATTCTGACAAGATCTGAAGATATTCTCAGCATTTTCTGCATTGTGGTTTAATTATCACAACACAAACATCATATTGCTTATGCTCACACAGCAGCCTGATGAGACATGGCAGCCACAGCCTAGTTATGGAGTAGCCAGTTGATGAAAAGGGCCTTTATATGTTTATCATGGTCAAGTTTGATTCGACAGACCATCAGACTTTCAGCTCATCCCCTCCATCAATGAAGCCTGTCAGGCCAGCACTCTGGTGTCACATTCTGGGCCTGATCAGTGCTTCCTTCCCCAGCATATGTGCTGCCTCAGCCTTGCATTCTTCTCACCTCCGTGCAATAAGGCCCACGTCAGAGCTGCTTCCTACAGCCGTCCAGACTCCACTGACTGCAGCATACCCATCTGCATGTCAGCTAGCGTTCAGGTGTGAGCAGGTCATATCCCCCACCCTGAGCCGCTGTCTGCCCTGCACACTTATGCTGCTGCTTCTGTCTGTCTCTATTCCTCCTCACATCCTGTAAAATATGTAACTTTCCCCTTTCTCACAGCTGTACCCCCTCCCAGACTCGGGCCTCTTCTTTCGCCAACAAAACTATAGTTGGGGTAAAAAAAAAAAAGAGGAGTCTGATCCAGAGTGTGGCCACTACAGAGCGTCTGGCAAAGAGAAGGCTTAAGCTGAGATGCTGGCACAGATTCAGAATTCAGTTAAATAAATAACATGACGGTTCTCAGAATGTGAGGAACTCGCTTGTTTCTGCTTCCAGTAATATGGCACAACACAGTGGTGAGATAGATGTTCTCTTTACAGCAGTAACTGTGATTCACACATAGTTGAACCTTGCACTGTGGACATGCCTGGGTCATTCCTCTAAATCAGTGTGTAAATGCAAACAGACAAATAGCGTAGGCACCCACTCTGGACTCAGCACTATGAAAGTAAAATACTGGGTAAAAGCACAAAATGCTCACTAAAGTCATATAGCAGCCTGTACATCATCATTTAAACATGAACAGTTTTCTTATGGCACACACTACTAAAGCATTATTACCTAAGCCATCAATATATACTAGCAAAAAAGTAATCTATTTTACTTATTGAAAAATTAACACAAGCTCTTCAGGAATCAAAAACCAACATTGGCGGTGGGCACGACTGAGTATGTCAGGGGTCTAAAGTCCCACATTAGTGAGCAGAATGTGTGTGATGTTGCCACAGAGTAAAAGGGCCATTTCAGAACCCCCCTGTTTAAACACAACGCTAAAGTTCCCTCTTTTTCAGGCTTCTCATGCTGATGCTGGGTGATGGGGGTTCTCTTATGGTTTTGAGCACCCCTCAGCTTTGCATCCCCACCCCCCAGTTCGTTAATTCATCGTGTAAATAGATCAGCAGTCCAAGCCATGTTTGCTTTTCGCGGGGAGCCCCGGTGTGAGAGAGAAGTGAGAGAGGAGCGAGAGAGAGAGAAAAAGAGATGGGGGGATGGGGGGGGGGGCACATTCACAGAAGCTAACTGTAGTCGTGTATGTTGACACCATAGCATTACTGCTAGGCATTACAGTGAACTGCAAAACATGTATTTTTCAAAAAAATATTTCCCAATAATTTGCATCCATAACCTTGAATAACGAAAGAACCCCGAAAACAGTATTTAGCAAACACAGCTGCTCAAAAAAGAATGAATAGAAATAAAAAACAGATGTGTTCTATAACAGCACCTCTAGCAGTAAAATCTCAGGTCTATTGTATATTGTCTAATACTAAGGGGTTTAACATTAAATAGCAGTTAGTTGACAATGATATAAGGCTAAGAACAAATAGATTTCATATCTAAATGAATTATAAAAAAAAAAAAAAAAGTACATTTTCTGATATGGTGAAGCTTTATGTAGAGAGACATTTATTAAATATTTATTGAAGGACTCTCGGGTGTTGATGCTTTATAAGCATGTTTGTATATTTTCTGCCTTAACGTAACGTGTACAGATGGGGTGACAAACTTGTGTTTCCACTTTTTCCATCAGAACAACAGGCATGGTGTGTGTGTTTTGTTCTCTTTTACTTCAAAAGGCAGAAGGAGAAATGCGGGTAAAGGAATGAGAGTTCATAGCTCTTATAACGCCAGTCATGACAGAAACTAACTTGTCTTGTGAATGTTCCAAAGCATAAAATTTTACAATAAATGGTTAAAAAGTATGGTGAATAATTCTTTAATAAATTAATAACATGTAAGAATTTCTGCGGTAACAAAGGATTAAATAAAAGGCATCATTGTAAAGTAATCATCTGCTTTTATGTTTCAATTATCATGACCCAATGGTAGCTGTAATCTGTCTGTACTTATTTTATATATTTCGCACAAATGATTAAACTTATTCTGAACCAAGCCAAAATGTTATGGTTGCTCTATCGGTTGTACTCACTTGTGCACTTTTTCACTGGCCTCTCTTTCAGACTCCCGTGTCACTCGGAGTTGAGTCTGAGTGCTTTGTAGCTCTGAGGTGAGCTGCTGCACACGGCTCAGCGGATTCTGTGACTGGGGTGTGCTGTTGTCCTTAGCACAGGTGGGAGAGGACAAGCTAGGTGTCTCCTTCTTACTAGACTCATCTGTTCGGTCCTGCTGTGCGCTGAAACAAAAATCAAGCTCTAATGTAGAAGAATCATACTGATGCTTTAGAATATTCATTATTCATCTATAACTTTCTGAAACACTTAGGATGCTGATAATCAGAGAAAAAAGTAACCAGACAGGGCTCATTATCAAACACTATGTACTTATTAAAACACTGGAATCTGTTGTACCAGCCATTGAAGTACAGTAGTTAGAGACAGTCAGGACAGACAGAGTGGAAATATACACACACAAACTGTTACAGGCAATGTTTTCATCCAAATACATGTCTACCAGTAGAGTGCTACACTATATTTTCAAAAAATATCATAAAATAAGCACTGTTACATTTATTTTTCTGTGCACCAAAGGGTTTGCCTATTGCATTCTTCACAGTAGCACATATTCCAGTGGCCAATACCATACTAAGGTTCCTTACACAAACACACAACTTGACCCATACAGTGAGATCATGCTCCTAGTTTATCTGCAGGTGAGAAATGGTAACTCTGCATAAACACTGTGAGCCAACTGACATATCTAATATTGAAACAGAAGGTCGGTACATGAGACAATATCTGGGGGTAATAATGCAGCAGAATGGCAAAGGAATACATTATAGTTTAGCCTGCATCACTGTGCTAAAGCACTCACACTCCGAATTTCACATAGGCAATTGTGAATGAGCTATGAGGAAAAGAGAGAGGGAGGGAGAGAGGGAGAGAGAGAGAGAGAGAGATAGAAAAATTGGCCTAGCTGACATAGCAATTCATTTTATATGAGGCTTTCTCAGGGAAAACATACCAACTTCGTGCTTGGACAGAGACTAATAATAGTCCATAAAACAGCTAAAACCCTTTGGACTAGGTACATTCTCCCTGCATTAAAAGGCACTAATCGTCCCTCAGTTGTTTGGAATAAATAACCGAAATGCAAGGAGTAATTCAAAGGAAAAGATCATGCATAAAATAAGATGAATAGACTGCTTATTTCACGTCAGGTATATAAAGAACACGTGGTACCCCTGTCTGTTACAGGTCTTAGAGGTCTTTTATTATGCGTTATACGTCAATAATAACCTGGGCAGGTGGAAGACCTAAAACAAACAAAAAAAACATCATCATATAATACACCTAATAATGGGTGACAGTCAGACAACAATATGACCTAAACCTTTCTTTTCTGCTTCTACTACAGAGGAGGGCTGCTTGTGGTTTTCCTGGCAGAATGAAGCAGGATTGATTGCCACAGATCTGTGTCATTTAGCCTCGACATTGTGTGTGTTTTTGCCTTAATGTCATATTACTCATTCTGTCCTCTTGTCCTTCTAATTAGTTTCAGAGAGGTTTCCATGTCATGCTTCTCCTTTCCTTTTTTTTTTTTCAAAGCAAGAGGCAATCAATTCCGATGTGATATTGATAGCCAAGGAAGTGATGTAAAGTTGTGTGCTTTGTTTAATTAAATGCAAACATATTGGGTACGAAGGTCCAATGACAGTGACAAACAAGGGCAAAGAAGCAATGCCTACGATGGATTATCTTATCTTATCCCCCCCCCCCTCTCACCCACAAACATGTACACTCAACTCAGTGTCCTCTTAAATCCAGGCCCCTTTCTGAGTATTTTATGAGAAGCCATTAAATGTAATTAAATAAATAATCCTGAAATGGTCCCAAGTGAACAGTTTCTGTATGTGCTGCTCATTTTGTAGTGCTACTAAACCAGATGAGACCAAAAATAAAAAAGAAAAGAAAAAGCAACTTCTGCACATTTTACATTCATCTTCAAAATAAAGCGTGTTTATTAATCACTAAAGGAAATCTTCAGAACATCTAATAGGATATACAAAAGTCTAAACATGAGGTGGTAAACTGCAAGCAAGTAAAACAAAAAATAGCTTGGGATAGTACACCACATTTCAGTTCCTGGGAAGTAATGTAGAAATCAGCAGGCCAGTTTATACAGCTCCTGTTTTGTTCTTATCTTTGATATGTCATTGTGTGCCTGTCTACACCTGCCTAGGGTTTAATGGCTTGTGTGTGTTGCTGTAGTTTCTATATGGACCAGCAGACATCAGGTCTAGCACTACGTAAAACATTAACCAGAATCATAAGATAACTAATCAAAGGGGCCGGATCCCAATGAACCTGCCTCTATGACTGTGAAAAGAGGTTAAATATTAACACCAGCGCAACATGGTATCAAAGAGGATATGTAAAATAACCTATCAACAAAGATACACCTGCGGCAAACTTCCTACCCCAGAAAGGCAAGTGCAAGAAGAGGGAGAGAGACCTCTTATCCCCAGCAACCTTCACCACAACAACACCTCATTTTCACTCCCTCCTCATCAGGCGTATTTCCCCTCCAACAACTCCTGGATATAAGCTATGAGGTTTTCTCATATAACCAATTTCAACTCACCACCACTACCAGTGGTCTCCTTCCACTATAATACAGCGAGCGAGCGTTTTAGACAGGAAAAAGCAGGGGCACTGCTGTGAGTTTTGAATTAGCGTCCTGGTATTTTTCTCCTTGGTGGAGGTCGCTTGCTGAGATGAATTCTAGAAAATCCACAAAATATATTTTGTTGCACAGAATGGAAAAGAAAGAAAATCCAGACATATACTGAGACCCAAATTCTGTTTTTGTACCATGTCTCTGGCATACACAAAATGAAAATACTTCCCTTAGCAAAACTACCAAGTCTAGCAAAGCAGGTTGGTGTGTAATGATGTGTGAACACTATGCCATGTGTTTGAGTATTCTTAGATCCTTTCTTGAGATTAAGCATTCCTTTCAAATGGGGACATTAAAATAGATGTCTCTGTCTAATGCGTAATAAAAAAAAAAAGGCCCAAAATACAGAATCTGTGAGGTGGCCAAATAATTCTAATGCCACAGTGTGTATGTAATTGAGTCAGCTGAGCTAAGGTGCTGACAGGGAGGTGTGTTGCCCTCAGTGATGATGACTGATCTCAGGGGAGATGGACCGTATGGGGACCAGGGTGTTAATCCATGTCCAGCCCAGCTCTGACTCTCTCTGCTCCTGGATTACACTCAAACAAAGCACCTTATATTTACATAAAGCTTGACCTCCTCAACACAGCATGTCCAGTGACAATGCTTTAAACCAAACTGGCTGCACAAAATCACCTCAATGTTGTTCCTAACAGTAGAGTTTTGGGTAAAACGGATTGAGGTGCCAAAGCCCAAGGTTCACAGCACTGACATTCCATCTTGCGAGCACTCATCTATTCGCTGGCCTTTCATCTGACTTGGACTGTCTGTTATCCTAAAAGGCACAATGGAGCTGGCCAGGCAATCCTGAGAGCAAACATATCTTCTGGCCTTTGTTAGGTTTGGAGAATTCTCCCATTAAAAGGTCCAGCCCCAAAGCCACATTGATAGGGAGAGGGAGCAGGATTGAACCCCGCCTCACACAATACAGATTGTGTGGGTGAATACAATGTCTGCCTTCTCATCTTCTTAGCACTGATGGCAAACGGGAACTGCTAGAGGGTGTGCTTTAAGTGCCATGAGCAGTCACATCTTTGCAAATGCATACACGGGAGGGGGGGGGGGACTAAACAAAAAAGGATCCTTGACTTACAGGATACAGCTTCCCAAACCAGAAGGACCAGTTTATGAGCCAAATGTCTTTATCATTTTCAGACTTCAACTGACTGAAAGATTAAAAAAACAACAACAACAAAGTATATGACTCCTGTACTTATCGATTAAAGGCTAGACATGTGGGAATCTACGGAAGTCAATGTACAGTAGCGCTTAATTCTGTCTCAGACATTTACTTCTGTGCAAAAGTCTCAAAGTACTTAGACATAGTGAATCGGTGCCAAAACAATCTGAGAAAAGGAGCTAGTGGTCAATGCCTTACAAAGTTCCAGAGTAAAGCAATAATAATCCCTGCCCTTTAAATCTCCACAGTCTGCAAAATAACATGGGAAAGCATCGCAATGGAAGCAAAATTGATCAGCACATCTTCAAATGCACTTCACTCATTCGAATAGTGAATTTCCATGGCAATGATTAACCTTACCTATTTTCAGATTCTTTTCACACCAAGGCACACATTGATTATGAAAGCTAGTTTTAGTATGTATTATCTGTTTTTAGACTGTGCTGCTGAGCGGGCTCAATAAATGTTTCTTGCCTGCTTTAATAAGACGATTGGTGATGATAGGAGTTGGCATATAGAGTTCTTTATTAAGAAGTTAAAATGGAGAGCACTTCATGGGCAAACTCTTTCAGAGAGGGTCAAAAACCGAGGGAGGGCAAAAGAATGAGCTGGCAGCAGAGAGAGAGAGAGAGAGAGAGAGAGAGAGAGAGAGAGAGAGAGAGAGAGAGAGACTGCACAAGGGACAGCGAACAAACAAAAATCCAAAATAAAAGCAAAGTGTACAACAATGGGAACTCACTAGTATATGTAGTTTGATATACACTACCGTTCAAAAGTTTTAGATCACTTTCTAACTCCATGATTGTTCCTGATTTTTATTTCTTTCTACATTGTAAAGGAATGCTGAAGGCGTCCAAAAAATGCATTAATCTCCTTTGAACAGTTGATATTGAGATGTTTCTGCTACTTCTGCTCTGTAAAGACTTCATAACGCTTCTAATCTGAGTTGCTGTTAATTGGTCATTTCTCAGGCTGATAACTCTAAATGAACTTCTCGTCTGCAGCAGAGGTAGGTTTTGGTCTCACCCTCCTGGGATGGTCTTCAGTTTCATTATGGTACTTGACGGATTTTGCAAATGCACTTGACAATACTGTTCTTGCAAGAACTATTACAGAAAAGCTGACCTCTGTGTCTTAAAATAACAACTAACAGTTGTTTTTGTTGTTGGTACGTAATTACCTAATCACATGTGTTATTTTATAGTTTTGAAATTCCCAGTATTGTTGTAGAATGTAGAAAATAAATCACTAAACAAAAACAAAGAAATTTGCAAGTGACCCCAAAATTTTGAACGGTAGTGTATGTGTTTTTCTTTAAGTATTATATTCTGTTGATCTGATTTTAAAATCCATAGTGTTAGAAACTCTATTTAGACTGAAAAAAAAACAACACAGACATTACAAAGTACTTTGGTTAAGCTTGGCTTTTATCTTATAACTTGTGTTTGTGGAATTAGCTCAGGTCTGCCAGATAACTAATGCAAACCTGGGCATGAAGTAAAGAAAGCATGCTTGTCCCGTGTGTTTGCTGTATTAGAACTGTAATGTGTGTGTGTGTGTGTGTGTGTGTGTGTGTGTGTGTGTGTGTGTGTGGGAGTGGGGGATGATTGCGTATGTGTGGTGAGGATGGATGACCCACCTGTGGCACCTGCGCAGGGCCTGGAGCTCCTCCTCAAGTTTGTGCCCAAGTTCCACTGCCATATCCCTCTCTCTCTGCACAGCCTCCAGCTCTGCCTGAATCTACACATAGAGCAGTGCGTGTTTGTTTTAAAACTATGCACAGGAATATCACAGTAATGACATTATGAGAAATTTACAAGTAAGCTAGTTATAAAATGATGAAGTGACAAGTCTTATTATTTACACCAGTTCGATGTGTGATTGAAAATTAAATCTGTTTCTTTTAAGCAACGTCAGTGTTGATAATGCTGCTTTATGGAGTGTAATTCGATTACTCTCTTATCTCAACTGCCAATTTTAATTGCTCATTGAGAATTGACAGTGGAACTCAGCTGTGCTACCTCAGCTGCCAAGCTCTTTCCCCATGTATCTCACACACACACACACTCTCTCTATCGCTCTCATTCATTCTCTTCCTCTCATTCGCACACGGTGAGGAACTCACTCTATTGTCTTCCCATTCAGCACCTACTCAGAGACAGCATGTTGGGTGACACAGGCTGCAGGGGAGGCTGGGTAAACACTGTCCCCTGCTTAAACCTGACCAGTACTAAAGCTCCTGCTAATGACCAGCCGTTGAAACAGATCCATTGTTGGTCTCACCCTCCCAACAGCTGGGAGCGTAGGAACAGACAATGGAGGCTGTCTAAACAAACACAACAACCTGCCCTACTGTAAATGCCTGCGATTGACTATCTCTATGATGAGAGGAAGAGAGGGAGGGGAGTAAAAGAAAGGAAGATACAGCGCTTGAGACAAATGAAGTCGAAGGGGTCAAGAATACAAAAAAAAAAAAAGCACTCAGAAAGGCTCTGTTGCTGAATAACAGTGTTGTAAATGCGTTTTATTGTTTTGGTGAGAGTTAAGAGTGTAGAGTTGAGAGAGAAATTTCCCCTGTGTTATAGAATAGGTGAATGGGATTTTCTGTGCCTTATCTTCAGACTAAAGGAGGACTGTATTACTCTGCACACTTGGAGTGACAACACACTGGGCTTAACCTGCAATCCTATTGCGTACAGACTTCCCCATCAGGATTTCAGCATTGAAATAATTATAGTCAATGTTTAAAAGCCTTAGCTTGTGCTGTAGTTCACCAAAGCATTTTATTTACGAAAAAAAACCATGGCATAACATTGGTATAAAACGTTTAATAAAAAAATTTATTAATACCATATACTAGAAACTTTTGGAAAATAAAACCTGGGAGTGTAATTGTAAAGATTTTTTGTACCGAAGGAAACGTGTGTTGTGGAGTTGCAGAACGATTGCTGTATGGTGAGCGCTACAAACACAGCTTTCTGCAGCTTCTGCCACTGCAGCCCAATCATTCTAATTACTGTAGTGCAGGTCTCAAAAGTCAAAGAGAACATCAAAAAGACGCTAACCTCTAAAGTCAATATGTACTTTTCTCCAACAGGGAGCGGAGCTCAACTTCAAAGCCGGATTCTTTTAATCATATGTATTTTATCAGCATTCATTATAATATTATCCAAATGAGGTCCACAGAGTGGTGTTTTAACCTGGAGAGATTACTCTGTGTAAAGGAGAGTGGCTGCCTTGACCTTTAGGAGAGACTGCTGGGTAGGGCAGTGCTGGGCAGAGCATGGCCTTTCGGCCCCAGTGGGGAGAGTCAGCAGTGACACACACACACACACACACACACACACACACACACACACACACACACACACACACACACACACACACACACACACACACACACACACACACACACACACACACACACACAATGTATGCTGCACTCTGACAGCTAACTGGCTTCATTGCTTATTTACTAATCAATCATCTCATTAGATTTCTGCATCGCAGTTTGAAAACATTCACTCTACATTTATTTTAAAATCCACAACACTTAATAAAGACAGAATCACCTGATAAAGAGAATTCCCTCACTGAGACAAGAAAGGCTTCTTAGTTGTCAGCGCCAGCATACAGAAGAGCTGGCATACCTGGTCTAATACTCGTGTATTAGTTACTCCACAGGAATGTGCACAGACCCTGTGATGTGCCTGTTGCTCTAAATATGAACCTCTCAATTCTCAAGATCACCCATCAGCATGAACCTGGATAGTGTCAAATATAATAAATGAACTAACCACAAGTTCAATTTAAAGTTAAAAAATGTCTTCAAATTTAAAATATTAATAAAAAAAATACACTGTTAGTTTTATACATTACAGTATTATGTTATATGATTTTGCATTTTGAGTTTAACACTGCCATCTTTCAATCTGACTGTAAAAAATGTGTACCTGTATGATCACACATTCATCATGATACAGATTTTCATTTAATTACATGTTACAGACAACAGAAGGTATATTAAGAGTTTCAGGAACATTAAAAAAACAAAAAGCAAACTCTGAACTCAGATGATTATGTGTTGACATTGTGGACATTATTCATTCATTCATTTTCTACATGGTTTATCCTGTACAGGGTGATGGAGGCCTGGAGCCTATCCCAGGAGACTTTGGGCACAAGTACACACAAACCGAAGTACACAGAGAAAACCCACCAAGCACATGTAAGAGAACATGTAAATTTCTTGTTTCATATGGTACAAGTTAGCGTTCGTTATAGTTGCCCATTTATTACCCAGCTAGTTAAGACTGGTCCATGTGACAACCCCCCTACCCCTACACGTGCACACTGCTGGGCCAAAGGCTGGTCAGAGATCAGATGGAAAATAAGGGCACGTATTAATCTCTGAAGGATATACTAAAGATCCCTGTCCCATTAAAAGCATCTTATACAGTGGTGTGAAAAACTATTTGCCCCCCTCCTGATTTCTTATTATTTTGCATGTTTGTCACACAAAATGTTTCTGATCATCAAACACATTTAACTATTAGTCAAAGATAACACAAGTAAACACAAAATGCAGTTTAAAAAAAAAAAATCCAAACCTACATGGCCCTGTGTGAAAAAGTAATTGCCCCCTGAACCTAATAACTGGTTGGGCCACCCTTAGCAGCAATAACTGCAATCAAGCGTTTGCGATAACTTGCAACGAGTCTTTTACAGCGCTCTGGAGGAATTTTGGCCCACTCATCTTTGCAGAATTGTTGTAATTCAGCTTTATTTGAGGGTCTTCTAGCATGAACCGCCTTTTTAAGGTCATGCCACAACATCTCAATAGGATTCAGGTCAGGACTTTGACTAGGCCACTCCAAAGTCTTCATTTTGTTTTTCTTCAGCCATTCAGAGTTGGATTTGCTGGTGTGTTTTGGGTCATTGTCCTGCTGCAGCACCCAAGATCGCTTCAGCTTGAGTTGACGAACAGATGGCCGGACATTCTCCTTCAGGATTTTTTGGTAGACAGTAGAATTCATGGTTCCATCTATCACAGCAAGCCTTCCAGGTCCTGAAGCAGCAAAACAACCCCACACCACCACACTACCACCACCATATTTTACTGTTGGTATGATGTTCTTTTTCTGAAATGCTGTGTTACTTTTACGCCAGATGTAACGGGACACGCACCTTCCAAAAAGTTCAACTTTTGTCTCGTCGGTCCACAAGATATTTTCCCAAAAGTCTTGGCAATCATTGAGATGTTTCGTTAGCAAAATTGAGACAAGCCTTAATGTTCTTTTTGCTTAAAAGTGGTTTGCGCCTTGGAAATCTGCCATGCAGGCCATTTTTGCCCCGTCTCTTTCTTATGGTGGAGTCGTGAACACTGACCTTAATTGAGGCAAGTGAGGCCTGCAGTTCTTTAGATGTTGTCCTGGGGTCTTTTGTGGCCTCTCGGATGAGTTGTCTCTGCGCTCTTGGGGTAATTTTGGTCGGCCGGCCACTCCTGGGAAGGTTCACCACTGTTCCATGTTTTTGCCATTTGTGGATAATGGCTCTCACTGTGGTTCGCTGGAGTCCCAAAGCTTTAGAAATGGCTTTATAACCTTTACCAGACTGATAGATCTCAATTACTTTTGTTCTCATTTGTTCCTGAATTTCTTTGGATCTTGGCATGATGTCTAGCTTTTGAGGTGCTTTTGGTCTACTTCTCTGTGTCAGGTAGCTCCTATTTAAGTGATTTCTTGATTGAAACAGGTGTGGCAGTTATCAGGCCTGGGGGTGACTACAGAAATTGAACTCAGGTGTGATAAACCACAGTTAAGTTATTTTTTAACAAAGGGGGCAATCACTTTTTCACACAGGGCCATGTAGATTTGGAGTTTTTTTTCCTCCCTTAATAACGTAAACCTTCATTTAAAAACTGCATTTTGTGTTCAATTATGTTATCTTTGACTAATAGTTAACGGTTATTGATGACCAGAAACATTTAAGTGTGACAAACATGCAAAAGAATAAGAAATCATGAAGGGGGCAAATAGTTTTTCACACCACTGTATGCACAAGTGTCCTTTAATGTAAAAAGAATCTAAATATTTGCTTGAAACAGCTGCTAAAAGTCTGCTAAAGTCTTATTAGTGGTCTTACAATTTAAATAACGCTATTTAAAAGAATACAATTTAAATTGGAGTTCTGGATCTCTGAGGGGTCAGAGGAAGCAGCAATAGTGGTTTAGTGTGTTAGCAGCTTGGAAACCCGGGACAAGGTTGTGTGATCACTGTGTGGCCGTCACTGCTCTGAGAGAAAAGCTGCAGAGCAAACACAGGTGGTTCAGGGCAAGGGCAAAGCCCTCAACAACAGCCTGCTTCTACTGACCTCCGCATCCACTTCAAGCCCATTCTCAACCCCCACAACGGCACTCCACCCTACGCATTTAGAGCTCCCTTAAACCTCTCTCTCACAGACACGCACGCACGCACGCACTTTATATCCATTTGGTAAAGGTCTCCGAAATGGCTGCTGAACAGGTTCTTGCAAAGGTAAAGCACAGATGAAACAGGAGATAAGTGAGCGAATAGCCTCAGGTTTTCTCCAACTGAAACTCAAAGTGACAATTTCTTGGCCAGTAACCTGCTTACTTTGCGAAATATAGTATAATAATATCCTGCTGTCTGAGAAGTTTCTTTTTCCTTGTTCCATAATTACCAAAAAAAAGAAAGAAAAAAAAAATACAGTTAACAGTGTTAACCATATGAGTGACAGTTTAAAACCTACCTCTTAATATTCATCCTGAATAAATCTCTTAAAGCTTATGTGCTCCAAATTTGATATAAAGATTTTTGAATAGGGGTTTTGTACAACATTTTCTATGCTACTCTGATTTAAAAAAAAAAATTTTTAAAGTAAAATGTCAGTCGATAAGCAGAAGTCCTGCTCATTTTTAAATTGTTTTGTGGATATGTTCCTAGCACTGTTGAGTAATTTTTCGACAGCTGTTCCCATTTCATTTTAAATTAAAACCCCGCTCTGTAATCCCAAGAGTGAATCTGTAATTAAGGGGATTTAAAGAAAAACCAAGTGCTACATTAATAACAAAATTTAATATATTTCCAAATAATCCATTCTTCTACCCACCGTAATTGTAAATCAGAACATACAGTCCTTGGAAAGCTTTGACCAAAGACTCAAACTGGACTTTTTCCATGATACAGATTTTCATTTATGCTTAGTAATTTAGTAATCACTACTATTCTAATAAAAATTCTGGAAAAAAATAAAATAAAATCAAAAGTGTGATTTTAATTGACTAATACCATTACATTGTCAGGAGGATGGACAACATGCATTCAATTTACAATTCAAATGATTGTCTATTTACCAAACAACATAATCTACAGATTAAAATACAGTTATTCATATGTAAACACAATGATTTGAATACATGAAAAAAAAATACACCATAAATAATGTCTATGACACATTATTAAATCAATACTATTACAGTATCAAAATAAAACTCAATACATAGGTGAAACAACTAACAGTCTAAAAGTCTATTTAACATATGTACAAGGAGGAGTTAAAGTGAAATGGGTGTACACGGGGCATTGGCCCAGGTCATGGCCCTGACACTGCTCCCCTGGTGAAATGTCCTCTCTCACTCTCTCAGCGTGTGTTTACTCAGCTCTATCTAATGACGGCCCTTTTACAGCACTCTGCATTTAACTCAAGGGCTCCGGCTGCATCAGATAAATACAGCAAATCAAACAGGGCTGTGTTTGCCCTACTCCTCCCTGACAGACACGGAGCGAGGCACTGAGCGTCCCTGTCACCTTAAAACCGTAGGTAACACCACCTCTATGGTCCAGCTCTATATCAATACAAGTTAATAAATGATGGGTCTGATTAGTTAATGGGCTGATGATTGAAGGTAGTCTGTGTAGGGGGTTAATCTGGGTTGAAGGTGCATTTTTAAGCATATAGAGTGCAGGTGTCATTAGTTGTGGATGTTTATGTTTATTTATTTATTTATTTTTACCTTGTGCACTCGTTCCTGATTATTTGTCATGTTCAAGTGGTAGGTGTTGTTGGTCTGGCTCATCTCTTTGGTGTGAAGAACTTCTTGCTCCAGACGCTTGCACTGCAGAGAGGAAGATTACAGACTAATGATTGTAATAACTGAACCAGGCAATCAGAACAACTTGCACAGAGGGAGGAAAAAAAGCAGCAATTCTCCTTCTCTGATGATATTTCTTCATTACATTATCTCAACAATTTTCTTCATTCAGGCTGAAACTTCTTTCTGGACCGGTCAAAGACCCATACATGCATGCATGGACAAAGAAAATGTCAAACTCAATGCATTGTTCATGTTTATTCAAGATCTGGCCTTTTTATTTACCCACTGTTTGTATTTTGAGTAAAATAAATAAACTTTGCACCCTGTACACAATTTATACGCCATTATTATTTAACATACAGAGCTGAACTAATATTTACAATGTGCCTTGCAGTCTCAGTAAGAGCATGTTGCAGTGAAACAGCGTGTAACTAAAGCTGTTCAATGAGAGGTGAAATCTCAGCAGGATACTAGCCCTCAGACTTAGTTGTTATTACATTTACTGTAAAGCACACACCACTGATATTACTCTCTCTGTATGTAATCCTTAGAGAAACACATTCATTTGTTATGTATTTCAAAATAATATTTAAGAAAACGTTTAACGAGAAAATAATCACCATTTACGGTATGGATGTGGTTGGTAAAATATTTAACTACACCATCCATATATTAGCACAGAACAGTTATACATAATGAGCAACAATATTTACCACACGTGAAATTCCAACACAAAACATTATGCTCGATCGGCTCTTTTCTTACACAGCATTAGGATTAAAGCAGCACTGACAGAGACAGACTGACTGAGCAACAGACAGTATAAACACTGTGATGCGACGGCTCCTCGCTGAGTATTATTGTAAGTCTAGTTGTTTTAGACCAATCCATATGTGCTCTTCTCCATGTGCACATACCAAGACCGAAGGACACTTACTAGGAATGTAAACCATCCTTGGTGCCTGACAAGTCCCAGTGTTTCGGCATCCAGCTGCCACAAAGCCCAGTGTCCATGCAAACAAGCCTTTCAGCCACCGAGCCCACTCCCGGCCCTTTCCTCTGCAGACTAAAATAATACCACTGCCAGCCAGACAAAACACACAGCTCCTCTTTAGTGTCAGCCTGAGTTATGGCTCTCAGGGAACAGATGTTTTTTGGGGGAAACGTATTTAAATCAGAATGCACCTCTGTTCTGATGCAAAGACCTATCCTGCTGTTAGCCCCCCAAAAATAGCCATGGTCCAGGGAAATGAGGCATACAAGCAGACACATTAACCATGTTAGGCTCTCGAATTTTTACCTCCATGAATCAGTCAGTCAGTTGTTTCAGAATCAGTGAATTTCACCCTAAAATTGTAGTCAGTATAAGGACATTATATGATAAGATATGATAATCATTATATGATTTCAAGAACATTCAGAATGGCCTAAATCATCTAGAGAGGCGATTTCATTTCCTCTCTTACTTTAACATCAGCACTCCATCAATAGCAGGAGAAATTCAATAAGCGTATCAGGCACAGGGACGTAACGAACCACATCTTATTCTGAGCATTCACTTCAAGGATAGGAGGGAAGTAAGAATAAGATTTATTTCTTCCAACACTTATCCAGCTTTTCATATTCCAGCAGGCCGGAGGGATGCGGCGGCCCTCTGCCTGCTGCCGACAGCTAATCCCTGCGAGATGAAGAGAGGGATGGGAGAAGCGGCAGGGGAGACAGAAATCCTTAAGGATAGAGAGGGGACCCATCTCTGCCTTAGATGGATTAGGCCAGCGTTTGCAACATACTTCTAAAATTGCCCTGTAGATGGGTTTTGGCCTTGCAGAAAAATCAGGATGCAATTTCACAGAAATCTCAAAAAGGTTGGGGGATTGCACTAATAAAGTGGTAGGTTTTGGATGAAGTTAGACAGGTTACACATTGCCTTGCATTTGCACTAGAAAGGTTAACCCTGCTTAGTCAGTCCACTATTTTCTCCAAGTTCTATTTCATTCCATGTACTGGCACTCATAATATGAGGTTCACTTATCCCTAAATGCAGTATGAAACTGTTTTTATAAAAGCATAAATCCACCCTGTATGTAGAATGTAGTGACTTTATGCTAAAAAACTGGATATGGAGAAATAGCAGTGAAGTTTAAAAGAGTTTGGTCTATATACATTTTTTAAATAGTTTTCTGACGTGCCAGACTCCGTAATCATCCATATGCAAGTTTCTATAAACAGCAAGTGGATGCATGGTAAAACAGAGATGGCTTTTCTTTAGTGGAAGTGTCAAAGCAGCACAGCATTAGACTCAGCCTGTTGTGTTGTCTTCCTTCTCCATGTGTTATATGCCTGTCTTTCTGTGTTGTATCCAGGCAGGTTTTCCACTGGGAATTCTCCAGAAAACACCCAATAATAAAACATTCCTTGAAGCAGAAGAACAGAGGAAATGGTTTGTAACCAATTACACAGATTAATGTATTAACCATGATGAGATTTTTTTCATGTTGGTTTAAACTATTATAATAATTTAGTGAAATAAATAAGAGAATCAGTATATTCAGGTACTCAGCTCACCTCATTTTAGGGCACTTAATTTTGCTGAACTTAGACCTGACCAACAGAGGCAACCCCATATCATAACACTATTCCTACAGGCTTGTAAAATATACACTAGGCATGATGGGCACACATCACTTCATCCGCCTCTCTTCTTACCCTGACGTACCCATCACTCTGGAACTTTTTCAACTTTTCCAATTTTGGAACAACAGTCCATGCCTTATGCTCCTTAGTAAATTTAAGCCTTTTTTCTGATTAGCCTCACTAGTTTTTTTTATGGGTACACAACAGTTTGGTCCCAATCAATCAAGTTCACTTCACATTGTGCATGTGGAAATGCTCTTACGTTCTTTGTTCAATATAGATGTGAGTTGTTTTGATTTCATGTGTTTAAGTGATACTGTATCCCATCACACATGTTCAGAATGTTTTTCCGACCACAATTCTTCCTTGAAGATGATGGTTCTCCTCTATCCTTCCAGGTTCTAATTCTACGTTTTAATAGTTCTTATCTCAATTTTAGCTGTTTTCTTTGCTTGATGCAGGCCAATAATTTTACCCTCATTTTTTCCCACCTAATTGCTTGGTTAAATCCAGGTGTAAATTTTTGAGTGGGCAGCATACCTCTTATTCCCCCACCCCATAAAAAACACTCTTTCACAATTTGAGATCATAACACTGCCTCCAGAGGATTGTACAGCACTATGCATGATGGGTGCATCACTTAATTTGATTTCACAATTTATTTTATTCTGCAAATTCACTAAGAATTTAAGTTAAAAAGAAAAATTATATATTATTGTGTGACCACATTTCCTCAGCATTATCTTTCCAGGTGTTAATTATGCACTAGATACGTAATTCCTAATCCAATTTTAGACATTTTATTTCTGTTGAGTTCTTGACTTTGCTTGTTGTCAGACAATAATTTGACTCTTCTGAAACACCTTTTTATTTATTATTATTATTTTTTAATATATTAATAATAATCATGTTATAGGCACTGGGCAATCTTAATGATTACAGCTGATCATAAATAGGACAAATTCAGGTGAGATTATCCACTCGATCAACAATCAAACAACAGTCTTGACAGTCAAACTGTCATTGAGAATTTCAAATCACAAATTACAAGTTGCCATCTCTTTGTACATTTTTGTACAAGGGGAATACTTAATGAACACTCCATTACATTATGACTTATGAGTAACTTTTCAAAATAATAGAGGCTGTCCAAAAACAGATACTATCTATCTTCCCACCTCTCCAACAAAGGAGGGTACTGTTTAGTACTCTTTCTTCTAAGACTGCAAGATAATAGTGATAGTGACCTTTATTAAACACTCACAAGAATCAATGTTTACTGTCTCTTAAAAATAATCTAATGGAAAAATCAAGACATTAAGCATCAGAAGAAATGAGTCTGATTATCCAAACAATAAAATGTAATTTTATATGGCATTATATAATACGGCCAATAACCAACCTAGAATTGCGAACAAATACACTGGCCCACGTCTGAACTTTGCAATGAAGTAAAATATCTGGATGTCAATATTTGGCTACGTGCTTGTTTGTTTTCATTTGATTGAAATATGTGTGTACGAATGGTATATCAAATATTTGAGGTTATCCAGCAATATTTGTCACTACATGTGAATTAGGTGCTTGCAGTGTTGATTCTTAAATCAGGGCCAGATGAGTGAATAAACGTCATAGGCACTATAACTGTTTGTGCTATAATAGACTAGTTATCAAAAGGTATCTTACAAAGGTGATAAAATGCAGTAGGAATAGTAAATAGTCAATATTTATATAAAGGTGTTTGATCATCTTCTGTGGTTGAAAGGTTGCAGGGTTAGTACATGACAAGTGTGTGTGAAGTCTTGGGAACTGAAGTGTGTTAAGGCTGACCCTGACTGGAGCGTGAGGTGTGGGTTGACTGCGATACCGATTCCTACCTTGGTTAAGGCATTGTCTCGCTCTTCTATGACAGCTTTCATCTCCTCAGAGGTGATCTTGGAGCGGCGCTCCCTAGCCCTCTGAATGCGCTCCATGATAGCCATGCCACTTTGCTCAATGCTCAAGGCAGAATCCGCACTGCTCACCCTGTTCAGCAACTCCTCAAGGTCCTAACACATGCACATAGACACGCATACACACATATACCTTATCCATGAGAGGACCTTTAATTAACATAACTGTTAAAGTAGCTAATTATATTGTGAAACATCTAATTCTAATCCTAACCTCAGTAACCAAATGAAAATGAAAAACTGTTGTTTGTATTAGTTTTTAAATAAAACATCTAGTTTTTGTAAAATTGCCAAAACCAACTGCCCCCAAAAGGTTTCCAACACATACGCACTTGATTAATTCACAAAAGGAGACAAACTTCACAGTAGGGCAAAAAATATATTTATTCATTTGTAGGGTTATATTGGGTAGAGCAAAATAAAAGACAGAGATCATGTTCATGTTTATTCTACGCTAACAATAGTCATTGATTCTTATTAAAAGGTTTCTTATGTATAACTTTAAACAAAGAATTACATTTAAATTTGATTTCAGCTTTCTAAGCAGCGTTTCCAATCCTTTGTTTCTTAAGGTTGTTTTCTCATATAAGACAATCTCACTATAATGGTAGAGAGAAAAATTGTAAGACCACATG
This sequence comes from Channallabes apus, assembly GCA_030522415.1. Taxonomy (NCBI): domain Eukaryota; kingdom Metazoa; phylum Chordata; class Actinopteri; order Siluriformes; family Clariidae; genus Channallabes; species Channallabes apus. The sequence continues at coordinate 20,846,223 of CM060116.1, forward strand.
AAATTCTCCAAAGGGCTTACCATGTCAGTTTCTTCTGGGTTAATATTCTCCAGCCTGGAGAAGAAGGGTGCAAGGCAGGGAGGGGGGAGATAGGAGTGAGAGAAAGACAGAAATGAAATGTAGTGAGCTTCCATCAGTTTCCTTTCCTGCACTTGGCAAAATGAGATCACTTCCTAAAGCCAGTAATTGCATTCTGTTGGTTTTTCTGTGTGGTGCAGAAGACATTCCGGCATATTAAAAGTGCCACCAGCCCCTGCTATTATTTCACAATAATGCCCATTCTGCTCAGCACAGACAGTGAACTGTTAAGATATTAATGTTTACTACACTATATGACCACAGGGATCAAATGTTCATATGTGCAGAAAGGAAGTCGAGACGCATTAGGACTGAACTATTTAGAACCTTCTGGTACAGAGCAAAGACGATGTTAATTATGAAGCCCAGGGCCTACTAAATCACAACTTTCAAATATTGATTTATCTCCTATGTTTATGAGATGCCCGGTGTGCAACCTACAGCACTACTAGAATACAAGCCCCAGTCATTTTTTGCACCTATTTCAATGTAATATAAGCATTTCTTTAACATGCATCAACTAAGAAATACATATAAAGGAAACATCAAGATTATGTCTGCTTTCAAAACATAATAAATTTCCTAAGAAACTGCAGTAATCCTCCTGGTTAGGTGGTTCTCTCCTTTGAGAGTAAATCGGATTGTTCCAGACCTTCACTGGCAGAAAAACAACAACCACTCATATCATTTACAAAGGCATTACACGGATCACCTCCCATTATAAAGGTACATACTCATTCACACGCGGACCCTGCAGTGACCTATGAAAATAAGATTTTAAAATGTGCCTTCCCATTCCCATTCTCAAAGATTACCAGTGATAATGGGATTCTACATGCTTGGCTATCAATTACCATTTCTAGAGGGAGGCCGATATGGGCACTGCAATTCTGCTTTGAGAAAGATGTTTGCATAATTAGATTTTGAAGCGTGCTCAGGTGTTTAAAGGAATGACAGAAAAAAGCATTTTATGCTACTCAATTACTGCTGCCTAGTTGAGTGACATGAGGAATCATTATGGAATCATCATTAAATCATGAGTGTGGGTGATGTATTAAGTAGTATACAATTAATATGTAAAAGCAGGGCAGAAGAAAAAAAAATACTTACCTGTAGGTATGGGGTGGAATATACCTACTGAGCATGCCAATCATATAACCCCCGAAGTAAAATTATAATTACTTCCAAGTGATTAGATTATATTTAGTACTCTCTCTTATCTATCGCTATCGCTTACAGGTGCATAAATCATCTTTAAGCAACGGTCCCACTATTTAAGAACAGCATTCTCACCCAATAACTACCTGCACCTGCAAACTAGACAAACAGATAAAGATCATCACATTAATTAGGGCAGTCAAGGCAGGGTGTTAACGGTAAATATCTGCTGAGCTGAAGGACTTGATTGATTTCCTATGCAGTGCAACTTTTGACTGACAAGCCAGCACCAGGGTGAAGGGACTCTTATGAAATGTCACACCAGTCTGATATATTTCCAAACCAGTCGATATTGGATTTTTCTCTCTTCACCCTTCTCAACCCTGAGCCCATTCATCCAGCTTGTCCTGCAACAGCAGGAACAAAGCAGTCTCCCATAGGGCTAACAAGTAAACCCACACCCTGGGTGCAGTTCACAAAGCCCTAAAGCGCCAGTACAAAAGGCCTGAAAATTTTAGATTGGTTTGTAACACGGGGTTGAAGTTAAAGGCATAATGGAAATCCTCTTGTACATTTTATAGCTGCTTCTGGGGCTTTTCCATTACTCACCTATCTTAATATAAGGCTAAATAAAAAGCCAATCAGTAGTTTAATAGGACAATATAACCTCAATTTGTTTTATATATTCGAAAATATTTCCCTAATGAAAATTGTTGCTTCATAAGTGAATCAGGAAACTGCATGGATGCTAGTCCTCTTTGGAGACTCAACAGGCTGAGAAGACTATTTAAATATGGGGAAATACATACTGAACCTTGATGTCCTCCAGGAAGAATCTAAAGTGACTAAATGGCTTGCATGAATCAAGATAATATAAGAACATACTCAAGTGCTGTCTCTTGAAGCTTCTTGGCTCGGAGAAGAGCCTCATCCCGCTCCTCATTAGCTAGCCGCAGTCTGGCCATGACAGCCTGGTCCCTCTCCCTCTGAGCTTTATAAATCTCCTCAACTAATGCTAAGAGAGATTGAGACAGAAAGAAGTCAGACAAGGGGAGAGAGAGAGTGAGAGAGAGAGAGAGAGAGAGAGAGAGTATAAGAGTGAGATGGGTGGTTATTACTTTTGTATTGCCAAAACCAGCGTTTCAGCTGCACAATAACAAGGCTAAGCTCCTCGGGAAAAAGGTTATTGCTACTGAAACACTGTGGCAAAGGTATTAATAACTATAAGTGAGCCTCATTTCGAGATGGCTGCCTCTGCTCAGGTTTGACACACGTGTGCCCAGAGTAATAAAAACAGCAGCTGTGATGTACCTTCGCAGTCAGAGTCATGTCCAGGAATGGCATTCTATAAGGAAAATTTCAGCATCAAAACACCCTGGTTTACCACTACTTTAAAAGGGGGAGCAAGCAATTACACATGGCTCATGTCAAGAACCATCTCATACTACTCATACACAGGAGAGATGTACGGTTTGTGAGCAGAGGGCCTCAGGCTGGTACATTGAGAAATACATGGAAAGCAATTCGTGTGCCGAAAAATTTTTATTTCAAAAGTAAACTTGTATTCAGGACTCCTTATATTTAACTTATCTAATTATATAGAATTAATACATTTGACCTAACCCTAATGTCTGAACTGTCTATTTTCTTAAAAAAAGGTTTACTGTATATTATATAAAAATATTATGTCTATCTATTGCCGAATTTAAGGTCTAAGAACAAGCATAAATCATGCTTTGTGCCATCACATTATCTTTAACATGCTTTTAAAGCTCACTGAAAGTAGCACTGACACCCATTAACATCTAATTCCCCTCTTTGTGCTGGCTTAATGATAAACAGGCAGCCTCCAGCTAAGTCAAGCCAAAGTTCAGTTCAAGTAAATCAATATTGCATTTTGGTCGAATTTGCTCTTTAAATTCTGCCTTCATGAGCCATGCAAATGATGTTAAAATTAACTACATGAATGCTCATATGATTAATAAAAAACAATTTGTTGCCTAACGCTCTACATATCTTGTGTTTATTAAAGTCTGATAAACAGCTTTCTGGATGGTTAAAAAGAACAGTTTCAAATAAATGTTTAGCAAAGATAAACAGCAAGAAATTCCATTAAAATAATTTGTGACAATGTGGTCTGATAGCTGTGTGTACGCATAATGAATGAGCAGAAAACGTTCACCTGTTACAGTGAAAGTTTTCTGGTCTCTCTGCCATATTGACAGAACCAGAAATGCAAGAATGCTTGTTTTCCCCTAAATCATATATGCTTAGAAATATCAGACAAAATTAAAACTGAAAAGATGTGTGTGTTTGGAGGTCTGTTGGTAAACACTGTAGTTCTTCAGCTGGGTCAACGTCTCATTCCGCATCACTGCTTTCCTCCATACCTGCAGCCCTCTCACACGCATGGGCCCCAAGTTTCTCTTCCTGAAGCTGGTTATCCAATCGCATGGTCTCAAGCTCCTTCTCCTTCAGGGCTAGCTTGTCCTGAAGCTACACACACAAACACAGACACGCACAGTTACACACACATAGATGCACATGCGCATGCACAGCCGCATACACAGAGACACGCACAGCCGCACACAGAGACACGCACAGCCGCACACAGAGACACACACGGACACACACACACACACACAGCCGCACAGACACACACAGAGACACGCATGCACGGACACGCGCGCCCACACGGACAGACAGACACACACAAACAGACAGACAAAGACAGACAGACACACAGGACTGTCACCTCCATTCCAAAATGGATACAGTATGAAGTAGTGCTTTGGCATGTCTGCCTAATATCTCTTTAACAAAGTGAATCCCATACAACCTTTCAGATTGTTCCTGTTTGCTCTTTGGTAACTGCAGCGCTAGACTTTCTGGCACATTGTTTTTTCGATCACTAATAAAGAGCAACTGCTCTGTAGTGGTGATAAATCTGAATCGTATAGTGATACTTGACAAGTTTCTAAATGATAGATTTAACCTCTGATCTTAAATATTTTCTTCTCAGTTTGTTTTTGTCCCAACTCCACATTTTATACACAAGTGGACGAGCCTGGAGCCCTCAAAGAACTCTCACATCTCTGCCAGTGAAAACACTCTCAGGACATGTTCCTGCCTCCCTGTCAGGAGTCACAGCTACTTGCAAACCCAGGACATCAATTAAAGTTGTGTCAGTGTCTCTCCCCAGACCAGCCCACTATGGGAGATGAGCAGATGAGCAAAGATAGACACGGTGACGGCCGCTGGACACAACAAAGACCAGCATGACACCTGGCAATTCTGGCAAAAATTGCCAGAAAAAAAAAAATCTAATTGTTTGCATGCAGTTAAGTTATCTACAGCTGGAACATTTCCAGGCAATGTGTCAATTATTTTGTATTGTATTTTCTGGTAAGATCCATGTAAGTAGTGATAATATTAGTGTACACTGAAATAGCAATATGTGTGTGCTGTACAACATATATAATGTTTTTCAGTTAATTTCTTAACAAACAGAAGAATATGGCAAAGAAAAAGAAATTGCTTACTGTAGGTTTTATGCTTGCATATTGTACCTACTACTGTCTTTTTTCAAGCTGTCTACATCCTGATCTATAGGCAAACCTTTTTGATGGTCAGTGCAGACAAATGAGGTTAAGTGTGTAAATGCATTGAAAAATCTAAAAATCCAAGTGATTATAAATTGAACGCCCCTTATAAAATCACAATTATGAGAGTAAAAACTCCCTTTATTTCTCTATATAAGCCCCTGCTACACTAATGCACTTATTCCAGGAAGTGCTTGAATACCATCAAGGTAGAAAGTTTTCTCAGTATGCTGGAGCCATCAGAAACCCTGGCATCCTAGGAACTCCTTTAATGGTCCAAACATGTAGCAATGATGTGGCAAACACTGTGCAACAGTCCCTGTAATGTGCAAGTGGTGTTCATAAATGACAGTCTGTACAGTTCCCACAGACAGATGGTGACAAGTTATCTGCTGATTTTCAAGGATCAAGCTTTCCACTCTCTCGATGTTCACGGGAACGATGGCAGTGCGCTCTGAACACCGTCAGTCATTCACAGACGCGCGGCCTTCTTTGAAATGTTTACATCATTCAAATGATTTTACTGCGGGTAAGCATCTCATCACCGTACTGTGCTTGATGTCTTCTAGAAATGTGAATCGATTTTACACATTCATTAAAGAGGAATTTCATGATGAGTACATATTTCTTGAAATCACATAATCACAGTCCAACTTAAGACATCCTTTTATTCTTTAATAAAACATGTCTATTCTGAATGGAAGTGGTGCCTTCCAGGATGATAATATCACAATCAACATGTCACAAGAGTTCACTGTATGAATTGTGAGATGAAGATGAAAATGTTCACCAGACCCTGATGATCTTCACTACCAACTATATCACTAATTTGGGAAATTAGTAATTACAGTAGTAATAGATATTATTTATTTATTTAGTCACTCATCTGTATATAAACGTGTTGCCAAAAAAACAAAAATACGTAAACGGCTTTTAGAAACATTATAAACTCTGTGAATTTACTGTAAAATGCATAGTATTACCTTTTTATTCAGGTCACGGAGCGAGTCCAGCTCCTTCAACAGGAATGAAATGTTCTTCTCTTTATCCAGGAATGGAACTTGCCTTTTGGAGTCATGACAAAGTTTGAGATTCCCATTGCCCTCATCTGTGATTCTTCTGAAAAAGACAACAGTTCATTAGAAACGGTCTTATTAAACTTCCATCCGGGCAACACAAATGAATCAGTCACAGTCTGACATGCAATTATCAAATACACAAGGGATGCAATTTCAAACTTTCAAGAATATTACTGTCTTATTTACTTTCGAGATATTACGCAAATCATACAGTTGACCTTTAAGCTAATATTAAAGTATCACTGTGGTGCATTGGCAGGTAAATTACTTCCCTCTTTTAAACCACAAATTTGATTCCGTTCTTATTAAAAAGATACTGAAAATGCAATGGTTCATATACTGATAAAAAATTTCACTTTGTGGTCTATTTATAACCACCTCACAATGGACATGGACTACTGGAAACATATTTTAGGGACAAACTCTAATGCTGTGTTAATTGTGAAAGGTCAGATAGGTGAAGTAGAGCGCTGGGACAAGATGCACCTTGTTGACAATTCAGGAACAAAAAATTTTTGCATTTACACCTTTCTGAAGACGTCATGATAAGCCAGCGATTACAAAGTATCTTTAATTCTTAAATTTGGTCCCAGTGGTTTAGCTTCACCTATCCATACATTTGCATGCAATAAAAGAATAATATTTTTTTGTTTCTTCCTGCACAGTGTGCTGACCTGGGTCCTGTTGGCTCAGGTGTAATGCAGGGTGATTTGCTGACAGTTACGTAGGCCGTCTCCTCTCTGTCCAGGCTTAGCTGTGAGGGGGATATTTGTGGGGACAGCATCACCTCCTCTATATTTCTAACTGGGGCTGGTAGGGGAGGTGGTGGTGGTGGAGAGGATCCACGCACTGGGTCTTCTCTTGCCCTGGGAGAGTCAGGACCTGGGTAAGAAGAAGCAAATGTATTATAATAAAACTAAAAGCTTTATTCAGAGCAGAAACGATTTGTTTCCTCTTGTTCTCTGAATAAAGGAGCAACTGAATTGATCGCACTGATTTGTGAAAAGTGTCACCCATAAAATAGCAAAACTATGCAGAGAGAAACGTCATGCCACAATGTAACACGCAAGACTCTCATTCTTTTGGTTTGAGAATTAGGTCTGACAGCTGAAAAGCAGCTCTGTTGGTTTTTGGCTGCTTTGCGTCAGCTCTCCAAAAAGGAAACTGGATCTGGTCATCTTTCACGAGGGAATGTGGCGGGCCAGGGCTGAATGACTGGCAGCGAGGGGAAGCATGCTCCTCTGTCAATGTTTCTGTAGCGCTCAGGGCCAGAGTCACAGGCTAGGAGACAAACACAGAGGCCTGTCTCGCTGGCAGCCTTTCTGAGGATACGCTTTGTTCGCTTGCTAAGGGCTGGCCCTCTCGCTTACTCTCTCACCGACTCTGCACCAAACCACGCACTATTCACACTCCATCAAAATCATTAGAGCAGCCATTAACACATCTATGTCATTGACACGTAGTATAATTATCCAATCATGGTAGAATATGATTATGTCTGATGTTAAGAAAAATGGAGTCAAAAAGTGTTACTTTTAAATTGAGTCAATTTAATTATTAAAATAATTATTTTGTGAGTCGATTTCAAAAAACGAATGCCCAGGGTCAAATGCTACACGAAGAAGAAAAAGAAGAAGAAAGAAAAAAGAAAAAAAGAAAAAAAACGCCTCTCCTGTGATTATAAAATATACATAAATCATTTCAACATCAATGCAATTCAAATTGAGTTATATTCAAACACTGACTACTTAAAGCGCATCACTGCTTCAAAAGCGCAGCCTCTAGAAAAAGAGAAAGGGGAAAAAGGGGGTGTCCTCTACGTTAATAAATGCAATGTGATGCAGGAGTCACAGCATTGCAACCACGATGTCCAAAAAGCTCCAGCTTAGCAGCCACAATTATTTAGCGAAAGGTCAGGTTTTGAAGTCGAGATCAGGGAGGTCTGCCTCATAGCTTTGTTGCTAGGGCTCTGGTCTCAGGATTGCTGGAGACAGTTATTAGTATTCTCTGTAAGACTCACCAGTGCAAACACCAAATTCAGCCATGAATAATAATGCCAAACACACTTATATAAGCCCTTTGTCACATGGCAAATATGCGACTTCTCGATACATTGTTCCTTAACCTGGGTTACTTCTTTAATTTTATTCCCCCTTTCTCAAAACGTAGCTGAGCTGCAACCAAGTACGAGTGTGTTTAAAGTAGCATTTCCTCACAAATGGGAGAACAGGCATTTAATCTAACAGTGCAGAAGAGCAAAGTTATTTCCTGTGGGAACTCGCCAAAAGGAAATTTTAAATAAACCGAGAACAGAGAAATAATTCTATTTTGTGCATTACAAACTGTCATTACACTGCTGCATCTCATAAAAGACATCATTTCCTTACCCGTAAATGGAAAAAAAAAATTCACATATTAACAATTAATTAAAAAACAATTACTAATAAAAATAATTAACAAACAAATAATAATTACAAATTTCTAAGCATTATTCCAGTTTCTGTCCTAGTGGTTATTAAAAATCTGTGTGGTGAGTAGCAGCTAGAAGTGGTTTAGCAAGAGTCCAAATGTATATTTGAGCAGAGTGTCAGAATAAATTTGCGCATCGGGAGCGTTTGGTGAAGGGTGGGTAAATACATGTGTTGTCATTCCAACCAGTTTATCTAAATAGTGGCTCTGCCATAGTATTATGGCCTAAGCAAAGTTATTAGACGACAGACTGACACAGTGGTTGAAGGTGATTTACACTTGTAAATAAATGTTTATGCACGGCATGGAACAGCACGCGGGCAAACAAGGAGGCTCTTTTTGAAATCTTGAGCCATTTGTTCAAAACAGAGAAATGCTTTAGTGGGAGAGAAAAAATAAAAAGAGAGAATAAAAAAAAGTTGTGGAGTGGCATATTTATTCGAAAACACAATAGACAAATAGAATAATATGTGAAATAGATAATGCTATATAATTGACCATAAACACTATTCATGTATATTCAATAACTATGTTTAGTTTATTTGATGGAATTTTTTTTTTTTTATTATTATTTTTTTTAACAGAAATTGTCTCCTGAAAATGAAATACCTTTAAGCTTTTTCTCCGGAGCTGCTGTCTCCAGTGCAGCTTGAGCGATATCTGGGTGGGTGACCTCACCACAGAACCTGATAAGAAAAGACGACGAGTAAGACAACACAGATAGCATGACATAATACAAAGCATTTACTTTCTAGATATGTTGTACTTGAACAGAGGATGAAGGATATTGATAAAATGGACATCGTTGTCAATGCTTTGATGGACTTGCCCTTGGTTTTCAAAGCCCCGAGCAAAGGTAGTACATGCGGTAAAGATCAGATCTAAGGTGTGAACGAGGTAAGCGAGAGAGTTTGGACTCAACAAGGCCAGGGGGCGTACAACCAACAGACCCCATCAGAAGTAGAAGCCATGTGATTTTTTTAATAGGTTATGATCTACCATATATAACACACACAGTGTATTTTAATTACATGCAGTGGGTTTTTGATTAAACTACAATGGTTGAAATTATGTTAATATATCTTGCATGTCTAATTGTTTACTATTATCTTGCTGACTAGCGGTGACATGAAATTTCTGACTAGCCACAGCCACAAGTCACCAAGTAACCTCAGAGACACTGTACACATAAAACTGAATTGTGAATAACTAAATATGAAAGAAAAGCAAATGCGCACTCTACAATAATTGCAAAACTCAATATTACACTATATGATACGCCATTATTTCCACTATGTGCAGCGCACATACTGTACATTCTTACAACAGAAATAATTTGCATTCAGTTTTAAAATGAACAAACCTAACTAGGAGCTGTTTTTTTTTTTTTTTTTTTTTAACTCTGTAACATGACTTTGGATTTAGAAAACATCTCTGCAAAGATGTTATTACAACAGATGATCACTGGCAGCAATGTACACTGATAAACATTCCCACATATTAAAAACCCATCCTTAATTGTCGCATGTGGGAGAAAGCCATTGACAAACAATGTAAAATGAGCAGAGAAGCATCTTTACCCAGGTTGTGGTGTGGTCTCTGAACAATGGCGCTTTATAGGGGACGGCAGCCTTTGTTTCAGTTCCTCATTGACTTTGGGATTAGCTGGAAATATATAGAAGGTATGATTAATTTCTGCGAGGAGGGGGAAAAAAATGCTTTTCATCACATGCACTCAGTCAGGCTCTTTCCATTAGACTTAGAAAGGTTAGTATTAATTATAGCCTGTCAATATGATCTCAGGGGTGCTAGGTGGAAAGCGATCTTTAATAACTCCTGGAGCATAGACAGCACAACAAGACAGGCGGCTTTAATTTGCAGAGTAAAATTGTGCTCCAAGACTTTGCTTTATCCCCTCCACTGTGTACCAGAGCTCTACCTAACAGTTTATGAAGGACTAATGAACGAGGGCAATTAACAAATCGTAATCCCATCATGCAATGGTTTTAATGCTTTTAGCTATCTGGAAAGTAAACAGACGTTTAATACAGCTCAAGCCATATCAGATCCTTGTTAGGAACCGCCAATTAAACTTCAGCTTCTAAGGTATAATTAAATGACGCGGGATAATTTAGTTCCATAAATGCAAGTTAATTCATAAGCAAGCAACAAATAGGCAGGAGGCAATTAGAGGCACGACTGACATTCAGAGATAGAGTCTGTTGCGATGTGCTGCCACATGCAGTGGGACAGGGCTACCCTCTAGTGGTAGAGCCAAAGGCACTTAAAAACAAAACTGAGCAGTGAACTCTTGCATTAACACATTGCACCAATATTCAGTACTGACTAACACTGAAAGTGATCTTATTTATGTGACCAGCTGCAGTCAACTGCTACGTTGAGCTTTGAGCTCATCGATTTCCCAAGAAGTACTACATATACCAACAGCAGCACTTCATTTTAACTGGATACTGTTCCTGAAACTATTTTGACAATGTTATAAAATAAACAGAATTCGATCTCCTGTTTAAAGGGGAAAATTACATAAAAAGAATAGACAGAGATAGACGGCAAATGATAGGGAGAGATGAACAGACAAGAAAAAAAAAAAAAGAGAGGTGGGCACTCTTGGGAGGTTGGGTGCTAGACAGGGGGGTGACCCCTGGGGCAGATGCCAGTGGAACGTTATCCCTGTGTTGTAAGCCAGCACACACTGCTCTCACACTTTTCAGCTCAGACACAGTCAGGCGTGAACGGACAACTGGCTTTTTGTGCGAGACACCACGGGGCTCCATTAATCTCAGTGATAGACTCTGGGCAGGAGCTGGCCCTGTGCACAGGAGTTTCAGACATAGGGGAGGAGGAGAGATTTTAGCTAGTAGGTATGGCTGAGCAGTCTCGTAATCCTTCATCACAAACATGAGAAAGTAGCTTTTGAAAAGAGAAAGGAAAAATAAAACCGAGCACACAAACACGACCTTTCGATAGTCTCGTAATTTTCAGCGAGGCACACTGCAAAGACCTTGGAAAAGGGCGCTTTACCAAATAAATTTGGATTGATTCACTGATTGACGCTGTTTCCTCAGAGAATTACCTGGGAGGAACTTAATGAAACTGCTATTCTGCAATAAACCAATACTGGGAAAATAAAAAAGGGCTCCCTCACATTTAATGAAAGTTTAAACCGAGTCGATTGTAACAGAGGCCTGCTTCCTTTGAAGAGTTTCTGATGGCTTTCCAGATGGTGAATTAGCATCACATCTACATTTCTACATAATCTGTAGTTTCCTCATGACAAATTAATGAGCTATTAGCATTAGCACACACACAGAGCGCTACGGAAAGCTGCTTTCATAAGAAATCGTTTTCAACGTGTTATGAGTACATTAGGTTTGTGACGCAGACTTTCACTGCATTTAAAACTGGCTCTGTATTTAACTATGATATGTCGGTCCATTCCACGTAATAGCAATTCAAAATGTTTGCACACCCCTAACATCTTAATATAATGATTAAATAATTAGCTATAGCAATAATCATCTATAGAAACACATTTTATATGTAGGAAAAAAATCTGGGTAAATGAGTTAATCAAAAAACTATTTAAACTTTTCACATTTGTCCTCTACTGTCTCCCTGTGAGATTCATTTTCTTGTCTTGTAGACTTTAAGCTAATTGCCTCTGTGGGCTACTTATTATTCATGTACAATTATTGCAGCGTAATGTCCTTAAATCCTTTTAAATGACCATTCATGAATTGCATTCATTGAAATTGCCTTTGATGTCTGTCAGAGATGAAATTCTTCAAAAAGAAACGTCTAAGCCCAATTACAATCGACCAATAGAGGATTTCGCATCCGGTCTAATATAAACTAAATTTCATTAATTTTTTAAGCTATTTTAATACATTTCTACAGCAGAAAAAGTTTTCAGATTCCCCAGTCTGTCATTTGTATTCCAGCTGACTTTATGAATATTAATAACCATGTTATCCTGATTAAATGGGCTTCACACAAAATCCCCATGAATCCACAAGCTCAGGCTTCTCATCTTACCAATTCTGTATGAATTTTGATACGGACATTAATCCGGAGAGAAACTTAAAGCAGGTTTAATTGTACACCGTGCCTGTATTTTACGACCACAGCAGAGACATGATTTGAGAAAAATGAACAGACGCTGTGCAGGGTGTGTATAAGGCACTGCATGAACCTGTCTCGTCTTGAATCAAAAGCTGCTACTGTCATGCTGTCTCTTATGGCCAAAACACATCAATCAGCCAACTAGGGTACAAGCATTGCACGTCTGTCTGATTAAAAGATGCACTAACTAGTTACCATACTGTCCATAACATTAACCTTCTAGTTAGCATACTGTCCATAAAAGCCAAATTTAACACAACCACACACATGCACCAAGAGTGAAATGAAGGGACAAAAAAATAGGAAGATAAAAACATATACTGATCTTTCTTCCTTGTTTATCTGCCTGTGTCATTCAACATATGACATATATCTGAAACGTATTAAAAAAAAAACTTTCTAAGATTTTAAGATTTATTAAGATTCTAAGATTTACTAAGATTAGAAACATCGTATCAAATATTACTGGTAACCTATCTCAAATCATAGGTTCAAGTCTTGACAAAAAGTCTTTCAATAATATACTGGCTACACTTGGTTTAGACAATTTATAGGAAATAAAGTAGAATGACCTTTTTGTAATTCTGTGATGGATCTTTTAAACATCTATGTGTTACCTTTTAGACACTTCTCACTTCATTCAACTGTCAAAAATATGAAAAGAAAATGAGGAACACTTGCCAAGTTGTAATCTAAATGATAAATGTTGTTCAAGTCGAGCTGATGATTAACCAGTTCTGAAATATATAAGGATGAAATTTAAGAGGTAGAAAGTAATAATAAAAGAATCGCTATTGAAAAGTTAGTCAAGATGCAAACCCATTTTAAATAAGTAAAAATATTTATTTTATTCAAGCGAAAGTTGCATTGCAGCAGATATTGCTAATCTTTATACACGTTTCTTCATTAGTCTTGATGTCATACTATTTTTCTTTTAGTTATTATTGTTCCAATTATACAAGAAATAACCACGTCCTTCACAAGTTCATAATAAAGAGCTCTAACTTCATGTCAGCTGTGTGATTGAGTGTATGGCCCTTTGTTTCCTGAATGATCAGAATTTCTAATAGGCAGGTTGTGCTCTACGGCTTGCAGAAACGGTCTTATAGGCCTAAACTCATTCTGAGAGCAGGCGTGGTGGTAATTGAATTGAGATTGGGAAAAATGAGGAAGCAGTGCTGTCTCAGATCCCCCTGATGGATCCGGCCTCGGTCGCGTCTAACAAGCCGAGATTCGTTGATCCCCAGGCATTAAGAGGGGAGGCGCAATGACCTGCCAAATCTAGAAGGATGAGTGCCTCATTTTCCTGTGTTCCAGCTAATTTGGGTATGGGAAAGCCATGAGCTGCAAGGAGAGGGCAAGAACTTCCAACTCTTGCCTTCGCTCTACAGTATGACCGCACAGAGCTTGTTTCGTGAAGCCAAGCTACCCTGAATAGATTCTCTAAAATCAAGATGTTAGCATTCCATATTAAACATATTAGTCCAGTAGTAATGCATTTTAAAACAAACTGCAACAACTCTTAACTGAATAATAAGCTGATATACTGTACAAGTGATATAAATGAAAGGAAATTTACTGTGTATGAAAATTTATAGAATTTCACTGCATGTATCTGTAATAAATAAGGGCTTCTGTTTCTTCTAACATGAAGTTTAATTTAAAGCCTGTTCTTCAATGGCATCACATGTGACGTCCAACGTTCACAGTTAAATGGCAATTAGCTTATATTCAAGCGCGAGTCTTCTATTGTATCTGGGCATTCCGAATACAATTTCCCTACAGCGTACAGATTGATAAAACCAGATTTACTTAATAATAACTAAAAAGTGAAGGTATCCACTATACAATTTTAACAATAACAATGTTCAAAATTGGTTTTAAAGTAATAATTACATATTTTAATAAGTAAAAAAAAATTTTGTATTCTGGAAAACAAAAACTGAAGGTGGTGAAAACTGAAGCATTATAGAATTACGATTATTTTTCTTGTTTTAAGCACTATACTATTTACTGCTGAGCATTTTAGTACTGAATTATGTACAAGTAATTTAGCTAATGTTTGTAGCTTGAAACACAAGGCTGATTCAGTCAGATCACTTTGACAAATACTGTTTCTATATATTTCTTTTATGTCAATAGTGAATATTTTTAGAGACTCTGTACTTTGCTGAAGGTAACCTCAAAATTGGCTCGGTAAATACTGGCTAAGCTGAGATTTGCATTGGCTAACATTTGGGAGGGAGAGGGAGAAGTTATTTGAAGATGAGCTTAATGCACTGAGTAAAAGGAGAAAACAGGGGGAGAAAGGTTTCGCTCATATTTCAAGGGAATATACTGTAACGTTATTGAAGCAGAAGCGGGGCGATGAAGATCTTTATACTGATCAGGTGTCTTATTCATAAATGCTCCTCTTACCGCAGAGAATTGAATATGGAAAAAGTATTTTATTAAAACTCAGATTTTAACAGTTTGAACACTTTTTAATCTATTATTTAAAATCTCAATTACACCATTTAATAAAGATAATACAGTACATGGTGGTGAATAAGATTTCCAAAAATGTGAGCCATTTATTACATTTTTAACTTTAAACCATATTTAATAGCAGGATTTCCCTCATGTGCTTAATTACTAAAATGTATTCTTTGATAAGTAATCTGACTCCAACTAGCTTTGTTCAGTCATGATCACTTTGTGACATTGCAATCCTTTCCCCTAAAGCTTTGATTTATATGTTGATCACTGCACCACCCAAAAAAAATTCCAAGATCAAAGCATGAGGTTAAAAGCATTTTAACCTGAGTTTATAAAACTACGGAACACAAAGACACATTGTGGTAAGTAAGGTTGTGAAACTAGTGCAAAGTGGCGACACAAGCCATGAAGCTGCTATTAGTCATCTCAGAGACGCCGAGCTGGAGGGGTGGGGCTTGGGGACGGAGTCAACTCGAGGTCAGCTGTCTTATGAGAGACGCTTGGATCAGGAGTTTCACCCTCTCACCTTCTTGCTGTTTCTATTCTCCTTATGCAACAGTTTCGGTGAGTCTGTTACACAGGCGTAAAATAGCTTTCAAATAACACTCAAACGCTCATAACACCTGACCAAGATGGAAACAAGAGTTAATGCACCCTTTAGTCAGATCAAAAGCTTACAAATAAACTAACTGTAAATATAAAATGTAAGCTCAGTTCTTCAGGGAAAAAGAAAAAAAAAAACTATAAAAAAAAAAAGGAAAGGAAAAAATAAGTAGAACAGTCAAACGGTTACAACTCCAGTTTTATTGCTGTGCATGCCACTTCGCCTTGAGCCCAACACTAAAACACACACATAGCTAGTGGTGTGAGAATCCTCGGCAAACACATCTACCTTTGTTCTGAAAATCCTTTCTCCAACACGTACTGCAAAGTTGAACTTTCGTGATGTGCCGAAGTGCCGAATCCAAACAGAGCTTTTCTCTCTCTCTCGTTTTTTTTCTTCCACAAGGATGAATGATGCTTGTGCTTTGACCTGTCCTTCAGGCAACCTAAACCTTAAAAAGCAGGGCACTGAAGTGCCACAGCTCAAGAGTCAACACTCTAGAAAATTCCAGAAATCTCTCTCTAAACAGAGAGAAAAAAAAACTAGAAATAATGAGCTTCATCACAAAAAGAGCAGTATTCTATTAGACTTTCTCTACAGCTGGTGGTATTGTGGGAGGTTAGGGCATGTAGGTGGTATGTGTGTTTATAACAGAAGTACATCTTTGCAAATATTTAGTGAGAAGCTGATACACAATTGAATGGATATATAAGGGTATACTCTTTAAAGATACAGGTTTATCTAAATGATTTCTACAGGCACACATGAAGGCATGTTTTTCTTCAAGAGCAAGCAAAACTAAAACTCTTACAAAGACCACTGCAGGACTTAAATTTTGTAAGTTTAATTTTAATTTAACATTTTTATAATAAACATAAGGAAATGTATGGCTGCAGTGACCTGACTGTAACTGGATTATAATTATTATTATATATAAATATATATCTTCCAATCTGAATCCAGGTCACATTTTTAATGTATGCAGCAAATACATGAGATGTTGACTGAGGAATTCATGCAGCTTAGTTAGAATCATTACTTCTCATCATTAGCTAAAAGAATATAAATAGGATGAATTCAAAACACTGCCTTTTTAATTATTGAAATGGAACATTAAAAATAGTAAATTATTATTCCATATTCCTCAATAATCAATAGCTCATATTTCAATGTTTTTTTAAAATATATTTACTCTTGGCAGTTGAACAAGTCACGGCTAAAAATGTCGCTAAAACCTGAAAAAGACACCATGGCATGAGAGTGTGTTTCAGAGGTGGAATGTGTTGAAGGATTGAGGGGAGGCCAGGGCAACAGGACCAGGCACTCAGTCCTCATTACCACTTGATGTTTGAACACAGGCCACAGGAGAGACCGTTTGAATTGCTCCCTGTTCAAACAGTTCCCAAGCATCTGTGGTTCACACCAAAGCTGGGCCTGTTTGTTTTCCTCTCTGCTTCATGGACCATCACTAGGTCTCATGGAATCTCGGAACTGGGTGGCAGCCTAGTTTGCATCATGTGGGCGTCGATTCAACTAAACGTAGAATGGAAATGTGAGTTGGGACAGAAACGCATCTGTTAAACGTTGCAGCAAAATAACTGCGTTTCTCAAAAAGGAAATTGTTAATTCCTTCAAATATTAACCTTGTTAACAGGAAACCAGTTCATCTACAGCACCTGGAAATTATTCTCATTTCATAAAAAGGTTTTTAATATAAATTATATTTTTTTACCAGGTGGTGCGATTTAAAAAAGAAAAAAAAAGGACTGATTTAGTCACAAATACACAGTCTGACAGACAGTTTGTGTGAAGAGTCTTTGGTGGCAGATCATAGTAAGCAGCCTTGCCCACCCTGGGTCTATTCCTTAAACCAACACACAGAGACAAAAGGAGACAGAGCCTATGGAATCCCTCGATCTGTGTGCATGCAATTCTGCCTCGCTGGACCACCCACTTAGGCAGAGGGTGAGCCTATTAGGCCACACTGCACTCAATTCCAGGGATTTTGAACTTCAATAGGACCCACATGGAAGCTGCGAAACTGGCCACAAACGCACCTCCTGCCCTCCTAGGATGTGAAGCACGATGCGCAATCAGGGTGGGCGGCTGGCTGGGGAAAAAAGACAGAATACCGCACTATGGCTGTGACGCACCACCACAAGCTGCAGTTGTCAGAACACAAGCAATACAACTAAACAGTATATTTCCTGCCTGGGAGGCTGGTGCACAGGGAAGGGGACCAAAGGTTATGTCAAAGGTCGATCCACCTGCTAAGAACAAAGCATGTTGAGATTGTAGCTTTTATTTTCGCCCTCCTTGTGAGAAACAGCAATTCAAGCCTTGTTTGTTATTATGGACATGTGGGCGCGTGTGCGCGCACTGAATTTGGACTGCAAAGAACAATTTAACCGAGCAAGAAAACAACCTGTAGCCAGACCACAGATCAGTTGTAATAACACAACCCTGCCCAGGGTGGTAAGCTTATCCCAAACAACAAAGGACAAATAAACACAGCAGGGATGCAGAATGTAAAATAACACGTTCAAACACCATTCCTCAAGCAGAAAACTTAATTCTGGATTAAAGTTGCAAATATAAAAGAATTATCTCGGAGTTGTACGAGATTTATGAAAACGATTTTATGCAAAATTGATCTTGCTGTTCACTGGCCATATTAAGCATCAAAATGTAACCAATTTAGTTAATAAATGCAGTTTAATAACTTTTTACTTTTCATTGAAAATATTCTTCACAGTGATGTCCTGGGCATCCATTATTACACAAGTATTTTGCTTTTTGTGTAGCAGGGAAAAAAAAAAAATCAGAAAAAGTACACGCACACACTATCAGTCAAAAGTATTGACACACCTTCTAATTCCATGGTCTTTCCTGAATTTATATTCCTCTCTACCTCGTAAAATAATGCTGAAGGCATCCACAAAATGAAATAATTCTTAATTCTTAGTTTCCAAGCGGCTCAAATCTGAGGTGATGTTAATGGGAATTTTTGAGGTTGGTAACTCTAAATGAACTTTGCCTATGCGGCAGAGGTAAGTTTTGGTCTTTCTTTTCAGGGATAGTCCTTAGGCAGTTTCAGCATGGTGCTTTATGGATTTTGCAAATACACTGGAAATTACTGTTCCTCCAAGAGCATTTCCAGAACAGCTGACCTTCTTGTCTTAAAATAAAAACTGGCTGCTGTTGTTCTTACTTACTTACCTAATGCCCTATGTTATTTTATAGCTTTGAAAAAGATCCAGTATTGTTCTAAATTGTAGCAACTAAACCCCAACTTATTTTGTGACTCCAGGAGTCATCTTCGCAACTACAGAAAGCTGCTGGGGGAAAGAAAAAAAAATGTTTCTTGTTTTGTCCTGCAAACAAGTAGAAATCAAACTTTATGATTTCAGATAATATTAGACTACAAATTGATCAGCATAATTTGTCTACTCATTTGTTTTTCAACTACAGAAATCTAGTGGCTCTGGCTCAGAAATAAAAAGTACCAAGATTCATGTCGGCATTGGTAATAAAAGAAAATTCTGGTCTTGTGAAACAATGTTCACATAACACTATACTGAACAAAAGCCTGACAGAAATCACACTTTTCGACATCTTTCATCAGCTTTAATGTTTCTGTACCAGCAGTTGCTAAACTGGCTCTTCACCCAACATAGTTTTCTAAATGTAAAACCTTTTTATTTTTTTTGGGCATCTGCCAGAATTCGGTCACAGAGACATCCAACAGTGTTTTGCCAGCCCACTACAAATGAACCTCGTGATACACTATTGTCAGTGTAATAAGTAACCGACATGACATTAAAATCTATTTTTAGTGATTGTTTCCAGCTTCCCTCCTTATCTACGTTGCTATATTTCTTCATATAAATTTTAGAAACTTATTTTCTCTCAGTAACTAAAAATATCTTGAATATAGTCACTGTTATCTATTGTTAAAAAAAAAAAAAAAAAAAAAAAAACTCCAAAACCTACATAATGTAAAAACCTATTTTAGGCATTTTCTTCTATTCAAGCTTGAAATCGTCTTGCTTTACAGGCAGACAATTTGGTTAATTTTAATCAATTCCTAGAAAGATGCAACACTTTACAGCCAGTAGATCAAGTAAATGTAAAAGAAAAAAAAAGGTTAAAAATGTATACATATAGGTTTAAAAATATATGTTATGTTAATCTTATAATAGGAAAAATTTGATAAATATGACTTCAAGATATTTCCACTTGTTAAGATGAAATTTGTTGCAATAAAAATATAAAAGGCCTGAGTGTTTTGTACAGTATGCAGTTTATTAAAAGCTCAGTGAAACTAAATATGGTGATAGACATTATCTATAGTGAAAATAGTTTGTCTAAAAAGCTACAAAGCAATATTTTTTTTTATTTTATGTATTAATTTATTGGCCATAAAATCCAATCATAGATTTTAACTCTTTTTTTTTTTAAATCTGGAGAATCATTCCATGCTCAAGGATTTGCACAAGCTGAAAATATTTCTTATTTTATGAAGAACTAATTACATACTGACAATATCGAAATCTAGTGGCTCACAAGATGCTGCCTGCATAGCCCTAATTGAAAATGTTAAAGCCAATACACTTATTATATTAATATCTGCTTGATGTATAAAGATAAATAAATAAATACATTTACAACAGATAAGATTAGCTCAGCTGGAATGGTTTCATATTTCAAAAGCTGAGATAAAGAAACCCTGAATAAAGAAATTAACTAACCTTTTCTAAAGTATGGCATAAGAATTCCTGTGTATGCATGCGTACAATGACCATGGACAAATTTGCATGCCAACTATAATTAAATTGTTAGCAGTTCAGATGCTGTGCACTTAATTAACCCCCAACCCCCCACTAGCACACTTGTAGAAGTGGGCAGGCAGCTGTGCCTGCAGGTGCTCACTCGCACGCGCAACTTTTCATCTGAAGCCTCAGGTGTCAGGATATGTGCTAAGTAAGATCCTGTTTCAGGTGCTGGCCTCCACCCATCTCTAGGATGCACCACTTTAGGTCACATTGCACCAGGATGTCACAGGCTATCGGTAAAACGGCAAGCGAAGCATTACATCAAAAGCAAACACAAACAACACCGCAGGACACAGCATGAAGGTCACAGAGCAAACATCAGGCTTCACAAGACACACTCAAGACTGCCAACGCATACAAGACACTCATGTGAGCACTCTCTTTATCTAGATGTAGTTTTAGTCTTAATTAAAATGGAGCCAACAACCTAACACCTGTCACCTGGTTTTCAGTAAGACACCATTCCCCCCCTTCCATATCCCTTATTTTTTTTAGCCAGGACATTCTTGATTAAAATTTTAGTTTAAAAAAAAAAAAAAAAAAAAAAAAAATCAGAAAGATGCTCCAGATGGTATCCCATAACACTGGCTATGTGGCAGCAATCCAGCTCAAACGGTTAGTTGATGCAGCTCGAACAAGTTAGTTAGATCATTATTAGAATATAATACATTATTATATTGTTCCTCATCTACATTTTTCCTCCTTCTTCGTCAATAAGCTAAGAATGTCATCTTATTTGTTATTATTACTGTATCAAAACTTACGCTGAGAAATATGGTGTGACTTAAGAGTGTACTCATTTTTAAAATACCAGGTACACCACCAACTCCAACTAGGCTCACTGTTCTGTCAGTACATTTGTGGGGCAAAACCCAGTCAGCGAAACGTCATTTGAAATGGTAATGCTGCCCTCTTGTGGCAATGTCAAAGCCTGCAGACTCATTCTGTTGAAAGGCAGGTTTCTATACAGTGTACAGACTATTATTGACTACCAGTCATTAGCCAGTCTACTACCACCTATTACCATTTACATGCTTGCAGCTACAGTATATATTGACAATGTCCTGACTACAAAAACCGAAATTTCACTCTGTTCATTCAAACTGTATGCCAGTACATCATTAGTGTCTTCGTAGTCAGGGCATACCATTTAGTTGCGCATTATGTGGTTTGAGACTGCTATTTTTGAACGTGCATTAGACTGGCAACCCTGAGGAAATTAATCTACTTTATGTGATGGAGGAGGAGAAGAAGAAGACGTAGAAGAAGAATCCATATTTTTCACACATACTTAGACCACAAGTGAAAGTCTTTTCCTCATATAGAATGCAGGGTCACCCATGACATGGTGCCCCTGGAGGGGAGCAAGAGAGTTAAGGGGTCTTGCTCAAGGGCCCCAACAGAGGCAACTTGCAGTGCTGGGGCTTGAACCTCCAACCTTGTGATCAATAATCCAGATCCACCACTGCCACACGCAGCACGACAATACAACAGACAACTCATAGAATTTTGAAATATACCTTTGTACATATCAACAAGTGAATCTTTCAGCTCTTCTTTGAGCTTCCATTTCGTCTGATGGTTTTCCTCCTCCCCCTCTGAGCAGCTCTCCCTGAATCAATGAAAATATGACATTAGAATCTTGATTATACTATTTTAAAAACAATTCAGAGTTTAAAGGTGCTTAGAAACTTGAAATCTTGTATTGTGTCCTGTAAAAAGTTGCATACATACATACATGCTTCAATGTCTCAAAGGGCTGGACATCACTTTATTCAACTATACTCCGTCAACTGCAGAATTATTGACACCCCTCATAAAAAGGTATAAATACTTTCACTTCATAGCATTTTGAACAAATAAATGTGGCTCATTTGGAACAATGTTTTTTGGAAAAAAAAATTTTTGTAACAAATGATCAGAATAACTCCAAAAATGTGCCCCTTCCCCAAATTTCATCATTTGGTAGAGCCTCTGCTTGTGAGAATGACATCAATCAGCCTCGTTCTGTGGTATTTATCCCAGATGAAGAACACTTACATTTACTGCATTTGGCAGACTCCCTTATCCAAAGTGACATTTTTTATTTTTATTTATTATTCCTACTTATTACTTATCGATAGAGTACATGAAGCACTTAAAATGCTATTGTCGTATTCTCAGAGACGTATGGTCAGCCCATGCTATTCAAGGCACTATTATTAGTCAGAGAACCTTAAAGTGGACATTACAGAGCTCTCAGTATCTCGTGCATACACTCGCCCATCGTCTATACCGCTTTATCCTGTATAAATGGGTCCAGGGGAGAGCAGGGTGCCATTGCATCGTAGGGCATACATACACGCACAAACACAGATTCTCATTCACACACTATGGGCTACTTGGGAATGCAAATCAGCCTAATTTCCATGTTTTTGGACTGTGGGAGGAAACCGAACCACCCGGAGGAATCCCCCCCGGGCACATGGAGAACATGCAAACAGACACTGGAACCTGGAGGTACATGGTGTGCAAACCATCACCGTGAGGCCCTAGAGCATACAAATTCACCACAATGTGGAAATGCATTCTAAGCATTTAATGTGCCCTCAATATGTATTCTTTTTCTTTCTGTGATCACTCCATGGCTCCACAGGGTGAGATTAGCTTGAAACTTTCTTTCAACTTTTTGGTTATGTCATATTATAATAAACAGAATGAGTAGCTCACCTCTCATATCTTCCAGTCTGAGGTGTTCGTTCTTTTGAACCGCATAGCATCTATAGGAGTCATGTGACAAAAGAACGAACGACTCAGAGTAGAAGAGTCATTGAAGAATTGCTCAATTCTGTTTCCTGTACATAATCTATGAAGGTTTTGCGACGATTTGCGCATGCACTCAGTAGAAAATGTACGAATCACTCTCCGAGACTACTCGTTCTACTGAGTCACGTAAAAGATTCGTTCAAAAAGAATTAATCGTTCATGAACAACCCACCACTACTGCGAAGGCTATTGGACATGAAGTTTAACCCTGCAGTTTCCTTGTGCTGATAATGCCATGCTGAAAATATTTTACACATTATTTTTTCATCAGGAACTTTTTATTTTTTCAACAAAATAATAATGCTTTGTGTAAATACTGTGGCATATTTCAAAAGGGCAACACCAAGCACACACCAGACTTACACGCAGAACAGAGGGAGCATGGGGACATGGCCACACAGAGTGTGAGAGGATAGATTAAAACACTGACACAGATTCATGAAAGAACCGTGTTCTAACAACATCAAACTATATCAATATAAACCAGAGCTTTTCAACTTTCGGCCATAGAGGGTCAGTGTGCAGCAAAGCAAGCTGATTCAACTAATCTATTAATGCGCTACTTGCACGCCGCCTTCCGCGTTCTTTTCAATAGGGCTCAGTCAGTTCCGGTTTAGCAATGGCTACGTTCTACACCTGCTGTCTCCAGGATCTCCCACGGATTAACGTTACTGACGTGCATCGTATTTGCAAAATAACCATATTATATAAGAATATATATATGCATTATATACTATAAGAACTTTGTCAATTCTGCCACATGTATAGGACATACAGAGAAATGAAATTGTGTTACTCTCAGACCCTTGGTGGATAACATAACATTAAATACATAAAGTAGAATTTTTTAAATAAAAATAAATACAATTATACATATAATATATATAAAAAATACAATATACAAGTAAGGGCACATGGCAGAGAGTGCAAACCAGACAGAATAGGGTAAATGTACAGTGGTGTGAAAAACTATTTGCCCCACTCGTGATTTCTTATTCTTTTGCATGTTTGTCACACAAAATGTTTCTGATCATCAAACACATTTAACTATTAGTCAAAGATAACACAAGTAAACACAAAATGCAGTTTTTAAATGAGGGGTTTTATTATTTAGGGAGAAAAAAAAAAACCAAACCTACATGTCCCTGTGTGAAAAAGTAATTGCCTCCTGAACCTAATAACTGGTTGGGCCACCCTTAGCAGCAATAACTGCAATCAAGCGTTTGCGATAACTTGCAACGAGTCTTTTACAGCGCTCTGGAGGAATTTTGGCCCATTCATCTTTGCAGAATTGTTGTAATTCAGCTTTATTTGAGGGTTTTCTAGCATGAACCGCCTTTTTAAGGTCATGCCACAACATCTCAATAGGGTTCAGGTCAGGACTTTGACTAGGCCACTCCAAAGTCTTCATTTTGTTTTTCTTCAGCCATTCAGAGGTGGATTTGCTGGTGTGTTTTGGGTCATTGTCCTGCTGCAGCACCCAAGATCGCTTCAGCTTGAGTTGATGAACAGATGGCCGGACATTCTCCTTCAGGATTTTTTGGTAGACAGTAGAATTCATGGTTCCATCTATCACAGCAAGCCTTCCAGGTCCTGAAGCAGCAAAACAACCCCAGACCATCACACTACCACCACCATATTTTACTGTTGGTATGATGTTCTTTTTCTGAAGTGCTGTGTTACTTTTACGCCAGATGTAACGGGACACGCACCTTCCACAAAGTTCAACTTTTGTCTCGTCGGTCCACAAGGTATTTTCCCAAAAGTCTTGGCAATCATTGAGATGTTTTTTTAACAAAATTGAGTCGAGCCTTAATGTTCTTTTTGCTTAAAATTGGTTTGCGCCTTGGAAATCTGCCATGCAGGCCATTTTTGCCCAGTCTCTTTCTTATGGTGGAGTCGTGAACACTGACCTTAATTGAGGCAAGTGAGGCCTGCAGTTCTTTAGATGTTGTCCTGGGGTCTTTTGTGGCCTCTCGGATGAGTTGTCTCTGCGCTCTTGGGGTAATTTTGGTTGGCCGGCCACTACTGGGAAGATTCACCACTGTTCCATGTTTTTGCCAGTTGTGGATAATGGCTCTCACTGTGGTTCGCTGGAGTCCCAAAGCTTTAGAAATGGCTTTATAACCTTTACCAGACTGATGGATCTCAATTACTTTTGTTCTCATTTGTTCCTGAATTTCTTTGGATCTTGGCATGATGTCTAGCTTTTGAGGTGCTTTTGGTCTACTTCTCTGTGTCAGGTAGCTCCTATTTAAGTGATTTCTTGATTGAAACAGGTGTGGCAGTAATCAGGCCTGGGGGTGACTACAGAAATTGAACTCAGGTGTGATAAACCACAGTTAAGTTATTTTTTAACAAGGGGGGGCAATCACTTTTTCACACAGGGCCATGTAGATTTGGAGGTTTTTTTTCTCCCTTAATAACGTAAACCTTCATTTAAAAACTGCATTTTGTGTTCAATTATGTTATCTTTGACTAATAGTTAACGATTTTTGATGAGCAGAAACATTTAAGTGTGACAAACATGCAAAAGAATAAGAAATCAGGAAGGGGGCAAATAGTTTTTCACACCACTGTAGACATACTGTATAGTGCAAATAGAGCTTGTATGTATGATAACGTGATAGAGAGCAGCCCTGTAACAGACAAGAGTCTTATGAGGTAGACCAAGAGTAGTGTGTGTGTGTATATACACATATATATATATATATATATATATATATATATATATATATATATATATATATATATATATATATATAATATATATATACACACACACACACACCGGAACTCAGCGAGCCCTATTACTTCAAAGCGGAAGTACGTCACGAGTCTGCGTGCAAGTAGTCCATTACCAGGTACAGTGGATGTGTTTATGTGTTGGTAAATTACTACCTGTGCTGGACACTGCCCCTACAGGACTGGAGTTGAAGAGCCTTGGATATATAGATATTGTTTGTTGTTCTGTTATGGCGCTTTTCCACTG
This sequence comes from Channallabes apus, assembly GCA_030522415.1. NCBI lineage: Eukaryota > Metazoa > Chordata > Actinopteri > Siluriformes > Clariidae > Channallabes > Channallabes apus. The sequence continues at coordinate 20,872,466 of CM060116.1, forward strand.
CATAGTACGGCACGACACGGTTCAGTTCAACTCACTTTTGGGGGATTTTCCACAGGGAACAGTACATGGTACCTGGTCCTTTTTTTAGTACCACCTCAGCCGAGGTTCCAAGCGCGCCGAACCGTTACCAAAACGTGACGTGTAAACTCTGCTGGTCACTGATTGGCCGGAGAAAATCGTCATTACTGCGTCACCGAACTTGCGACACAACAGAACCGCTATATTTAGAACAGCCAGCAAAGGATCGGACACACCTTTTTGTATTAACCAAAAATTTTCTTTGGCTGCCATCAGCCTCTTTTGAAACAAACTCCTTCGTCTCGCTGTTAAAAACATCCACATGCCGAGAATGAAGAACACCATGCCGTCGATATGCTCCATTGTTGTGTGTTTGTTTGTGGCGCGTTTACGATGATGTCACGGCAGTAGAGGCGCCGCAACTAAAACGACACGTGAATAATCCCGCCCACTCTAAAGCGTTACTAAACTGCAGTGGAAGCACAAACCGAGCCGAACCGAAGTGAGTTGAACTGAACCGTGTCGTGCCGTACTATGCAGTGGAAAAGAGGGATTACATGCAAGTTTCTTGCATGAAGATGTTCCAGTGTTTTTCTGTTAAAATGTTCAGGTATTGAATGGATTATGCCACTGACCTTAACAGTGACAGCAAACCAGTCCCAAAGCATCAAAGACATGTCATTCTTGGTATGCAGAATTATTACATCCTCCTGATGAAAACAAACTGTAGGACCTTTTAGGGTGAAATTAGCCTTGGTATGTACTTGCATGCTTTTTGTACAGATGTGATTTCAACTTGCCTTAAAGGGGACCCATGATGCAAAATTAACTTTTTATTTATACATTGGTACCACAGCATACAAACGCCTCGCCTCATGAAATTTGCCTTAAGAACTGAAAGATTCTCAGCAATCAATGCATTTTTGGCAAAAGACCCGAGCCGAACTTAATGCCGAATAAGTTGCACGTACGTCCAGGAGCCGTCGGTAGCAAGAAGAAAACTTTTTGTGTCGTTTTTAAAGGAGCAAGTGCCAAGAGGAATCATAAGTTAAGGTTAAGTGAGGTGTCTATTATAAGATGTCAATTTATGTCTTTTCTAAGTGTTTTGATAATTTTTATATGCAAAAATACAATTTATGAGTGTTGGAAATTGTTCATATTTTTGTGTAATTTATATAATGAGGCACCACTGTATTTGACATTAGGATGCGTGTATAAACAAAAAACTTTTTTTGTGTCATGTTTTCATGTTGTTACTGACCAGGGCTTAAAGGCATATCCTCTTTGACATATCCTTAATGAGATTGGTAAAATATGGGACATTTAAAACAATGTTCACAGTGTTGTAGAGTTTTAATTTAATATGTTTTATTGTAATATCTGATCTCATACGGATCCAGCATTTGAGTTCCAGTATATGACTCAAAGGCCCTAAAAAAATGAAGACAAACTTTAATGACTGTGATACTTGGCATGTTTTCTTTTTCACACAGAATTCTTCTAATGTCAGTTGTTACAATTTGTAGAGGGTAAGACAGCAAGTTAATGAGGACAGAATAATTTATTTAAACAGCACACACAACAGTTTTACGGTAGTGTTGACTGATAAATGAAAGTCAAAAGAAAATGTTACTATGCCCTTGCAAATGAAACTACATGAAAGAAGTAAATTGAGTTATTGCTCCGGAAATTTCAAAGCTCATCTAAGACGCATATGAAGTTTGAAGTAATTCTCGTTGGTATCTTTCAAAGGAATGGTGTATTTAGTACAAACTTAACTCCTCCTTTCCCAAGGTTAGCAATATGGCTATACAGCCAGTTCCTGGTTAGCCATATTGCTAGTTCTGTTCTTAGCATGCACAGTTATCTGCATTATACAAATGCACATCTCCAGTAGACAGACGTTGCCTGGGTGTGCAAAGAGAACATGCAACTTAACTGTTTTATGAAATTGCTAACAATTTCTCAAAAACTGATTTCCATTATTCACAATTGAAAAATTATAGTTCCCTTGGAATGGAAATAACTGATCATCAACTATAATCAATATCCACGACCCGTTTTGATGGGTGTTTAGAGTTATTGTCCAAGTTTCAACCATCTAGTTGATGATGTGAGGTTATGCTGAAACATTGAGATAATCCTCCTCCTTTGCAAATGAAGACTTTTTCAGATTTTCTATATAAACTGACACAGCCATTCCGACATGACCACGCTCTGACACATTCACTTCTAGGACATCTAGAACTCTTACATTTTGTTACCTAGAGGTGTGTTTTGTTACCTAGAGGTAACTGTACTATTGGAAAACAAATGATGGTCACCATGCTAAGTGTGCATGTTAAGTGTGCCCTCAATTGTATCTAAGTCACTAACAGTGTCCAGCGCAAAGCAGCCCTACACCATCACACCTCCTCCACAATGCTCCTTAGTGAGAAACACATATTTAAGAACCATCTGTTAACCTCTTTATGCCTAACAAAAACATGGCAGTAAGAACACAAAATCTTACATTTGGACTCATTAGACCAAAGGACAATTTCCCACTGACCTAATGTCCATTTCTGTGTTTCCTGGCACAAGCAAGTCTCTTCTGTTTGGTGTTCTTCCGAAGTAATGGTTTCTTGGCCGCAATTTGACCATGAAGGGCTGACTCACGCGGTCTCCTCTCAACAGTGGAAGTTAAAATATGTCTGCCGCTTGAACTCCGAGAAGCATTTATGTCGTTATCTTGTTATTCCTCTCCTGGGAAGTCCGCGATGTAAACAAGATTCATTGTAGTGTTTGATGGTTTCTTGCCAATATATGGCTTTCTACAGTAGTTGTAATACCATTAATAGGGCCATTGACAAGAAAACACATGATCTAAGCACATTAAGAAGGTAAGAAATGTGAGAAATGAACACTTGACAAGGCAGACCTTTTTAATAAAAAAAAAAACACTACTGTACATGTGACTAACTCAAGAATCTGATGACAGAATGCCATGAGTCTGCCAAGCCTATAAAAAAAAAATCTATTTTAAATGACTTGTTACATTCATGATGGAGATGCACCGGGCAATCAGACAGTGAATTGGAACTGGCTGAATTGGCCTTTGAACAGGTATTGGCTGTTTTTCAGCTTGATGAGCAATGGCTGATCACGTTAGACATAACCGTTTTCAGACACTGGAGGCATTTGAGGCGGAAAATCACTTTACACTCTTAACTCTTGTATTTGAAGTTTAGTATTAGAAGTCTGTATTGTTTATAAGCTACCCTTAATTTTTTTTATGTGAAAAAAGCAGTCAAAAGCAGTTATTGTTAATGAAATTATCACAGATCAGGCGTTTGATATACTCTGTTTAACTGAAACATGGGTTAAACAGGACGAGTATGTAGCTCTAAATGAAGCTAGTCCTACTGGATACAGCTACATACACCAGCCTCGGTTAACTGGTAGAGGAGGAGGCGTCGCAGTTATTCATAATGATAATCTGTCTATCGTACAAAAACACGGACACAAATTTAACTCATTTGAAATTCTCTATAGTAACATAAGTGTATTTAAGTATATTAAATCAGCTCAGTCGATTCCACTAATTATAATTTACAGACCTCCAATGCCTTACTGTCTGGTTGTTCAGTTAGGTGCATAAACAAGCTTCAGCTAGTCCAAAATGCAGCAGCGAGAGTCCTCACTAGAACCAGAAGATATGAGCACATCACCCCTATCCTATCTTCACTGCATTGGCTCCCTGTGAAATTTCGCATTGATTTTAAAATACTACTCTTGACATATAAAGCATTAAATGGTCTCGTGCCGCAGTATCTGAGCGAACTGCTAGTGTCTTACGATCCGCCACGCCTACTTCGGTCAAAGGATGCAGGCTGCTTATCAGTACCGCCCGCGTATTATGAAAACTACAGCTGGGGGCAGAGCTTTTTCTTACAAAGCCCCAAAATTATGGAATAGTCTTCCAAATAGTGTTCGGGACTCAGACACAGTCTCAGTGTTTAAGTCTAGGCTCAAAACCTATTTAGCCAAGCATTTTATAAATAGATTTGCCATAAGGTAAAGGAGCAGATCTGGGGGACTCATGGACGTAGAGTATTATGGTGAACTGGTATGTTTAGATGCTGTCTTCCTCAGTCTCATTTGATCACTCAGGTTTGTTGACGGTGAGGTGATTGTTTGCTTTACATCTCAGGGAGCCCTCATGTTTGTGTTTCCTTCTGGCTCTCCCTTTTAGTTATGCTGTCATAGTTAGTCCTGCCGGAGTCCCTGCTTGCACTCTACAGTAAATATACATTCACATTAGACATTGTGACTGTGACCATACCTAATTGCAATCTCTCCTCCTCTTCTCTTCCTCCCCCTCTTTCTCTTTCCTCTCTCCCCCTGTCTCCCCCTTTCACTCTTTCTCTCTCTCTCTCTCTCTCTCTGTCGAGCTACACATGTGGTTCCTGAGCTGCCAGTGATCCAGACTCCCTCTGCCCTCCGGACCTGTCTGATCCATCCTGGTGCCCGGTTTCTGGTTGGAGGTCTCATCGCATGGATGCCCCGTGTGTCTCTTTAGGATGCGTCTGGTGTCTGGGGATGATTCTCTATACTTAGAAGATGGTTCTGGCCTCGACTGGTGTGGTCAGCTGTTTCTCTGAGGACTTGACAATTCGATAGTTCAGGACTGGAACTTTCTACAAGTCTATCTGAGTCTCGAATAACTACTGGACTCCATTTTACATCAAGTATTATAACATCAATTAACATCAACTATTATAGCTGAACCTAACACTTAACACTGTATAAATGCAGATCATTTCCTGCTATCTGTTTCACCCAGATGAGGATGGGTTCCCTGTCGAGTCTGGTTCCTCTCAAGGTTTCTTCCTATTACCGTCTCAGGGAGTTTTTCCTTGCCACTGTCGCCCTCGGGCTTGCTCGCCAGGGACTATCTGAACATTTTGATTCATACACATTCACATTCCATACAAACTTAAATAATTCTTTTGATTGTGTAAAGCTGTTTTGAGACAATGTCAATTGTTAAAAGCGCTATACAAATAAAACTGAATTGAATTGAAAAAAAAGCTAAGGTATAAAACTTTTTTTTTAAGATTCAAGTTATTAAAATTGTAACAAAATTGGAAAAAATGTAATATTGATTTATAAAATCATAATCCTTAAACATACACGTCACTTTTTTGGTTTTATGTAATTATCTGTCCATCTAGGAACCTAGTAGTCCAACTAGGGACTGTGGAGGTCAGTGGTGATTACCACTATTTAATCCCATTTCATGACCGTGGTACTGTAGGAGCTCCGGCCAACATTCACACACTACAGACAATTTGGGAACCAAAGGTAGCCTAATCCACATGTCTTTGGATGGTGGGAGGACACCGTATTACCTGAAGAAAACTCACCAAGCAAACACACCCTGAGGCAAAACCAGGAGGTGCAAGGTATAGATATATTCCATATATACTGTAGGTATATATGAAATTCTGTCACATACATACAGTATACACACACTGTATTTAAAAAGCTCTTACACTCTCCCTCTCTCATACACACACACACACTCACCTTCTCGCACACAGCTCATTCTCCAAGCTTGAAATTTTATGTTTTGCTCTCTGGATTGCTGTTTTAACCTCGTGTGCCATGCTGTGACAATTCATACAGCAGTATGTTAGACCTGCCACGACGTCGCTAGTGTTATTGGACCATCAGACCTGTTCTATGCGGCGTCTCCGCTTACACTTGCAATGCAATGAAACTTGATACAAGACAACAAACTCCTCAGATGAGGCGCTGACACACACACACCTTGAAAATGTAAAAGTTAGTCGAATCAGTTAGTCTTTGTCTACATACTACAAGAAAAGCACACAAAAAATTTATGTAAACTGCGCTTGTTGTATGTAAACACATTAGCATGCTAGCTCACAATGCTGTTTATTTCGAGCTTATTGACCCTTTTTACTGGTTCTCCGAAGTTAATGAGTGGAAGCTAACCAGACTAGCTCACTTTTACACTTCAAAACACGGTATTCCAGGTCATTAAATGAATGGTAAAGTTGACATAGCACTAGCTGTCACGTATATTATAAATGAACATGGCATAGACTTACCGTAGAACCCAAGAGGAAAGATGAAGACTTTCTTTGTCTATGCTATTTTACAAGAAGTTACTGAAGTTGTATTTTCTCTAGCTACAGTCGGCACAGAGCCGCTGCATTTTACTGCCTGGAGAAACAGTGAAGGAAGTTAGAAAAGAAAACTTTTACGCATTTTGTCCACCAGAGGCCAGACACTGACAGCCGAAATCACTTTAGACCAGCAAATATAGTACTGTACAGTACTTATCACCTCTTTTTCAAGAGGATGTACTTATTTGACAACTAAAACAGGAGGGAATGGTCTCCATACTTACAGTAAGGGGAGAAAAACATCAAAAACACTGAAAGCTGTTTATTTCTCATTTACTCACAGTAAATGAGTTATTGGTTTAAATCTTCTATACCGCTTTATCCTGTATTCAGGGTCCTGGAAGACCTGGAGCCTATCCCAGGAGGCTTAGAGCACAAGGCGGGGTACATCCTGGACAGGGTGCCAATTCATCACAGGGCACATACACACTACGGGCAATTTGGGAGCACCAGTTAGCCTAACTTGCATATCTTTGGACTATGGGACCCTGCACACAGAGACGGGAATCGAGCCTTGCCAGGAATCAAACCCAGACCCTGGAGGTGTAAGGCGATAGTGCTAACCACTACACCACCGTGCTGCCTAATTATGCGTTGAATTATTCAATTGTTTACTTACAAAAAGTTATTTTTTATAAGAGGACAATTTCACCCTACGTAGGATGACGCTCTAGTACAAATATTGCAAAACTGCGACTTACTAAGGCATTGAAACATAATAGTATAATGCATGGCAACGAGATATCATGTTGTGGTCACGTGGAGATGAGACAGTATAATGTGTGACCATGAAAATATTGTGGCCACAACTTAATAATGCATGAAGATGAGATAGTATAATGCATGACCATGAGATTTTATGTTGTGGCCTCAACTTACACATGTGTGGAGATGAGATAGTTTAAAGCATGGCCACAAGATACTATATTGTGGCCACAATTTTATAATGTGCAGAGATAAAATAATTAAATTTGTTGGCTACTAGAATGTTGTGGCCACAACTTATTAACATGTGGAGACAAGATACTGTAGTATGTTGTGGCCACGAGATACTATGTCACTGCCTCAACTTAACAACGTGTGGAGAAGAGAAAGTTAAATGACAGGGACAGGGGTAGCTCAGTGGTTAAGGCATTGGACTACGGTTCGGAAGATCCCAGGTTCAAACCCCACAACCACCAAGTTGCCACTGTTGGGCCCTTGAGCAAGGCCCAACCCTCAACCCAAGGCTCAAGCCTAACCCTCAACTGCTTAGATGTATAATGAGATAAAAAATGTATGTCGCTCTGGATAAGAGCGTCTGCCAAATGCCTAAATGTAAATGAGTGGCCACGGGATACTATTTTGTGAATAATGTGTGCAGAAAAGATTACCACATGTTCTTATGTCATGGCCACAACATTGCATCTTGTGGCATACTTTATACTATTTTGTTCCCACATTTTCACAGGTCATGACCAAAACATAGTATCTGTTAACACACCTTAGAAAGTTGTGACCACGACGTAGTTTCTTATTTCCACACTTTTCACAGGATATTTGTTCCCCCAATGTCACCAGAGGTATCACCCTAATAAAGGAATGAACAAATAAATTTTAATATGCAACTTTTATGTACATTTCTGAAAGGCATATTTAGTCACGTGATTATGGATTGTTATAATATTTAAGGTAGAAACATGGCTGATGCAGAGGTGAAAAGAGACATCAGTGAAACAGTAACAAGTTCTACAAAGAATAGAAAGTGACATTCATTTTGTACCTTTACAGTCCCAAAAACATTTATTTCATATATTATTTCAAGTTGTCTATATGGGAAAATTTGACATGGGATAAAAAAAATTCAATAAGAAAAGACGAATGCATTTTCACCTAGCTAACACGAAACGCCAACCTTATGTCCACCCGCTTAGTTTTTGTGTGGTGTGTGTGTGTGTGTGTGTGTGTGTGTGGGGTGCGATAGATGGATTCCTCAGCCTTGTGTTCATGCTCAAAGGACAGTCTATAGGTCGGAGGGTCAAACTGGATCCAGAAAGGGCTTCAGCTAGGTTGGAATAAAAAACTGCACCCACATTGCTCTTTCTGGATCCAGTTTTATATCCCTGATCTAGATCCACTGTAAAACTGACCAGAATAAGGCAATAACAATTAATATAAAAATAAATGAATCGCTGAATGGAAAAAAAACACAGTGCAGAAAAACTGTTCAACTTTTGATTAGTTTGTTAACATTTTTTTTAATAGAATTTAGGGATTTAGAGATTTGAGTCTAAAGTAAACTTTGGTTTAAAAAATATTTAATTCCAAAGACAGAATTAAGTTGTCTTGATGCTTTAACTTTTATTATTTTTATTTTCTTATAGTGCTTCTACCTATACATTATAGTACAGGGGTATACTTGGGCACAATTTCTGCAGAATTTTTACAAACAATTTTGTGAACAATATAATTTTTTTTAACATGAACATGTAAGGATTCTGTCCTATAATCATTATATTGTGTCACCCTTTTATTTCAAATCTTTGTGCTATTCCCAATCCATGCCTGAAATCAGGACACACTATAAGCAGGGAAATTTGTAATAAAAACACCTAAATAACTAGCAAAATCAAAAGATTATGGCATTGTAGCATCTCTAAACTCATACTGTAAGACATACTGGGTTGTGAAGGCAAATTGATCTATACCTAGATGAACCTGAATGTGCAAGATGAAATAAACTAGGATAATAGGCTTTCTTTTATTGGTAATTAAATCTTTATTGATTTTGCCATAAAATACTTTTTAGCATGTTTTTTTCAGAGACATTATAAGGCTGTTTGTGGTTATATTAATCTTTTGGTTTATTACAGTATTATTAGACTGCAGCAGTTTGGATTGTACATTTGGGGAAAGACAAAAATGGGCAGGGATTATTGTATGAGTAAGTAATGTAAGGTTTCATCCAGTTTCCATTCCTTCCTGTGGCTTTTAAATTACTGATGTAACTGTAACAGCATGGTGGTGTGGTGGTTAGGGTTTCTGCTCCAGCTTCATGATTCAGTTCTGAGCTCGGGTTGCTGTCTCTGTGGAATTTCTATCTACATTCAAGCCATGTTTGCATAGGTTTCCTCCTGGTTCTCTGATTTCCTCCAGAAAACATACCATAAATGTGCATGCATGTGTAAACTATAGTAAATACATATAGTATCAAACTATACTATAACATTAATGTGGTACTACATACATTACAATTGTAGGCACCAAGACTTTATAGACTACCAGGGTAGGTACTATGGCACGTCATTGGGTACCATATTAATACTATGGTGGTGCCACAATACTTTCATAAATACCAGGGTGTGTTCTATTGTTTATACCACAATAGTGGTAGTACTATTGTTTTATACTACAATACTTTGACGAATGTCATGGTTTGTATTGGGTACCACAGTGGTTACAGGTTAGCAGGTATCTAATATGGTATGTTTGTACTATATTAGATATGTTAGTACATACCTACTGCGGGATTCAGCATACACTATGGTTAATTGTTGTTACATACACACAGTGGTCCCATACTATAGAAATATTACCATTATAGTACAAAAACACAAATAACATTTTTGTGTAATTATAACTGTAAACTTTTTAAATGCATGTAGTATTTCTATTACTGTTCGTCTCTAACCTACTTGTTATAACAAAGTTTGAATAACAAAATAGCCTGCTAACTCTGCTAGAAGCAAAAACATATTTTTTGCTCATATAAAATGTATTTACAGTATATATATATCCAGTGTCCCTGACAAATAACCTTATACGTATATCACTCAAGGCAAATTACAGACTATTATCCTTTCTCTGTTTGGTCTCTAGATTTCTAGTCTGCTGTATACTTGTCTTTTTCACTCACTCTAGTGTTGTTGTGTCTAGTTTTTTTATCTCTCTTCTTTTCTTTTCTTTTTTTTCTTTCAATATATATTTTTTACTTGTGTATTGAATCTTTAACACTGACTGGTGATGATTTATATATTCTGTTTTTAAAGATTTCAAACAGTGGTTTGTTAGTTGTTGATAATGTAATTAACGAAAAAATTAAAGAAAGAAAGAAAGAAAGAAAGAAAGAAAATGACTTCCCTGTCTGTTCTTCACGGTTTCTTTCTGTTCCAGTTCTTCAGTTATTCAGAGATTGTGATTATGTGCATAAGCATTTTCTTTGAACCGAGGATTTGAACAACACACACACACACACACACACACACAAACACGCACACACAACTGGCATACGACGGTAATGATGAATGCAGCATCACTTACTGCTACTGTATATGTCCATACTTATACCATGTCATACCATGTACTGCTTGCGATGTTATGGTCTATTTGCTACACAGATTTTGTCCACTAGATGTCAGTACAATGAGCCCTTAAATCAAGCATTTGGTGAGCCCACCTTTTGTGAGCCTATTGAGTGGGAAACCTCGTCACCTAAATGAGGCGTCGTTTCGCCATCACTACCTCTACTGTAAGCTTTGGGTCTTGTTTTGCAGAAGTCGAAGATGTTATTAAGGAACACTAGGGGGCGCCAACGGGAATTTAACAATAATGGAATTTTGCACTAAGGAGGAAAACAGTGGGGAGTCTCCAGTCGAGTCCGGAGCCGCCGTCGTGCTGCTTGCTACACGACTTTGCGAGTAGTTTATCGATTAGAAATGTAGAGCTAAGTTTTACTTCTGAACTTTAGAGTGTAAGGCGTTTTTATTTATTTATTTTTTATTGTTATTATTATTTATTTTTACAACCATACACCTTTAAATCATCAGGGTTTAATCAGAAGTTTGTCTGCGCTGCAGCCGGTCGCGGTTTGTCCTGTAGCTGATGGACTCCTGTTCCTCCTGCAGCCAGAAAGTTCAGTTAGAGTAAACTTGTTTAAATCGCTTTTATAAGATTATGCTGAAATGGGGATTGATCTATGGATGATACTCATTCTGTTACACTACACTTCCAGAGTTCAAGGTAAGTGCATTTGTTTTCCACACAGATTAAACTAAATCTATGAACACTTTTAGTTGTAAACAACTGCTTAATATTGAGATTATCTTTAAACTACAGTCAGAATTTAGTTAATGGAACACTTAAAAATATAATAAAATAAAATAAAAAGGTACATAATGGACATGATGTGTTCAATGGATACAGTGATTTGATATTGAATCTATAAAGTGCTGTAAAAAAGTATTTACTTTCTTGCATTTACTTTTTTTTTTTGCATATTTGTCACATTGACCTCATCAAACTTATTTTAATATTACACAAAGATAACCCGAGTGAATACAAAATGCAGTTTTGAAATGATGATTTTCTTTCATAAGGGAAAAAAAGCTGGCCAAACCTGCCTGGTCTTATGTAAAAGAGTAATTACCCCTAAACCTCCATCGCTGTGGAGGAATTTTGGCCTGCTCTTCTTTGCACAGTTGTTTTAACGACCTGTTTAGGGTCATGCCACAGCATCTTAATCCAATTTAAATCCGGATGTTGACTTTTTTGGTCCGTCCATGGCCATGTTGGGGGATGGATACTCCCCACACTGCAGATATAGCTCTCGTTTTTGTTCAGCTTGCCAGCTTGGTGCCCGATTGTCAGTTACCCGTCTTTGGACTGTGAAACCAGAGTAGCCAGAGGAAACCCACCAAGTACGGGGACGACATGCAAACCCCAGGCACACAAACCCCGAGGCGAGAATCGAACCCGGACCATGGAGGTGATAGTGCTCACCACTAAGCACTCACTCAACTAATAATTGCACTAATTATATTACCTTCCTCACTGTATAATGTTTACATATGCAAACTTCTTAAGCATGGTATACAATACCATCCTTACTGTACCACCTGTAATCATTTGCTCATTTGCACCCATTGTAGCTAATCTAACTCTCTATATACTCTCTATACAGTATTTATATATGCATATACGCATATGTATTTATATTCTGCACTGTGAAAATGCACATTTGGTTAGATGCTAACTGTATTTCGTTGCCTTGAGCCATTCAAATGCACAATTGCTGGTGTGTTTGGAACATAATAATAATAATAATAAATTTTATTTATAATGCACTTCATATCTGAAGCAAATCTCAAAGTGCTACAAGTTAATTCGACCCGAAAGCTCTGTTAAAAAAGTACATTCTCCTTCAGGATTTTCTGGTAGAACGCAGAATTTATGGTTCCATCAATTATTTGGCAAATTGTCTAGGTTCTGAAGCCACAGACCAGCACAATACCACCACCTTTTACTTTTACCAATTACTTTTTCACATAGGGCCAGGTAGGTTTGGACAGCTTTTTTAACATAATAAAGGAAATCATAATTTAAAAACTTCATTTTGTATGTACTTGGGTTACGTTTGTGTAATATAAAAATTAGTTTGATAAGCTCAATCATTCATGTGTGACAAATATGAAATAAAAAAATCAGGAAAACCTTTTTTCACAGCACTGTAGATAGTCCGTGCATACTGTAATACTCATGTTTATATTTAATTTGAACAAATCAGTCTGAATTATTCACATGCACAAACGCATTGTTGTTCTCTCATCAAGCACACTGTATTTAATTTAATAGGTGCTCTGTAATAGTTACTAATGTGTATTGATTGTGGTGTTTTGCATTGTTGAAGCCACAATACAAAGCATTCATCTTACTGCAGATAGCATTACATCTGCTTATGTGACTCAGATCATGGACATTGTCAAGGGCAGTGCTGTAGCTCAGGCACAATAGACAGCACAGAATTGGATACAAAAGCTGCCTAAGTTTTAGGAAATGCAAAATGTTCTCCAAAGATGCCTCCCAAAATCAGTACACTGAATGTCATTCACAAGAAAGAAATGTTGTGATGGTCAGATCTGGCCTGTGTGCTGTCTGTCAGGGTTGAAGTTTACCAAGAACCCAGCCAACCTCACAGTAACCCAAGGTAACGTGGCCCGTCTTGGCTGTGCTGTTGAGGGCTTAATGGAGCCAGAGATCGTGTGGATGAAGGATGGAGAAAAACTGTACAGCATGGACCAGATGTACATCACAATAGATACCCATCACTGGGAGACATATCACAGGTAAGAGGGCTATTCGAGTATCTGCAGGGTACACATAAGGGAAAGAACTGCAAGATGTTTACTAAGGCAGATGGAAAATAATGATTATATACAATATAGAATTAAGATGGGTCTTATGGTAAATTTTTTAAATGAGAGAGAGAGAGTTTTTCTTCCACAAAAGGTACCAGGTTAATGGTATGAGGTATGTCCCCTAAACTTTGAATATTCGATGAGGAACTGTGACTAAGCTTTTAAATTAATGTCACAGCAGCAATGTTATTTTAACAAAGCGTAATTCTTTTTCTTTTCCACACAGAATGACTGTTTAAGAATCCACAAACCTTTTTTTATGATATCATACAATTAAAATGGCCTTTACTGTACACATGTCTGCAGATTTTGTATGCATGTGTCTTTGGTCCATTTAATTATTTTTGTATAGTTTTCAGGATTAGTGTATTAGCATAGACTCAGAGAAAGGTTAACAACCAAAAGAGGAAATCCTGGAGAAACCAATAAAACGTCTATGCAGAACCCTTTGACTGTCAGATTTCCTAATGGTTAAAAGTAGTCTCATTTGTGAAGCCTTGGTTCTGATTTTGCTGGTACGGGTAGAAATATTGTATGATATTTTGTAGTAAATTATCTTGTAGGATTTATCCAGCTGTTCAATGGTTAATTCTGTACCTGATATAACCATGAAATGTAGTACATACTGAACATTCTGAGAGTATGTTATCGGTGTGTACAGTTGCTAAAGTACCACAATATAGTATTCTTATTTTGGTATGACTGTTATACAATTGACGGTCAATATTCAGAATCTCAAATAAAAAAAACAGGACAGGGTTTACAGTCCAGTACAGCTCTGAGACAAAATGGCATCCACTCAAGTGCGCAGTAAATACTATGTAGCGTTGTCCTTGCCCCGGCGTCTTCCCAGGCTGGCTTTAAATTGCATCACTGAGATTCTCCTCCGATTTGAAGGTGCAGTCTTATGAACGTATAATGTGGAACCAAAACACCAAACCTCTGTGATAGGTTTTTTATGCTTTACATTGTATATTTTTGCGTTAATGGTGCATTTTGTCACTTTGTCAGACTTGCAAACGAATCCGACTTACGAACGTGCTCCTGGAATAGAACTCATTTGTAAGTCGGGGACTTAATGTACTGTCCCCTTTAAAACATATGTCACATGACTCTGTCTAGTCTGTGACATGGAAGCAACATGGAGGAAAACTCTTTCATTAGAATAAATATCCCACCTTTGATAATTGAGCATAGTTAAAGTACAGATCTTGTCAGTGGACCATGAGGGCAAAAACACAACAAATAGTTTATTAATCATGTTATTGATTTGAGGTCATAATACGGACACGGGACATGAGACATGGGAATTTAAAATGGTATGGAAAAACATGTAAGGGGATAGAATTGTAAATAAATAATAGATTTTGCTGACGATGCTTCTATTCAGAGCCTGTTGTTCCAGTTTGACATAGATTGCCTCTTTAAAACTGGCTGACCTTTTTATCTAGATTGTATATACCCTGCAGAAAAATAGACCGGAATAGTTCCTGCTAGCTGCACATGTGTAAGCAGTGAGATCATATTATTTTTTGCTCTAGCAAGACCAGGTTTACCAAAAAAGGTTTTCTCTTCTATTCTGTAAAGTCTCACTCACTAAATCAGCATTAAGCAACTTAATCAACATGCATCATTAAGGTTTTTTTTAAATAGGGTGTTGTTTCTCCTAAGGGGAGTGGTTATTTTGATGACCCATATAACAGCAATTAATAATCATAAGAAAATTTTCACCTTCCAGTTTCAACCTACATGCCAGCTATGCACCATCATAAGAGAACTATTAACCAACAAGGATTATGGTGAAAATGGGTTTCATTCAGAATACATGAAGCTCGCCAGTTGCAGCTTTTTTGAAAGCTGCACATGCTGCATTACAGAGCACTGTCTATCTTACCCTGTTTCCCATGCATGCGCTCACAAATGCTGTGATTGGCTATTGCTCATGATTGGGCATAGACAAGGGAGAGAGCTTTCTTGATTTTTGGCCAGGGTTGGCTCAGAGTCTTTTGTCAAAGTTGTACTCAGGAAATAACTGTCGATTTCTCACTGGATAGCACATATATTTACTAAACTTCTGTTTTGTTTCTGTTTTTTGGAGTTTCTCTTTAAATGTATTGCCCAGTCTGAGATGCAGTGGTATGGGGTTGGCTTACGCCCAAACAGGTGGATAACAGTTTTTTTTAGTTGGCTCCGATTAAATTTTTTCTTTTGGCTGGTATTCTTATTAAATGTTTTTGCTTTTGTAAAAAAGCAGCAAGATACAACATGACCAGACCAGAAAAATCCTGATAGAAACTGTGGGAGTGGAGAGGAGGTACTGCTGCTTAATCAGCTTTACTTTGTTTTTGCCCTATTAAGTCTGCAAATAAGAAACTCAAAACATGAGATTTTTCTCAAGACCATTTCTTCCCAGGTATCCAAAACTAAATAAAGCACACACAGCACTTATCCTCGACCACCAGGTGGAAAAGGACATCACTTTTGATCTTCACTGATGTGGTCATTCTCTTGGCAGAGTTGAAAGCCACGTGTAGTGTTGGCCGTGAGTAATGCCCGGGCTGTCGGGAATGTGGTTATGTGTACCAGATGCTGTCATTTCTGCTAATCCTTGACGTTCTAGAGTTTGTGTCAGGTCTTTCAGAGCAGGTTATGAATAGAACACTGTTCAATTCAATCCAGTTTTATTTATATATATTTTAACACTGGTCAATTTAGCAAAGCTGTTTGTGCAATTTATTGTCTTAGAATTTAAAAAATATGGAAATGTCTAAATCATAATTGTCAGATTGTCCCTGATGAGCAAGCCGGTGGCAAGGAAAAATATGAATATATCTGTCTAGATGGACACATTTTTACTGTACTTGTCTTTTTTTTTCTTATGGATTTGTTCATTCACATAAGCATGTGCGTTAACAATATATTTTTAGTATGAAATCAGTCCAGCAGCAGGATGCTGGGAAATACTGGTGTGAGGTTGAGCATCATGGTACAGTCATCTCGTCTGAGCCAGCCTGGATCACAGTGGAAGGTGAACCAATACTTTGTGTCTGTTCACTCTACAGCTACACATTCTCTCCAACATATTGCTATTAAAAGATGCTGAGCTGCTCTATTAGAAAGAGCTTTAATCTATAAACCAGAGAATGCTGACTATTTTAAATTCTTATTCAAACGTTAAGCATTAGATTACACTGTTATGACTCTAAAATTCATCTCTTTAAACTGCCTGCTATGTCTAACCATTCATTTGGTCATTGATATTTTAAAATGTTTATCATAATGTTAAGCATTTGGTGAAGGTGGCTTATAGTTTTCTGTTCTTTCTGATTGCGCTTCAGGCGTACCTCACTTTACATTGGAACCACAGGATATAGCAACATTTCCAGGTGTTCCATTTAACCTGTCATGTGAAGCTGTTGGGCCTCCAGAACCCGTGCAGGTGCTCTGGTGGCTGGCTGGAGAACAAAAAGGGGATTTCAGGCCCTCTCCATCTGTCCTCCGGGTAGAAGGTAACTCACACTGTCCCTGGTTTTTTCTGTGAAAAAGTGTCAAGGACATATTATATGTCTGCATTCTTCAAGATAGGAGCATTGCTGTCATAACATTATGACTAATGCATTGCATGTGATGTTTTGATGGGTCTATTTGGATTGTGAATTTAAGTTCAAAGTTCAGGTTGTATAAAAAATTACACAGGCATGTTTTCACATCCATCCATGTTACTGGTCTTATAAAGAGAACAGGGCTGTTCCCTTATTATTGTCAAGTTACTATGCATTGCAATACACTCCCAGCTTTGTTTGCTTCTCTTTGTTTAGGATTTTGAAAAAGCTGAATGTCATTCGAAACTTACTTAATATACTGCCTATCTTCTGATGAAAATCAGAAATTAACACATGTTTAAAATGCTTCTAAAATGACTAAAACTTAAAAATAGATTTTTGCTTTAATATATCACATCTCTGCATCTTTGTTCAGAAAATACAGCTATTTTATAGTATTGTAATGTCAAAACCGACAACTAAGATACTGTTTTAGTAAAATACTTTTTACTAAGTATTTTATTCCTGATCAGAACTAGCTGATAGTTATCAAATGTTTTCTGTAAGTCACAGACTTACAGTTCATTAGTCCTCCCTAACAGACCACTTAGGGTTTACTGCACAATATTTTTGCAACACTGTGTTGATATGCTACTTCCTCCAGTTTTGTCTTAGGCTGTTTGTTTACTTTTATTATGCACAGGCAATAATCTATCAAGGAAGCTGCCATAGTGCTAAAACTTGACCCATTTAAACAGTCAGCTTCAAAATTATTGGCACCCCTGGTGAAGATGTGGTCATATCCCACTAAAATGTAACCTTGGGTGACTAAGGAGAGGCCAGTAAAATATCGCAGCAGTGGCATTCAGTGAATCCACCATTGCATTTTTGTTTCCTTTATGTTAGTACAGTTCCTGTCTTTGGCTTTCAGCGATTGTTCACATATTCCACCATTCCATTATATCTTTTTTATCTGTTACACAACAGCTCCTACTTCCTTTATTGCTGTGAAATGCATTACAGAAATCAATAGACCCCAGACAAACTTTCCATTTTTAGATGGTGTTAAGGAGTAAGTGAATTATCACATGGCTTTCTCCTACTTGCACAGAGTGTGTCTGTGTCATCATAACTGCAACGTAAGAAGAATGTTTAGCAGATATTTTAATCTTAACTTTCAATGTTGCTGCCCAGTGGCCTCTAGCTGAATCTGCTCAATGTAGCTGTTTAATAAGTTTAAAGGACATCAGAGACAAAATCACATGCACACTAACTATTCACTCTCTATTTTCTCTAGGTGTGAATGACAGCATAAAATTTTACTGTGAAGCCAAGAATGCAAGAGGTATTTCTGTCTCACGGACTGGTACTGTGTTTATTAAAGGTGAGCAGGGTTTATCCTTATCTAACACAAATGATAAAGCATGGCTGCGTAATTGGTAAAATAAATTCTCACAACTTGTCAAGAAGTAACCACAGCAAATATAGCAAAATGGTTTAAAACTAGACACAGACGATTGGATTGAGTGTTTTTTCCATACTGTAGCTTTATAATTTTGTGTCAGTGGAATGGTCGAAACCTCTTCAACCATTGCAAGGCTTCTGTGAACAAAGAGAGGTCCATGAAGACATAGTTTGCCAAGGTTGGAGTGAAAATCTCAAGTGTCCTGTACATACCGCAGAGCTCAACCTCACAGAACTAAAACACTTACTAAAATGGGCATATGAGGCAGTATAAGAAGCATACAGTAAATATACACTGGCTGTGTTAATGTAAACCCATCAAAAGCACATCAGATAGAAACCTCATCGTGATATAATTTGTCTGAAAATAATATAACAGTCCACGTTCTCTAACAACGAAAAAGGCTGTTAAACTTTGTTGTATGTTGCAGGTTGCTGAATCACCTGCAATATGCAGAGCTATGTGAAGTCTCTCCCAAAGCAAAAAAAAAAAAGAGCTGGAAAGTTTTACTCTATTTAATTAGGTAGATCGCCATCTCCTCACAGCTTGCACTGACTGACAGTCGGTTCTTGCTCTAGTTAATAAGCAGGGAAATAGCAGCAGCAGCTAATGCAATGTCTTGGTTTTCATGAATGCTAAAGATCCATATTTCCAAAACTTTCATTTGTTTCTCATGTGTATACTTTTTTAAAAACTTTAATATAAATGTAATAAAGTGTTTTGTATTAAAATAGAAGTCATAGTTCTTTTCTTTATTTTTCAGTATCTCCCGATTCTCCTACTAACATACAGATTGACCAGGTGTCTAATAATGTGACTCTCATGTGGAGCCCAGGGTTTACTGGCTATTCTGACTTGTCCACATGCACCATTCAGGTACTATACATATCTTATCAATTAAAATGTTGTGCAATACACTGGTTTAAAAAAAAAAAAAAAAAGGCTTTATGCCCGATCTTGTTGCATTTGCCCTGTGTATAGTGTTGTTTATGGGTTTTGCTTCAGTATTTGACTGATTGATTGATTCCAATTTTCCCTATATTAAATGATTGGGTGTGTAAATTAATGTGTGCCCTGTGCCATATAATAGCTTGTCACCCCATCCAGGGTGGCCCCTGCCTGGTGCCCTAAGCCTCCTCATAAAGGTTCCAGGTCCCCATGACCCTACGCAGGATAAATTGTTTGGAAAATGAGTGAATGAGCTTATGTTAGGAGTACAGCTGACCATCCTAGGATTAGG
Organism: Channallabes apus; assembly: GCA_030522415.1. Lineage (NCBI taxonomy): Eukaryota > Metazoa > Chordata > Actinopteri > Siluriformes > Clariidae > Channallabes > Channallabes apus. The sequence goes on from CM060116.1 coordinate 20,892,100, forward strand.
GTGTGAATCTTGCAAAACAAAAAGTAACAGACTAGGATGCATACCCAAAACCACTTTTTTGAAAAGATTCTAAACGTAGTTTGAATGTACATTTGTTAGGTACAGTATATGCCTTTTGTGAGTATTTCCTGAAGTCTTTGTCATGAATAGACTCTCTCTCCTTCTCATTTCCTGACCTCCCTAATCTGTTTGCAGATGTCTAAGAGCTCATTGAGTAAGATAAAACTTCCTGACCAGCAAGTTACAGTGCCACCTTTCCATCACACGGTTGCTGGACTCAGCAGTCACTCCAATTATAGCTTTCGAATCCGCTGTGGTAATGAGGTTGGGTCCTCCCCTTTTTCTCCTTGGATGGACTTTCAAACTCCAGAAGCAGGTATACACACCTCGTGATAAGAAGTGATGAATCATCAGTACACGTTGATGTGTTTGTCATTAAATACTTTAATGTAACACAGATGTTTAAGAAACAGTAAGAAACGTGAAAAGGTCAGAGTCTTACACCATCTACAATGTGTCTCCTTCCATAAATGACAATGTTAATTTTAGTTTGTTTTAATCACAAAAAAGACAAACCAGGCCAACTGTGAGACAGCAAAGCGTGTTACTAGCTCTATATTGTGTGCTGTTGAAGAGTAAATAAACAGCCCTTAGGTGAAGCCTAGCTGTTCTGTTTTTCTTCCTAGCATTGGGCTCTCGGCCCTCTGCAGCTGTTGGGGGTCGGGGGTGGAGAGAAGGGTTGGCCTGCTTGGCTGGAGGAGCAGTAGGGGTTTTTGCTGTTGATCTTGTTTATGTTTGTACATTGGTGAGACTGGCCCTAGTCCAGTGGATTCCAGCCTCGCTGGTACAATGCGCTTTTGTGTGTGTGTGTGTGTCCCAAATCCATTTCAATGCTGGGCTTATGCAGGGCTTGGCACTGCTGCCACCCACTGTTCAGGACTGATATTACCTTCTTTAATGGTTTTAAATGATGTTAGTCAAATCTTCAGAGTTTTTACAGTCTATGTCTGCCTCTTATCTACAGTACCATCAGCTGCGCCCAAGAACCTAACCTTTCAGTTGACAGAGCAGCAGCTCACCCTGACCTGGGCAGCGCTCGAAGAAGAGGAGCTGAATGGACGACTACAAGCCTATAAGCTGCAATGGAATGTGGGAGGAGAGAGTCAGGTAGATTGAAGTAAAGACATGACCTTAAAGCACACAATGTAAGGAAGACATGCAATGAGCAAATGTTTATTTTGTAGTCATTTTAAATAGTTGGTATCTGAAAACTGACAACTGGCATAAAAGAAATCTTAAATCTTACTACTTAAAACCGTTTCAATATCTGTACACCATATGTTCTCAGCTATAATTTTATATAGGCAAAATTAATTTTACATTGGTCAGAAACAGTGACTATCATTTGCTACACCTGTATCCATAGATATGAAAAATATCTATGATAGACAAATGAACTTGAATTTATGTTAAAGTGGACTTGTTTAAGGTGGTGTGATGTGATGTTAAGCGGAGTTTATTTTATCCCCCCAATTTCTTTTTCCTCCATAACAACACGTCCTGATATGTTTTACTTTCCTCATTCTAAAGCAATTTTAGAGATTATAATTTTTAAAGATTATAGTTTTTAAAATATTAATCAATATCAGATTATACTTCTTACGTTCATGTTGTTGAACATCCATGAAAGAACCCATTCTGTTTTTACTTACTTTATAACTGCAGGAAACACTTAACCACCTGAACCAACCCACCTCTCTATTCTTCTCCTCTTATCAAAGATTTGAAAAATGCAGCTTGTTATTTTATAGAAAGAAAAAAAAGTTTAAAAAAACCTTATGGTCTGAAGACTTTCCCATGACTTTACTCATCAAGTCCTGAGACTTGAGAATTCTTCAATTCAGAACTCTTCAGAATATTTCATAATATTAATAATTGGACAATTTTCCATATTAAATAATAACATGTAATTAATTTTTTTATTAGCCTTAGATTTTGTCATGCTTCCACCAGTCCATAAAATGAATTGTTACTATACAATCGCTTATGCAGGAGAACACTGTTATTTTTATTGTGCTGTGTAAACATAATTTTTGTCAGAGCTACTGTATGTTATAGGGAATTAAACAACAGCTTATGGCCAATCAGATTTAAGAATTCTGATATAATATGATTATTTTATTTCTTAATATTTTGTTATAATTCTTATTCTACCAGGAACTGTTGTTAGTTTTTTTTATTGATAGTGACTCAGTGGAAGGGCTTAAATGATTATGAAAAAAATAATCTTCTTGTGTCAATGGTACGTGTCACATAATGACAGCTATGCCTTTCACCAATGTTTTAGAAAACCTTGGCAAGGATTTCTTTATGAATTTCACAATCTTTTAAATAACTACACCTTGCTTGTTTCCAGGAGCCATTACTGTTTAAGGAAAACGTTGCTCATGTCTCTGGAGGTTCTCGCTTCTTCAATGCCACTTTTCAAGTGGCTGCTTGCACAGTGGTTGGATGTGGGCCATTAAGCCAGCCAGTGCTCATTATGCCAGCTTCAGGTACGTCTGGTGAAGAATTAGGAAATCTGCTATGGTGGCATTTTGGATTAAGGGCAATTTGCTGAATGTCAACCCTTGACAGTTTTGATAATCTCAGTTAGTACACAGTTAGTTTGTTAGTACTGCGCTTGTGTTCATTCCTGATTTTTGCAGCTTTAAATGTTATATATGGTGTAAGAAGCTACGGATGCTTTTTATTTCAATCATTAAAAATAATAATACGCATAATAATATGCATAATAGTTAATATGGTTTAATGCACTATAAATAATTAAATAGCCAAGAAACATTTCAGTCCCTTTTTGCCTCGTTACAAATGTCATGTTGTATCACTATAAAAAAATAATTTGCCCACACTCCTTCTGCCATCTTTCATACAGTATATAGTAATCGATGAGATAGAGATTTTCCTGTAAAAATAATGAGAAAGTTAACATTGGAAAGATGTATGACTCTTTGCTCTCTGTAAACAAATTTGACACAAGCGCCAATTCATATAACTTGAATAAATCAATAAATGAATCAATAAATACAAGAAATCACAATTTCTTAGCATAAACTAATGTCTAACACTTAATAAATGAACTTGTTTTGTTCTGGATCTTAATTTCAGCTGTGGAAGCTCAGTCTCCCAGAGGGCACATGTGGGTGGGTCTGCTTTTTGGACTGCTGGTGGCCACAGTTCTGGGACTTCTGCTAATGGTTTTGGTACACCGCAGAAGCAAAGAGTCTCAGTTTGGGTAAGTTGACCTAGCTAGAAACAGAATAACTGTAGGCAAATGCGAGTATGGGCTATGACTAGCTTTTAAAATATTGTGTTCCTGTATATTAGCAAGAATTATATTCTCTTTATCAGATCTGCATTCAAGTCATCAGGGAGTGAATCTGTGGTGTCCTTTACTGCAGCAAGATCTTTCAACAGGCAGGGCTTAGAGGTCCCGGAATACACACGTATGTGTAAATGACATGAGAGTTGCCACTATAAACACAAGCACCATTATTGTGGGATTGTACACTCCAGTGTATGTGATGATTTCAAATTCTGTGCTCTAGTGAACAGTTTGGGCATCAACGATGAGCTGAAGGCCAAGTTGCAGGATGTTCTAATCTCGGAAAGGCTTTTCACTTTAGGACACATGTTAGGAAAAGGTAAGCATTTTCATCTTAACTGCATAGTCATTTCAATATATGACAGTTTGTACAGATGAGCCGTGCTTGCTTAAAGTTGGCAAACTTAGTCTAAATTTTAGTGTTAACAAAACATAGTGTACCCTTCACATTCTAGACAAAACACAAACTGTCTGAAAGAAATGTAGTGCTCAATTATAGATAATTAACCTAACAATGAAAAAAAAATTAAGGTTCAGTCAGTGAAAATTAAAGTATGAGAAATTCTGTTTTCATTTGCAGGGGAGTTTGGCTCAGTGCGAGAGGCCTTCCTCAAGATGGAGGACAGCTCGGTACAGAAGGTGGCAGTGAAAGTACTGAAAAGTAAACATTTCTCACACAATGACAGCTGCAAACTAATATTAAGGCCACTGTTTGTTGTGCTTTATTATTGAATATATATTTTTTTGTTTATTAAAAGCTGATATCGCCTCTTCAAGTGATATAGAGCAGTGCCTTAAAGAGGCTGCCTACATGAAGGACTTTCATCATCCCAATGTTATCCAGCTTATAGGTTTGTTTTTCATTACTGAAAATTAACTTTAGATGAAATATACAAATGTAACTAATTTTATAGATGCTGTTTATGATCTATAACGGATTGAGCCATTGCATAAACTCTGTCCACACATGGAAATACTATTGTGCACAAATCTAGTGTAAAGCCTTCCCAGAAGAGTGAAAGTTATTATAACAGCATGGAATGGACAAAATATATAATGTGTATTTAAAATTGTATATAAATGGGCAGGCTGTAACCTATTAAACAAACAATATTTTTTATTAAAATGCTTAGATTTTAATTGTCACTAGATGAAAGTCACAGGATATGTGTTTCTTCTTACAGGTGTAAGTTTGCATAGACGGCCTCAGCAGCGGTTACCTATTCCTATGGTGATCCTTCCCTTCATGAAACACGGGGACCTGCATACTTTTCTCCTTATGTCCCGTCTGGGGGACGAACCCTTTGTGAGTGTCGCAACTCATGGTGTCTGTTTTAATAATGGAAAAAGACTAAAAATGAAAGTTAATTTAAAAGTTAAGTTAAAAAAATGCATAATGTGTAAATGTATAGATTTCATACACAGTTATATTACATATCATGTAATAAATCATAAACTAGTAGATTTATGTTTAATCATCCATTCAGCTGATGTCTGTTGTTAAAATCCCTTGCATTTATATGTCAATATGTGCTTTTTGAATTTCCAGTTTCCATTTTTTTTCATCCACTTTTTGTATTTCCTACAGACCCTCTCTGCACAAACTCTTGTCCAGTTCATGTTGGATGTTGCTCGGGGAATGGAATATCTTGGCAGCAAAAATATCATCCACAGGGATTTAGCTGCTCGCAACTGCATGTGAGTTTGTTTAGTAACGCTTTTAACCAGTTAGATGAAGCTTTCAAATAATGGCCTAAAACTTTGTTTTATTCATACATTTTAGGTTGAATGAGAACATGACTGTATGTGTAGCAGACTTTGGTCTTTCCAAGAAGATCTATAGTGGTGATTATTACAGACAAGGGTCTGTCTCAAAGTTACCAGTGAAATGGATTGCACTGGAAAGTTTGGCTGACAATGTTTATACAACGCAAAGTGATGTGGTAATTATATGTGTTTTTGGTAATATGTGTGAATATTTATGAACTGACCGTTAATAACTATACTTTCCAGATAACCATACAGTAGATATAATAGCAGTGAATTACATCAAGTTATTATAAAAAAAAAAACTATTACTGTAAAATCTACTTTACCACACTTTCAATATGTGTTTTAACTATATTAAATCTAGGTTGAATGTTGACATTTCATATTCTCATTTATAGTCTCATTGCTGATATTAATGTAATCAAACCAAAATATAATTACAAAAATATTCATTTACATCCACATATTTATCATAAACTAATAGACTTTATAAGATAGACATTATTCGAGAACGTTGTTTCAGAATATATTGTTTTGTCCCCCCCTCAGTGGGCTTTTGGGGTGACCATGTGGGAGATTATGGCTCGAGGACAGACTCCTTATCCTGGGGTGGAAAACTCAGAAGTCTATGAATACCTCATTAAGGGTGAAAGGCTCAAACAGCCTCCAGACTGTCCTGATGACATGTGAGTTTAAAACCATACTACTGCACACTATTAATCTTATACATCAGGTATTAAATGATTAAATATGACAGTGTGGCTTTTCTGCCCATGTGTAGTCGAAGTAGGTGATTCTGTGTTTATTCAGATTAACTTTACACATCAGGCTGAAAAGTTGGGTACAGCTTCAAATACTAATTAAATAACAGGTGACATGACTTTTGAAGTTGTATAAATAATGTGCTAGTCATGTGTATTATGAAAATTTGTGATTTACATTACAGTGAAATCTTGGATTGTGAGTAACTTGGTCTGTGAGTGTTTTGCAAGATGAGCAAAATTTATAAATAAAGTTTAACTTGGTTGTGCTCTCTATATAGCACTGTGGGATTATGGGTAATCATCTCCCATGCTCAGTACACGTGCTTCACTCATATAGTCAACATCCGTACACGTGTACTGTTTCTATAACACTGTGATGCTGTTTGTGTGTGTGTGCACGTGACACAATTTTTTTAAAGGTAAAGTGCAGGTTAATTTGGTTTATTTTTACTTTACATTTTGTATGAATTATTTTTATATAAATATTTTTTATAGGGAAATACTGGTGCTTTGATATACAAGCACGCTTCCGGGAACAAATTATGCTCGCAATCTAAGGTTTAACTGTATTGAAATCAGCGTTTATTTAATTTATACATATGAAACAATTGCACTGTTTGGTCACCAGAGGTCCAAATCCACACAATTAAAATAGATATAGAATTAAAATATACAGTCCCAGGTTCACATTCTCTCAGCGAAAGCAGCACAATTACCAGCAGTCATCTTTATAGGTAAAATTAAAAGCTAAAAGCTCTATAGTTGCTTTAAAAAGACACTACACTTAAGCCCCTTACCACAGCAATTTACAGTACTCGAGATAAGGACCTGCAGAAATCTTTTTAAAAAATATTTTTAATGACTTTGGAACTCCATGTCCAGGTAAAGTGACCCATTAGTTGCTTTTATGGAGTTCATTATGTTTCAGTCATTGATTTCCCCCCCCCCCCTTACAGGTAAGTAATTTTTATATTCAGTTAGGATTGTGAATGTATACAATTACCTATTTATTTTATGTTACTAAGAACCCATAGTAGACTCGAGGGTATCGTTAAACCCCTAATAAATAGTAAAATACTATTCATGTTCACAACCATACACAGTATGATATGCAGTGAAATGATTAGATGACCGTCCTTGACCTTAAATAGAAAGATTTTTATTAGAAATTAAAAAAATTGCACGAGAGTACAATTTAACAATACAATAGTTTAAGAGTACAATACAAATCAAAACAATTAGGCCGAAAATTTACAGATTTACAAAAATGTTACAAAATAAATGAATTAAAATCAGAATATATAAATTACACAGGATTTATAGAATGTACAAAATTAAAATGTAATCTTTCAGGTAAAAGGAAAAAAATAAGAGTATAAGATTGTGTAGAATATGCATGCAATATATGAACACGATTTATATAAATTTTACTTGTACATGGAGCTACCATTCTACATTGCAAATTTAGTTATATCATGAAAAACTTATTTTACAAGAAAGTGCGATACTTTGGACATTATGATGTATTAAAATAAAAACTTTTTCATTTTGAAAATAAGTTATAAACATTATTTACAAGGCACAGAAAAATTTTATTAAAATGCATGTACATTGATCTCATTGAGGATAAAATTTTATAGCTCAAATTCCTAAATTGCTTAAAAATTTTTTTAATAAACATTCCTTTTTCCATTCAGTTATGAGATAATGCACAGCTGCTGGTCTCCTGTCCCTAAGTGCCGTCCCAGTTTCCAACAACTAGTGGCTCAGTTAGAGAATCTCTGGACTGAACTTTCTCCAGCAGCCGCAAAGGAGCCACTGCTTTACGTAAACCTGGATGATGGAGAAGGCGAGCCGGATTCTGGGCTTGGGGCTACCGCTGATACTCAGGGCACTTGTGAAGCACAATGGGGTGTGCCTTGGCAATGTGCAGATATGGAGGAGGATGAAAAAAACTGGCTTGTAGTGCCCTCCGGGGCTGCTCAGGCTATTGGAGGTGACTATCGCTACATTCTTGGACCATGTGGGTCGACAGACAGGGAGAGCAGACAGTCTGGGGATGGCCTCTCTGAGGATATCAAAGATGATGTAGAGGATACTATCATAAATGTGTGACTTTTTATACAACCGTTTCTGACTGAACAAATCAGACTACTGTACGAAAACAATAGGCATTATGTAACATCAAAGTCTGATACATTGGAGGAATTTTTGAGATCGTAAGGAACATGCTAACTATTTGGTGAGGCAACATATACGTACAATCAGCTAATACCATGACGTAGGCATAGGTTTCAAAGGTAGATATTAATATATGTTTACAAGCAAAATTAAGATTTCACACTATACGGCTCTAAAAATAACTATAAAAGTGAATTTATGAACTTTGTACCATAAGCATTGATTTACTGTAGTTGTTTCTCATTAACTGATGAATTTTAATCTTGCTTTTCCTTTGTCATGGATGATCGTTTTTTGTAAAAATCTTTTACAATGTCATATTGCAGAGTTTGTACATCTACACAGAATTGGTGCATTACACGAATTAAGAAGAATAAGCTTCTTTTGAATGTCCTTGTGTATTAATGCTACAGTAAGTGCAGAGATGTGTATCGTTTTAAGCTATTTTATTGTTAAGTGGTCTACCTTTCACAAATGCTGCAGAGTTCAAGTGTGCCTTATTAGGGCAGAATAACATTTGATATTGTGCATGTTTGCATTTTAGTTTACCTCATTAGTGTATACAAACATTTTTTTCCCTGTTGCATGTTTTAAATAAGGGGCTATGTCAGTTGAAGTATTTAACATTCCTTGGCAGAAACAAATATGAACCGGGATCACAATAAGTAAGTAGTGTCATGTTGTCTAACCAGCAAGTTGTATTTTTTTTTATTTAGTGCACATTAGAACAGAAAATCACAAATGATTTAACTATGATTATATCCAGTTCAAGCGAAGCCATGCAATAATAACTTGTGTATATATACAGGCAACAAATATCAGATAGCATTCCATGTCATAAACATAGGCCAAACGCTACACACAGCCTTTAGCTGACACTTGAAATATATTAACCTTTTAGGTTATTTTTGCTTAAAAGTATTTACTGGGAAAGTTTCTCATAACAGTATTACAACAGTGATATTGCACTATCCTCAACTGTTTCTGTTTAATGCATAATTCTGATTTTGAAAAAATAAACATGAATTTTGGAGTAGTGTCAGTGAATTGTGAGCATTTCTCATATTCAGTTGAATATAAAGGACTAATATTAAAGAAATTAAGGAACATCTACAACCCAATTCTTTCTATGAGGGGCATGACATATCTCATGAGAGACATAAAACTGATTGACATTTATAGAAGACTTCAAGCACAATACTGTGATGAGACTCAGCCACAGTAAAACATTTGAAACATCTTGAAGTACATCGATTGATGACCCTGGCTGTGGTAAGCTCCCTGCAGTCGTTCCCACGAACATTCAGTGAACAGGAGCAAGGGCATAACTTTGGGTTCAACATTTGGTGGTTGAGATCTCCACCCATGTGGGTGGTATCTGAGGACTCCCTTCACCCCACCCAGGAGATAGATAGTTTATTTAGTATAAATAGGCTGTTTTGCATTAATTTTAAGGGCAGGAGACATACCATAACAACATGTCCTACAAATCTCAAACAGTGCTGTTATATAACATAAAATCATTTACTTTGTATAAAAGCACAAAATTTGTGTATTAGTAAATGTCATACTCCTGTTATAAAGAGATATTTTCCCTTTTTTTCCATTAAAATTTAAAATTGTTGGTTCTTCTTTTCCTCTCTTGATTGTATATGGGCATTTGTTGTGTTTGGATGATGGGTTGGATATTATAAATTTTTTGTATTTTATTATTATTATTATATTATTCTTTGCTTGTCAATTACATATAATCGAAAAAGCCCATCATTCTATCATGTTTTATAAAAGTAATTATAATAACCCCTGTAAATTACCCCTACAAGTCAAACATCCAATCCTTGAAAAGTGATGGATAACTTGTCAACAACACGTGGAATAGAAACATCGGTCTGTGAGAACTGTACACACAATCAATCATTCACGAACAACACTTTACTTTTAACTGCACATTACAAGAACTCAGCTGGGAGCTGACCTCGTTTTAAGGGAGTTCATGGTTGACTAGCATTTTATATACACTAGCAGGCATATTGAGAAAACCTCTACCTTGATGGTATCCAAGCACTAGTGAAACGCTGGGATTAACAAGTAGTTTCTACTCTCATAACTGTGTTCTGTCATTCTGCACAGTCAACCGAACTGGTTTGACTTGAACATAATGTTTCACCCCCACCCAAAAAAAAATAAATCCAGTTTGGTCTAACCAGCCGTAGACAGTCATGGTTACATAAACCTGAGAGTAAGATGATCAGGTTGCTAGGGCAGTTGCTACTGTGCCATCCCCCATGCCCCCATTTGAGCATCCCCCCAATGCAAACACAGGCTATGCCAAAACAACAGAATACATCAGGAAACATTAAACAGGATATGTGGTACAATGCTAAACACACCGAAGGCTGGATATTTCACCGTAGTTTATTTTCAGCGATATTAAGCCTCATCTCATCAGAATGCTCATTCACTCGCAGGGTATTTTGAGCTAGCGTCTTCCTCCATAGTGTTAACACCAATCCTGTCAAGAAAATCGACCATTTGAGTAAAAGGTTCTACAGCTACAGTACAGTTACAGCACCATGAGCAGAAAATAACACGCGCCCGAGGGCCTTTGTGTTTCCCCTCGCTCTTCCGGTCTCCTCGGTAGGTTCGCTCTACGACTGTTACACACTGTTCATCAGGTCTGGTTACAGGTTTCCGACGCTACAATCCGTCCTCTGGTATCAATCCGAGGAGAGTACAAACGATTCTACTCAGACAATAAACCAGCGGCGAAGTGTTAAGTAAACGCATGCGCAGTGGTGTTTTCCAGCCTGATGTCGTAGCGCTGGAGGCTGCGCAGGAGAGCCAGCGTGAACGCGCCTGTTCTGTTGGTGTCGTGACGTAGCGCGTCGTAACATGCACGCAAAGTCCGAGGGTGAGACGCACAGCATAATATTTTGAGATTAGGACGCAAACGGACTGTATTATCGGAGGCAAGGGTTGCGCATATTCCCCTTAGAAGACACCCATACTTTGATGCGGGCATGCGCATGCTCTTACTGAGAGCTCGAGCAGGCTGAGTCGACCGCGTGGTTTGCTGTTGAGACTCGCCGTCTGTTTCACCCGCCGTTCGACACGCACTCACTGGTCGACGTGCACGCGCCGCGCGTCCCTTCTCCGGCCTTGTCGAGATCTATCCGACGTCGGCGAAATAACTCGACGTACATGATTCAAAGGTGACTGAAACTTAATTATTGTTTACACGGACACAGAGTGTTGTGATTGATTGATAAGTGTTACGAGGTGGTTTAAGGAAGATTATGCAGACGGGCCCGATTGAAGTGTTGTTGGCTTAAAGGTAGGCCTCCCTCAGTCGAAGTGTAGCTAGCTAACCTCATGTATTCATGGAAACCCAAGTCGCGCAGACACACAACAACGAATTAACAAGTGTGAAGTCGAGCATTCAGTTCGAGTGAAATGACTATTTAATGTAGTAAAAGTCCTGGAGGAGGTAAAATCGCTAGTCCGTGCGCAGTGCAGTGGGAAACAGATGGTCTGCAAGTGAAGTACCTGCACCTTAATACGTGAGAAAAAACTCACTGAATGACTCGGTTAATTTGTTTATTTAGATACTTGGCCATCATTTGCATAAACAATTTCATGAAGGCAATAAAAAAATATATAATTTTATTAGGATATCGGTCATATCACCACAGCCAACTGTTTATATATTTCCATTTAGGGCAGAGAGAATAATACTATTTTTGCATATAAAACAAAACCTTTTAATGTATGCTCCTGGGACTTGCATAAAAATAGAAAGGAACCAGTGTGACAAAGTTACCAGAAGCACTCGTATGCTTCAGCAAGTAAAACCTAACAACTATTTTACTTATAGTACTGTGCAAAAGTCTGTCACATACAAAAATATGGTATAAGCAAAAGATGCTTTCGAAAACATCTGTGCATAAAAGAAACTTCTATAAAGAGCAATGAAGAGTAATAAAATAAACAGTCAATATTTGGAGTGAAAACTCATTACTTTAAATCAGGAGTTTTAGACACACATTTGTGCTATTTTATATGTAAAACAGCTGGTAGGTTTTACTGAGCATGCTGGAGAATGAGTTCTTCTGATAACTTTGTCACACTCGCTCCTTTCTATTTTTATGCAAATCCCAGGAGCGTATATTTGGTTTTTTGTTTCCATCAGAAAACTGGTCTGTCTTGTACTATATATTTTTCTTTACAGCCATGCATATATTCTCCTGTAATGTTATTTATTTATACATTTTTAAGTTGTATATGGAAATACTGAATGATTTTGTACATAATTATGCAGACACGATAAACATGTATAACAAAATTGGTACAGCATATAATATGGTGCCTAAGACTTTTGCACAGTACTGTGTATGTATGTATCTTTACAATACATATGTTGTTTACACAATGATGCAGTTTAAATACAACACCATTAAAATTTCAGTGACAACAATGTATGACTGCAGAATACCTGTACTTTATTTCTCTTTCTCTTTTCCTGCACTGGTTTTAGTGTAAAGAACAACCATATATCCAGCAAAGTAAATATAATAGTATATTTATAATGCAAATAATATTTCTAAAAACATGACATTTGATAAATTTTTTTAAGGTTTAATGGTTATGACTTTTCAATGATTCTCTCTGTAGCTTTGGATGTGTTTTTGAATCCTGCATTCTCCATCACTGAACATGAATGTACCAATTCCCACAGTGATTTCTTTACTCTAGACAGAACCTGTGAGGAGACACTGCCTGAATGCAGCATAGCATTCATTCCAGCTTCTGCTTGTCTTGTTCGGTGTCATGCTATGCTGATCAGAGAGAGCACAGGGCAGAGGACGCACGGACAGTTTAGGCAAGTGGAAAACTTTTTTTGTTTTTTCTTCAAAAGCAAGTCATGTTTGTAGAAGTCAAGTATTGGCCATATGTTTCTGCTTATGTACACTGGTACATTTGACAAATGAGTTCATCAAAATATAATGATTCATGTCCATATGACCCGTGTTCTCTTATCTAAATAGAAAAATATATTATTAAAGTTGCTGGTCTGAAGAAGAGTATGTGATACTTGTCATGAGACCATTCATTTCATGTTTAATATTTTTGTAACACAAGGTATTAGAAAACACGGTGCATCACAGCTTGTTGCGTATGAGGCTGCGTACCCACAGACTGGTTAGGGTGCTAAAAGTAATAATCAAACACAATAAATGTAATATTAAGGCATTTTTATTATTTATACAAAAAATGTTTTAAGTTCAGCATACAACATGAATGTTTTTTTTTTTTAATGAAAACATTCATGTTGTATTCTGAATGATAGATAATGCTAGCATGCTTTAGGTGATGCATAAAAATGTTTGTTTTTGCATAACTGTTTATTACTTAGTCACAGTTTCAGATGTTTTCTAAAATGTTCTTTTGTGCATCAAAATCTACAAAAAAAAAATCATGATTGAACAAGCATGGCTGTGATCATAAAATATTTGCAAATCAATCATCTGTTTTATCTTGCAAATTTGAGGGTGAGGTGTACAGACTGAAATTTCCACATTGAACTTTTCCTTACTGTAAAGGACCTATTTAAAATACTGAAAGTGTCATACAAGCAGTGTGCAATTATTATGGCACTAATGGAGTCAACATTTGTTGCTTTTAGTACTCAGTTACACGAACTGTTTGAAAATGCAAATGGTTCTACATCTGTATGTAACCCATCTTTCTCATTGGCAGTTGTTTCACTGGCCATTTCTTACGTAGACCTTGCTAGTACTGGTTTGGCCCCTTTTTGCTTTAAGATAAGTATGTAGCTAAGATATGTAGCAAGGAGCTGGAAACATTTCTTGGAGAAATGCCACAAAATGTGCAAAGGAAATTTCCCCATTACACCAGCAGCCAGAACCATTGATACAAGGCGGGATAGGTCTATGCTTTCATACTGTTTTTGTCAGCATGTTTAAGCAGAAATCGAGACTCATCAGATCGGACAACGTTGTTCCAGTCTTCTATTGTCCAGTTTTGGTGAGCCAATGCAAATAGCCTTGGTTTCCTGTTCTTAGCTGACAGGAGTGTCACCCAGTGTGATCTGCTGCTGTAGACCATCTACTTCAAGTTTTGACGTGTTGTCTGTTCAGAGATACTCTTCAGCATTTCTGGGTTGTAAGATTTTGAGTTACTGTTTTCTTGCCAGTCTGGCCATTCTGCTCTGACCTCTGGCATTTTTTCGCCAACAGAACTGCCGCTCACTGGGTATTTGCATTGACGAACAGGTGTACCTAATGAAGTGGTTAAGTTTATGTGGACATACAGTAGCTAACATAATATTGTGACATTTATATTTCTATATTTTGTTTGTTAAAGGATGCTGAAAGATCAGACATAACTTGAGGTAAAAGACAGCAGCTCTTCAGATGACTTCTTCAGTCACATGGCTGTTCCAAATAATCAGGCCATAATGGTGCTTCATCAGGAGGGCACAACTACATCTACGTTGGTACCTCAGACTTCACTTTTTGTTGTTGTCAACCAGCTTCATCCTGGTAGTACAAGGCAGGAAAAGCAAGCCGTGTTTGCTAGTACGGAGGCCAGCCCTTTGGCAAAACCCACTTTTGGCTCATGTGTACCAAGCTTCAATAAAGTCTCATCCATGACTATGGCAGCTACCAACACCAGTAACCAGCTATGTAATTTGCCAGCAGAATCTACATGCCAAGGCATCACAGTGACTTTGGACAACAATAACATGTGGAATGAGTTTTTCAGATGTCAGACTGAAATGATTCTAACCAAGCAAGGTCGTAGAATGTTTCCCTGTTGTCGTTTCCGCATCTCTGGATTGGAACCTTTCCAGAGGTACTCCTTAGTAATGAACATGCAACCAGTGGATAACTACCGTTACAAATGGAGTGACAGACGATGGGAGACCAATGGGAAAGCTGACCCACATATCATACGCTCCTTTTTACATCCTGACTCACCTGCTACAGGTTTAGACTGGATGCAAAATCCTGTTTCTTTTTACAGACTAAAGCTTACCAATAACTCAATGGACCGAGAGGGCCATATTATCATAAACTCTATGCACCGGTACATTCCCCGTCTTCACATTATTCCTGAAGATAAATCAGTGGATACAGTTCAACTAGACAGCCCTGATGTTGTATCATTTAGTTTTGCTCAGACCGAGTTCTTTGCTGTCACAGCTTACCAGAATTTGTCCATCACCCAGCTGAAAATTGATTACAACCCTTTTGCAAAAGGTTTTAGAGACGATGCTAACAATTCTCGAGGTGGCAAGCCCAAGAATGCTACTTCCACTGAAAAACTAGATAGTGAGGTCAAATCCAGCAAAGAGGCAACAACTTTGAATAATCTCAAGTCCTTGTTTGCAAAGATAAGTGCTTCCGAAAAAGTCTCTACCAATGGAGACCTTAAACCTGTTAGTTGCGAGGGGCCCAGGAGAGCTGAGCCTGAGGGCTCCAGGTAAGTCTTTTATTCTTCCTTAGATTTAAAGCTTGTATTATTGGTTTAAGAGCTGATTTTCTTTTAATACCTTTATGCAAAACTTTATTCACATCATTATTATTTATTATTGTTATTGTTCATAGAGAAGTTTAAATTCTGTAAATAATTCGGGTTATTGAACTTGAGTATTGACTAGCATGACTAAGTTGGCCGGTATATTGAAAATGAAAGTAGTGTACTATACCTTTTTTTCCCCCCTTATTATTGTTTGCCACAAAATAATTAATAGTGATTACTGAGTGGCCATTTAATCAAAAACAAAAGGATGGTTTGTAACTTTTGCACAGTAAGCTAACTTGTGGAAATCCTTATTTCACTTTATAGCTGTACAAATGTCACTTGTGTGAAGACGGGCTGCAACATGACATCATCATGACATGAAATTAACCATCAATTCTACTTTAAATAAATGTAATATTAAGACACTTTTTATTCAATCTATATCTTGCCTCTTTCTTAAAAGATTATAAGATCCAAAAAGTATATTATTGAAGGTAATGAACACAAACCATTGATGGTATAAAGATTTATGAGAAACCTAGGAGGATTCATTGATGCAGCGTGAGGAAATTTTGCGTTAAGGCCAACTTGGTGTATGCTTCTGTGTCTAGTCTATGCAGAGCCTACGCTGTAGGGTGCTATTCCCTAAAGCACTGTGAGCATTTATACTTGTGTGCTAGTGTGTCTGTCACTCTGCAGTTTCTCTGCCACTGTGTTGAGTTTTTCTGCTGAGTTTGTTTTTGAAAAGCAGACATCTCAAAGCTGCAATAAACAAATATTTTTGTTCTTTTCTCTGTCTTTATATTGTAAGATTTTACATTACATTAAGAAAATGTCAATAAGCATTGCCAGGACATAAGAAACTTTGAATATCCGGTGAATATCAGTCGCGTTTAAAGCATCTCAAGGATAAC
This sequence comes from Channallabes apus, assembly GCA_030522415.1. Classification (NCBI taxonomy): domain Eukaryota; kingdom Metazoa; phylum Chordata; class Actinopteri; order Siluriformes; family Clariidae; genus Channallabes; species Channallabes apus. The sequence goes on from CM060116.1 coordinate 20,908,662, forward strand.
ACAAGGTTGTGCTTAACAGTCAAAACCCACATTGCATATCCACATCTCAGGGCAATTTTAAAATAGATCTATATTAAATCAAGGCGATCCATATAAAAGAGAGAAACTGTCTGGACGATGATCAATTTACGTTATCCACCTTTTAATAATCCATGTGTGCAGTTAATTAAACCAAGAGAATGAATTAAGTAATGTAATAATCTGTGCTCCCGAGTTACATATTTGGTGGAGGTGCACATCAGGCTATGGCGTAGGTTACATGTCTTTGTGAGACATACTGCGTAAAGTTGATGCAAAACGGCCTTATAACGTTATGAGGAATGAACAGTATTGAATAAATCGAAGATATAAAACTTTTGAGTAGTTACTTTTATTTTTAAGCTACAAGGTGTTAAAATTGTAACAAAAATGTAAATCGTTTTAGGATATTTGTAAAAAGTCAAGATACTTTATAGAATTATATTATATGGAATCAACACCTAGGATTGTGATATTGTATTGGGTTGTTACTGATGATTCCTGTCCCTAGTGTTTGGACTATTTGTACTTACTTTATGATGCTCTGTATAATGGTGTCTACCAAATTTCTTAAATGTAAAGGTTTTAAAACAAGAAACGCAGGCTGGCTATATGGTTTCACAAGAGCTATGTATAAATATAATATTAACTGAAATGTTTTTGTGCCTGGTCTAGTTTGTATTTCTTTTTTGTATATAAGATCGCGCTCTTTTTGATTTCAGCAGCAACAAGAAGCGTCCATGGCCAGGGGGGCTGTCTGAACTAATTAAAGGTGCTCATGTTAAGGTAAAAAGGATATCCCTTGAGAAAAACCACAATAACAGTAGCCAGGAAACAAATCTTGATTGTCTGGCTTCAAAAGAGAGTAATATGGATGTTGATTCTAAGGACTGTTCATCTGAAAACATTTCAATCCCAGATGAGGCAAAGGAACCAGTAGCGTTTTCAAAAGGCACAGAGTCGTCCACTTTAAAAACCACAACCGAGACATTTTCTACAATTAGCATACAGGATGAACTGATCGAAACTGCTTCACCCTCGGATGAAAATGACGCCACAGTATTGAGTGATGAAAATCTGACGAGCGATAAAACTGTTGAGGAAACTTCACAATGTGACGTCAAACCTCTCGACTGCGGAGAAGTGAAGAAGAAGCGGGCTGAGCCTGTTCCACTGCCACTTCTTGCTTTATTTCTACAGCAATTGAAGTCAAAAACAAGACCCACCAGAACAAAGCCTAAATCTGAAGCTTGTGGTGTGCCATCAAAGTCTAATACATCCTGTTGTGACACTCCAGCTGCTGAAAATCCGTCATCCTCTCCAGGATCTTTTACCCCTTCTCTTAACACACAATTGAAGGTACAACCAGCAGCCTCCCCAACTCCTCAAGACATTACATCATCCATTTCAAGCACTGAAGAAAAAAATGGCTCACCACCAAGTTCTGCCACTGATGCCACTGCTGCCGTCACAGTCAGTGTGGTCTGTGATATGATGCCCGCACCTAACAAAGTTTCTGAAACTACCTCTGAGTTTGCACATAATGTCAAACCCAACACTAATCTTTCAGACACCAGGCATGACATTTCCTCTGACTGTATACCTAGCTGTGATCCAAACGCTTCTCCAGCCACCATACCTCATTCTCCCAATAATGATCTTGTGCAAAGTGATGTCAATACTGACAAGTCCACCACAGAGCCAGCTCATGATACCTGTCCAGGCCCATGTCCTGAGCCTGTTCCAGAGGCTGTTCCACAGTCTCAGTCTCCAGAAGTTAAAACCCCATCTTCACCATCTTGTGCAATGTCTTCCCCATACATATCTGCTCCTTCATCTCCTGATCCATTTCCACCAAGCATGTTCTCTGATAGACCCATACCTCCTAGAAAGGCACTTGAATCTTTTCCACTTGACTTATTACTCGGTAGACCAAGACCAGTGATGGAACTTGCTGATCCATTAGCACACACAATGTTTGCGAGACCAACTCCACAAGAAAATGCAAGTCCATCTGTTTTTGATGTCTCTAGTGAAGTGACGTGTCCTGCCGTTTCCCCTGACCCTTGTGAACCAAATGAAGCAAAAGAGTCATTGAATACTAGTAAAGGTACAAAACTCAAAGTAAAACAAAAGAAAGGGGGGAAATCAAAGTTAAGTGAAGAAACAGGAGTGATGGAAGGCACGATTCCTGTCCCCATGCAGCCCAACCTTGAAGACGTGGAGGGTCAGTTATTTGTTTCCTTCATGTCAAAGGTAAAGTCTTGTGCAAGTACTTGAATGATTTTTCTGATGTAGTTATATTTAGAGATATGTGCTGTTATGAAGATTTAGAAAAATATCAGCACTTACAAATGGTGGTGATTTGCCTTTTTCTATGTAATGCTGTCTACAAACAGAAAGCACTTGAAATTCACCTAGGAGATGAAGCTAAAGAAGAGATTTTACAGAAAATGGCAGAAATCCCTGAGGGTAAGAAATGAAAAAGATTGTTTTTAACTCTGTAAGACCATTTACTCACAAATTGTCCTTGAAGTTTAGCTGTATTGTGTTTGAAATATTTTATGTTACAGGTGAAGTCTATGATGAAAAGGAAAGTATTGACGTACTTGAAAAGGTCCTTCTGCGTGATTTAAAAAATATGAAACACAGACAGGTCATTCACCCAGTTCTGCAAGCAGGTATATGGCATATTGTCTCTGAAACTCTTGGGATACGTACTGTTTAAGGTTTAAATATCTTTAAATTCAAATGAAGTAAGAATTTGCTAGAGGGGTCTAAAGGTTAATGTCTCTGGAGCAGTGAATAATGCTTCAGAATCTGCTGGATTAATAGACATATTTGGGCTTGGTTTACAGTTGGAGAACCTTATAGAATGTGGTGCAAGGAAACTAGTGGTGTAGAGTAGATATTCGTGGTTATGAAGAGCCCCTGATGGTCAAAATGGTTTATTAAGAACTTGTAGTGGAGGAAGAGGCCTTCCCAGTTGTAGTGGGTGGGATAGTTAACCATGATGGGGCCACTAATAGCATGTGTATGCACATAATACACTGCCTTGATCAAAGTTTTATTCCCCCCCCCCCCCCCCCGAAACTTGACAGAAAAAAACACAACAAAAGAGAACACAATACCAAACCCCCCCATCCCCCCAAACACCAGACAAACACAAGGATGCCATAACAATCAGATATCCATTAAAAATTTAAATAAAATAAGTAAACTTCAGGCCCTCTGCAAAAGTTAAGAAAGGCTGCCAAATACTATAAAATGTGCCAGTAGACCTTCTAACTGTATACCTAATTTTCTCCAGCTTAAGGCAGTACATTATTTCCCCTATTTTTCCCCAATCAGTGTCTAAATATTGGTGGATCAGGGTCTTTCCATTTAGTCAGAATTAATCTCCTAGCTAAAAGGGATCAGAAGGCCAATATTTAAATTTTCCTTTGGTTAAGACTGGTGTTTTCTGGAGGCACACCAAACAATGCAATAAATGGAGTTGGCTCTACTGTCTCTCCAAATATTCCAGAAAAAGTCTCAAAAATATCGGTCCAGAACATGTAGAGTCTTGGACAAGTCCAGAACATATGCAGCAGAGTTGCAGGAGCCTGTCTGCATCCGTCACATGTGGTATCTATATCAGTTTTAATCTTAGAAAGTCTGACTTTTGACCAGTGTAGACGATGTACAATCTTAAATTATATTACAGCATGTCTAAGGCAAATGGATGAGAGAATTCCCTGTATTATTTTGTGCCAGATTTCCTCTGAAATTGGTTCATCTAAATCTGTCTCTCATTTATTTCTGAGTAAGTCTAAGGGTGTTGAATCATACATATTGAGTATTTCATATATCCTGCGTATAGTTTGTTTTTGGACTGATTTACATTCAAATATTGAATCTAATAAAGAAAGTGGAGGGCATGATGGGAAATTATTAGAATTCAATGCCACAAAGTTCCGAAGCTGCAAGTACCTATAAAAAATGTGATTTAGGAATGTCGTATTTCTGTACCAACTGTTCGAAGGATGCAAAATTTCTATCAATATAGTTCAGACAATGAGACCAAACCCTTTCTATCTATGGATGGAACGAACATGTAATTTTTAGCAATTGGGGCAACCTGCGGTAACTCGTTAAGGGAAAACGATAGTCTGAATTGGTTCCAGATTTTAACTGAATGTATAACAACTGGATTAGAGGTCAAACTAGAGATTGGTTGAATAAGTGGTATTTTAGAACACAATAATGCTATTGGTGCCTAACTGAGGTCCCCTCCAGAATTGTCCATACAGGGGGATTAATGTCATTGTTTAACCAGAACATCAGTGCTCTTATATTGGCTGCCCAGTAATAATACATGAAATCTGGTAGTGCCATCCCTCCTTTTGCACAAGGTCTCTGCAGTATACTTTTAATTCTTGGTGTTTTTTTGTTCCAAATAAAGGTCGAAATCTGATCATTTAATTTGGAGAAGAAAGATTTTGTTAAGAATAACGGAAGGCACTGAAAATATACAAAAACTTGGGCAATACACTCATTTTTATTGTATTAATTCTTCCACCCAATGAAAGATGGAGATGGTCCCAACGCTCAAGATCTTGTTTTAGATTGGATAAGAGAGGTAGATAATTGGCTCTGAACAAGTCTTTATGATCATGCGTAACCCAAATCCCAAGGTATTTAAATTTTTAGGGCTAATTTTAAAGGGAATTGAGCTTAAAGATGACGGACTGATTCCATCACCAACAGGCATTAGTTCACTTTTCTGGATATTAACTTTATAGCCAGATATTTTGCCAAACTCCTTAAGTAGAGTCATTAACTTAGTTAAGTTTGTCAGGGGTTTTGACAAGTATAATAACATGTCGTCTGCATAAAGCGAAACCTTATGTTCCAATCCTGCCTGTTGAATATCCTGGATATCGCCTCTTTGTCTCAAAGTTAAAGCAAGCGGTTCCATTGCGACTGCAAATAGAAGTGGAGACAGAGGACATCCCTGCCTCGTGCCACGTTGAAGCTCAAAATAAGCAGATATGCTGTTATTAGTACGCACAGGGGCTAATGGAGAACATAATACACTGCCTAACCAAAGAAAAGGTCACCATTACAAAACTTATTTAGTTTAGCTGTATGAAGAAAAGTAAAGAACTAAGGAGATTTAAAATTACTGGGACTGGGTTAAGAAGCCTTCGACACCTGGAAGGAAAGTGCAGAACCGTCAAAGTTGGGCAGGAAATGTGGTCGGGGAAAAAAAAATTGGAATGGAGTTGAACTTGAAATCAACAGTAAAAACCATAGCTATGTTTAATAGTGAAAGTAAGAGCATTTCCATAGCACACAATGCGACTAGAACTTGCAGGATTGGAATAGATGTGAGCATACACTTTAATCCAAATTAGTGGGGAAGGAATTTAATCTTAGTGTCTGCCTTTCTTTTGGCAAGTCGGAGTATATGTACAGTATTTACAGTAATATAGCTGAATTCTATATTATATATATATATATATATATATATATATATATATATATATATATATATATATATATATATATATATAAAAAAATTTTTTTTTTTTTTTTTTTTTTTTTGCAGTTGGTCTGAAGTTGAACCTTTTGGATGTTACATTATCTATTGATCTACAGTATCTGGGTGTATGTTTGCCTATTCCTCCACCTGTACCCTTACCCGAGGGAAGCTCAGGGACTGGCTCATCACAAGGTGAGTGAATGAATGAAACTACATATATAATTTTATAACTGATGTTAGAATATACAGTGGGAGAAATTAAGTATTCGATCCCCTACAGATTTTTCAGGTTTACCCACTTACAAAGAAATTAAGGGTCTATAATTTTTTATCATAGGTTTATGGTAAAGGATTGAGACAGAATACCAACCAAATATCCAGAAAAAGCACATGATACAAATGTTATGAATTAAGTTGCATTTCAATGAGGGAAATAAGTATTTGATCCCCTACCAACCAACAATAATTCTGCCTCTCACAGACAGGTTATGTGCTCTTGTGGAACACATATTAATTTAAGAAGGTGCTCCTAACAACAATGTGGTATGTGAATAAAAGCCACCTGTCCACAAAATCTCTACCTTCCATTCAACTGCTGGAATGATTATTTACAAATGGAGGAAATACAAAGTAACCATTAATGGCCCTATATGCAAGATTTCACCTCATGGAATAAGAATAATCATGAGAAAAATGAGGGACCAGCCCAGAACTACACGGGAGGAGCTTGTGAATGATCTCTGTTAGTAGCACAGTCACCAAACAAACCATTGCTTGAGGAGGGGAAACTTGCTGCACTGAAATATTTCAATCCATGCAGACAGATGTACAGACCCATCTGAGGTTCGCCAATGAACAGAGAAAGATTGGGATCAACTGCTGTGGTCAGATGAGACCAAAATTGAGCTCTTTGTCATCAACTCGACTTGCCGTTTTCAGAGAAAGAAAAATGCTGACTATGACACGAAGAACACCACAGTCCCTACAGTCAAGCACGGAGGTGGATACATTATGCTTTGGGGCTGTTTCTCTGCTAAAGGTACAGATTGACTTTGCTGTACTGACGGGCCATATGTTGTAAAATTTTGGATGAGAACCTCCTGAAGATGGGTTGTGGATGGGTCTTCCAGCATGAAAATGACCCCAAACATACTGCCAAGGCAACTAAGGAAGGGCTCAAGCCAGTCTTCAGACCTTAATCCAATAGAAAACTCATGGAGAGAGCTGTAACTTCGAGTTGCCAAGCAACAGGCAAGAAACCTTAAACATTTAGAGAAAATCTGTAAAGAATAGAGAATCAAAATACATCCCAAGATGTGTGCAAATCTTGTAAGCAACTACAAGAAACATCTTCCCACTGTGCTTTCCAGCAAGAGTTTCTCTACCAAGTACTAAGTCATGTTTTGCTTGGGGTTCAAATGCTTATTTCCCTCATTGAAATGTTAATTCATAACATTTTGTATCGTGTGCTTTTTCTGGATTTTTGGTTGATATTCTGTCTCAATCCTTTACCATAAACCTATGATAATTATAGACCCTTCATTTCTTTGTAAGTGGCCAAACTTAGAAAAACTGTAGGGGATCAAATGCTTATTTCCCCCACTGTAAAGTGATGTATGAAGTGAGGTTAATCAGATGTTCAGCAGGGTTGTTTTTTTTTTTTTTCTAGTTCATTTTGTTTCTAGGACAGGGAAAACCAGTGACATCACCAAAATTAAAGGCTGGAGAGAGAAGTTTTCTACACCAAGTTCTTTGTCTGTTGCTGGAGGTACATCATGTTACTTCGTATGATTTAAAGCAGGGGTGCCCAAGATCTACTTTTTTTTATTTGTCAGTGTGCCGAGATCTACCAGTCCAAACAGAAAGCCAGTTGCTATTCATAGCATATTTACATATTTAATGTGCACAAAACAAACAGAAAGTAGCCATAATCCATATATAATAAAATATAGTCTAATTGTAGTGATAATTGAAAGTTATTAACCCTAACTCTAGCTCTTCTTTTGCACCCATGTCTCCAAAAAACATTCTAATGAAAACACACAGCTGTGCCACATCCACAACATCAGTCGACTCATCAAATTGAAGAGAAAAACATTCACACTGTTCAATATCCTTCCTTAACTGCGCCTCGACATCCCTCACATTCCCTCACATCGCCGTGTAACAGTGCCACGGGATAATTGCACGTCCTTAACGGCAGCTATGATATCACATTTATTCTTGAAGTCACCTTTTTTTTTTTTGCTTTTGCTTCTGCCATAGTTGCGTTTTACTTTGCTGAAGTTGCAGCTCTCAACTTCTCTACTTAAACAGCGAGTCCCTACTAATAACGTAACGTGCCTATAGCTAAAACCCTGGCTAAATTCAGATTAGCGTACTAGCATACTACTCTCGCTATTTCTGCTATATATTTATATGAAATAGTATGAGTAGTATGTTAGTATGCGATTTCAAATTCAGCCACTAATTCCGTCGGGTTTTCAGCGCAGAGCCGAACACAATCAGTGATCTTGTAAGGGAAAATAAAGAACTGTTTTTTTAAATATGTACAGGGTTTCTTTACTCAAGAAATACTATGTCTATAAAGGTTATTGTTTTGTTTGAGGCGTGGAAACAGTGAAGTAAGAGAAAGGACAAACCAGAAGGCAGTTTACTCTCGCGATCGACTGGAAAGCAGTCTGCGATCGACTGGTCGACCGCGATCAACTGGTTGGGCACACCTGATTTAAAGAATCTACTACCCTTGTAAGATAACCTTGGCAGGTGATCTGGATGTGAACGTAATTCAAATGTGTTTTGTTTTTTGTTTAGTCACCACGTCCTCAGAAACGGGACAAAGGAACCTCTCTGCTTTCTGTAGTGACATGCTTGATGAGTACCTGGAAAGTGAAGGCAAGCTTATTGATGAGCGAGCTGCCAGTTTCTCGCAGGCTGCTGTTACTCCTGTGGCCTACCAGCTTCCCACCAAGAGCACAAGCTATGTTCTTACTCTTGACAGTGTTTTAAAAAAGCAGGCACTTCCATCAGCGACAGCTCTGCCCAAACCTTCTGGAACATCCAAAAAAACTGCACTAACCTCAAAAAGTAAGCAAGGGGTAAAAAAGAAGAAATTAATTAAAATCTCAGTTTCTAGCACAGACAAGAAATCAGGGGGAAGCTCTTCCAGGAAATCCAAAAAGTCTGATACTTCCAAATCAGTACCTAGTGTGCCGTCTGCTTCCTCTGATTTGTCGCAAAGCAAAACTAACCTTAAAATTAAGACCAAGAAGGGATCCAAGACCTCTTTACAGAAATCTGAAAAGCCTGTTAAGGATAGTGTGTCAGTAGCTCCTGCAAAACAGAACAGTTCCCCAGGTTCCAACCTGCCAACAGGACGCAGTTCCGGTCTACCTAAAACCCTAGTTAAACTAAGGGATGTGGAGGATGGTGCAGTCTGGGAAGGGAGGAATCGTACCTATATCACAGTGGAACGGGCAGCCATTGCTTTATCCTGTCTTGTTACAGCAGAGGTGTGTGTTAAGCTACAGGTGACTTTGTGATGGTTTACTGAATTCTTCACTAATAGCCTGTTTCTCACTTCCTAACTTCTCGGTTTTTTTTTTGTTTGTTTTTTGTTTATTGTTGTGTTTCCCTGGATCCAGGGTACAATAGGAGGAAGCCCTTCTTCTGTCATAAAACGCCGTGCACCACCTTGCCTAAATGACTTTTGCCGGTTGGGGTGTGTATGTGCTAGTCTAGTTCAGGAGAGAAGGCAGCATCATTGTGGCAAAGCTCAGTGCATGCTGGGTTGTGACTGCCTTCGACGCAAAGTAGTACTTTTGAAAAATGGTGACACAAATGAGTCGTCTGGAGGTCCGTATCATGAGAAAGAAAATGGAAGCAAATTGAAAAAGAAGAAAAACCGTATATCTTACTGTGAGTATGCTTTCATCAGGTTCGAGCTGAATGTAACAAAGTAATCATTTTGAATTTGTACATTTTGCTGTGTTCTTGTTCTTTAGTTCTTTCAGGGCCTGATGCAGCACCTGAGCCAGTCCTTCATGTAAAATCATTATGGGATCAGCAAAATGACTTGGATTCAGAGCAACTTTATATTCCTCTTCCTGCCAAGCCTCATCATCAACCAGTGTCATCAGATTTGCAGAAAGACTTTGAGAACTTTCTTCGTCCTTCAGCTAACCGAAAAGCTGTGAGAGCTGTGAGCATTTTAAATCAGATTTTTATGTTAACATGCACTGTAAAAAAAAAATCGTAAAAAAACGGTCAAATGACTGGCAGCAACGGCTGCCAAACAAAAAACGTAAAATTAAGGTAAAATACTCTAGGGTTCATATTATGCCCAAAAACATAAAATTTACAGAAATTATTTTATCTTTTACAGAGAAACATCGTTATTTTACAGATTCTTCCTAAATTTATACAATTAAACACCTTCATTAAACAAACAGCACTAGAAGTTTAGCAGTGAAACACCGTTATTTTACAGATTTTTGCTACATTTATACAATTAAAGACATTCAATAAAGCAACAGCACTATAAGTTTAGCAGATAAAACGTTATTTAAGATTTTTTAAAAATTTATACGATTAAACACCTTTATTAAACGATCAGCAGTAGAAGTTTAGCAGTGAAACACCATTATTTTACAGATTTTTCCCAAAATTTATATGATTTAACACATTCATTAAAACAGCACTAGACATGTACCAGCAAAATGTTTTTATTTTACAGTTTTTTCCAAAATTATTACAAACAAACACCTTCAATAAAGCAAAAGCATTACACATTTAGCAGGGAAACACTGTTATTTACAGATTTTTCCTAAATTGAAGATTAAACATCTTCAAATAAAGCAATAACACAAAAACCCTGATATTTAACTTTTTTTTTTATTTTTTTAAGAAATTCCTTTCAACACACATGATCAATAAAGTGTTAACACAAACTCAAGATGACCATATTTGTAAAATAGTCTGTAGAATTGTGACAGTATAGTACAGGTATGATGCAAAATACAATAAAAAGGAGTTTAGTTTTATAGCATTACAGTAAAATCCTAAAAAAAAAAACCCTAAATGAAATATTTAGACTATTATGCTATAACAGTGGAACATTCTCTCTCACAAACTTAAACATTGCTGTGAAATATCCTTGACTAACAACCTATGAAGAAATGAACAATTTCAAACAAGATTCCCAGTGTTCCAAATAAAGTTGAATTGGAAACTTTATTACAAATAAAGTACAATGTCTCCCCCCCCCCCTTTTTTTTTTTTTTTTTTTTACTCTATAGTTCTTATATAATGTTATATGTACAAATAACTTTAACTTTAGGTTCAAAATTCTAATGCCTTAATGCAAGTAAGATCTAAAACACACGGACGGTCCAGTGTATCCAAGAAAGATCCTCTTCCAAACAGGCAGTAAAGAACTGGATCAGGGTGGATTGGAAGAGAGAAGAAAAGAACACATTAAGATATTGAGCTTTGTTTACAGCAGCAACAATAAGAATTAAAATAATAAAAAAAGATATATATCTTACCGTCATTGTCTCTTGAGCTTGCAGATATTTTTTCTCCCACTGAAACATGTGACATTTCAGAGTCTTCTCCTCTGTCCCTCAGACTGCTTTCCTCCTTACCTGTAGCTCAGCAGCGTGTCTTCACTCCTCTGAATTTACACACAACCGTTTACCGGCTGCTGAGTCACACCACCCCTGCGCGCGCTAAACATTTGAAGGACGCCTGTTTCCCATTGGCTGGTTCATATCACGTTATGTCTGTACCGGAGCAATAAGCGTAGACGTTTTCCGCATCAGGTCCCGCCCTCACTCGCGCGCTTATTTAAATGCGCCAGTATTGAAGCGGTAATTAGAATATCTCCGCCTCCAGATGCTGATCAGCCAATCAGAAACAAGATTAGAATGTTCCCGCCTCCAGCTTCTGATTGGCTGTGGCAGTTAACACGGAGAGTTCGTGGAGCTTTTGGTAATGTTTTTGGTACAAAAATAACACCATAGTTCCCCTCATACAAGCTAAATATCAAAATGTAACTTAAAGCGCTGCTTTTTTTAAAAAGCTACACAGCAAATACATTATCCTTGTGTCAGAATATGCAGGAATGCATTAAGAAAGCTGATGCCTAGTTTGACATGGTGATATTTCAGAACAAATGTCATAAAAACTAAAATATATATATTTTTGATAAGTATCAGTCTCCTAAATTGTCTTCACATTCTTTGAAGGCATGAAGCAGATACTATAGCCTACATGTAAGGGATAATGTAAGGATAATCTTTTAAAAAGTCATGAAAAATTGTTAAACTTGCATCTAGAACTTAAATGTCAAAGTATTATAAAACTAATATGATTTACCTCAAAATTACAAAGAAAAACAATACATTTTTTGTATGGACATTAACCTTTATCTAATGAGTTTTGTATTTAATTAAAATTTATTATTGTAATTTTACATAAAATTATACGTAATTTGCAGAAAAAACACAGTAAAAATATGGTATATTTACTGTTAAAAAATGTGAAGTTAATTTTTCAGTATTGAAATAATACTTAAACAGATGACTTAGTAATTTACAGATAATGTCTGTAATTTTACAGAGATTATGTACTTCTTAAAAAAAAAAAAAAAGGAAAACTACTATAGAATTTGTTATTTTCCGTAAATTAGGATTTTATTTACAGTGTGACTCTTGTTTAAAATTGTAAGGCATGTTTGACTCTCAATTCCGAAGGTGATCACAAGAAAAAATCTAATTGGCAGTGCCAGTTAAATTAGCTAATTAGAATAAACATGTCTAATATTAAATATTTAAGTAAAAATACTTTTTTTCAAGTGAAGCATTATGAAAGAAAAAAAGACATTTAGCTCAGTAGCATAGTCATGCAAATGCTCAGAGATACTGCAGTCACTTTGCAGTTGTTGCTGTGTCCAAGTTGTAGTTCGGATTTTATTTTCCACATACCACATACCGATAAGTATTTTTAAATCTTTGTGGACAGGTTGATGGGGAAGGTTTAAGCAAGGTAAAAAATCAGGACGGTCTGGACTGTGCACGTGTGAGGCCATTCTGTTGGAGAAAAATTTCTCCCTGTAGACCAAAGCATGTGAAGGTAAGACTAAAATGCTGGTAAAACTCAGAACTGTTAATCATGGGGTCGGATCTGATTATAATTTTCTTTTTTTTTTTTCAGGAAAGTCCTCCAAATCTTAGTCCACAGGACCCAATGAAAGGTTGGTGAATAAGCACAATTTATGCCACTTCTTATATCTTATAATTAGAATCTTATAATATGAATGTGGTCTATAAATAGAATCTTATTAATTCTAAGCATAAAGCCACATATTTAAGTTAGAATGTTCTCATCCATCACTGAACCATCTTCACATTGACATTCCTTTGACAGAGATAGAGGAAGGGGAACTTCGGCCACCCACTCAGTCTGGTCCTACCAAACGTTTGGAAATAGTGTCTAAATGCAAGTGGGGAACGGAAGGCAGCAGAAATGTCGTCCTGCGTACAGTGTGTGAGCGTATGGCACAGGACCGTCTGAAGCACCCATTCTGGATTGGCAAGTTCAAAATCCAACCCACAGCCAAGGCCATAACGGAGACAGATGAAGGTTCCATCGTTACATATAAAGTTGTCGTCTCTCAGCCGTACTTAGAAGAGAGTGAAGAGAAGAAAAAGGAGGAAATGATAAAGCAGCTAGAAGCTTGTTTGATTGAGACCATAGGAAAAAGTGAGGTGAAGGGCCTCCCCCTTCTCTCTCCAGTCACTCCTGCAGGCTTGCTAAAGGCTGATAAAAAACCTTCTGGTGCCCTGGGCCAGATAATGGTAAGCACAATTTACACTTTACACTTCAGTGGTGCTTTTGCATATGCAGCATTTAATCCTAATCAGTCCTTAGTACATTTACTTTCATGGTGCTGTTTGTTTTTGGTAGGTAAGAAAACCGAATTCTTGCTTGTGTGCTAGCCAAAATGACAGATTTGAAACAAACTGAGTGAGGAAGTTGCTAGTCTGATTTACAGTACATGCAGTGAGAATCAACACAGTGGCATTTTCTTTAGTCCCGTGAGGTACACACTGCCTAGGTGAAATATGACGTCCTGATTAAGATTTATTTCCTGAACCTATTTGTGCTTGCGAGTGGGCTGTTTGCGTTTTTGACTTTGCATCACTGAGCAGTGAATGAAAGCTTTTAATGAGACTGTTTACTGCCCCTTCCCCTTAACCATGCCCTTCAGCTAATCTTTGTTTCTTCTTATGCTTTTTGACTTGTGCAGTGTGAAATCAAAGAGAAAAGAGATTACTCTGGTTCAGATTTGACAAAAAGGACTAATTAGCATGAAAACACCAGTGTGTTATAATATGAACTTTCATATTAGAATGTCACTGCATATGAAATTTGTCATAGCAAAACTCTGGTTAATTCTAGCTGACTTTACAGTACAATCTTTCATGATCTTTTTATATAGGTCAATGGAAAGCTATACCCACAAGCCAAATTAGAACTGGGCCAGATGGGGGCTTTGCACCCTGCAAACAGATTGGCTGCATATATTACAGGACGAGTGTGTGTGGCTAACAAACTTGACCCTAAGACTGTTACCACAGCCACCAAAACTTCTCTTACGATTCCTTTCATCCCTACCAGTGTGGCCGCAACAACTGTTACCCACACACTTTCTTCTGCTACAACATTATACAACTCCAGAGGTAGGTCACAGACATTTAAAATCAAGAGTTCACAGAATAATTTTTTTTTTTTTTTTTATCATTGCCTATACACTAAAGTTGTCTGGTCAAGTATAGGTAAGGTGTTTTGCCAACATTGGGGGGGCCTAGACAAGATTAAGCAGGTGGTTTAAATGTTATGGCTGATTAGTCTAAGCTTTCATACAATTATTTTTATTATTATTATAATTTTTTTTTACAGTGGATGAGCAGTTTGAGATCAGCAGTTTAAATTTGCTGCAGCAAAAGGCAGCCAGTACTAGCGAATTACCAATGCAGAGCAAAGTTAAAAACCCTATCCTTCATTCTTCGTCTGTGTTGACCGAGTCCACCGGGATTTCAGAGTCAATTAACTTGCCTCCAGCTTTCCGTGCAGCACCTGTGTCTGGCACTACAGGTACCTTCAGCTTTCTAAGCTAATTATACCCATGGTTTTTGTTACTAAATTGTTACTACTGTGACTACTGTTACAACCACTGACATTCATAAATTATATTATAATTTTAAAAATATTCAATGTTTAAGATAATTCAGTGTTATGTACACAACCAATGCAGCCAGTGACTTGTATTTGACTTAGATGGCTCCATCCAAGTGGTTAAGGCAGTCCCTGGATCAGCTGCATCAGAGAAGACTTTTGTGCTTAGTGGTACTGGATCAAATGTTGCACTCTCTGGTAGTGGAATGAAATTGATGCAGCCTCTAATATCTACTGGCCCAGCTCCTCCAGGCCAGAAGATGGTGATGCTTAAGGCGGCTAATTCTACTGGCCAAGTCATCCATTTTGTGCCTCTCAGTCAATTAAAGGCTCTCAGTCCCAACATTGTCCTAAGTCCTCAGCAATGTAAGTGTGCAAAATATTTAATGTTTAACAGTAACATTGAGATTTTTTTAAAACCGTTTTACTTCTGCATCATCTAGTTGTGACTAAACTATAAATAGTTTACAGATTTACTAAAATGGGTTGAAAAGAGAAAATAATGGTAGTGAAATGATCTATACATTTCTCACAAGAAGGTTGTTTATGTACAACTGATTTAGATTTTGCATTTTATCTTATTTTTTTGCAGCCACTCTTCTCAGTTTACCAACCCCCAACTCTGTGCCTCTGAGTAAGCCTCAACCCTCCACAGCTGTTGCTTCATCCACAGATCCTTCGTCTGCTTCACAAGCTCAAAATACTGCCCCAGTGCACAGTACCACTCCATACACCTCCAATAGTACAACTGCCAAACCAGTCAACTCTCTCACATCTCCAAAGACCTTATTGTTTTGTAACAAACCCAGTACAGTAAAAATTATACCAGGATTTCTGCGGGATTCTACCACAACCACTTTAAGAATTATACCTCAGAGGGTTTTTGAAGAGATCAAAGCAATTAAAGATCCCAGAAATGCATCTTCAGTGTCCTCAGCCCAAACCTCTTCAGAGGAACCCCCGGCAAATCAAGGCTCACAGCTCACTTCCCAAAACTGCTTAACCCATAAGATTCAAGACCCTGAAAAAGTGGAAAGTCCTATCCACACCAGCTCTACAACAACCAAGGAAGCATGTAAAGAAGACTCCCAGGGCTCCAAAATGTCACTTGAAAATGTGGTTTTTACAGACCACTCATACTCCTTTGAAACGAAGAAGACGAGCCCATCGTCAGTGAAACCTGTTGATCTTTCTAATGATAACTCTGATCCCTCAAACCGCTCTACAGATCACCTGGTCCTCAAGGACGTGCTGGAATTGGGTCCTGTTAAAGAGGGTTACGGTACCAGTGGTTCTGATTTAGCCAGTGAGAGTGGTGGTGAATCTAAGGCAGGAACACATTTGGTGGCAGATGAAGCGGATTCAGATTGCACAGAATTAACAGAAGATTCAGACATGTATAACGACTCCAGTCAGTCCAGTGACGAGGAGGATCTGTGTGCAGCCAGTGTAAGTTCAAGTCGTTAAAAATAGTACTCGCTTTCATTATGATTAACATATAATTCCTGTGGCAATGTACACGCACATTACACACACACACACACACACACACACACACGTGCACAAACGGAAACACCTATCTGTCCGGATTTATTTTAACTTTTTTTTTTAAAGGTAAAGTGCATGTTTATTTGTTTTATTTTTACTTTATATTTTGTGTTAATTATTTTTATGTATTTATTTTTTTGGGCTGTAGAACAAAATTTTTGAATACGAGCCCACTTCCGGAACGAATTATGCTCGTAATCCGAGGTTCGTGTGTGTGTATTAGGGCTGCACAATATATAGAAAAAATATCGTTATCGCGATAATGGCATACGCGATAACTATGCGGTGGTTTGTTTACTCCTCTTATACTTCCGGGTTCGCGACCGCATTACTTCCGGGTCCTAGTGCCGGTCGCGGAGCGAGTGTGTGTGACAAATAGTCTTTTTTTTATAAAATTTTTGTTTAATATTTTTTTTTTATTTAAAAACAGGCAAGCCAAAGAGAATATTTAGTTTAAAAGATGCTCTTGTTTTAAGACACTATTGATTAGTGTATGGTTACACGTAAATAAAAAGTAATGTTTGAAGGTAATTCATATTGTGTTGGCAGGTTTATAGTAACAGCAAACCAGAAGTCAGAATATCTGCTGAGGGTTTTAAGTCATTCATAGTGTTTTGAAATCTAAATATTTGCAACTTCCTTGACATATAGTTTCTTTTTGTCCTGAATTAGATTTAATTACAGCAGACGAATATCTATTACCTGTTTATTTTAGTATGATCATTACATATAAATAAATTTTTTATTAAAAAAGGCAATAATAATAAAAAATGCATTTCTCTAGGGAAATGTTAACGCAAGAAATATTATCGCAATATTCAACAATATCGCATAATTTACTAATACAGTGCAGCCCTTACTCGATTAAAAAAAATAATCTAAATAATTAGAGGCTTTGTAATTAATTAATTGAAATTAATCGCATATAAATATTTGACCTTATCACCCTAGGTGATACGTGAGGCTCGATGTGCTGCGGTAATATGTGAATTCCTTGTTGCATAGCTTGCACACAACCATGCTCTTATCGACACGTCCATCCATTCGTATTTTTATTATTTTTTTGGTATTTTCTCCCCTAATTAGTTTTTTATAACAATTTCCCATCCACAGTGTAACACATTTGAGTTTGATGTTAATTCACTGGCGTGCTGTATACTATGTGTCGTGTGCACTGAATGCAGTAAAAGAAGAATACCGTTTTCTTCATGCTTCCATTTCTTTTCCTCTGGTTGTTTCACACAAAAAGCAAATAATATTATCGATGTTAGTTGTGCATATTGATGCAAACGTAACACACAGGGCCAACCAAAGCGGTCTCATCAGCTTCTTTGTCCATGTTCACTGTGGTTTGCTTTTGTCTGAACGCTAGTTGGTGCTCCAGTATAATCGGTCCGCCGAAACTCATCCAGTGTGAAACGTTCCGCGGTGCAAAAATTAAATGCGATTAAAATACGTAAAAAAAAAAATTACGCGTTATTTTTGTGTAATTAATGAATCTAAATTAACGTGTTAAAGTCCCGGCCCTAATATATTATTTATTTATGTTTTCCTTCTAGGATTCTGATGGAGAAGCAGTGAATAAGAAGACGCAAGGCTCTGTTGATGCGCATGCACATGATTTGACTGAGAGTGAAGATGATGAGCTGGTTGATATTGAAACGTTTGACCCTGGAGCTGAGAAAAGCCTTGTTGCATCTGCTGAGGGTGCGCATGACGGGTAAGACTAAAAGTTTACAAAGCCGATGTCCCTGGTTTTAAAATATAAAACCTATATTATCGGTCTCCATCAGGCTGTTCAGTGTGAAAATGAAATTTGCTGCAACTGTATGTGGGGACACCAAAAACTTGCTGAACACAGCCTGCCTTTAACCATGCGATTCATGTGTCCCAGTGTCCAAATGGCTGTGTCCATCATTGTTTCAAAAGGGGTACAAAAAAAATGAAAAAGCATGATGCCTGATTGTCTGCATGCTAAAAATAAGCAGGAACTGCGTTTTATATCAGATATTTTACATAATTCTTTACTTCTTGAGTGTTTCTTTAAAAAGTCACTAAAATATCTTCCTTATTTGACACAATAAGTGGAACATGAACTCCATTTCGCTGCATAGGAACTACAACAGAAACACAATATATGCGTACCTTGACCATTCATATTTGTCCTTTTGTTCATTCGACAAATGGCATTTAATAAAGTGCGGTGAGGGCCACTATAGCATAGGGTACAGAGACACAATGTGACAGAAAATAGTGCATCTTTAAAACATTGGATATTTACCACTATGGCTTAAAGCAAGAGGTTTTATCCACTCAGGAATTTTAAGCTGTAATTTTAAAAGATGAGGATGATTGTACTGCTTGATCAGATTTGGCGAGCAAGTCATCATAAGAAGAAAATCATCCTGGAGAAGGACTGGATTTACTAATAATGTAAGTACAAACACACATGAACACTTACTCTTTATGTTTGCTTCATGCATACACGCCATGCATGTTGCTTTTATAGGAAAAGTTTGTTTTTAAGCAATTTTAGTGTGTGAATTACTGTAACACACCCCATTCACTTTTTTTTTATTTTTTTAAAAGACCAGATGGCTGAGCTTGATAGCAAGTTTTGTATTCATGTATTTGATGATTTTGTTCAATTATGTTCAATTATTTATATTCTTATTTCTGTACAGCTTTGATCCACAAACTTGCCCAGCTGCTGCAGTCAACAGCTCCCTCATATCCCAACCTTTGCCCCTTACTTCATCTGTTTCAGCCATGCAGAAGTCCCAAGACCAGGTTGAGGCATCACAGAGCTAAACCCAACCAGAACCCTTTCACTAGGATTTTCAAAGGCTTGCAGACACTTTGCACAAATATTAGCGAAGTGGCAGACAAATATCTGAACATTGGCGAAAAATACATCTTGTTTGATGTCACTAGAGAATTTGGTGTGGTCATCTGCACATCAGTGAAGACATGTCCAGGGCTATTGTACACCTACTCTGGCCCATTTACTAGAACATCCACATGAGAGACCCGGACAAAGCCGTGGCAGATGACAGGAAGATGAGATTTGTGCTGTCTGCCTTGCATATTACCATCCAAGAATGGAGCTTACAGTAGAAAAGAAAATAGTGCCAACAAAAGCAAAAAAGTCTACTTGACCTGGTATATGAGGTCCAAGCTTAGAAAACTCTTAATGGCTGCACAACTCATTTTAGTACACTGGAAAAACAAGAAAAGCAAGAGGGATAAGAGAATTTTGAGACAACATTATGGCTCTCATAAATTCTGCTTAACTGGGAACTAGTTCAACCGTATATATGGACAACTTTTATAAGTCCAAGACTTTTCACAGACTTGGCAGAGTTGGAGCTTGGACTTGGAGCTTGTGGGATATACAGAGGAACATAAGTCAAAATACACTAGGCCTTCTCAAGGAATACTGTCTGGAGCATGATCAAACCCTGAGACAAGTGAGACAAGAGTTTGTGGAAAAGTTGTCCAAGCACTGCTGCAATTTTATTATTTACAGTAAAACCTTGGATTGCGAGTAACTTAGCCGGTGTTTTGCAAGACAAGCACAAATTTTTAAATACATTTTAACCCGCATTGCAAGACCTTGCTTCTTTATGCTTTGTCTGCTAGGGAATTTGTAATCCCAACTGAGTCAATAATTTTTCTCTCTGTCGCTGCGGGATTGTGGGTAATTTTCGCTTATGCTTGGACTAAGTCGGCATGCCTTACTCGTATAGTCAGCATCCCTGCAAGTGTATACTATTTGCTAAAGCATTGTGACCATGTGGTTGTGTTAAGCATTTTTTTAAACTGTAGTGACAGTTCTTTAGTAACTGTACTGCAACAATGGCCCGTGTAAAGAAAATGGCTGCAGTCACATTCAGACAATGCAGTACCACAATCTGCTAACTCCGTAAAAGGAGACAAAGGCTAGTTTAAGTGTTCCTCGTTAAAGTTGCACAAAAAATAAAAAAGATTCTAGTGAGCAGTGATTCCGGTAGTGAAAGTCGTCCTACGCTATAACCCTCCTCCTTTCCTCTCTCTCGTCTCCCTCACACCAGCCATGATTCTTTTTAAAGGTAAAGTACAGGTTAATTTCTTTAATTTTTCCTTTGTTTTGTATTCATAATTTTTATTAATATTTTTGGGAACGAATCATGAGTTATGGGAACATTTGCTTTGATATACAAGTGATCTGGATTACAAGCACATTCTGGAACCAGTCATGCTCGCAAACCAAGCTTTTACTGTAACAAATTTATGAGTGGAGTTGACCAACTGTTCCAGTATTACACAATGCAATAATATATTCAAGATTCAAGATTCTTTATTTGTCACATGCACATACACATATCAGTACTCTTTTCTTACTTTCTGAATATTGCCAACAACAAATGCCTACCCTGTGCACTCTGAGATCGCCTAAACAAGGTCAGAACACCTGACACAGGTCTTATGGAGGAGCTCACAACCCAGCTGGTTACTGGGATCTCAGCAAAAATGTCAGGCAGACAATGCAGCACGTGCTTATTGCCATCTCCACAGACAGAAGCATGAAGACAACACAAACACGTGAACACTGATGAAAGGTGGATTTAAAAAAAAAAGACACGTACAGTGCCACATCACAGGCCATGCACTTCTATTATAACAAATGGCACAGTAAAAAGAAATACCACTCAGATTGTAAAACATGCTTGTGAACGATCTGTTTTATTTGTAAATAAATTTATTTTAAAAGCTTATATCTTGCATTTAAGAAGGAAAATGAAGGATTAAAAAATGCAAAAATACTTGAAAATAAAATACTAAAAATATTCAGTTTGTTTTCTTTATTTATTAAATTAAAACATATATTTGTGAGGTGTGGAAGTGCATACATCACTACAGTATCCTATATTAATAAAGCATATAAAATATTCTCAAAGCTGAAGGTCACTTTTGGTAAAGTTATTTTAAGGTGATTACTGTATAATACAGAAAAATAAAATCTGTGGCAAAAAGCCTTTTTATAGTATTCGGACCATTAATTTGCTTGAAATTTGAGTTGTATGTACTGTACAGTGTTCAGTGATAACTTGATTTAAAAGATCTTAAAATAATTTTTCTCTTTTATCTTAACAGAGTTCAAGATCAGTCGTCAGACGAGGAGAATGAAAATATGGTATGTCTGTTACTAGGGTTTTATATGTCTTGTATGTGTGCGTGTTTACTATATAATATTGTGTTTGTATAATGTATATGAACACTTTTTACCTACTTTTCTCTTTTTGTAGATTAAAATTCGCAAGAGGAAGGATGAGAAGAAGAGACGCATTACACTGAGTAATAGTTTTCGCAATCTGCAGCAGACTCTTAATATTGAAAATAAAGTTCCCAAAATAGCATTACTCTCACAGGTGTGTTTGATAATAAACAATACTACAATTCTGTTACTATTTGACTCTTCCAATGTTCAACAATCTATTTATGACAGTAATGTCATAATTTTTATTAATGTTTTCATTATCATCAGGCCCTGGAAGAAATTCATTCTCTTACAAAACGAAGAGATTCTCTGGTGAAAATGAGGGACAAGATGATGCAGAAGAGATCTTACTACATTGAAATGGCATCCCTGTTATCTGGTAATAAAGAGTTCAATTAGTTCAGTTATATGCATATTTTCTCTCCACATTGTTTCAACTGGCTTCAGATGTATTTGTTCATAAATACTTATTCTAAACAATTTTTCCTTTCATAATGTCAGTTATTTACAATGGTTTTATTATGATAAATGATTGATGGTGCTTAGTATAGGCTAAATGAAAAAAATCTTTTTGACACATCCAAGTAGACATGTTTGGAGACAAATTTTTTTTAAATCTCATGTCTATTCATAACCAAAAATATAGTTGTAGCCTTATTTCATGTTTTGTCCTGGTTTAAACTGTGGTTATACTGTTACGCTAGCTGATTAAAATTGGTTCATATTAAGTAATGTTGCTTCTTTTTTTTTTTTTTTTTTTTTAGGAAAAAATAAAGAATCCATCTCTCAGAAGTTGGATGAAATTATTGCGAATCAAAAATCTGCAAAGATTGAAGACCAATCATATAATCATAACCGCAAAAAGAGAGTTCCCGCGCATTCTCAGAAGAAGGCCGACACAAAACAGAAAAAAATGAGGGGAAAAGCTAAACACACCACTAGCAAACAAAAACATCTCAGAGTCCAGGATCTAAGAACAGAAAATGTCAAATCTAAGCAGATGACTGCTGCCATACCTGGTCAGCTAGACAAAACACTTAACACTTGTCCAACACCAGACAGACAACTGAAAAAATGTCCTTCACCCATTCCCGTACCACGTGACAGAACAAGGCCCAACATCCTGTCCCACAGCAAGTCTCAAACTCTGACTGAAAATCAAGGTTGGTACTATAGCATCAGACAAACTCGATCAGGTCTATATAGCTTTATATTAATGTCTAAAATATAACTGACTGATAAAATTACTGTTATTTTACTATAAGTAGATATGACTAATTCTTTTAATAGTATGTGCAACTGTCTTCAGACTGAGGAAACCAACCAGCATTTTGTTCTATAGTATTAAGTAGAGATGTGGCTATACTTTGAATTGCATAAACTATGTTCACAGCATATGAAAGAAGGACAGTGCTTATATTTCTTAGCATTACAAGCTACGATGCTGTTGCATGACATGAATAAAATTTTATATAAACCTAGCTAGTTTGTTTCTCACATTTATATTTTCCGTATCTTTTCCAGTGCTTGTTCAAGTGATTCCAATGGTGAACACAGTAGTGCCAAGCAATCAAACCATTACCATAAGTAACCCTCTTCAGCCCATTGACATGAGTCATTTGGGGGAAAGACAGTCAACAACGCCAGGTGAGTTCGTAAACATGCAAGTGCAATCTATATCCTTATCCTCATTCATACTTGTTTTGTATTATAATTTAATAATATTTTCTGAACCCAAAAGGTGTTGCAGCTGTGGCCGTATCTATTCCTTCCATCTCACATTCTCTAAGTGTAGAGAATCCACTTCCTGTGTTGCAGCCACAAGTCCTTAAACTGGCCAGCAGCTCTGTTAACACACCAGGTAGCTTTTAACTAGAGCCAGTACAACAGTTTGAAACTTGGTCGCATAAACACTTTTGCACTTGAAACTTTTGGGAATATTGTGTGTGACTCATTCAGTAATTAAAAAATTTTGTTGATCATGATTTATGTTTGATTAGATTTTTTTATTTTTTGCTTTAGGATCATTACCACTGTAATTTGCATTTTTATTCTCATTTGCAGGTGATACTATAAGCCTCCCCAAGATTTCCAGTGTTGTTTCTTTGGTTCAGTCAGAAAAGCTGTTATTTACACCTCCAGCTGCCACAGTCATGCACAGACAGGAAGTATGTAGCTCTTCAGCTGGGGAAGCTCTAGAGAATCCCTCTTCTGCTGAAGTCCCTTCTGTGGAAGAGAAGAGACACCTGGATGAACAGCTCCAAGAGGTTTTGCCCACAAAAGCGGAGCCTGACGCCAAGGCCAAGATAGACGGTGATGATAAAAAGGAAGATGAGATAGACGCTCATAAACCCGAGCAAGATGACGACCGCTTGATGTCGTTACTTGATGAGCTTGTTTTCCTCAATCAGACTTCTGAACCACAAGAAGATGCTACAAGTCTTATGGGGGCAGGAGATGAGCTGACGGAACTGTTTACCAATAAAAAGCCAGAAACTGACAGAGATGATGAACGTTCTCTCAGTCCTCTGTTTCTCACATTAGATGAGGATCTTATAACATCACCTGCCTCAAAAGATGTGGAGATGGATGATATTCCTCCTAAGGTAGACGACCTTGTTAAGGTTATATTTGGATCGGAGTCTCCTTCCAATTCTTCAGAATCCGAGATTGGTGCAGCAGCCACTGGTGATGCTACTCGTGTTTCAATATGCCATGCTAAACATGATGCTCCAACACCACCCCCTTTACTTCAGATGAAAACTGGAGGTTTTGCAACAGCAGACTCTCCAAAGGAACAGGCCAACTTGTCATGGCGACCAATGCCAAAGCTTGCTCCTCTCGGACTAAAGATCCAGGAGGCTGGGCACCCTAAAGCGATTAGTCCACATGCCCCTAAATCAGACTTGAAACTGCCCAATCTTCATGACACACATTTATGAGAACCACATCAGGGATATTTATATCACCTTAACTTGTACTGTATAACTTCTGACATAAAGCTGTTAATTTGTTTCTTAGAACATTTCATTATATCCTGATTCAACAAGAACTACCTGTTGTGCCTCTAGTTGATCCAAAGACGTTTATTTGCACTTTTCTGAGTGCAAATAGATTTTTATTATCGGGGAAATTGTTAACCTTTCTTTTATTTTAGAGGAAAAGAGGAAAGCATTTCAATAAGCAAAGTGACTATAGTTTTGTGTATAGTAATGTAAATGCTGTAAAATGCTAATGCTTCTGCAGGAAAGTTGAATATTGAACTGTATAGTATCAGATGCCTATGCCTTATATGAGGCATGGCATTTTACCCATTAGATGTGATTAAAAAAACAAAAATCAGATGTCTATTGAATTGAATTACTTAGTTCCTTAGTAGTCAGTAATGAATTGATACTGCAATATGGTTCTTAATTTCAAGTTTCACATGTTCCCGTAGGACCTCTTACAACTTAATAAATTAATCCTTTAAGCAACATTAACAATGGAATAATGCATGTCCTATCCAGCATGCCAGCCTTTGTACTTTAGGCAAGGCTTACCTATGCTTCTGTGTTGACCTTTCAAAGTTATGTGCCAGTGGACTTGCAGTTTGTTTATATCATTGAAATGATGAAAATTAGTCCCCTGATCTTTTTAATTAAGGAGCTAAATTAGTGATTTCAGGAGAATTTGTTCCAAATGTTGGTAGAACAATACTGCCTGACCATATTTCACAATTTGATCTTGATGTATACTGACATTGACTGGAATATGGCCATGCCATCAGAGAAGGAAAAAAATGCATTAATTTGATTACCTCATCAGTTAAACATTGAGGTTGTCAGCTGACTTAAGTTTATTGGCAGAAAATGTTGCTGAGTATAGATCTTACCAATTGAAAAAACATCAGACAAGACTGATTCTAAGAGGCTTGTGCAGTGCGCACTATGCATGATTTGCACCATGGGAAGCACATGCATTCTTAGCCGGACTCCCTCAAACTCCCTTTTTTCCAGGGGCTTCATAAAGATTTCTTTTTTTTCTAAATGGTTGATGTGAAGAGTTGTGCAGAAACCAGGTAATAGTTAACATGGTTCAGCCTGAAGCATATGTGCATTTATACACGCTCTCTCTCTCTCACTCACACACATTTACATTTAAGCATTTGGCAGACGCTCTTATCCAGAGCGACTTACATTTTTCTCATTACACATCTGAGCAGTGAAGGGCCTTGCTCAAGGGCCCAACAGTGGCAAACTTGGTGGTTGTGGGGTTTGAACCTGGGATCTTCCGAACCGTAGTCCAATGCCTTAACCACTGAGCTACCCCTGGCCCATATATATAAATTTATATACAGTATCTATATAAATGGCGATATATTGCCTGTAGATGGCGCTCTTTAGTTTTTTTTTCCGGCATTCAATTTCTAATTTGAAATTCTAATTTGTTTGTTTTATTATAGTAGCTATCTACACGTATTTTAATTTGTCGTTTTTAGTGCACATTTGGTGTGAAATTGCTTTATTTTTTAAAGCTATTTCCACTCTTCAAACGGACATATTGTTATATAAATGCTTAATTAGCCTAGGTAACAGGCTGTACAGATTGGATTAATATGGTAATATCAAATCGTGATCTCATCCCGTCGTAAGATCAGTAGCGCTGATGTGCCCTAATAATAAAAACTAAAAACTTAAGTCATGTGACCTTTTAAATTTTTTAGCTTGGCATTCGACATCATTCATAATGGATAACGGGGCATATATATAGATTTCTTAATAAAACGAAGATGCATTAGGAAATAGTTCCCGAAATAATACTACTTATTATGAATGAGGGATGTTTTCCAGCAGGGTTCAGCGCAGTACACAGGATCGGGTTCATGTCCGCATGGCGCAGTGGATTCTAAAGCGGTTTGTCGCTGGATGGCAGGAGTGTCCTCTAGTTAAAGCAGATGAAGATGCAGGTCTGGTGTGTGGGGAAAGAGACTGTTTTTGAGCCAGCTAGCTTAGCATCAAAATAACCTGGATAGCAACAGCGACCTTCATTAAATCGGTATCAGAATGAAGACAATGTAAGCTGTAAATAAACAGCCTAGCGTCAAGCTCTCCGCGTACAGCAGCACGAGGCTTTGTTAGCCTCAGCTTTAAACCAAGCTAGAGGTTTGGGGAAGCTAGCTAGCTATAGGACTATGAGTTTTAACTCCAGTTATGTCGGTTCAAGATGTGTGTTTTATCTGACGAGTTATTTAGAAATGTGTGTTTAGGAAAGCGCTGAGGCGGTGTACAATCAAGCGTCACTGGGAATCAGCTGTCAGCCTTATTTCGCGAACACTAGGCCATATCTCATTACAACGTGTCAGAGTTTACCGGTCTGCTTATTATATTTATTTACAGGATGCGTTTTTATCATTTCAGATAGTTGATTAAAACCAAAGAGAGCGTCCTGTGTCAGTTGAACAGAGCTGAGATAAACCGCTGATTAGTTCACACACTGCTCGCTCCTCCTACACACTGGACAGCTGGAGCGAGTTGGCTTTTTATACTCCGGCTCGGTTGGAGATTAGAAGAGACGAGAAGAGGCTTTTTGACCAAAGAGGAGACTCGGAGCTCAGCACGGAATTGCTGACCGCATGAAGAATGAGCAATGGTCAATTTCACCATGTTATCCAATGCAGTCAGGAGAAAGGCTTGTAAGAGCTCGGAGCGGCTTCACTGCGGTACAGCTGGACTGCGGCGCAGGAGACCCGGGTTCTGATGTTCAGCAGCGCAGTAACGCCTGAACAGGAGCTTACCTTCACCCAAGATTGTTTAAGACACAATGTAACGTTTGTGTGTCTTTTTTTAAATAGACTAGAACAGAGCCATACTTCACCATTTAGAGCTTTAAACATTTGCATTTCCTTGAGACGGGATAAAGATGACGATGGAAAACACGACCATTAAAAATCGGATTAAAAACCTGCTCCGGTCTCCTTCCATCAAACTGAGGAGAAATAAACCAAGAACAAATAAGGAAAACCTGGCAAATAAGGTATGGGACATGTCTTCTGTCTGGGCAGGAAATATAGCATATGTGCTCTTTGAATGCCTTATGTAGTTTGTGTGTGTGAGATTGAGCATGTGCATGATGTGTGCTAATACTGTATGTAATTAATTATAGATATGCTTGTGTGTGTGTGTGAGAGAGAGAGAGAGAGATTTGCACAATCAGTAAATAAATGTATTTATGATCGCTAACTGTATTTGCTTCTTTAGGTTTATTTACAGCTCTCTGTTAAAGCTCTGGAATAGAAACTGTTACATTGTAACACCTATGTATTAGATCTTTTAATGTTAAAACTCCTTATGAAGGACATGAGTACTGCAGTAATCTGCACACACTCTTCTACGCAGATCCGATTAGATCAATGATCCCTCCCAATGTAGCTCATGGTTTACCTTCGATCTTCTCTTGTTACAGTTATTTATTTTCTGGTGTTTCTTTTAAAGAAGTGCAGTTTGCAGTGTGTTTCTGTGAGAGCTGCATTCCGTCCTGATTGCCTGTTTACTGCTGCAGACAAATGCTCAGTGTACTTTCCTCTTTAAGCCAGTGGTTGCCTGGGACTTGAGGGCTGTTCATGCTGTTAAGCCATGCAGAAACTCTCATTTGGGTTTTGACCCCTGTAGCCTGTTATTATATTATACTCTCTGCAAACTGCCGTAACTCCTAATGACCTGTTTACACGCCAGTGAATGTGACCAGATTGTATTAAGAAGACTTGCCTGACTGTACCGTCACTGTGGGTGTGTTTGTCGAATGAGGTTCAACTCAATCCAAATTTAAACATGTGTAAGCCTCTTAAGACATGCCCATTAAGCAACCCTGAGTTGTTAGATTCCTGCATCCTGTTCCGTGTTTATGCTGTAGCTTACAATTTCTGTAGTATGCAAAAAAGTCTTAAGTTGCACTCAAGTTTTCAGATGATGTTCATTTAAAGCCACAAGGAATTCTACAAGACCAGATGAAGAAAAATTGTGTACATGACTGTCTTTTTATTATTATTTTTATTTGTCCCAAGGCTCTTGTGCTGTGCAGCTTTAAAAGCATGGTTACTCCTCCCGGCTGTAATGTTTTGTTGAACCTTTGACTGGAGATCATGAGAGTATGAATGTCCTATTTAAAAACCAAATCATTTGTGCTAAAATTTAATACATGCACCTGACCCTGCTCCTGGATTTCTTTTTTTTCCTCCACATTCTACTGTTTTGCTGATCTGAAAAAAGTTTATTCAACTGACCTTTTAGGTAGCAGGTTTTGGGAAGGAGAAATAGGTGTGTTAAAGCAAGGAGAGCAGAACAGGTGGTGCTCAATGACCAGAACTTCAGTATTCAACCTTGTTCTTACACTAGTTAAATAACAAACATTAAATAAGGTTTATGGTGTTAAGGGAGGAAGAACACACCGCCACACCACATTACCTTTGACCTGCAAGGGAAGTCTCATCTCTTGTAATGATTCTGAAAGATAATTCATAGGCAGAAATATTCTTTACGTCAGCTTTCTGCTTAGTCTACATTCCCAATGGAGAGAGAAGCGTGGATGTTTCTGAATTCCACTGGCAGAATCACTTCTGCAGTAAATTGTTTTTAAATAATACAGGGTGTCCCAAAAGTCTGGATATATAGGGAAACAAGCATGTATTTATATAAATACGTAACTTCACAATCCTGTCTTGAATATGTGAGAGTGAGTTCTCTTTCACCTTCTATTGTAAGTTGTGATGACATTTTCAGTGTGAAATAATAAGAAAAATCTAAAATATTATATGTCAGGAAAATGCTTGTCGATCCAGACGTTTGGGCCACCCCTTTATAACTGCAGTATTCGGTGTTTGGAATAAAGAGTGCGTGATAATGACCGTATCAGCAGTCGTAAACTGGTAGCCTGTAGAGCTAGAACCTTACTGTAACTAAATATTATCGCACAGGGATTATTTTCAAGTGTTTGAGTCAACAACCCCTGAGCATGGGTCAGATAGCTTCATTTAAAAAAAAATCACTGATCGAAGGTCCCACGGGGGAAAAAAAGGGCTTATTTTTGCTTAAATTTAGTAAACTGTTTACTCCCCTTCACTGCTATGTAAGACAATTATAAGAGGGAAGCAAAAGTACAGGCTCCAGACTATCATGTGATGAGCCCTGATGGACAGATGCACCAGAAAGGGGACTGACTGATGCATATCAGAGGGCAGGGTCATACTAACAAAATACACACAGGCATTTTTTCTCAGTCTTTTAGGAATTCATATTCATGGGTTTAATGGATCTTGGATTTTTGTTGAAAAAAAGAAATTTTTTGATTTATGGAAAAGATTGTATTGTACAAATCTATTTTTAAGCTAAACCTTGAATGTTTTGGGGTTGCACCGGCATGTTTTCGGCAAAGAAATCATTTAGATTTACAGGATGTGATGTAAGTGATCGTGTGCTTCTATTTGGGTTTTAAACATATGACACAGCATCCTAATATTCGTTGGATGGTATCAGGTACTGATGCATTGATTTTGAAATATGTTTACATTTGCTTCAGAGCATAATAATGGTTGCTTGTTACACGTGTTCCAAGTATAACTGTTTGTTTCTGACTTTGAATTTGCACAGCAATGGAAATTCTTAACTCATGATTTCCATTTCAAACGACAGCCCTGTTTTGGAGTGTTAGTTATCAGAGGAACCGTCCTGGTCAGGATAGGCTTTTAAACTGTTTGTTCTACAGAGCTGTTATTGTGCAGGAGCTTGTCTGAAGTCTTTTAAATTTGAGGCACATTGCCTTTTATCATGCATCTGGCACACAGACCGGTGACACCCTTTCATACCCAGGCAGTTCTTCATAAGTGTTCTTTTGCATTCAGTGACAGAAATGTAATACTGCATGGTGACAGACATATTAGGCTCTTCAACTTATTCTTGTTATTTCACAGGTGACTCTTGAAAAAGTTTTGGGGATTACTGCTGCAGGAAACCGTGCCTTGGCCTGCGACCCTCA
This sequence comes from Channallabes apus, assembly GCA_030522415.1. Taxonomy (NCBI): domain Eukaryota; kingdom Metazoa; phylum Chordata; class Actinopteri; order Siluriformes; family Clariidae; genus Channallabes; species Channallabes apus. Next base: position 20,939,264 of record CM060116.1, read on the forward strand.
TTCAGGTTTGGTAGCCTATCCTGCAGGGTGAGTAACACAAGAAAAACTGCATAGCACAAATTGTTGCGATACAAGTTCAAGCTCAGTTCTTATCTACAAGAATGGCTGTCATTCTCTTATCAGTTTTCGGGAATAGAGACATTCCGTCATTTACCTGGTGGCTTCCAAGAATTGTGTTGAATTGAATATTTCAGATGTTTATATATATAAATTTTTAAACATTAAACAGTACACACAACACACAACTGCTTTTTGTACTGTATGGGATTCTGCAAAAAACAGATATATAAATTCATCTGCCAGAAATCTGATAACAGCTGTGTAAGCATTCACAGAAATTAGGTGGAGTACAAACAGGAAAAGCAGAAAGATGGGTCAGGAAGGACAGTTCTATTCTCCGAGTTGTACAGTGTGACACAGTGCACACAGCCCTTTTTTCTGTATACATGCCCATAGGCTATAGTGCTGTGGTTTTTCTAAAGCCATTCACAGGATGTTCCTGAATAGCTAAGAATGTGTACGACACAGAAACAAGTCTTTCCATTAAATGTGCATGTTCTTGCACTGAAACAGCAGTTAATGTTCAAATGTAATTCTGCATTCAGTTTAGATATGGGCAAACAAGTATTAAAATTATCGGGCAAGAAGGGAGACCAGGCATTTAGGATGGATACTAATAATGTCCTAATTTCCTGCTGGTGTATACTGGTAATATTTTAGAAAATCTGCCCATGGATTTTGGAGGTTTAAACTCCTCTCAACCACCGCATTAAAACTGGAAGGTTTTAATGCTCACTTTCTAGGAAGAAATGTTTTGCCTTTTGAACCAAATCTTAGGAAATAGTCTGCTGAACTGATTAAATCAAGCAAATGTCCTCCAAGTAGGCTACCTAAGTTATCTTTCATTCAATTCCGTCATTCAGTGTCATTTAAGTGCAAAATATGTTCCAGATGAATAGTTTGTTGTAGAACTCTTCTTATCAAGGTATATGTCAGCTTTCTCAAGGCATGTCTTAAGGTCTGCAACTTGCTGATTAAGCCAAGTTACCAGTTGGTGCAGACAATTGCCCATGGTCTGCCCTGAATATAGTGCGGAGCAGTGTGAAGTGTGCACATGAGCAATCAGATGAGACCCTGCAGCTGTTATACCAAGTCTGTTTTCTTAGTGAACGTTAATGCAATGTTTATGTTAGTGCAAAAGATTTCAAGATCTGCAAAATCACACTTTACAATTCAGCTGCCATTTATCCCTCAGTTGATATCAGTACATTCTGACTGATTGCATCTTTGGCTGACCTTTTCCTTTTACAATAAACCAACAGATAACTCCTGAATTAAAGTGAGAATAAATGACTTTTAGGATGTTTTATTGTCTTTTAACAAGTACAGCAAGAGGGATTTAAATGCAAATCAAGTGTTTGTGTTTCTCCTCAAATGTTCCACTACACGCACATCTGTGAGTTTTTATTTCTTTTTATTTTATTATTTTTTTTTAAGATGTGGAATGCACATTATATAAATGTTGGGTTATAGCTCCCCAAATAGAGGGTGGTGTTCTTTGGTTTCAGATAACTCTTACATATTTTACATTCTATCCATGTCAATGGTAAAGTTCAAAGTGCAAACAAATGGTCCATAATGAATCGACTGATAATTTGCTTGTACTCAGTAGTGGAAACCGAGCACTTGTTTACTTCAGAAGGAGCAGCTAATTCCATTTGAATCCTTCTTTGTTGATTTAACCTGCACTATTTGGGGAGGTGCCCTTTTTTTTTTTTTTTTTTTCCCCCTCTAGTGCACTTGAATGAAAAGACGTACTTGTTTGGTCAGGAGTACGCTCATTTTGACAAGTTTTGACTTGCTTTTTGAGTCATAGGCATTGTGGTTGGTGCAGCATAACACCATTACAGATTTAAGAGCTTATTATTAAGTCTTTTTTTTTTACTTTTATATATTGCCTAGTGTCATAATACGACCGTATGATTTTGCATGTTTCTTGCTTTTCGTATTAGAAATGGCGTACACTGTTGTGTAAGTGCTACACTTATGCCTACATACTGTAGTGTCATGTCCTGGAGGTCAGTCATCTGCTTGACCAAATGGAAAGAAACTGACACGGTTTACACCCTATGACAAATTACACTTCTCTTTTTTTATTTGTTTACGTACTGATACCATGAAAGTTATTAGCTTTAAGCAGCATTAAACATGCATTGTTGACGGACAATGAATGTTCGAACAGCGTTGTGTTTCTGTGTACTTATCAGCCTGTTTGAATCCTGTAGTATTTGCATAAACTTTAGAAACATTAGTGGTGATTTGAGTACTGTATATGCGGTTGATTTTCTTTGATAATAAAGATTAACTATAAATTGCAGTAATGTCAATTGTGCATGACCAAGTGGGTCAGATGTTCTCTGTCTCACAGAATTGCAAGAAAATGGGTCAGTAGCGCAGAACAGTGCAGTGAATCTGAAAAGTGAAAGGAAGAGAAGCCGGAAGAGATGGAAAGATGGAATCAGAATAATTACTCAGTTGTTGAACCAGAACAAAGGTTTTTTTTTTTATATATATATAATCCTGCTTGACACTGTACAGTCTACATCTCTGCTGCATTGCACCATTTGGGATGTGATACTTATAATCCTGTATATGTAATCTCTAAGAGTTGCACCACAAACCAAATTAGATATTGTGTGGAAAATGACAGCACTTTAAAAGACAATATTTAATTTCCCCTGATTCGCACACAAAGTCATGCCATAGCAACTGCTCCCAGTGTGAGTATAAAAGGCAGAAAATGGTGCCAAGATTCACAAGCCTTGTGCTAAAGTGTTCAATCCTGGCAGCTGTGATCGGAAGCTGGGGGATTTGAGAGCTGGGCTCAGTCTGTTCGGATTGTGGGAGTCCAGGATCAACAGCAGATCCTTGCTAATGCAGGAGCATCAGGGGGTTGGACTTGTGAGTTGGAAACCAATAGTTTGACAGCGAACCAGGATCAGTGTGTATGTGTGTAAGGCTTGACCACCTGTCTCTGTTTTATCCCACTTACCAGATGGAGCAAGACAGTGGCTATCCTACACCATGTAAACCACTTTTACTTTAACTCTCCCTTGCCCACCCAAAAAGAAAAATTATATTTATTGCTCAGGGTGTAAACTTTTCCAATGTTGGTCCTAAAAACAACAATCGAAAACAACTAGAAACACACGTGATCCGGTGTATCTGTGCTATTTCTTTGCATATGTGACCCATTTTTTTTATTTGTTCCATTCACGTTTGTATAGTTGGTTAGAAAGAAATAACATTGTTTATCATATTGTCTAGGTTGTGCTGAAGAAATGGATCCATCACTTTATATGACAATCCTGAGCCCTATATGTTTCAGAAAAATAGCTTTAGTGAGTTTTAAGGGCTAACACCACCACACATTTAACATTAACTGAACTAAATAATGGCTGTGGCTTTTTCTGCTTATAGTACACTTAAGCATTTCCTTAAGCCCTTGATTAAACTCTACAAACCCTGGGATCTCAGGGCTGACTGGGGCTAAAGAAAACTGAATATGTTTATATTAATATTTGAGTGTTGGAAATATGGCATAAACAAACAAGTTAGCACCAAGAAATGCCAAAACCATTATTCCTGACAGCAGTTACAGTGTTGTACAAGAATACAGTAGAACATTTGTCAGCTTACACAGTGTGTACAACTAAAAAAAGATCAAGTCCAAAGTCCTTAAATGTTCCAGAATGAAAGATCTGTAGAGACTTATTGCAAAGCTCAATAAGCTAGTAAAGGATGATGAGCATGATTGATCAGTGAGCATGATTGACATTGATTAAGGGTGGTGTATCGGCATGAATGTTAATGCTTTGGAACACTATGGTTTAAAGAAATGAAATGGGGAGGTATAAGAGCACGACAGACTAAAGATGCATTCCCACTGCCACCACTGTCAGCATGCAAACATCATGGGTGAAACCATTAACTTGAGCGGAAATAGACTTGTCGAAGGAGGTCTACACCACTGGATGTATGGATAACGATTAGACATTCAGTGAGGATTTTTTTTAGGATTCTTTAACCGAACTACATGTGAATAAATTTTATTTATATTTTATTTATACTTTCATGGAATATCATCCAAAGACTCTTGTGCAATGTTTTCCTCAGAGATTTATTGGTTTCTCATGGGACATAGTGCAGCATATCCACTTACACAGGCAGTAATTCTCTTAAACTGTTAATTAGCCTGCAGCCAAAAAGCCTTTTTTCTTTTTTCTTAATGATTAACATGCTTAGTTGCAAAATCAAATAGGTCACCCTAGCTTTTAACCTACAAATGTATATAAAAGAGACCCTGTAGATTTTTTGATAAAAAGTATGGACTAAAATATAAAATGTTGCCATTATGACTCTTCTTCTATTAACATTAGAATTTATTCTTCTTGTATGGCTGGAGGTGAGAATTTAAGCAAATGTCTGAGTGTTCAAAGAGGTTTAATAGTTGGTCAATTTGAAGGTCAACTGTCCTGCAGACAAATAGCTAGGAATCATAAGTTCACCCCCCCCCTTTCAATCTTTAATAACCTGGGTGACCTGGGTCTTCTGAAAGACATCTTCATGCCATGCTGTCTGGACCCTCATTCTATGCCTAGACGAACTGTTACTTTTTTTAATAAATTTTTTGCATTTTTTTCCCCCAATTTTCTCCCTAATTTAGTCGACTCTAATTCCTCCCCGTCACTAGGGGACTCCCACATTAAGGCTACTACTACTACTCAGTCGGGAGGGCCGAAGACTATCCGACCAGACGCCAGCCGACCGCATCTTTTCGAACTGACCGCTCATGCTCCATTGGGGGCGGAGTAACACACTCGGATGACAGTACTATCTGCTCCTTCCGCTTGCCTGAGCTTACAGACGCCCCTGATTGGCTGTGATTAATGTGGGAGCACGAATGTAAAGGCCTTTTTTTTTTTTTTTTTTTTTTTTTTTTTTTAAAGGTTTTATTCTGCACCCACCTGCTCCAGCTATTATTCACTCTTTGTTCGCCCGCTTAAAATAATTTTCTTCCCAACCCGACCGTTCCCGCTAAATTTTTCTGTTTCCAGAATCTCACATTTAAACCGAAAGAGAGGGATGATAAAAAAACTGTAAGGACAGCGCATCCACACTTTGCTCTGCCATCCTCGGTACAGCCGCTCTGATGACCATAATGCAAATTCTGTGTGCACAGACCTTGCCAATAAAATGCGTGACGCAGTCCATGCGTGCAGCGCAGTCATGAGTGCAAGTCATACAGGTGCTCGATAAGATTGAATAAAGCGCAGATATGCTGTTCAGAAAGGACATTGGGAACGGTATATTAGACCACTCACTCCCGTCCAAATTACACGAGTTACCGACCGCTACCGTGTTTTGTTTGTAAATTTATTCCTGCGTAGTAAAAAATCTTGTCCGGTCCCGCGGGAATGCAGACCTCTAGCATGAAGTACCTCTCATCCCGCCCCTCTGAGAGAGCTCGACCAATCAGCTATCTCTAGACCTCTGGCTGCGAGAGGTTACAGCATGTATTATAGCTGAACTTTGCCTGCTGAAAAATGTACACATGTTTAGTGTGCAAACGTTCTTGCGTGTCTTTACTTCTTGTTCATTTGTGTATAATTTTACTCACAAATTTCACTTCTGTTAAAATATCAATATACAGTAATGCAATTTATGATGTTTCACATCAACAACTCACGCGTTGTTTGTAGCCTGTGACAGCTGTACTGCCTGCAGGTAGCCTTTGGTCCAAACCCTGCAACACTTGATTGAGCACTGACCAGATGGAATAATGAGCTGGATCCATTTGTCTAACACTAGGAACAGACATGATGCACATGGCCCTGCAGAGTTCAGCACATGCCATTTTGTGTTCAACAACCGATGTTTTTCTGTTTGTTTGTAACATCCCTCTCAGTTTAAATGTGCTTCCTTTTGCACAAATTTTTATTTTTTTTAATATTCCATTGACGTTCATATCACAGCTGCTTAAGAACGTCTCTCTCAGGATATACCTGTAGCTATGACTGACGGATTATATCATATCTAGAAAGATAACCAGTTTTTCTACTCCAGTTTCACCTGTTGACTTAATTATGTTTGCAAAGAGGCCTGCGTATTTAACACCACATTTACATTCCCAAGGATATCAAATACAATAAGGCCACTCCTTTGTATCCTATCAATTACATTTGAAAGACACAGTAGCAATCCAGGCTATGCACGCAGAGCTGAAAACCTGGCTTGAAGCAGTGGACAGGGCAGGCCTTCCCGGGAAATTTAAAGCCTGGATATATCAGCATGGCATTCTGCCAAGGCTTTTGTGGCCACTATTGATGTACCAGGTCCCAGTAACAACGGTGGAGACCCTGGAGAGAAGCATCAGCCAGTTCCTGCGCAGGTGGCTGGGCCTGCCGAAGAGCCTGAGCTGCATTGCCCTGTATGGGCACACCAACAAACTCCAGCTCCCGTTCTCAGGCCTTACAGAGGAATTCAAAGTAACAAGAGCTAGGGAGGTATTACTGTACAGAGACTCATCCGACACCAGAGTCTCCTCTGCAGGCATAGAGGTCAGGACTGGAAGGAAGTGGAGGGCGCAGGAGGCAGTCCAGCGGGCAGAGGCAAGGTTGCGGCATGGTGTGCTAGTAGGGTCTGTGGCAATTGGGCGAGCAGGACTCGGCTGTCATAATATGCCGCGCTATGACAGAGCGCAGGGGAGGGACAGACGGCAGATGATTCAGGGTGAGGTCAGAGCAGAGGTGGAAGAGGAGCGGCGTAGTAAAATGGTGGCTATGCGTCAGCAGGGAGCGTGGACCAATTGGGAACATGCACAGACTCGGAAAATCACCTGGACAGAACTTTGGAGGTCAGAGCCAGCAAGACTCAAGTTTCTGATCCAGTCAGTGTATGATGTCCTACCGAGCCCAGCCAATTTGCATTGCTGGGGGCTAGTGGAAGCACCATCTTGTCCTTTGTGCCCTGCAAGAGGGTCGCTGGAGCACATCTTGAGCTGCTGCCCGAAAGCACTGGGAGAGGGGAGGTACCGATGGCGCCACGACCAGGTGCTGAAGGCAGTAGCTGACACCATCTGTACCGGAATCCAGCAAAGCAAGCATCAGCCCCGAGTAAGACCAAATATTGTTTTCGTCAGGGCTGGGGAGAAGCCTCAGTCACAGCCAAAGGTCCCAGCTGGTCTGCTATCTACAGCAGGTGACTGGCAGCTGAAGGTGGACCTGGGGAGGCATCTGAAGTTTCCAGACCACATTACCAGCACAACACTCAGACCAGACATGGTCCTAACATCGGAGAGTACAAAGCAAGTGGTGCTACTGGAACTCACAGTCCCCTGGGAGGACCGGATTGAGGAAGCTTTTGAGCGGAAAAAGGCGAAATATCTGGAACTGGTGGAGGACTGCAGGCGGAAGGGGTGGAGGGCTCGCTGTGAGCCAATTGAGGTTGGCTGCAGAGGATTCCCAGGACAGAGCTTGCACCGAGCACTCAGGCTGCTCGGAATCAAAGGTGCTCAAGAAAGGAAAGCCACCAGAAACATCTGCGAGGCAGCGGAGAAAGCCTCTAGGTGGCTGTGGATCAAAAGGGGCGACGCATGGCTTAGTGCGCTGCTTGGACACAAGTCGGGGTTTGATCATCCCCGGCTGGGTCGCTCAGGTGAGGGTGTCTGATGATCAAAGACCCGAAACACCCCGTGACCCTGAGTTCATCACTGAGGATGTGTCCAAGCTGCACCACGAAGGTGTTTCTTATAACATTTAATCATTTGGTTGATGTGAACACACAAAGGCTCTTTTAGCCTACTGTATATAATAAAGTCAGGTTTAGAAATGAAGCACTTTTCTAGGCTGCTTAATTTTGGAAACATCATCCTTCGAGATTCATATTTTTGCCATATCTCAGGAACGAGCGGTTGAGTTTTTGGAGGATTTGTATGTTTTTTTTTTTTTTGTTTGTTTGTTTGTTTGTTTGGAACGGATGGCATGCTCATGCACGGTCTGTGAGTTCATGTATGCGGAAGAGGGCAGATAGTGTTACTTTGCCCTTTGATTCAGGATGAGCAGGATTTCAAAAAAGCTGCATCCTTTTCTGGTTAGTAGCTGTGGAGTTACAGGAGAAAGCTAACTAGTCTATGAATTGACAGTTCGCCCTACTATTAAATTTTTCCTTTTATTTTTTTATTGCAATAATACTGCAAGTTGTAAACCTGGATATTTTAATATACATCATAGAAATGCTTCAAAGAATTGTATGCCTCACCTACCTCTTCTGCTATATAAAAAAAGCAGGGAGATACAAAGGTGTTTTATAATGTGTATTGTATGAAAAGTTAAACATTTTTGTGAAATCGGGACTGTGTTGGCTTCCAGTGTGTTGATTCCCCACACTTGAGTCAAGCTTTTAACAGCCGGGTTGTCTGCACTTATTACCCGTCTTAATCCAGCACGGCCAACATTATTACTCAGGCATTTCTGTAGAGGTCCGGGTGCATGAATTGCCGTGAAAGGAAGTCCGCAGACTACACTTAATAGTATATAAGGAAAAAATAAACACTAACTATTGGCTCCAGGCATGTTTCTGAGGCTGCAAATTCTTGACATAATAGAAGAGGCCTTTTAAATTAAAGAGACAATGTGTCCGTGCTGGTTGTTTTGACAAAAAAGAATTGTTTAAATGCATTTTGGTCATTACACATTTTTTTTTAAATAACTTAATAGCGTTATGACTATTATTGGATAATTAGTAATGGTGTTGCAATGGGGTGAGTGTGTGTGTGTGTGTGTGTGTGTGTGAACTGGCACACACATGCAAGTGTTTTAAGGGAGCTATGTATTCATAGAGTAAGTATATTATATTGTGTTATTGTAACAATACATCTAAATTACAATTGAAGAGCTTTATTTAAATTAATAGATTGTATAAACAGTTAAATGTGTATGCATTATATTTTTAAGTTTGTACTTTCCATTTTATACAAAGCATATGTGTTTCACAATAAGATTTTAGATTTATGATCATTAATTATTTGGCCTGAATTGGTAATAATGAAGACTTTACAAATGATTTGCTGCATTAGTCAGTAGGCTTTTTTTTTTAATCTAGGTTATGCAGGTTGTTTGGTTTAACTGTGGCTACTAAACTACATCTTCTGCCACAGGTAACTGCAAAGTCCTGGTTAAAGTCAGATTGACAGAAATGAACAACTCATTGTTTTATGGTAGAGATATGCGTACATGTACTATTTAAAAAATAGTTTGGGGAGCATTCTTTTCTGCACTCTTACAGCAGGTCATTTGACAAAATGCACAATCAGACATCACACCTCTCCCAGAAGTTCTGGGAGTCTCCTGCATGTTGATCTCAACATGCATGCAAATCATAAGCAGTATCCTGGAAATTAATTTTTTGCAAATGACCGTGTGAGAGAGAGAGAGAGAGAGAGAGAGAGCAAACATAATCATCTTTTTTTGTCCTAAGTAAACCTATCACTTTTCTTAGTGGGTGAGGCGATGTTGGTGATGTTCCTTTCTCTCTCTCAGTCCAACTGAGTAATCAAAAAAAAAAAAATATATATATATATATATATATATATATATATCGGCTAAGTACAGTAGGGTGTATTCCTGCCTGTAATAGCAGTGAAGTTTATTGCTTGTTGCACTGTTTGCAACAGTTACTGGGGAATACGGAAATATGGCTTAGTCCACTAGGACATGGATATTTAAAAAAAAAAAAAAAAAACTTTTTTCTCTCCTTATTTGTCCACATAATACTATTTAGAACTGTTAGTTTCTTAGAACTTAATCTGCAAGGATATTTCCAATTCTATATTCAGTGACCTAAAATGGAGTTATGTGTGTGGACGAAAGGCCAAAACCCACAGGAAAACATGTTTTTACAAAATGCCCATGTAGACGTAGACAAAGCCTGAAATTAGTTTTTTGCAAGTTGAGATGTCTGTACACTGGTTTTAGCATCTCAAAACCTTGTAGAAATGGTATTCTAGTTCGAATTATATACATGCAGCAGATTATTATTATTATTTAATAAAAAAGCAGTTTCTCTGCAAAGTTTGTGACTCATTGGCTAAAAAATACCAGGAAAAACACCATGTACAGTCCAACATATCAGCTGACTGCTAGGTAGATTACTCGTTTCCTTCCTCTTTCTGTTGTGTTTGTTCCAGTTAATTTAAGGGGTTTTTGTTCTCCGTCTCCTTGAATGCAAACATTGAAAAATTTCAGCACTGTCGTTGCGTGGTGAACTCTGATATAGCCTGCCATGCGTTTAATAACCTTCGAACACATCAGGGCTGTATTGTTTCTTCTGTGATTATGATCCTGCCTTGTACCTGTGTGTGTTCCATGTGTGAATATACAGTAAGTTACCGAAATTGGTTCAGTTCCAGCACTGACATTGTGCTGGTCTGGATCTAAGCGAGCCAGCACTGAGGACGGTGTTTTTGTGTTTCTGATACCCCAAGCAACAATAGGTATAGGTTGAGACTAAATGGCTACATACTGGATTTATTTTCAAGCGTTAACATGTACTTGTTAAACCAGTTGAAATATAAGCCAGTTATTAAAATAAGGCGGGCCCCTAAGCAGTACCCATCCAGTTCAGTATTACTGTGCTTAATGATGTCCGGTTTACAAAAGAATGCACACATGTCCATCTGTGTGTAAGCACATCTCTGTTTGAGCCATGCAAATCCTATTACAAGCTTTGTGTAAATAGTTCTTAAAATACATTTAGTGTATTAGTGGAGTCTCTTTTGCTTTGCCTCTTTATCCTCTCAAATAACTTGAGTAGCCATCAGCGAGGTGCCTGACTGCATGTCTTCATGCAAATGTGTCATGTGTTTTTGATTTATCCGTCTGTCCTCTGTGCGGTTCAGCAGTGTCTTTAGTAACTCACGACTCCTCCACAGCTGACACACAGCTGTATACGCTGGTGCTGTGTGTGAAAGGAAAGTGCGATGATGGATTCAAGCTCTTTTCCTGTTATGTTTTGATGACGCTACATTGCTTTTAGCTGAAACACATTTTTTAAGTGGTACCACTCTCAAGGAAGCGTCACACATTTAGCCAATGAGTGTGCCGGTGTGTCATATACAGTATAGAATACACATTCACATATTAATTTGGCAGTCAGCCAGCAGAGAGGACCTGAGGCCTGAGTCAGCTACACTGCTGATAGGAGCTTGTCTGTGTGTGTTCGTGTGCGTGGTCATGGCTTATTAATCATTTTATCAAGTAGGATTGATTTTCAGTTGTATCATTTAGGTCAACAGCAACCCCAGCATGAGCCATTATTTCTTCATGCTTAACGAAAGAAAAGTCTTTCCCTTTAAGCAAAACTAAATAACAGTGTTCCACATAATACAGGGTGCGGCTGGTGTGCGCAAAAAAAAAAATCAGGAGCGAGAAACATGTGGCCCATCTAACCTACTTCCAAAGCTGAGCACACACCCATTTCTGACCACCTCTTTTTTTTTTTTTTCCTCATTCTTCCTGGTTTAATCATGATTTATCTGTGTGTCTGTGTAGAGACTGGTGTGGGATAGGCTGATGAATAATTAATAAAAAATCGAATTATAGTTTTCAAACTCTGCTTTTCACTTCAGAGGGTTATCTGTGAATTTTCAGGTGTATAATGATAAATAGTTTTCTTAGCTTTTGCCCTAGAACACAGTTGTACAGTTTTGTAGAGGTTTTCAACGATGACGACATGTATAGGAATACTAGTGGAATAATAGCCAATGTTTATCTGGAATCCTTTGAAAAGTCTTTTACTTTTTCATTTTGCATGTTGAAAGAAATAAGAAAAGGAAGCGGATACAAAGCAAAATACCACACAGTACAGACTCTACCAAAAACACCATTATTTTTATAAGCACTTCATAAAATGTGCATGATACGGACAGATAATAGTATTTCTTTTCTCTTTTTTGTTTTAGGTGTGTGGTGGTGCTCTTGAACCCCAAGAAGAACAAACAATATCATATTCTCAACAGCTCCAGGTAGGGTTCCACGTCGCAGCTGCACATCACAGCTTCAGCAAACACACTGGCCTCAGATCAAAGTGAATACACTGTAAAGCCTGCTTTGTAGATCATAGAAAGTGCAATTTATTTAAACTGAACAAAAGCAAAGAGTGACTAGTGGTCCTTTCAGAGATGTTTTATATTCGTTGTTGGAGTACATTCATACTCTCTATAATATAGTACAAATAGGCCTCATATTATAGACACCCTTGCCTAGATTACAAACTAATAACCGACCTAAAAGCATTTAAGTAGAACATTAAATAAGAATACATTTTCACTCGCTGGCTACAGGATACCATATTCAAAAGCATGTGCACTTCAGTTTTTTTTGTTTTTTTGCTCAGAAGTCGATTCATTTAAGTCTTAGTGATTCAAACTATGGTTTAGTGACAGACAATGCCACAGGAATGTAAACTCTCATTCAACATCATCACATGCTTTACACAGTTAGCAGTTCTTCAGACTGATGATGATGATGATGATAACTTCAGGCAAAGCACTGATTCAAACAGTTATAGATACGTTAAGTCCATGAGATTGATTATGATATGAGTCATGGCCATTGTTCGAATGAGCAGTAACTAACCGGACAGGAAACCCTTTAAGTAGACAGGAAACATTTAACTTCAGCATGATAACTGATACTTCTCTTTCCCTTCTTTCACTTCAGGAAAACAATCACCACTCTAGCTTTTTCACCAGATGGCAAATATGTGGTCACAGGAGAGGTAAGATGTTTTTTTGTTTTTGTCCTTTGAAGTTCTCTGCCATATTACTATAACTTGATCACTTGATTGAATTGCTACTATCACTTGATCTGTTGGAAGAAGCTACCTATATCAAAGAAGTAATAAATGAATTGCTACTCAACACAAAACAATACTCCCTTTAGCTTCTGCACTACAGTGTGATGCTGTACAGTTTATAATATGAAATAAAGGGCATTTGCTGAATGTTAAATATTTAGATTACGTGTCAGGATATCATTTTCTACCCTGCGTCAAAGTTTTTATAACTTTACCTTGGTTGTAATTATTTGCAACACTACCATGGTAGAGAATGTTTGCACCAGTTCCAAATCTTTGTGCCATCCCCGCCTCATACGAACAGAACACACCCAAGAATAAAACCAAGATAATATCACGCACAAATATATGCATACTGTACATCTTTGTACAGTACATCAATTTCAGTACAGAGACTTCGGTGCGAGTCTGGCACGTATAAGGAGAATTCCAGATCTTGTGACGTTGCCTGGCATGGCTGAACACGAGTTCTCTGTTGCCATAATCCACAAATCCATACATACTCGGCATGAGACTCTACTGGTGTGCAAGACTAATCCTTTCCATTCGGTTGGAGGCTGTGCCTCGAGCGCATGTGTGAAAACGACATGTGTGTGTGTGCTTATTGGTTGCTGTGGTAACAGGCGGAATGGTGCCAGCCTACGCATAGCCTGTGTTTGCTGTCAGAAGAAGGTGTGAGAGAGAGAGAGAGAGAATGAAATCTGGTGAAATAGGGAGTGAGACGAGAGAAAAAGGAAGAAAAGCAATGAGGATGAAAATGAGCCTGGAAGAAGCAGAGGGTAGGAGGTGTGAAAAGCTTTGCTATGGGTGAAAGAAATGCAAAAGCAGCCGAAGAGGCTCAGCGTGTGTTTGGCTGCTGTGGTTGGCCCTCACATAAACAATTTTCTCCCTGAGTGTAACCTCAGCGTGTGTGGCTCTGTTAGTGTTAAATAATAAATTAATTCAGACTGCTCTGACTGTATTAAAGCAAAAAATGAAAGATCTGCAAACTTAATCTTGGGTATGGTATTTTTCTTGATCTGCTTCAAATTGGATTGTATAACGTTTTATTATCCCAATTCACATGACTCTATTTAAATAGATAAAGTAGTGAATAAATGTGAACGTTAATAGTAAAGTGATAATGATGTAAAGTAATGACAAAGATAATAAGAATAATTGTTTATATACAATTAAATAGCTATACAAAAATCAATATTTAGTGTGTGTGTGTGTATGTATATATGTATGTTATGTATGTATGTTATGTATGTAGAGAGAGATAGATAAGTCCTTTATTCTTTAAAAACCAGCTGGATATGGCTAAAGTCAATAAGACGAACACTCGTTGGCAATTTTCCTTACGTGATCATGTTTGCAATTCACTTGATAAGTTTCTAGTTTTAGTCATTTTTGTGCAGAGGTGGACAACCCGGCTACAGAAAGTAAACGTCCTACCACCTATTTTTTTCCATCCATTAACTAAGCTTTAAAGGGAGAACTTTAATACATGGCTTGTGTATGCACATGCATGTTTTGCACCCTAATAAATAAGCCCTTATGTGAAAATGCCAGCCCTTTCTTTTCCTTTCTGTTTTTCTTCTTTGTTTTCGTTTTTCTATAGTGTTCATGCAATTAATTTTTCCATTGTTGGGCTGCAAATCTTGCCTGCAAGCACAAAGAGAACACCTACCAAGCTATTTCATTACTGTTAAATGGAGGGCAGGATATTGATATGCAGACCTTTATTAAATCACTGGTTATCTCTCTCTCTCTCTCTCTCTCTCTCTCTCTCTCTCTCTCTCTTTTTCTCTCTCATTAGAGCGGTCATATGCCAGCAGTGCGTGTGTGGGATGTGGTGGCGAGAACTCAGGTAGCAGAGCTACATGAGCACAAGTACGGTGTGGCATGTGTAGCTTTCTCCCCCAACAGCAAGTACATCGTCAGCGTGGGCTACCAGCATGACATGATAGTCAACGTCTGGGCCTGGAAGGTGTGCACAGCATAATCAGCCCTCATATAGGTTTAAGCACCACAGAACAGTAGTATTGTACAAATATTGCGATTCGTTTGAAATGGTCACTGGAATATAATCATTTATATTTTTGTTCCTCTTCCAGAAAAATGTATTGGTGGCTGCTAACAAAGTCTCCAGTAAAGTGACGGCAGTGTCATTTTCAGCTGACAGCTCCTACTTTGTTACAGCAGGGAACAGACATGTTAAGTTTTGGTACTTGGACCACACCAAGGCCTCCAAGGTACACCGGCTGCATATTTCTTATTTGTCATAAATACAAAAAACTTTCTTGCATTAGAGGATTTGTTACATTTAAATATCAATTCAAATAAGTAGTTCAGTGCAAGGCTACCTGGCTGTGCTGTGCAGTAAGGTTTTATTGAAAAGAATGACTGTAACACAATAACGAAAAAAATATATAATAATAAATAATTTAATAAAAATGACACATCACAAGTATTAGTAGGGATAAGTGTTCATTGCAGCACATTTTGATTAGTAGTGTAATCCATCATCCAGGTCTTTATAGTACAGTATTATTATATTTGTTCACAGTCCTCTGTTAACACCAGGCAGTTATAGCCACTCAAATATACCCTGTAAACTATAGCAATACAGTTTATATGTTTATTAAATTATAAAGAAACCATAATAACATGTGTTGTACGTTCAGGTCAATTCCACTGTGCCCTTACTGGGTCGCTCTGGATTGCTTGGGGAACTCAGGAATAACTTTTTCAGCGATGTGGCTTGTGGCAAGGGCCAGAGGGCCAGCAGCACTTTCTGCATCACTTCCTCAGGCCTGCTGTGTGAGTTCAACGACAAGAGGCTGCTGGATAAGTGGGTGGAGCTTAGGGTAAGTGAGTTAAACTGCCCAGTTGATTATTTTCTTATAAAATCTAGATTGTATCCTTTCAGTATATAAAGAAACGTTAGCCAGTGACATTTTAACAGTTTATATTATTTTGTGCGGCTTCTGCCTAACCATACTATATGGCACACTAGAGTCTGCTTTTAGCTGTTGTTTCTGAAATGCACCAACTGCTATAGCTGAATTGCACTAACTCTGCTTAGTATTCTGCTTCTTCTTTTATACTGTGCAGAAAAACGACAATTTCACAGTAAGTTGCTTATCGGAGCCACATCAGCCACTTTTACCCATATTTGCTGCTACGATTTCCATTGTCTCATTACAGAAACTCTGATTCATTACTGTGTATGCACATTGTGTTGTCACTGACTCTGTGTCTGTCTCTCGTTTGGGTTGCAGAGATTACTTTTATACTGTATATCAGTGTCTGGCCCTTAGTCTGGTACACAGTTTTATTGTACATTCATGGACATTTTGAGTTTCTGACAGTAGGCAAATCAGAATTTATTTCTGTGTTAGCCCTTGTTAATTGTACAGACACACGCACACGTTTATGAGAGAACAAGGGCTTCACAATTCCTTCCAAAAGCTCATCAGCTGTGATGATGCAGGATTACATCCCATGCTGTGATTCAAATATCCAAAGTACATCAATATTTGTATACAATACAATTCCCATCAGTGCATGAACAGACCTTTTTTGTAGCCAAATTATACTTGGTTAGATTACCTAAACACAAACATCTGTCTCCCATTATGGGATCATAAGGAACTTTGTGGTTACCTCAAAAATCCCTTAGGTGGTGGCCTACTTACATGGTTAACGTTTTTATTTTTTTATTTTAAGAAAATTACGTGCAGCATTAAAATTTAGCACATACAGGCCTTCATTTCATCAGTCTCATTCCGGATTCATTTCGTCTTCCCTTTTTGCATGCCAACCACTGTTTATTTGTTTCCTATTGAAACCCAGTTCTGCTGTCCACAAATGCAGTGGTCTAACTGAATATACACTGGGTAAAAACATGTTGACGGATTTATTTGTCCATTTCAAAAACATCAACTATTATTTCTTTTCGGTGGCTCTTTACAGACTGGTTTAGCCACCGCTTTGTCCGTCACTGAGGATCTGATATTCTGTGGCTGTGCTGATGGAACGGTGCGAGCTTTCAATCCGGTCAATCTGCACTTCATCTGCACTCTGCCTCGCCCACACAGCCTGGGCACAGACATCGCATCTGTCACTGACGCAAGGTGAGCTGCCACAACCACCTCAACTTTTATGGATTTGAATCATATCTGGATGTTAGCATATTCATGCAGAAATATTGTGTCATAGTATATTTTTTGCTTAGTAGGCAGACAGAATGCCAGAAGAGCTTAGTCACTGTTCGCTCTTGACAAAGGGTCAATTCAGTTAAATTTTGTTGAACAGCATTCATGCTTTCATTGTGAATCATAAATTGGGTCAATGTGGGTCTTCCGGTATTTGATTCTTATCCACTGTCATGCTTATGCAAATTTTTCCAAACTATGTAGGAAGCATTTCCACCACTTCTAAAGTTTATCCAGTCTGTATGTGGGCTGCTTTAACAGATTAACCAGTCACATGTGTTCAGCAGTCCTTGTATTGTTTTTCCTTCCTTTCTGGGTGATTAGTATGCTCCTCAGAAAAGTGATTGTGAGAGAGAGATAGGCCTGATCTTTTGCTCACTTAAATCCCACAGGCAGGCAATCAATATATAATAAAAGGATTTTTTTTTGTGCATTTAAAACAAATGATTTGTGATTTTTTTGGGGGGGGATTTATCACATAATCATTGTAGTAGTAGAAAAAAGCTACTATTTCATTATTTCTGTCTGCATTCCAAAAGCATAGGAGATCTAAGGACCATTGACAATTTATTTGGACTGTCACCTTGTGCAAACTCCTCCTTGATTTGTTTCCTAATAAATCTTTCGTTGCTTCCCTCAGCCACCTCTTTGCTTACAAATTGGATGCTCGGTACCCTGACACAGTGGCTGTCTCATATGACCCTACCAATCGCTGGCTGTCTTGTGTTTACAATGATCATAGCCTGTACGTCTGGGATGTTCGTGATCTCCACAAAGTGGGAAAAGTTTACTCTGCCCTGTATCACTCCTCGTGTGTATGGAGTGTGGAAGTAAGACAATTACAAAATCTTATTATACAAAATAGTCATGCCTTATGTGAATCGAGAAATTAAAAACTTAGTAAACCAATTTAAATTAAAGATTAATTTTAATTTAATCTCGTGAAGAAAAGGTGATAAATATTCTCATCCATAATTTACTTCACTGTGAGGGATACTTCGATATGTGGGATACCATAGAGTATGTGATGTTTGTTACTACCATGCATTTGTTTCATTTACATGATGGTGGTGGTCTGTTAAGCTATCCAAGTTGAATGTTACTTGAGTAGTGTGTATTCAGATTGGGTTAATGTCTGACATGTGTGTGACAGATGTACCCGCAAGACAGTGAGAGAGAGCGGTCTTGTCTCACTCCAGGATCCTTCCTTAGCTGCTCTTCTGACAACACCATCCGCCTTTGGAACACAGATGGATACAGCACCACAGTCAAGCACAACGTCATCAGCAATGTCAGTCCCACAACTACTTGTCGTAGCCTATTGTGTTAAAAACACTCAGTTAGTGAGATCATTCTCATGACATCATTTTGTAACCATGGCATGAGATGCAAAACTTTCCCCTGTTCTTTTTTTACAGGACCTCCAGAAAATTATTTATATAGACAATAATGTTGCAGCGTTGCTGGATCCAGACTGCACCATTTCCAGCAATTCAGAGAAAACCGATTCACAGACCTCTGAGAACAGGACTGGCATTAGGACCATGTGTGTCAGCCCAGACGGTCAGCACCTGGCATCAGGGGACCGCAATGGAATACTAAGGTTTGACCTGCAGGGAATTTTATTTTCTATTTTGCCACTTAGCACTTTGTTCTAATTGATTTAAGATAATTGGTCTACTGTGGCTTTAATGGAAAATGCACTATGTGTTTATGCTTCATTGGGTACTGATCATGTGCGTGTGCAGGCTCTCCTGGGTGTGTGGGCCTCCATAACGTGGCACTGTGTATTAGTGTTGTCACAATACTGATCTTTGTGCTGGGCCAAGACATTTAATACTTTGATACTTGTCAAAACCTTCTCTCTGAGTCAGAAGCAGATTATGATGATTAAACTCTTTATAGCGAAGGTCGAATTGGTCTGAGAGAAACTATACCTAGTAAACAGTTAGATGAGACTGATGTCAGATTATCTGTCCTATCAAAAACACAGCTTGGTTTAAAAAAATAGAATATAATGAAGTGCACATATTTTTTCTCTTTTTTTTTTTTTTTCTTTTATTACTACAACAGCTTGCTATAGCTGCCAAAATTCCATCTAGGTTTTATAACCTTTAAATCTATAATACATTTATACATGTAATCATACATTTAAATATGTGTATTAATAAAAATGGAATAAAAAGTAAATACATTCTGTATCCACACTGTATCCCAACACTGCATTATGTTAGATTTCCTATGATATCCACAACTTTAATCTTGTTAGTGTATTACACAGTTTCTCAGGTCATGCACTTTTTAGACGCTCCCTTACTGACTGATTGTGGTAGGGATTAGGTTTGAGAAATTAATTTATGCTTTAGCCTCTGCCCACTCCAAAGTAAGAAAATCCTTTTTTTTCCCTTTGTGTGTTTTTTTTTTTTTTTTTTTTTTTTTTTAATTAAGAACTTTCTCTGAACAAAACAAAAGAGAAAATTATTTCTCCAATGTATCTAATGATTTCATATAATACATTGAGTGGCTTCAGCGTTTATTTATTTCTTTTTCTTCCTACTGCGTCACACCCAATGCACCACTGTGCTTGAAACATAGGTTCCTATTAGGCAGATCAAATAGACATTTGCACTGTATTGATATACCACCCGACACTACTGTTTATAGTTGGATTTTCAGCTAACTTTGTTCTGTGTATGCTATGAAAGGCTCTATGAGTACTGTTAACAAGTTTTGGCACAGGTTTGTGGAATGTGTATACCAAGTATATGATAAATCTTGAGTGCAGTGTGTGTGTGTAACCCAGTTTGTAACTGTTCTTCATTGTTTACATTTCAGGATCCACGAGCTACAGAGCATGGAGGAGATCCTGAATGTGCAGGCCCACGACTCGGAGATCCTGTGTCTGGAGTATTCAAAGCCTGAGACAGGTGTGTAAGGACCACGATAAGTGCCACCAACGACTCTATAGCACAGTGCACCATGTTAAACACCATGTTAAGAAAAAGTGTCGATCCTGCTCACATTACCAGAAGATATGTGACAGTCTGCTGACTATAGCTCATGCTTATGGTACTAAATAGGAATATATCCTGTGCTGAAGCTGCCTTCATAGTTGCATTTGAAATAGAGTAACTGAACTTGTAGGACTGGTAGAACACTTTCAGCATTATATGACCTAATCTTAGTGATTTTCACCTAAATCATGCGAGACATGATATTAAGCAATCCTGTAGCCTTCAATATGATTTAGATGCTCTAGTGCCCTACACTTAACACTGTTGTTGGAATTTCAGCCGTTCACCTTACCCCTTGGCTTGGACTATGCCTGTGATTCACATTTTACAGATAGCCCTTGCTAGCCATTATATAATGCTTGGGCTCCTGAAGACAATTTGCGAAACAGAAACAGTGATATGGGCATCAAGTATCAGCACTACCATGTAATTAACCGTCAGAATGACTTAGTTTCTCACAGGAGGCCTCTCATGCATCGACCTAGTCATAATGCCAGTACCGACATGTCCTTGACTGGCAGATTAGAGTCCTGGTTTAGACCTAATCCGCCCAAACTCCTTTGTCTATACAGCCTGTTGTTTTGACAACTGATTCACTTCAGACATAATTAGAAGTGAGCTACCCAAGTACTGAGTACAGACAATTGTGAAGTGCAGCACATTGATTATTCTTCTGCTAGCACAAGAGCGATCAGAAGATGGTGACACTTCTGTAAAAGAGCTAATTAAAACATTACTTTCATGCCTAGGTCCGCCTTGATGTTTCATAAAGGTTACTTTACAAAGTTAGGCATTCCAACTCCTGCCTTTCACGTGGTGCATTATGAATGGTCTTTACTGTTCTGCTTGCCACTGCCGGTCACACTTTAAGGTTATTATAATATTTTTGTTGTTGTTGTTGTTCAAGCTCCTGCCTCATTGAAACAAACCACTACAGATGAAGAGCCATGATCTCAGATCACAGTTAATCTGAGCCTGTATATTAATTAACCATTAAATTATGCAAATTGATCTATTGTACAAGTTGAACTGGTTACTGATTGAGTACACTGAAAAAACACAAAAGCCACTAAAACACTATTTTGCATTTCAAAT
This sequence comes from Channallabes apus, assembly GCA_030522415.1. Taxonomy (NCBI): domain Eukaryota; kingdom Metazoa; phylum Chordata; class Actinopteri; order Siluriformes; family Clariidae; genus Channallabes; species Channallabes apus. Next base: position 20,960,490 of record CM060116.1, read on the forward strand.
CAATTATCAATTCATCAGCATGTACTGTATGTTTGTTAGTTTTTTTTTCTCAGTACAACAGTTGTGCAGTTCTAGTTTTAGTGACAAAATATTATCATACCTTGAATACTTGAATGCAATCGACATACTGTACAGTAGTGTTTCATTTTTCCTGGCATTAATTAATAATAGTACATACAGTGTTCATGTTCCATTACAACAAAACAGTATGAAACGTGTGATTCATTCTTTTTATTTAGTTTGTTATTTATTTTATTTATTTTCTATACACACACACAAAGGGACAAAGTAAGTATAGAGTATAGAAATATTTATATCAAAGAACAGACACTATTGAAGCATTGTGGAAGTTTAAACAACTTTTCTCAACTAGAATTCCAGTGGGCAGCATTTTAATTTGGCTTTCAATGAGAAGATTGGGCTTCACTAAGCTGAATGCTCAAGGTTGAATCTAAACTGGTATTATCAGTTTGTTCATCTATCTGAATCTCACTGTTGTTAGGAGATCCTATTAATAACTCCTATTTATTAATCCTATTAATAATTTCCTTCACATTATAATTTCTGCAACTAGTACATTTTCAAAAAAAGAGCCTGTTTCACAACTCATTTGTTTGTAATTGCATTTTTACCCTGAAGCTTCTTAAATGCTGGTTCACACTTTCATGTGTTGTTGAATCAGCATGTGGATTCAGTTGCGAAAAATGTGGGTAGCACTTGTTTGAACATTTCACTCAACATGGTGTCTTGAGTGTAAAGCTGATCAGTTTCACCATCCACTAATGTGTGTGCGTGTGTGCGTGTGTGCGCGTGCGCGCGCGTGCGTGCGTCTGTGTCTTCTTCCTGCAGGCTTGAGGCTGTTGGCCACAGCAAGCAGAGACAGGCTGATCCATGTTCTCGATGCTCAGTGCGAGTATGACCTGGTCCAGACACTTGATGAACATTCCTCCTCCATCACTGCAGTGCGGTTTGCTGGTGAGACCTGACGCACACAACTATTTTTAATAAACAACATTTGGACCTGGATTATTTGACTGCAACTCTTTGTGCATATCCTCTGCCCCTAGCAAACGATGGCAAAATCCGGATGATCAGTTGTGGTGCTGATAAAAGTATTTACTTCCGCACAGCACATAAGGTAAAATGTGTTTTGTAATGATCCTAAAACACAGGTCTTATAACAATCTCACACTCCTCCATTTGAGTCGACATGATCATGTGTGATTGTTTGCCAGAGGATATTGTACAATTTCTCCATGTTTTTCTCCTTATATACTGTACCTTGACTAAATGAAAAAGTAAGAACATGGTTCAAAATAGAAAAGTAAAATGAAAATTTAAATAATTTACACTTAGCTTGGGTTAATTGCGTGAAGAAAAAGAGAATTTATACATGCCAAGGGAGGAGATTTATTTAATTTCTTGTCATTCTACCATTTGAGTGCTAAACTCCATGTACCAGCTTTAATAAAATTTCCTGACAGCTCTTAATCCCAGTATAATCCTCTCTTAGATGCATGTTATAACCTTTAATGAATACGCTGCTGTTTGATTGTGTTAGAGTTTGTCTTCTGTTTTTAGTTGAAATGTGCTCATTGATGGGGCAAAATGCCTCTAATGGCTTTGGCTCTCCTATGTAGGGCTTTTAAATCATCAGATAATCATTACAGTAGCTCTAGGCAGTTAATATGGCTGATGCATCTTGTTAAAGTCTAATTAAAAATATAATTTAAATCCACAACTTATCCATTCTCACTAAGCAGGATTTGTCCAATTAGTATAACCAACTTATGATCTCGTTCTGTTTCTTTCTTATTGTAATATCATTCAGTAAGGTAGGCTTGATCAATTATTACCATCACAAAATTGTATATAACTTTACAGACGGATGAAGGAATCATGTTTACTCGCACCCACCACATTGTGAGGAAGACCACTCTGTACGATATGGATATTGACCCACTGCGCAAGTACGCTGCTGTTGGGTGCCAGGACCGCAGCATCAGGTAAGTGAGGAATGTGTGCCATCAATGGACTCCTGGATAATAACCAAATTAGAATTTAGGTGGTACTGTAGCAAAATGGGATTTGTAGGTCTGTGCTGTAACAAGCAAGTTTGTGAATCATGCCCATGTGCGTACACACCTGTAATGGCAATCTGACAAAAATCTCAAAGGGAATGCAATTTATTGCACGGAAATAAGCTGTACTTCAGGGTGTGCATTATGATTTGAATGTGTATTTTGCAATAAGATGGGGTTAGAAGGCTTTCTTCAATATGTTCTGTGCAACAGTCATGTTTAATTGAAGACCTGTAATACCAGTCTGACTAACATCTAGACAGGAATTTCGTTTCTGAGGTCTCTTTTCAAGTTCTTGTGTATTATGGTGGTTTTTTTTATTTATTAAGATTTAAGTGTATCTGCATTAATTAGCTAAATTGCCAATGAACTTGGCATAACCCAAGGGGTCACAAAAACGAGTCTGATGTCACTCTAGTGTAGTTCTTCGGTAGGACACTGCTGTCATCTTTGCTCTATACCGTCTAAACTATAATGGAAAAATTTTATCTTGGTGTATATGTAATCAATTTACACGAAGATGTTGCTTGTCTCAAGTTCATTTAAATAAGTTCCTAGTTCTGACTGAAAGTTATTTTGGGAACTAGTGTGTGCTTGGAGGAAATCAGGGAAGCACATGATCATGGACTGTCATTTTGTTCATTGTCTAAACCAAGCCTTTAAGGAATACTGTTGTATTACGCTGTAAACTGTCTTGTTAAGCAATTGAGATGGGGGTCAGAATGTTTAATAGACTGCAAAGAGCAAGAAGTTGTAAATGGGTACAAGCATTGCTTTGTTGGAAGTAATGAAGCTTCATTTGTGAGTTTGTGTACAGTACTGTGTGTGTGTATAATTGGCCCTCTAGTGGTCAATGTGTAAAAAGACACATGATAATTTAAGCATGTTTCTCTTCCCAGAAATTCTTCTACTTTGAACTCTAGATATGGTCTATCTTCACTCTACTTCTTTCTCTCTCTTCCTCATTATATTCTCTGTCCAATACAGGATCTTTAACATAAGCAATGGAAAACAGAAGAAAATATACAAGGGCTCCCAGGGGGAGGATGGCACTCTTATTAAGGTATGTCCCTATTGCTAGACGACACGTTCCATTTACTAAAAATCATCCAGGGTAATCAAGTCTTATGCCAACATTTGATATTGAAATTAATTTTTAATTGTTTTTTATGAATGCGCTCAGGTCCAGATGGATCCATCTGGGATGTACGTGGCTACCAGCTGCTCAGATAAAAACATCCACATTTTTGACTTCTACACTGGAGAGTGTGTAGCCACCATGTTTGGGCACTCTGGTATGAACTGTCTGCTTTTTTTAGTTAAGAATGTCTCAACTTAAGTGATGTGCTTCCTTAAATGTACCCCTTATTAATATATTTCAAATCATTACTCAGTGCTGGTAAAGGATCGCTGACTGTTTCTCCCTATTTACAGAGATCGTCACTGGGATGAAGTTTACCAATGACTGCAAGCATCTGATATCAGTATCAGGGGACAGGTAAGTTCTTAGAATTCCACAGTCCATTTCAACCATTATAATAAAATCTGATTGTTATAAATATGTATTTTGTTCAGCTGCATCTTTGTGTGGAGACTGAATCCAGAGCTGACCACCAGTATGAAGCAAAGACTTTCTGATCTTAAACAGAAGAGTCAACCTGTACAGAAAAGCCCCCCTACCAAGCATCATCCAGTCAGGTACCACACAAACATATATACAAATCTATAGCGGTTAGTTACGTCCGTTTGAGTGAATAAAATAGTGTTACAAGTATAACCTGATCTTTCTGTTTGATATGTTAATTTGTGATGCATCCTCTGAGCTCAGGCAGATCTCAACACTAATATTTGCTTAATGAGAATAAGACCAATTATACAACAGTTAGTTCTGACCGAGTAACCTTATTGGACAGAGCCATTCCCTGAGTGGTGATAATAGAGCATAAAATCACTGGGACCTTTAACTAAACGCATACTGACACAAATCAATAGTGACGCAAAGTGTCTGTCGCCAGAGTGGGTGAAAGTAGGTCAGTATTGAGTGGAGAGCAGCATCTTGCTGAAACCTACATTCCAAACCAATCACAAAAGCACATTCAGCAAGAAATATAATATCAATAATGACATTATGAACAACACTTGCATTTCCTTAGTAACGTCTTCTAAGTCGTTCTAAATTGCGTCTGAACAATCCGTGTTTTGTTTATGATTAACTTGAGCTACAGAGCTAACTAGTTTCTAACACGAGGGTAAATCCAAAATCCCTCTCTAACCCCTGATTACAGGTAATGCTTGGTGTCTGTGTGGAACAAGTGGTTGTACACCAATTTAATGCCATATGGGTTTTAATCCCAGAACCCAGAAGTTGGCTGATACTCTAAAGTGGAAGAACAAAAGCAAATCTTTTAAGTTCCTCTTGATTGTCCACAACAATGTTTTATTCTTCTCATTGGATACACAGTACCGATAAAAATGTAAAACTACTTTTATCCCTGTTAATTACACTAACTGCCAGACAGTAACTGTTGGTCACCAGCTTAATTTAGTCGTGTCCAATTCCTTCCAGTCACTGGGGGCGGGTTCCCACGTTAAGGCTATTTACTAGGGTTAGGGTTACCCCCCCCCCCCCCCCGAACTGCTCACTCGCGCACTGTAGCGTGTTCGGCGTAACACACTCAGAGGACAGCGATATCCGCTCCCTCTGCTTGCACGAGCTCACATGCACGTAGAGCCGTGATTAATGTGGGAGCACTAAGTACCGCTCATCCCTCCCCGCTGAGAGAGCTCGGCCAATCAGCTCTCTCTCGAGACCTCCGGCTGTGAGAGGTTACAGCATCACCCGGGAACCGAACCAGCAATCTCTGGATGATAGGGTGAGTACTTTAGCACTGCTCGCCTCGGAGGCCACCAGTCACGTTTAGTTAGTTTTACCCAGAAGGATGTCGCAGAGCAAAATCACTGGTTAAATTAACAAACAAATCATCATCTGTTCATAATAAACCGTGTTTGTGGAACTGTTGTGCCAAAGCTTCACCCCTCATGCCTTCCACAGCATCACAGCCGTGCTAATCTTCAACACAACAGCTTGGTGCAAGCATGATTAAATATTTAAGTGCACCACACCTAATAGTCAATATTTAATGTTCACCAGGACTCCCCACTTGAATTCCCTACACAATTCTCTACTGGAATTGAGAATTCATTGGGAATCTAATTTAGATGCAACTGTACAAAAACACATGTAAGTTATTTGGAATAATTTATGACCACCATGTGTATATGAGAGACTATTTTTCAGGTCGACTTTTCTGCAGTTTCTCTCATGTGGTTTTAAACACATAAACTTACAGGCTGTAGGTTAACTAAAACCAACAAACATTTTAGAAAATTTGCTATTGCAGTCTTTGTTCTGTATGTTGACAAATTCTAACACATTTTAACAAATTACATCAGCCCTAGGAGAGAGGTGCACAGTGCGCCTGCTTTGGGCACGATGTCCTCTGACAGTGACAAAGAGCCTGAGGAAGAAGAGTGTATTACGGAGGAGGATGAAAACAATTTTCCTCACCTCTCTTCTGGCAGCAGCACAGGAGAAGACACGGGTAACTTATTTGCTTTTGTTAGTAGTTGGAGGAATTCTTTGCCATTACCTGCAAATCTTTCAGAACTGTACAAAATATGTTGCCTTTTATGTTTACAAGGATCATCAGAGGAGAAGCATGACTCGGTTCGAGAGATGAGAAAGGTACGAATAATTACCTTTGATTACATCATGAAATTACATTATATCAAAATGATATATTGCCCTCAATGAGCACTTTATTAGGAACACCATATTTAAACTGGGTGAGTCCGCCCTCTGTTCTCAGATCAGCCTCAGATCATCAAGGCATGCATTCCCCGTGTTGGAAACATTGCTGTAAGATTTCTGCCGATTTTCAGGTGCACCTTTCTGCTGCAAATCTCCTGTTCTAACAAAACCAAAATTTCCTCTATTAGATTTCAGTCTGGTTACTGGGAATGCCACTGAGGGAACTCATTGTCATGTTTATGGAACCAATTTGAGATGACTTCTGCTTTGTATGTTATGCTGGAAGTAGGCAGGTACATTTTGGCCATAAAGGGGGATTCACATGGCCAGCAACAATACTCAAATAGTCAATGGCATTGAAGTGATGATTCGTATTAACGGGCCCAATGTGTGCCAAGAAAACAATGCTGTTGAAACTTCTCGTTTATGTTGTTGGTGCCAAATTCTTTTTCACTTAGCAGACTTACTGGAGCTTCTCCGTCACCTTGAATCATCCTTTGTAGACCTTTTCTCAAGTGTTTCTGGCCTGTATCTGCATATGATCGTCTGCATTGCACTGCTGTCACATCATTGGCCGATTACATAATTGTGTGAATTAGTACAGGTGTTTCTAATAAAGTGCCAAATAAGTGTATTTGCTCCATTATACTAGTCATACATTACACTTAGCTTTCAGTATTCCCAATATTCTTTTTCCGCTCCCTCAGTTTTCTGACAGCAGTCCTATATGTGAGAACCCAAGGCAAAGGCGACGCTGGTGCAGTCGAACAGAGAGCACAGATTTGGTTGTGAAGTCCATGCTGGACCTGAGGCAGCTGGAGTCCTTTTCTAAGTCTGCTGTTATGAACCGAGAGCCTGCTCTGCATCCTGATCTGGGATTTGGAAGTACCATCAGCCTACAGACCATCGCCGGATGGGTAATTAGACATCTGCTCAACACTGTGTGTCAGGTTGATTTCAGTTTCATATGAAACACTTCACTTCCACTAACTGTTAATTTGACGCACCCGAGGGTGCAATAGTGAAAAATATTTTATTTACTAGGATTATAAATTTTAAAGATTATAAAGTTTTTCAGTGCCTCACACTTGTAAAGCACCTCACTGGTTTTTGTTGCAGGTGGAGGAGCCAGAAGTGTCGTTCCCTCCTGCCTCAAAAGGACATGCACGTCCTCAGTACATCCCACTGTCACCTCAGACACCAGACACGGAGGCTGTTGTGCTTTACCCTGAGGGCTGTGAGGACAGAGTGAGCCTGGCAGGCAGGTCAGCCCACATGTCCTCCTCAGTCACACCATGGAGTATTATTTGGCTGTTTTGGTTTATGAGTCGTACTCATTTACTCAAGACTGATTTTTTTTTTTCTGCTCTTTAGTGAGTACCAGGTCAAGGAGTTAGCCCATGGGTTTAGGTTGCCTAAAGGAAACTCCTGTCCTGAGAAGCAGAGCCCTGACAGTGCATGCTCAATGGATTATTCAAACAGCCATCTTTCAAGCCCAGATCAGCATGGAGAAGGTGAAACACACTCGAGCACAAATACTGTACACACACAGCAGTAACACCGTTAAAACCACATGGGTGGGGACTTCCGGGTTGGATATTGGCAAGATGGCAGCATAGAGCTAGCGCTCCCGATTAGTGAAGCTTTGAAACCTCCCCAAAAACATTTAAATAGAGATTTACGTGAGATACATAATTAAAATAAGGGGGGAGAAACATGGAAACTAGGTGCAAAACTAAGAAAGTCATGCAGCCTGCAGAAAAGGACGAGGGTGAGTCGGCGCGCTCTTCCCCCGGCCCGCCAACGTGCGGCCGGGAGGGAGACGCGGCAAATCCCATCGTAGAGACTATTGATTTGAGCCTCATTCTTAGAGAACTAAGGGATTTTCGCCGGGATAACAAAACCCAAATGGAGGAAATTAAAGCTGAAATTTCAAATACCAAAGCTCGACTGGAGGAAGCAGAAGGTAGAATTGCAACGGTAGAAGACAGGATTCAAAATGTCGAAGAGGTATTCGCAGATGTGTTAAAGTCACACACCATAATTGAAGAGAAACTCGTGGAAATGGAGGGTCGTTTTAGGCGGAATAATCTCAGAATATACGGAGTACCCCAAGGGGCCGAAAAAGACTCTCCGACAATGATCCACTTTCTAGAAAAATTCCTGAAAGAAAATCTAACTCTACCCGAGGGCACGTCCCTTCGAATAGAACACGCATACAGAGCGTTCGGCAAACCACCACCGGCAGACGCGCCGCCACGTTCGATAGTGGTCAAGTTTCAAAGTTTCACAACCAAAGAACTGATACTTCGACAGGCATGGCAGATGAGAGGATTCTCCTGGCAAGGAAAGCGGATCAGCTTTGATAATGATTATGCCCCAGAACTGCTGCAGATGAGAAGAGAATATAAAGAGGTACGCAAGGTGTTGAAAGAGAAAGAAGTGAAATTTAAGACACTGTATCCTGCCCGTTTGAAAGTGCTATACGAGGACGGAGTGAAGATATATAACACAGTAGAGGAGGCAACGCAGGATATGATAAAGAAAGGATTCTCCGTGCAGCCGACCAGCCACCCGAACACCTTCATGGAGCGGATTCAGAGAATGTCGTGGCAGAGGAACACCAGGAGCACTGATAAGCAGCAGAGGGGAGCACCGTCATTTAAAGAGAAGCTGCAAACCTTTCGAAGAGTGGATGCACGTTTGACGCCGCCATAAACTCCACACAGAAGCATCCTTTCATGAAAGAGGAGTACAAATGAAGGTGCTGGGAGAATGCCGCGTCGTGTAGACGGGCGTGATGAACGGCGAAGGTACTTAAGATAGTAAGAGGGAGAGAGTTATAAAGTTAATCTACATCTAGTCATAAATATATAAGCCTAGTTTGAATAGAGTGAAGTTTCGATTAATCGGGAAATGTGACTCGCTAAGCTCGAATGGCATATTATTTCACTGCCATCCACAAGGGCCCCTTCTATAGACCCATAAAGAGGGGCTTTCCCTTGGAGTCGGGCGACGGCTCCACCGTAGTCATGACAATGACTTCACTTTTGGAAGTTCACTGTATGTTGTACACTTTGTGTTATATTTTTGATTTAATGATTGTTAACCTGTTCTGGTTCGTTTTGTTTAAAGGGGAGCTTTGTGTAATGATATATTTGTTAAAATCAATCTATAATTTGATTGCAAAGTATGAAAATTGCCTCGTTTAATGTTAATGGCGTAACTAGTCCAGCTAAGAGAGGGAAAATTTTATCTAAACTAAAGAAGGCAGGAGCAGAGGTTGTGTTTTTACAAGAAACCCACCTAAATGATACAGAACACACAAAATTAAAAAAAATGGGGTTTAAAAATGTATACTTTTCATCCTATAAATCTACACGTGAAAGAGGTGTGGCCATACTTATATCCCAGAAGGTAAACTATGAACATATATCTGAGATAAAGGATAAAGAAGGGAGATTTATAATGATAATAGGGAAAATAGAGGGAATTCTAACAAGTTTTTTGAGTGTTTATGCTCCACCAGACTCAGGATGGAATTTTTACCGTGACGTATTTGATTTAACAGTCACTAAAGCTCAGGGAATCCTAGTGTGTGGAGGGGACTTTAACATACGTTTAAACTCAAAATTGGACTGTTCTAACAATATCAGGGAACCAAAGTCACTAATTAAAAAGATAGATGGCTTGTTTAAGGAAATAGGAATTATAGATGTGTGGAGGGAATTAAATCCTAAGGTCCGAGATTACACCTATTACTCCCACCCTCATAGGACATACTCTAGAATAGATTACTTCTTTGTTTTTGAAAAAGATCTACATCTGATTGAACATTGTGAACTGGGTACGATGGATATTTCAGACCACAGCCCCATTTATATGGCGATGGGCCTGGATAAAAAACCTAGATCTACGGTATGGAGAATGAATTCAGATATTTTGAATAATCCACAGATTAAACTAAATTTGGAAAAGGAGATTAAGTCATATTTAGAGATGAATGATAACGGGGAAGTGACGCCATCAATACTCTGGGACGCATTAAAAGCAGTGGTAAGAGGTAAAATTATTGCACTCACGACCAATTTGAAGAAACTTAGAAGGCAGAAACTACAAGATCTTGAAATTAAATTAAAAAGACTACAGGAAGAACACACAACCTCAATGAACCAAAAGGTGAAGCGAGATATACAAAAAATAGTTAAGGAAATAGATGAAATATACTCCACAGAAATACAAAGGAAACTCCTGTTCCTTAAACAAAGGTACTACGAAGTAGGAGGGAAGTCATTAAAATTGTTATCATATAAACTTAGAAAACAAACAACAGATAGAACCATAAATAAAATAAGAAATACTCAGACAGGGGAAATACATTGTAAAACGGAGCAAATTCAAGGGAGTTTTGAGAAATTCTATAAAGCTCTTTACTCACAACCTAAAAGAGATAATGATGGGCAAACAAATTCTTTTTTAAAATCATTAGAATTACCCACTGTAACAAAGGAACAAAATGAACTACTATTGGCGGAAATTACGATGGAAGAGTTGAAAATATCAATAAAAAAATTAAAGCCAGGTAAATCCCCAGGAGCGGATGGTTACTCTGCAGAATGGTATAAAAACATGTTCGATCACTTGGCACCAACTTTATTAAAGGCACTTAATTGGGTAATACAAAAAAGAGAAATCTTACCTTCATGGAGAGAAGCAATAATTTCAGTTATTCCGAAAGAGGGGAAGGATAGAATGGAATGTAGTAATTACCGCCCAATTAGTGTTTTAAATGTTGACTATAAGTTGTTCACCTCCATTTTGGCTCGGAGATTAGAAAAGATTCTTCCGGATCTCATTAATTTGGACCAAACAGGCTTCATCAACCAAAGGCAGGCATCAGACAGTATTAGGAGAACTCTACATATACTCAGTTACATTTCTAACCATGGAGCGGAAGCAGCTCTATTGAGTTTAGATGCAGAGAAAGCCTTTGACTCAGTGAGGTGGGATTTTCTATACAAGGTACTGGCAAAATTCGGATTTCATAATAAGTTTATAAAAATAATCGAGACACTATACAACAAGCCTTATGCGAGAATCAAAATTAATGGAGATTTATCAGATCCTTTTGTTTTAGAACGGGGTACAAGACAAGGGTGCCCCATCTCGCCATTACTATTTGCCCTTTTTATTGAACCTTTGAGCCAATGGATAAGGCAAAACCATCTAATTAAGGGTATCGACATGGGGTTTGGAGAACATAAATTAGCTCTCTTTGCGGATGATATATTGATCTATATGTCCCAACCTACAAAGTCACTGCCTATTTTATTTAACTTTCTTGAAGGATATGAGACCATGTCAGGTTATAAACTTAATGTCACAAAAACCCAAGTATTATCATTTAATTATGAACCACCTAGACAAATCAAGGAGAAGTTTAATCTAAAATGGGATAATAAGTCAATTAAATATCTGGGAGTAAATATTTCGGGTGATCACTCTAAACTATTTGATCTAAATTATAGTCCCCTTCTTAAAAAAATTAAATCTGATCTACTCCGTTGGAACCTTATCCCTCTCTATAGTTTAAGTTCAAAAGTTGACTCAGTGCGGATGATAATCTTACCAAAATTGTTATATTTATTTCAAACACTCCCAATAGAAGTATCAAATCAACAATTTACAGAATGGGATAAGTTAATATCCAGATTTCTATGGCAAGGTAAAAAACCTAGAGTTAGATTTAAAACGTTGCAACTAGGGAAAGAAGGGGGTGGGCTAGGCCTTCCGTGTCTTCAGAAGTATTACTATGCTGCTCAATTAAGGCCACTTGTTTGTTGGTGTAGTCCAATTTACTCAGCAAGATGGATCGAAATGGAGAGAGGAATGATGGGTGATCTTCCTCTACCCGCACTGGTTGCTGATACTAAATTAAGAACTAGAATGAGTGAGGAAGCAAATCCATGGATTAATCAAATATTTAAAATCTGGTACCAAGCAAAGAAAATGGGCAATTTGGAAGATGCGTCGAGAATATTAAGATGGTGTGCCTATGATACGGACTTCACCCCGAATAGATTAGATGACCGTTTCAAAATATGGGCTCGCCAAGGTATTACAAACTATTATACATTGTTTAACAAGGGTAAAATTCAATGCTTTGAAGTACTAAAGGGAAAGTATGAACTTAATCATAGAGACTTCTATAGGTACCTTCAAGTAAGACACTATGCTGAATGTAATTTTAAATCAGAAGTATTGAAAATAGCAGAGACAGGAATAATAAAGGTGATCCTAGCAGTGTCAAAGGCGCAGCCATGCAATAAGATTATTTCTAAATTATATAATGGATTTTTGCAAACGGTACAGGAGAACACATTATATGTCAGAGACAAATGGAACACGGAAGGAAATTTCAATATTTCAGAGGAGAACTGGGGGAAAATTTGCAAATCACAATGGGAGTCTACAAATTCGTCACTATGGAGAGAATTCGGTTGGAAGAATGTTATCCGGTTCTTTATTACTCCTATACAGAAAATACACAAGGGAAATAGTACTGATTGCTGGAGAGAGTGTGGGGAAAGGCAAGCTAATCATCATCATATATTTTGGGCTTGTCGAAAACTAACCCCATATTGGCAAGAGATTAAAAGGAATTTGGAAGCTGTTTTTAAAATAGAGATTAATTTTACTTGCGAATCCCTGTATTTTGGTAACATCATTCTAGATGGAGGAAACAATAAGAAGAGAAAATTGATGTTAATTCTTCTCACAGCAAGTAAAAAAGCAATTACTAGAAAGTGGTTAAAACCAGAGCCTCCCACAGTTGAAGGATGGATTGATATCATACATGATATATATGTAATGGAAAAACTATCCTTCTCATTGAGAACTCAAATGGAAGATTTTTTGCAGATCTGGAGTAAATGGCTGGACTACATTAAACCAATACGCCCAGACTTTTCCTGAATTGTAACAAGTGCAATGTAGGCAATAATGCACAAATTAACACATGTTGTAAGAGCTCCCCTTGTTCTATTGTTCGGATGTGTATATAGTTGTTAAGTGGAAGAAAATACATCACAGATGTAATATTTTGGTTGTTTTTTTGTTTTTTTTAGGCTGGGAACAAACAATACCTTAGATTTGTATCTATTATTATTTTTTATTTTTTTTTTGTATTATTATTAGTATTATTTTATTTATCTGCCTATTTAATCACACTTATATTTATTTTTAGTTGTTTCACTATAGATGAGGGTGTGTGTAATGTAGACAGCAATATTATTTCTTGTATGTATGGGCGAGTGGATAGGCAGGTATGCAGGTGTGTATGTATGTGTGTATGTATGTATGTATATGTATATATGTATGTGTATGTATGTATATATAGATATATATGAGTGTGTGAGTGGTTATATACGTGTATATGGGTATGTGAATATGTATATATATGTGTGTGTGAGTGGGTGTGTGTGAACAATTATTACTATTATTACGGTTTTATTATTTTATTTATGTTTATTTATTTACTTATTTTTTATGTGTGTGTGTATGTATGTGTATGTATGTATGTATGTGTATGTATATATATATATATATATATAGATATGTATGTGTATGTATGTGTGTATGTATATGTATGTGTGTGTGTGTGTATGTGTATATATTATTATTATTATTTTTTTTTTTTTTTTTTTTGAGATACAGAGAAGTTATAAATGTCCTTGCCTATGTATATTCTTTCTGAAAAAGTAAATAAAAAAAAAAATTAAAAAAAAAAAAAAGAAAGTTGCTTTATGAAAGCCCAAAAAAAAAAAAAAAAAAAAAAAAACCACATGGGTACTAACATTGTTTTATCTTGATTTTTGCGTGTGTTAGACTCTGAGCTGCTGAGCGTGGATGGAAACTCATCAGAGCTGGACATGGAAGACCTCGAAGAGGAGGAGAGCCAAAGGAAGCCTGAGATCTGTAGCTCTGTGCCTAAGACTCCAGACCAAGAAGCGTTCCTCAAAAAAAACTTTGCAAACCTGACCGACTTCAGCACCTCAGGTCCTTTTTTTTTTGTGTGTGAGAGAAATTTCATGGGAAAAGGTGAAAATTGATACAGCAGTAAACTTACAATTTCCTGTTCTTCTTTTTTTTACGCTGATACAGGAAGTCCAAATTCTCATCTTCAGCCCACAATCACAGATAGTGTCAGCATCTCCTCAAAGTTCCTCACTACTTCCACTGGCTGGTAAGACATCTATGCTAGAGCAAACTTTACTCAGAAGCAAACTAAATAATGGCTTAAACCAAGTAAGATGTAATATAATTTAGTTAAATAAAATTTTTTATTTGCTTCCCTTCAAGCAAAACTACTGAGAATAAGGTTGCCAGTGAACTGGTACCAGAGCCCTTCAGAGAACTCCAGAGCCCTGAGAGGCCTTCAAGTCTGCACTTAACTCCTGAGAAGAAGCGCATTCCTGTGGAACTTTCTGTTGATTCTCTGGCTGTCTCAGCTGGTATGAGAAAAGCCCAGTCCATCCACAACATCTCTTCAGAGGGTGAGACATTCTGATAAACTGTTGCAAAGCTTTTACATGGGGTAATCTAGTGAATAATAATAAAAGCTTGCTGTGAATTACATTTTCCTTTTTTCTGATCCTATTTTTTGTTGAGTTTGTTGTATCTTCTTAACTGTCTTCTTCAGCTGATATGCCACAGACATCTAGATGTCCTTCTAAGGAGGTTCCTCCTCAGCCCCAGCCTTATGAGCAAACTCCCGTATCCACTCCGCGCCGAACGATTCCCAGTGTGCCCCTCTCCAGCCCAACAGCTACCCAGCCCAGGGACTGCCCTACACCCACCAAGTCCAAGCCACGCTCATACATGAGCCCAACCACCAGTTCCAAGGCCAAGATGTCACGCTCTATGTCCATGGGGGACAGTCTAAACGTGAGTGAGCTCAGTGAAGTCCCTGCAGGCTCAGATACCCACCGAGGCTCAGGATCAGACGCAGCTAACCTCCGCATTGCTTCTCGCAGCAAACCCTCATCACCAGTCGTCCCACTGCCTGCTTCATCTATTGGCTCTCCTCCCCGTGGTGCAGTTCTACCCACCATAAGTGGTGCCTCCACTCTTAACTCCTCTTCTAAAAGCATCCAGGCTAAATTACCAAGCATCGCCCGTCCACAGATACACCTTGACCTCACCAAACCTCTCCCAGATAAGCCCTCCATGGCCTCCTTCTCTCCTAACAGCAAGATTACCAAGCTTGGCCAGAAGGAAGAGCATGGTAACAGAACTCCTATAAATATACCCCCCCTGCCAGGACCAGAGCACTCTCCTTCCAGCATCATGCAGTCAGTTACATGCTCTGTGCTTACTGAGACTGAGCCACCAGAGCAACAGAACCTCAACACTGATCAGATTGAAGAGAAGGTCCAAGGGAAAGATTCAGAGCTGGAGCCGACTCATACCGAGCAACCAAATCAGAATCAATGCAGCACGGTTTGTCTGCAAGCAGCCACTCGAGCCCAGAATTCAGGTTTGCTGGGATTTCAATCTTCTCTTGTTCTCTCATCTGTGCCTCTGCGCCTGGGTCTGCCCAAGCACTTCTTTACCAGCAGGCTCTGGTATCTCTCTCCTTCAGTCTCTTCCATTACTTCTGCCATGTTCTCCTCTTCACCCTGTCCCTCCATTAACCATTACAAATTAAAGGGTGAGGCATGCTTCTTCTCTTCATACTGTTGCTAATTTTCCATTAACCATAATCCTACATATTTTTTTTTTTGCCGTTTCTCTGTTAATTTTTTGCATACACAGTGCAAATAAAATCCCGTTGTGTGTGTGCATTATGTAAGCCTTATTGCCAAATATATGATGCCTTTTTGTACAATCAACGTGCTTGTGCCAAGTCTGGAACCGTTCTAGACGGTATTAGGCAGCACAATACCATATGCTCCGTACTGAACAGCGCTGCTGGTCTGGAGACAGAAAGTACTCATGTCTAGGGTTTGGGGTTGGTGCCATAGCTTATAATAATAATAAATAATGCCACCAATAAAATAAGACATGACCAGTGTAGAGGATGTAGCTGATGCTATATATTTTTTAGATGCTGTGTCCTTAAAATAAAAAAACATGCAATCTGTCATGTTGCATATTCCTTGTAAATGACTATATGCTTGATTTTGGAAGGTAAAATAAATTGGCAAGCCAAGAGGCATACCCGACAAAATTAGTTTGGTCCCTGTGTGTCAGGAAACCCCCACATCTCGTTATGTGAACTTGAACCAGTAGAAATGCAGCATTTCTATAAAAATTTATTTCTTGACAACACAGATTGCAGTACTAGCACCAACATCTAGCCAGTGGACAAAGTGTATGACAAGTTATCTTTTTTTTTCCACGTCTGTACATCAGGTGCATCACTTGATATGGAGTCGTGCAGACTTGCAGCTAGTGAACTTCAAAGCAGTCTTAAAAAGGCCTGCCACTTCTATAGGATGGTAAGTTATCAGTGCAGTAATCTTAGGCTCTTGTTGTCATTGTTATAATAATAAAAAAAAACATCTAAACATAGCGAGTGTGCCTTTTCTCTGTGTTTACAGCTGAGCAATTCCACAGACCAGCAGCAGGAGCAGCAGGAGATGGCTCAAGTGCTGACTGAAGCATTTGAGGCAGTACAGACCGAGTTGAACTCATTGCCACAATATACAGAAAGCCGATCCAGCTCCAGCAGCTCAGTGTGTGTGCTGGGCAGTGGAGCAGTTGTTGTGGGCGAGGAACAAACTTTGGCACTGCTGGAGCAGTATTCCCAGCTTCTCCTCAAAGCTGTGGAAAAGAGGATGGACAGCAAAGTCTGATGTGAACCTTTGTCAATTATTTATACCATTTAGGCCGAGGCCGGATCCCAAGCCATGACTCTGCACAGCGGAGTTTTATTATAATTTTTTTTTATAAGCAGATTTTTAAAATCCACAAGTGACTCTAGTGTGGATTTCCCTTCCTTTTGCTTAAACACTACCAGCACAGATGGACAGGCTCAGTCTGACAGGCATGGCCAAATTGCACTATAGACTGTAATCGAATCGGCCTACCTCCCTTTTTTTTGTTATTACAGCAATCTTCTACTCCACACTTCACCTCATTGCCAAATAAGGTGCCCTTTTATTTGTATACTGTACTTGGATATTGAAGAGCAGTGATTGAGTAAATAGACTTTGTTGTTCTTAAGGAAAGTTGAGTCCTGAACATTGCGTGGTTTGTAATGGTGAATAAATCAGAAAAGGACAGGCACAGCTCCAATCTGACCAGCAGCAAGATGGAGCTAAACTTATTTAACCCTCAAGAAAATGTGAACTTTTTTCGGAACTTAACTTTCTCTTTCCAGAGATAGATGTTACTTCATTTATATCTTTACACTATGGAGTACATTTTTATCAAGTGTGTGTTGTTGATGTGTGCCTGTATTTATTTTAACATCATTGGTCATTAACTGGGGTTAAAGGTCTCCAGAAGGTGTTTTATACAGGATATCCTTAATGTCAAAAATGGTTCCAGAGCAGAGAATCTGGAATCCCAGCATCCTAATCTCATGCATAGACCTTGACACTTTTGTACATTTTGTAATCTTGACACTGATCGATGTCAATCAAAGAGATTGGGTGCCTTATTTTGTAACCAGCAAATTTCTGTTATTTATCTTTATAAAAAAAAAAAAAAAAGTGCTTTGACTGCTGACAGGATTTTGTCTTCCGTAGTCTAAAATATTCCAGTAGATCAGACTCAACTGCCACAGAAATACAATAGATTAGGACAGAATTGCAAAAGGAATATTGGATATAAGATTACTTACTCTTACTGAGGAATTTATTTTATTTGCCCCAGTTTCTTAAGCTTGAATTAACCAAGATGACGATGCTTTTCATAAATGTGTTCAGCCACTTTTCTTAAATCTAACACTGATGTACAGTAAAGCATTTTGTTTTCTAAAGTAATACTATTGTAATACCACAAGAGTACTGTATTTATTTGTGCTAGTTGTCTGTCTGCTGTAAAATGTCCAGACGTTTCTCCTACTGTTACAGAATATGGTGCTTGTGCTGACAACAGC
Source organism: Channallabes apus (assembly GCA_030522415.1). Taxonomy (NCBI): domain Eukaryota; kingdom Metazoa; phylum Chordata; class Actinopteri; order Siluriformes; family Clariidae; genus Channallabes; species Channallabes apus. The sequence continues at coordinate 20,978,491 of CM060116.1, forward strand.
TAGCAAAATTTTATCCTCCAGCTTCAACCTAAACTCCTAATATCAGGACTTTTTAGTGCAAAAGCTTACCATGAACATTTCAGTGTGCATGAGACAAATTATAACAAAAGAATGCACAGTTCTTATATTTTATAAAGTAATTTGTCGATCATGTGACCATAATCATTTAGCTGAACTGAGTGAATTCAGAGTGTATAGGTTATAAAGATATAAAGATGGTGGTAGGAGAGTAAGTTTACTACTAGCATGCCGAAACTGTATGCATGAAGAAGTGAACTTCCGAGCTCACTGGATCCTGAACTAGAGTGCATGGTTGTATATCTGAATTTCTTTAAAGAACAATCATCCCATACTTTGCTACTCAGCACTATGTCTGTAGCTACCGATGCTGTTCGCATTTCCTATAAGGCAGCGAATCACAGAAGCTCGTGTCAAACATTAATGAAAATGTTTCCCGTTTGCAACTTGTTTGTTCTGCACTACTCCTGAATGACTTGTTTTTATATCTTCTAAGTGTCATCTGAAAAGCAAAGTCAGATGCTAGTTAATAAAAGTGTATTTATTACACAGAAACTGGTTTTGTTGTGCATGATTGAGTAGAATGTTTAAAAGTCATGAAGTTCAAGTCAAGTAGCTTCAGGGATCGGGATTAAATTCTGAGCTCAGGCTGCTGCAGGGTTGCAGGTACGACTCATGTCTGTCTGGGTTCTCCAATTTCCTCCCTTCTCCTAAAAACATGTTGGATTGATGAAGAAAAATTACACTTGGCATTGCACTCTTGTCCTATTCAGAGTGCATTCCTACCCTGGGTCCAGTGTTCACTCTCCGACGGTGAACTGATGAGCTCAAAGCTTCATGGTGAACCCACAACTCCGGTTAGAGACTCCACCAGTTGAAAATAATTGTACTTGATATCATAATCCATATCATACCAGAAATTCACTGGAAAAATACACAAAGCACATGTTACACATTTATTTTCACGCAATATCATATTCCAGTACATTTAAGCCTATGTTTATTATAATCCATGCATGTGCACTACATCGTTGACTTTGAATGTCCAAGTGATGATGGAAGGAATTTACTCCCATATGAAACTACATTCGTTAACCAAAGTAGAACAGCACCTGCTATGCATCCATGAGACTGGCGAACATGGTGGAACCAGAGAGAGGGGAGGTAAAGCATCTCTCCTGCTCTTACTGTACAGCACAAGGGCTGGGCCTGTCTGTAGGACGGAAAGCGTTCTAGGTCTGGATTAAGAGGATCCAGGGGAATCCATGGCACCTAAAGTGAGACCATAATATATTTGTTAAACAGATTGTTCATTATGGTTGGATCCAGGTCTGGTCTTGTGTAGTGAAATGCAGTGACAGATTTTTTTGCTCATGGGTAAACCTAAGTTGAAATGAAGGATGTTCAAGTCAAACTGGGACTTTTAATCTCCTGCTACAATAATGCACCTACAATCCCTGGCAAAAATTATGGAATCACCCCGCTCAGATGTTCATTCAAATTTTAATTGTGTAGAAAAAAAAAAACAAGCACATACATGCCACAAAACTATTTTCACTCAACAATCCAAAACAAAGAGATAACTATAGTCAATGACAACTGTTTTGACAACTCAAACAGAGGAAAAAAAATATGGAATCACTCTACTTGTACTTTGTTGCACCACCTCTGGCTTTTATAACAGCTTGAATTCTTTGAGGCCTGGATTTGAGTCTCCAGCTTTGTCTTATTGCAGTTGCCAGATCAGCTTTGCAGGTTGGAGCCTTGTCGTGGACAAGTCTCCAACCTTTCTTTAATTTCCACCACAGATTTTAAATTGGATTAAGGTCCGGACTATTTGCAGGCCATGCCATTGTATGTATTTCCTGTAGGAATGTTTTCACAGATTTTGCCCTATGGCACGATGCATTATCATCCTGAAAAATTATGCTACCATCACCAAACATCCTTTCAATTGATGGAATAAGAAAAGTGTCCAAAATCTCAACATAAACTTGTGCATTTATAGAAGACTGTCATGTCTCCCATACCTTTACCTGACATACAACCCCATATCAATAATTATTGTGGAAATTTGCATGTTTTCTTCAGGCAGTTGTCTTCATAAATTTCATTGGAACGGCACCAAACAAAAGTTCCAGCATCATCACCCTGCGCAATGCAGATTCGTGATTCATCACTGAATTTAACTCTCATCCAGTCATCCGCAGTCCAAGATTGTCTTTCTTTAGCCCACTGTGACCTTGTTTTTTTTTCTGTTTAGATGTTAATGATGGTTTTCTTTTGGCTTTTCTGTATGTAAATCCCATTTCTTTTAGGCGATTTCTTACTGTCCGGTCACAGACATTGACTCCACTTTCTGCCCATTTGTTCCTCATTTGTTTTGTTGTGCATTTTCTGTTTTCACGGCATATTGCTTTAAGTTTTCTGTCTTGGCGCTTTGATGTCTTTCTTGGTCTACCAGTACGCTTCCCTTTTACAACCTTTCCATTTGATTTGTACTTGGTCCAGATTTTAGACACAGCTGACTGGGAACAACCAACATCTTTTGCAACATTCCATGAAGATTTACCTTCTTCAAGAAGTTTGATAATTCTCTCCTTTGTTTCAACTGACATCTCTCGTGTTGGAGCTATGCGTTATGTCAATCATCTTGGTTCAACACATCCCTAATGTGGGCAAGCACTTTTTTTTAACTGTAGACTAATTAGCAGTTGTAATCAGATACAGGTATTTGTTTTAGAAATGCAAAGTACATGGTGATTCCATATCTTTTTCCCCTGTTTGAGTTGTCAAAACAGTTGTCATTGACTATAGTTATCTTTCTTTGTTTTTTTTTTGTTTTTTTTAAGTGTTTTATACAGCCAGAAGTTTGGATTGTTGAGTGAAAATAGTTTTGTGGCATGTATGTGCTTGTTTTTTTTCTACACAATTAAACATTTGAATGAACATCTTCTGAGAGGGGCGATTCCATAATTTTTGCCAGGGGTTGTATAACAGTGTTTCACTAGTTCTTGGATACGATCAAGGAAGAAATTTTTCTCAGTACACCAGAGCCATGTTCCTGAAACCATGGCCTCCCAGGAACTCCTTCAATGGCCCAAACATGTGGAAATGGTTTGGAGCGAGGTCAGGACTATATTGGGATGTGGCAATAACTCCTGTAAGGTATAAGTGGTGTATGTGAATGACTATTCACAGTTTCCACAGAAGGATCAGTCTCTACAGTTTATTACATCACAAGTCCTGGGCTAAACGCCCCTCATACATTTTAGTTTGACCAGCTAATGTAATGTTTTTCCATAACCCACTAAGAGGCTTTTTTTAAAATTAGTGTAACATGAATGGTGTACCTTTTCTGAATCATCTTCATCCACTATTTCAAAGCTGCCATCTTGCTTCTGTTTGTATGTAGCAGGCTGGTAGAGTTCTACACAAGATCACAACGTGGACACAAAGTTTTAGGGATGTGATTGAATCCCTGCGATCATGCAGGGGAATGTGCAACTACAGCTATGTGCTTAGTGACTAAACTAATGTACAATAAAGAGAACAAAAAATGAGAATTTTTTCCTTGCCATATGGTATAAAGGGTCGATCAGTGGGGGGGATTAGAATAAATGTCTTCTCTCCAGAGATAACGCAGTAAAGGTTCTCATAGTGGTCTTTGTGCACTGCAAGGTAAATGGGAAAATTCCTAATTCAACGCCATGCAATGCTTTTGAATTTTAAACCCAAACTTGGAAGACTGAATAAATAAAATTTTATTTTATAAATAAAACTTACTAGACGTGATTGCATTCTCTTCTCCCAACCAGAAATTCACAGCATCAGGCATTTTCCCTAAAAAGCAAAAAAGTGTATAGCATTTATAATATTACAGGTATAATTTTTTAAATGTAGAACATTTGCATTTAGCTTTAAAGTGCAGCCTGTCCTATACTAATCATATTTAATCATTTTTAATCAATGATGATTCTGACTGTAAAATACAAAAACTGAAATCCATGTTAAACATAATCTAAGCATTCACCCACTATAAGTCAGGCATTTCTTATTGCTTTAGTCAGTGTGTGATCTGCTATATGACCCACCCAGCGCCTCGCTCATCCAGGGAATGTGAACCTGTACGTCTCCTGTGAGCTCTGGCAGTTCCTCGGTCAGATTTGAGCACTGCTTCTGCACGTAAAATACACCACCGCGCTTTTCTCTGCCTTCTATAATGTCCAGCACAGCTGAGAAGGTCATCTGGCGCTCTTCGGGCATCACAAAGCGATCTCCATTAACAGCATCCGCATAGCCGTTTGGTGTAACAGCAACACTGATGAGCTTGGAGCCCACAACCTGCCTGAAAATAATGCAACAGCCCATCAAACATGACCTGCTGCAAGAGATGGACCTGAATGTATGCATTAGATTGTGTCAGTTGTTGTTCTCACTTGAGATAGGTGGGGTTCCATTTAGACAAAGCAGGCCAGTCACTAAAAGCATTGCGGATGATACAGGGTTTATTAGAGCTGATCCAGTTCCGATAGAACTGTAAAGGGGACTGCGGCCCATCCAGATAAGGTACTGACTCATTCAGATAAAGCTCTGAGAAGTATAAGACACCTGCATTATCTGATGCATCGATGCATAAATCAAAGAATGCAAGTACCATCAAAGCAATCAAAACATCAAAGTAATTTATTGTTACATTTTACATCATTTTAAACAATCCATCAATCTCACAATTTAAATGCTGACACTGCTGTCATACAGTATGCAGCTCTTTGAAAATGTTATACTGAGCCACACTCTTCAGGACACGATCATGATCTCATTCAACTTTAAACATTACTCACTCACCCCGAGCCTCTTTTGGGAAGTTTCTCAAACAATTTCTCACTTCTTCCATAGCCTTCTGTCACATCAGGCTGCCCAGAGCAACAACAACAAAAAACTCACACTCAGCTGTCACTTCAGATAACTCATTATAAACAAGAAAACTTCTATACCCAACCATGCACTGGGTGATAAAGCAATAACCCAATGTAATACTCGAGCGATATTGTGTTTGTTAATGCATAGCTACTGTAACATGCACAACACCTATACATGTGTAATGATCACGCCGACATATCACCGCCCATAACCAGAAGTTCTTCCTCTTTGCATTGTAATCCCAACTTACTCATCAGTAGGTCTCATTACTGCCACCTAGTGGACACGGTTGTGTGTGTTTTTTATTTTATTTTATTGAACTACACTTCCTCTGTGTGTTTTTATTCAGAATACAGACTTTGAGGTATAACTGTGGACATTGACAGTAAACACTATAAAACACATAAAGCACATTTAATGAGATTAATTAAATTATTGCATTTTGTGAGTTATAGAAAACATATTTCAGATAGATAGATAGATAGATAGATAGATAGATAGGTCATTGTTTCCAAATCATTCTCAAAACAGAGACAGGATTGTCCAGAAGGTCCTTCTTAAAAACAAAGATGAGTTTACTGAGTTTCCCTCTATTTTGATGAATATGTTTGTTCCAGGTTGTTTGGTACTATATCCATGTTATTCATTCATTCATCTTCTATACCGCTTTATCCTGTATTTAGGGTCGCGGGGACCTGGAGCCTATCCCAGGAGACTCAGGGCATGAGGCAGGGTACACCCTGGACAGCGTGCCAATCCATCGCAGAGCACACACACACACACACATTCACACACTATGGGAACACCTAATCTGCATGTCTTTGGACTGTGGGAGGAAACCGGAGTACCCGGAGGAAACCCACCAAGCACGGGGAGAACATGTAGGTCTTTCGGCTGCTCCCGGCAAGGGGTCGCCACAGCGGAATATCCAGTCCGCACTACAACTTGGCACAGGTTTTACGCCGGATGCCCTTCCTGACGCAACCCTCCCATTTTATCCGGGCTTGGGACCGGCACTGTATCCAGTGGCTGGGGTGTGGGCACTGGCTGGAATCGAACCCGGGCCGTCCGCATGGCAGGCGAAACACCTACCACTGAGCCACCAGTGCCCCTCAACAGGGGCATGCAAACTCCATTTCCATGTTATTTAGCCATTTAATGTGATGCCTCTTTCCTCTTGTGAGAGGTACAGACAGGCCTGTTCTGAGTTTTGGTGAATACCCATTTATATATATGCGCTTTAATGCACATACAGGAAGCACATCCATACATGAATATTTTTTTATTTATTCCACCCAAATTCTAAAAGATTTGGTTTACTGCATAAGGATTGGCCAATCAATTGCACGTATTGTTGATCTGCCAATCAAATAAGGCTTATTATTGGCCAGGGCATGAAATATTAGCCAATCGTATCCCGGAAGGTGGGACTTAACTGAATACGACTAGTGAAATAAGTGAGTTTAATAGCGGACGGTCACCTTCCGCTCTGGCGAAAACATATCTCTTTTGTTAATAAATACAAGGTCTCCCCCTTGTGGATGGAGGCTGCAGTGCGACTCCTGACATTTAAAAGTGAGCGTTAGGTAGTTAGGTGAAATTATTCGTTTTAATAAGGAAAATAAATCTGATATTGATGTTATTTCATATTAATTCAAGCTTCTTAAAAGGAGTTTCACATTTGATCCAAATTAGTGAACTTTTAGTGAATTCAGAACGGAAAACAAGCCAGCTTCGGGTTAGATAGTGTAGAACTACTGGCTCCTCTTGTTATGATTCATTCTCAATCTTTAATGGATTTTGGGAGAGATGGATGAAGATGCGTCGCTTGAGAGTTACTTTGACCAATCAATTGCTGTATGTTGTGCTCTTGAAAGTTCTTAAAATAAGGAGATGATTTTCATCTTCATGCCATGCATGCTTCTAACTGTATGCCCACTTCCACCAGGGTTCCTCTGAGTACATGTTTGGAGGAGATTTGGGTTTGCAGGGTCCACCACAGCTTCAGGATCCTTCTTTCCTTTCATCCTCTATCTCCAACCAACAGAAAGATCTCTCTGATGATCTGGACCTGAGCTTTCTGCCTGATGAGCTCAGTACTCAAGATGAAGGGGGAGAGAGTCGTACAGATGACAGCGGTGTTTACCTGGACTGTACGACTCCAGCGACAACTGAAGCCGACGCTGAGGTCAATACTGGGCAGCCGGCAGCCTCCTCCATCTGCAACCTCCCTATGACCCCCATGACGCCCATGACCCCTGTCGCCCCTGTATCAGAAAGTTCAGGAATCATCCCACAATTACAGTAAGATACTCTACTTTTGTGTCTTAATCTGTTAAAGTAAAGATAGTGGCATTTAAAACTCTATATAGCTGCAGAGCAAGACCATGGGGGAATGATAAATAAATGGTAAAGTGCAATGGTACAATTCAGTACGTATTCTTTGTAATTTATGGTTTTAAATGCACAAAAAATAGCCAACATCCAATAGTAAATACTTCACAGTGAATTAGTAGTCATGTCATTGGACAGTGACTGACAGAAAACAAATACATTTATGTGAGTAAATTACATATGTTGGGAGAAGAAATCGTTATATAGTTAATAGTGTTTACAATTACTGTATAGTACAGAAAACATACACTCTTTAAGACAAGTATTAAAAGCAAAAGAACAGAATTTGTGCACACATATGACAATTCATAGATCTTGTATCCAATGTCATAATACAAATACTTTAGAAAACTGCTCAATATATCTTTATTTAAAAAAAATAGTACAGTACAGGATAAGTATAATAATATATCAATATATTGCATTCAACAGCTTTAAACATGAAAGAATGTTCTATATTAGCATGTAAAGAAGCACAGGAGCTCAGGGGTTTACTCGGAGGTGGTCAGTCAGGGTAAACAGCCGAATACAGGGTGCGCTTAGTGCGGGTGCTGGAGAGAAAGATGTATTTCTTGGCATTTTTTTAAAACTCTGAGTTTCTGAATTTGTGTACCTGTATTTTTCCATTCCTGAGATTTTTTTTGACATCCCTTTTCCAGCTCTGTAGGACTTGAACGTATGATAAGAGAAGGCTGTTTTGTGCAATCTGATCTATTTTTACTGTTTGCTTATGGGATTACTGTAAGTAGATTCTTAAACCAAGTGCATATTTATGCAAACATGTTAACCTGTATTTGGTTGTGTATGTGTAGGAATATAGTGTCTACAGTAAACCTGGCTTGTCCTCTAGACCTGAAAGCCATTGCACTTCAAGCTCGAAATGCTGAGTACAATCCAAAGGTAGGTCTAATCTGATAATAGGTTGGTCTGGTGTTAGATTTCTGTTACACTGCATTCAGCTTTTACTCCCTGATGAATCTGAGATCAAGGAGGGGGAAATAAATGTATTTAATAAGCGTGAATATTTACAATAGCAAAATACTGAAGGCAGTATGACTGTCATCTTCCCTAGCGTTTTGCTGCTGTAATTATGCGGATTCGTGAACCCAGGACCACAGCCCTCATTTTCAGCTCAGGAAAAATGGTCTGCACTGGTGCAAAGAGGTCAAAACCTTTCATCCTAAAAATTGGTGGTGTTTGACATGATGACAGGGAATTGAACATGTTTAGAGTAATTTGTTGTCATGGTAATATCTTATATCTCATATTCGTAAGGCTTTTCATCTTATTTTCCACCAGTGAGGAGCAGTCTCGTCTTGCTGCAAGGAAATACGCCCGGGTGGTACAGAAGCTCGGCTTCCCAGCTAAATTTCTTGACTTCAAGATCCAGAACATGGTTGGCAGTTGTGATGTGTGTTTCCCTATACGCCTGGAGGGCCTGGTTCTGACTCATCAACAGTTCAGCAGGTTTGCCCAAATAATGGGTCCTGTTTTAAGATACTGTAATATGAATCTCACTTCTTTATAATAACACTGATCTCTTTTTACTCAAGCTATGAACCTGAGTTGTTTCCTGGTTTGATTTATCGGATGGTGAAGCCACGGATTGTCCTTTTGATTTTTGTGTCTGGAAAAGTTGTTCTCACAGGTAGAGGGTGGTCATCTGTTGCTAAGAATTTTGAGGTTTCATCATCATGTTTATCTGTCTCGAAATTCAGGGTTTAAATGCCAATATTATTTCAATATTTATTTTAATGACATTATTATTATTGTGTTTGTTTAAAACATCTAGTAAGGTTGTATAATATTTTTAAGAACTTACAAAAATTAACTATGATACTATCTATGACATAATGATAATGAACTATGATTAACTATCTATTGATTTTTGCATCAACATTCATTTTTTTCTCCATTTGTAAATCTAGGTGCTAAAGATCGTTCTGAAATCTATGAAGCTTTTGAGAATATCTACCCAATTCTGAAAGGATTCAGGAAACAGTGAAAAAAGAAAGTGCACTTCTACTTTTAGTGATTCTTTAAGTTTACACTTGAATCAAAAACATTTTGTATTTTGTTTGCAAACTTTGTATGTTTTTTGTATGATTCTGTCGCTGTGATTACCGTTTGAGTGTTGAAAGGGAAATGTTTTGTTAACACATTTTGCTACATAGAACACTAAACTATAAAAGTCTAATTTTCTGATAACTGGTTCTGATTTTCATACTAGAAAATTGACACAATACACCATGCTGTTTCAGACCCTCTGTGGATATCATGCTTGAATTCTCAGGTGGCCATGTTTTTCACAGCTCGTTGCCCAGGCTCACCTTTGCTCCTACTAGAATGTTGCTCTATCCATTTTAGGATTTAGGGTGATGAAAACGTTGTTTATTTATTGCAAACTGCATAATACAAGATTACATTATTTGTGCCATATTTACTAATCTTGGTCATGCCAAGTGGTCAAACTCAGTTTTTCAAATGCACTTAAGGACTTGACAGCCACTATGTGGCCAAAGGTTTGTAGGACACCTGAACATCACACCCTTATGTGGGTATTCCCCAAATTGTTTCCATATGGCTGCAAACACATAGTTGTGTAGATTTCTGTGTGCTGTAGCATTGCAACAGAAAATCAATTCAGGAACTAAGTAGCCCTAACCTGTTTAATCGTGAGCAAGATCGTGCCAAAACGATGTCCAGGAAGGCATGGTTTCCCAAGATTGGAGCACACATGAACTCATGTGTCCTGTAAGGAGTCCTGCCTGGACCACATAAAACACCTTTGGACTTTAGACCTCACCAAATATCAGTGACCTTATCTCACTAATGCTTGTGTGGCTAAATGGACAAATGAGAGAGATCTGGATTTTAACTTTTCTAATTAAGTTTTCTAATATTTATATTCGTGTGTGTAAACAACCGTTGCACATTTGGAACCAATGTGCATAGTTATAGAGCCTTAAAGCTCTAGCTACTTTTATTTTACTTGGCCAACCTGATCGATGTCTGGTGGTTAACACACCAATGATTTATTTTTTTTAGACATTCCAGTTTATTGCATTGGTTCTGTCCAATGCTTGTGCAATGGCCATTTCACAAGATGCAATAATTAGGAAATGAAGCAGAAATTCTTAATCTGTTGTCTAATATTCATCATTGGAGCTCAAACCCGAATGGATTCAGTGCATTACAAACAATGGCCTTGTTGTTCCAGTGAGTTCAGTTGTGTTATCCTCTGTGCTAGGTGAGAGTGTACAGTGCAGGTCACTGGTTATGCAAACAACCGACTGGCATACATCCTTCAAGGGGAAGGAGGAAGGGATTTCTTACCCCATGTTGCTTTTAAATTTTCACCCGTTTGCACCACGTGATCGAGCCTTTTCTCTCTCTGAGACCACAAAAAAATCCTTTTTATACACCTCTCTAACAGGGGAGTCATTTATGTGCTTTAATGCGAATATGATTTTTTTTTCAGTAACACATGTATGTCAAATACATAAAATGTTAAATTGTTGCAAAGATAATGCAACATTCATTACGAGGTGTTTGCTGTGAGCAGGGGGCGGGGCCGCACCCCGGTAAGGTTTGGAGACGAGGGCGACGAATGCACGCACGCGCAGGGTAGCTGAGGCACGGCCCGCGCACACGTGACTTGTACATAAACAAAGTGAGTCACATGGTAGGGCTACAGAACAAGCGCAGTGCATAGTTAGTGGACAGTATAATGTTTTGTTGTGGGGTTATTACAGGGGAGACGCACAGATTCAGCGTTTGTAGCTGAGAATGTTGTCCTGAGCTGCGCTGTCGCTATGGCGTGTCCCCCGGAGAGCGAGGTGCGGGTGGTCGGGCCCTGTGAGTCGGGCGCTGAGGGGGCGAGAGCACAGGCCCAACAGGATCAGCCGTGTCCAGGGGCAGTAACGGTGTCCCCGGCGACTGTGATGGTGGAGTCGGTGGACGATGCGGAAGGACTGTATGTGGCTGTGGAGAGATGTCCTCTGTGTAACACGGCGAGGCGCAGGCTAACCTGTGCCCGGTGTATCAGAGCCGGAGACTTCGTGCACTTCGATGGCAAAAGCCCTGAAAGGTATATTCTGTTCATAACGTGATGTATTGGTTCTTTAAACACCAGAAAGCTGCACATCTCCGTGTCTCTATCCCACGAACCCAGTCAGCCATGTAGCGTTAGCGTTTATGTAAACACTGTTCTATGCTAGTTCATGCTAACCGCCGTGCTAAACAACAAAGACGTCCAGAGCTCCTCTCTTCGTCAGGTGATAATACAGTTAATATGTGTCTGAAGAGTTAAAAACAAACTTGACACTGTTGTCAGTCCGAATAGGCTGACTACGCATGAGCTTAGCCGAGGAGAAGCTAGCTAACCCGGTTAGCTGAGTCATAAAGTTAGCTGCGCGTTTCATGTTGAACATCACGATGTCCTAAACGTTTAACCCCAACCGACGTCATAAAAGTACACGCAAATTGTAGCTAATTTCTCTTATCGCTCTATCATAATAAGGTTAATGTTAAATCCAAGTCGTTTGTGTTTAATCGTGACTGAGCCAAACGTGTGTTTTGTATAAAAAATCTAGAATTACATGTCATTAATAGGAAATAGTGTAACACCTGATTAAATCTAAACGTGTTTGTCTGCAGATACACTGAGAAACTGGAAAGACTTCAGAAAATGAAGAAAGAAAAGGAGATCCTCCAGCAAAGGTCATTATGCGAGTCGTTGCCTGTTGTAAATTATAACGTATAGTAGTTGTAGTATCTGATAAATGCTGGGTGCTTTATGGTTTGTAATTTTTCCTTTTCATATATTCAGGGTAATCAAAACCATGGACAAGAAGGTTCAGACCGACCAGCTTGTAAGTTCCTTCAGACAATAATTTTAAACACAGATAATATTTACTTTTTTCCCCTTAACTCACAGCTTATTGTTAATTTCTCATGTCAGAAGTGGAAGATAATGTCATGTAAGATGAAGATTGAGCAACTTAAAGAGGCAATCTGCAGTGGGAATGAGGAAGTGAAGAGTGGTGGGTGTTTTTACAAGTTGATCAGAACCATCAGTTCTACCTGACTTTAATCTTGTTTTTTTGATCCATGCTTCTTCTTTTTTTTAAGTTCAGGCATGTCATGATTTTTTCCACCCACATCTTTCTTCAGGCAAAGATCTGGTACTTCGAACTCAGGATGAAGGTCAGAGACTGCAGCGACGGGCGAGTCGCCACCAAGAGAAGCGGGATAAAATAGAGCGTCATAACCGTCGCCTAAGCGAGCTTTTGGAGAAAAGGAATAAGGAGCTGCAGAGCAGACTGGAGGCTCTGGCTGAGGCGCGACGGGGTCACATCCTGGAACTCACTACCTACATCTTCCCTACTCAGGAGGAAAAACAGGGTAGCAGGTTTGTGTAATTAACTTAATCTAATGTGTAGGGTTTACTCTGTTCTTAATAATGTTTGTAAATATTTTTTGTTTTAAATATTGTCTGATTTATAAAAGCTTAATAATTTTTAATCATGATAAAGCAGCACTGTAAGCTGTTTGCGTAAGAGTAGTGAAATATGTTGCTTCTCACCCCAAAATAACAGTGTCTAAAGTGGGTCGTTATATTTTTAGTGTCCTGGCATTCTGAAGTTTTTCATACCTTATTCACTTGAGAGACTTTGTAACTAGAGTTTCTTCTATACAGAGACCCAGCTGAAACTGCTGTAGCAGAGTACGAGTTTGCCCTCACATCCAGCACTGTGAGTGAATTAGCCGAGGCCCGAAGAACAACCTACATGTCTGGTCGTTGGATCTGGGATGATCAAAATGGCGAGACGAGCATCAGCATCGCTGGGTCTCATGTCACGCTGCCCAGTAATGGAGACTGCTCGGCCTATTATAACTGGGTAGAAGAGAAAAGCACTAATCCTGGGCCAGGTACAGTATCGTATGGGGTATTTTATGTCTTTAAAATGCTGTGTGTGGTTTTAGACTGCAAAGTATATTTTGATGTCACAGATACAATGCAAGAGGTTGAGGGGTAAATTTCCCGCAGCGGTTCTCTTTTGATTTTTAGCGTTTTATCTTCTGAGACATCTGTGCCTAAGATTAAATTTAACTAGATAATAAAGACCAGAATGTATATGATACACTGTTCAATATTTATTAATGTACATTTGTGATGTTATTGGCTGAATTTTTTTTTTTTTTAGAGTTGGATCACATCACTCCAGCACATACCATCAGTGCAGCCCTCTGCTATGCTACTCAACTTGTTAATATTCTTTCTCATATTTTGGATGTCAATCTGCCTAAAAAGCTGTGTAACAGGTAACACAGCATGTCTACAGTTCTGTTTCTTCACCACCTGACTTTTTTTCTGGTATATTACATTTTTGTTGTCATGTTCTTCAAGATCATTTCCTTTTAGTAAGTAGCTGATGAATTTCCCAGAGATGTGCATTTCCTCTTGTCTTGAAAATTTGCCCCTGTGTTGTTTGCAGTGAGTTCTGTGGAGATAATTTGAATCGCTACAGATTTACTCGAGCTGTTAACAAACTCAACACCAACATCCTACATCTCTGTTTCTCCCAGGTGACACACTCACATTTATACAAGAAAAACACATACCCTTTATTGAGACAAGTACATACAATATCTGTTTTCTACTCCAATTTGTTCTCACAGCATGTAGACAGCGAGCTACTCCATCCTCACCACACACTGAGAAATATCATGTTTCTGGTCTCCCCTGAGAACAAGAATCTTGGAAGGTAAATTATTTTTCTCTGTTTTACTAGGTAAACTGTTGAACTAAATTGCATACCAAGTTGCCAGTCTATTGGGTTCACTCAACTAATTACCTTTATTCACTTTTATTCAACCGTACAAACTCTGCGCATGCACTCACTCACTCACACACATGCACGCACACACATTACCACACGTCACTGCTGTGCTGAGATTGTTCCACCACCTACATGATATCCAGTCAGCGGTGTTACAGTGTCGATCCTATTACATTGTTGGATGGTGTACAACCAGTGGTGGTCCAGATCTGAGTTTCCTGTGTGTCCTAACCCACCAAGACATTTTACAGCTGCAGTACTGAATATTTTCTTATTGTGATTTAATTAGAGCAGGACAGAACATTTCATCAGCCAGAATTTCGCTGTGGTAACCTGTGGGGTGGGGGGTCAGGAGGAAATGCAGAAATTTAGATGTGCATTTCAGTGCTTGAGTCTAAAATTAGAGGCATCTCAGGCGTCAAGTATAAGCCTCGTCAAACAGTAGTGGCTTTAAAATAAAAAGTGCTAATAATGAATAGGAGACTACAGTTTGTTCAAAGATTGGGATATTTTACTGTCTTTAAATAACTGTTTTTAAAATGATGCATTGTTAATGAATTGAGTTCCCACTGAATGTTTGTAAGCAATATTGTTGTCGTTTCAACCATTGTAATAAGCATTGTGAGTGTGTGTGATATAAAACAGTAATTTGATGAGTGACCAGAACTGGGGAGAGGTAGGAATGAGTGAGTTTCCGTGAAGGTGGGGAGTATTTAAAAAATAAAATAAAATTAAAAAAAACATCTACAGGTCCTTCTCAAAAAATTAGCATATTGTGATAAAGTTAATAATTTTCTGTAATGTACTGATAAACATTAGACTTTCATATATTTTAGATTCATTACACACAACTGAAGTAGTTCAAGCCTTTTATTGTTTTAATATTGATGATTGTGGCATACAGCTCATGAAAACCCAAAATCTCAAAAAATTTGCATATCATGAAAAGGTTCTCTAAACGAGCTATTAACCTAATCATCTGAATCAACTAATTAACTCTAAACACCTGCAAAAGATTCCTGAGGCTTTTAAAAACTCCCAGCCTGGTTCATTACTCAAAACCGCAATCATGGGTAAGACTGCCGACCTGACTGCTGTCCAGAAGGCCATCATTAACACCCTCAAGCACGAGGGTAAGACAGAAAGAAATTTCTGAACGAATAGGCTGTTCCCAGAGTGCTGTATCAAGGCACCTCAGTGGGAAGTCTGTGGGAAGGAGAAAGTGTGGCAGAAAACGCTGCACAACGAGAAGAGGTGACCGGGCCCTGAGGAAGATTGTGGAGAAGGACCGATTCCAGACCTTGGGGGACCTGCGGAAGCAGTGGACTGAGTCTGGAGTAGAAACATCCAGAGCCACCGTGTACAGGCGTGTGCAGGAAATGGGCTACAGGTTGCAAATTTTGCATGTCTTTCGGAAATCAAGGTGCCAGAGTCTGGAGGAAGACTGGGGAGAGGGAAATGCCAAAATGCCTGAAGTCCAGTGTCAAGTACCCACAGTCAGTGATGGTCTGGGGTGCCATGTCAGCTGCTGGTGTTGGTCCACTGTGTTTTATCACTTCATGCTTCCATCTGCTGAAAAGCTTTATGGAGATGAAGATTTCATTTTTCAGCACGACCTGGCACCTGCTCACAGTGCCAAAACCACTGGTAAATGGTTTACTGACCATGGTATTACTGTGCTCAATTGGCCTGCCAACTCTCCTGACCTGAACCCCATAGAGCAGTGGTTCTCAAACTGTGGGGCGCGCCCCACTAGTGGGGAATACAGACATGACAGGTGGGGCGCAATGAACGGGAGGAAAAACAGGAAAGTACCTATTCTAATTCATGCTTTTCTTTATTGATAATGAAGAGTGTACTCTCAAAACTAAACAATTACACACAAATAAATGGATCATTAATACAAGTAAATTTAAAATAACATCAGTTGTGGGCCGGGAGAAAAAGTGGAACCATAGTGGAACAATAACGGTTTAACGTCGGACAAACTTGAGCAGCGCTACTCGAATCACAAACCTGCGCGAGCCACTGTGCAGCACTGCGCGACTCTGACAGAAATAAACCGCGCCGACCATCAAAATACAGTTTTCCCCGCTGGGATGCGCACGTACAAACCAGGCATGGCAAGGCGGAAACAATATTAAACAGTCCTGACATTTTAAATAAATTGTTTTTAAATAAAACACAGGGGGTCGCACAGGTTTGTGATTGGAGCGGCGCTGCGCAATCCACCGGGCTGCGCAAATAAACCAGATCATCACTGCGCTATTCAGATAGTCGAGCTGCCCTGTATTTGCGCAGATATTTGGTTCAATCGGGTGCCTTCACATACATTTCGACAATGGAAGAAGACGCTGCAGCAGCAGTGAGTTTACTTACATGTGACAGAACCAAGAACGAGGAGATTGTAAAGAAAAAGGTGCCTCGTCTGTGTTGTGGAATTGGTTTGGATATAAGAAAAGTGATACGAATGAGATGAACATGATTTGGAAGGTACACAAGTGCACTGTTTTAACAAGTGGTGGAAACACGTCAAACCTTTTCTATCATCTGAAATCCAAACGAATATGGCCAAAGTCAAAAAATGCGGCAAACCTCAGCAATTCACAGTTTAGATAAAATTACATAAAAAATGAAATTATGTAAAACAATTTCTTTGTGTTTTCATTTTTATTTATGCATTTTCAGATACAAATTGCTATATTGTGTTATTGAGTTAGAAAATTGCTTCTACCGTGATAGAAGATTTTGGTTATATCGCCCACCCCTAATGAAGCCTATCTTGAGCTTGGATTCATGGTGGGGATGGTGGGGGCAGAAGAGAGACCCGTGTGTGTTTTGTGTCTTAAACTGCTGGCAGCAGACAGCATGAGACCCAACAAATTAGGAAGACACTTAGAGACAACACACTCCAGTCATGTTAATAAACCACTGGACGTCTTTGAAAGAAAGCTGGAAGAATACAGACAGCAGGAGAATCGCATGGTAAAATCTGAATCAGTGGACAGCAAAGCACAAATGGCTTCATTCAAAGTTGCATACTTTGCAAGTTTTTTGGCCAGTGCAAAAAAAACTACAAACGATTGCTGAGCAGCTAATAAACATGGGGTCAATTATGCAAAGATAAGTGACAACGTAAGCCTTGTAACAATTGCACGTGTATTTTATCTTTTTTTAACTTGGTGGTGTTTGATCGTATTGGTTTAGGAATTGATATTTCAATAAACAGTAAACTTGGCCGATTTTGTTATTATTTTGTTGACAAGTGGGGCTTGAAAATTCGCTCACCCCCTTAAGTGGGGAATGACAGAAAAAGTTTGAGAACCACTGCCATAGAGAATCTGTGGGATATTGTGAAGAGAAAGTTGAGAGACACAAGAATCTGCAAAAGGATTCCTGACCAAGTATTGAGTGCAGAACTGAACATAATTATTTGAAGGTTGACTTTTTGTATTCAAAACACTTCTTTTATTGGTCGGAAGAAATATGCTAATTTTTTGAGAGGATTTTGGGTTTTCATGAGCTGTATGCCACAATCATCAATATTAAAACAATAAAAGCCTTGAACTACAGTTTTGTGTAATGAATCTAAAATATATGAAAGTCTAATGTTTATCAGTACAGAAAATAATGAACTTTATATGCTAATTATATGCAAATT
The DNA here is from genome assembly GCA_030522415.1 of Channallabes apus. Classification (NCBI taxonomy): domain Eukaryota; kingdom Metazoa; phylum Chordata; class Actinopteri; order Siluriformes; family Clariidae; genus Channallabes; species Channallabes apus. Next base: position 20,996,332 of record CM060116.1, read on the forward strand.
TTTTGAGAAGGACCTGTACAGGTGAAACTCGAAAAATTAGAATAGCGTGCAAAAGTTCATTTATTTCAGTTAGATTAGATGAAACTAATATATGAGAGACTCATTACATGCAAAGCAAGATAGTTCAAGCTGTGATTTGACATAATTGAGATGATTATGGCGTACAGCTCATGAAAATCCCAAATCCACAATCTCAAAAAATTATAATATTGTGAAAAGGTTCAATATTCTAGGCTCAAAATGTCCCACTCTAATCCGCTAATTAAGCCATAGCACCTGCAAAGGGTTACTGAGCCTTTAAATGGTCTCTGTCTGGTTCAATAGGAAGCACAATCATGGGAAAGACTGCTGACCTGACATTTGTGCAGAAAACCATCATTTACATCCTCCATAAGGAGGGAAAGCAGAGCCACAGGCTAATGACTTCCATGCCACGCCACATGTACAATCCTTGTTTTATTTATTTTTTTAAATACATTTTTTGGATTTTTTTCACGCTTTTCTCGCTAATTTAGTCGTGTCCAATTCCTCCCCGTCACTAGGGGGCTCCCACATTAAGGCTACTACTACCACTCAGTCGGGAGGGCCGAAGACTATCACATGTTTCCTCTGAACCACGTCACGCCAGCCAACCACATCTTTTCGAACTGCTCGCTCACACTCCATTGGGGGTGGCGTAACACACTCGGAGGACAGCGCTATCCGCTCATTCCGCTTGCGTGAGCTCTCAGACGTCCCCTGATTGGCTGTAGAGCCGTGATTAATGTGTGAGCACCAAGTCTTCTTCTTTGTCTTTCGGCTGTTCCCTTTCAGGGGTCGCTACAGCGAATCATCTGCCTCCATCTAACCCTATCCTCTGCATCCTCTTCTCTCACACCAACTAACTTCATGTCCTCGTGAGCACTAAGTAACTCTTTAATATTCAAATGTTCTGAGATGTTTTCATCGTCACGATCATGACAAATCACGGCTTGAACTATCTTGCTTTGCATGTAATGGGTCTATCTCATATTAGTTTCACCTTTTAAGTTGCATTACTGAAATAAATTACTGAACTTTTGCACGATATTCAAATTTTTCGAGTTTCACCTGTAAATAGTACTTTCAACTGATTAGAATGGCCTCAAAGTTGAGTTATTAGCAAGCTTTGAATCCAGCAAATGATTGCCTGCATTGGCAGATCGGGTGGTTTTATGGTAACTAACCATTTTTTAAAAATAATTTTTGGCTGGAAAAACGAACTAATATTAAATATTGGGCTTATTTTACCTACAAATGTGTAGAAACAGTTACGCTATTGTATGAGCTCGAGTGCTAATGTTATTTGGCTTTTTTTTAATGCATTTCTTTAACTGAGTAGATTTATACAGTAGCACTGGCTAGTCATTCTTTACATCATCATCAGGCAACTCTGAGTGCAGGAAGATTTTTATTTGCTAAGTGGACTGCTACTAGTTTGTTTCCTGTTCTTTGCACAGGACTGGGCCATTTGAAGTAAGTGCAGATTTGGAGGACTCTATGGAATTTTTGGAGCCTGAGGCATCAGGTGCTGCAGAGGAGAGTGGAGATGAAGCTGTAACAGATGAAGAGACAGACTTGGGCACAGACTGGGAAACTGTCCCTAGCCCCAAATTCTGCGACATCCCCTCTCAGCCCATGGATTTGTCTCAGAGCACAACCATGCAGGTCTCTCAGCCGGCAGGAAACGCTGGAGGCATGATCTCTTCTGCTGCTGCCTCAGTCACCTCCTGGTTCCGAGCCTACACTGGCCAGCGCTGAGTCTAGGCTGGTGTGTTTGAACTGCTGTAGCTATGCAAACAACTATTGTCCCTCTTTCGTCAAATCTTACTAGGAAAAAAAAAAAAGTGGATTTTGTGACTCACTTGATTGCATGTCAAGTATGAATGTGTGATTAAAAAGAGCAAGAGGGAAAGAATAGCATTTCTAACCTTTTAAAAGTAGAAATAGGATCTGGCAAAACGATTTGTTTAAAGGAAGAACACTTTTTGTAGTTCATACACCTTGTAGGATCCCCACTATTCTCCGGTTAATATTAGTTCCCTTTTCTTTCGTAAAAATTTGAGTATACTGATAAAAGGATTGTTTTATGAAGAATGTCATTGAGCATGATGCACTATGTTTCACTTTAATCAGCTGGATTGCCTTGATAGAAACATTTTGTTTACTGGATATAGCAGCATAAACATGGTAGGTGACAGTTACACCCATCTAATATTTTCAAAATGCTGAATTATTTCTGCTGCACTCTTTAATATGGAATGCTCCTCAAACAACTGGCACAGCTTGTTTAACTATGTTAAAGTGCAAAACAGTATAAGGTGTAATATGTAATACTCTCTCAAATGCCAGTGGTAAGTGAGTTAATGCTTTTGGTTGCTTTAAAATGAAAGTGCACCTTTTCACCAGCCATTTAAAACCCCCTGTTTGTATCTTGCAAATGAGTAACATGTTTTAGGTTATGAATAAACAAGGAGATTTTTGATATGGTAATCAAGTAAACCTTTTTTTCCCCCCCACTTTTGTTCAGCTAAAACCCTGTGCTCTTTACCAGGACCCTGAGTGTTGCAATTAAACATTTTAGCCCCATATTTTAAAAGAGTGGTAGCTGAGAGGCATTAAAAACCACCTAAATTAATTTCAATTGAAATTGTTAATGCCATTATGGTATTTTTTAAAAACTGATTCGTAATTTAGAGTCAAACATAGGGAAACAATGAAATATTTCCATGCATTTTATTGCCCAGTGAATTTAAATATTAATTTTACTGTACAGGTCAAGGCCATCATTTACGGGGGGGAAAAATACCAAGTAAATACTTTGGGGGAAGGGAAAGGCAATACATTTCTCTGCCTAAACATTAACTATTTACATGTTCTTTGCATATAACTCAATGCAGGATTGTCAAATCCTAGCTCAAGATGACGGATCAGGCAGACGGGAGCCTACAAACACAATTCTTACCTATAGAAAACAAGCCACTCAAAATAGACAATTCACAAGTTCAAGTATTTCAGTCTTGAACACAAAATCTTACCACTTTTTTCTTCATGAGTCAAACAGAAAAACAAACTCTCCCAACTGTATTCCAAGCATACATAATTCACATTGCATGTTTGCAATTCATGTGTGCTTCAAGAGTAGGACAGCACAACAAATGCAGCTTACAAATCTTCCAGGAATACACTTTATTGAAGTAAAATGCCTTACAAGGCAGAAACAGCACAGATATAATAATGCTCTTTAAAACTTTGGAGACCATTCTCTTTACATTGCAATGAATATGGTCTTTTTTTTTTTTTTGATGCCATCGAGATGGCAGTGGGAAGTTAATGCAGTTGACCAGCCTCCCTACAATCAAAGGTTTTCCCTGTGAGAAACACTGCATCATACCGGGGAGGTGCCAATAGTTTAGTTAAAAGCATGCACACTGCCAATTTACTGTTTGATGAAATGCTGCAAATCTAAAGAAAGCAATGCGGAATACAGACAGACATGAAAGGGTGATCCACCCATTCCAAGTTATAGACACTCTTCACCCTATTATGATACAAGTCTCTGCTATGTACAGTGTAAACAACTGAGACCACTTTTCAGACCAGCCAGAAACTAGTACATGATCCCAGAAAACATATAGCCTTTATAATTATAAGATGGGCATAGGTGCAGATTTTAATCTGTATTAAGCTCTTTAAGAAAATTTACCTGTTACAAAAAGAATAGATGATCAATTAATTACTGGATTAATTAATTGCAATGAAATATATGCAAAAAGTTAGGTGTTCATCCAGTATATTAAAGGACAATGAATAGGAAATATTTGGGAAATAAGTTCTGGGAAATAAGTTAGTGAGATGCAAATTAATGCCTGTTGAAAGTAAAAACAACTGAAAGTACCCTGGATAATTTGCACGAACTCAGCAATTACAGGTTAAAGTGCAGATCAAATTTAAGGACCTGAGAAGGTTCTATAGACGTGTTGGTGGTTCGTGGGCAAGGGGAGAAACAAAGGCAAAAATAAAGCCAGCTGGTTAGTTTCAGCTAAAGTGTGGATGCAAGCTGATTTAAAAAAATAAAATAAAAAAACAATACATGCATGCTCATATGGCAGCAGAGGCACAAGAACCAGCATTTACCCACAACATTTACACCCACGTGTACACATCTTTTGCAAGAAAAAAAAAAAGCTCATACACCATCCCACTTCAGCACACTACACATCTTCACTCTCTCTGCTCTTTTTATAAATTGGCATATTGATGCTATGAAAGGCAGGGACCCATCGGTTGTCATGGAGTCCCACATTGCAACCAGGTGTGTCTTTATGGGCCCCCCTGCAGCACATCCAATAGCCAGGGCCATATGGCAAGGCCTGGCAGTACGGCTTATGGTGCCAACGACAAAGTGACACATCACCACGGCCATAGCGTTTTTTACACTGCTTGCAGGGATCGTCTTTATAGCGTGGATCACTGACCCAGCGGGAGTCAGCTGGGCGCACACCGTAACTCTCAATGATAAACTTGAAATAATGACAGGTGCACTTGAGAGCAGCCAGGCTTTCAGTAGGCAGCATACTAAAGATCTTGACAATGATGTGGTGGGGAAGAAACGCCATATACTGCTGGGGCTCCAGGAGGAGCTGAATCTTATAGCGGGTCTCCAAGAATTCATGAGACACTAGGCGATGCAAAGGCACAGGACCACGATTATTTTCAACAAACTCTTCTTCCATTTCCTCCAGATCATGATTGTCCTCCAGTTTATCCAGGTTCTCCTCTCTGGAAGACACAACTGAAATAGGTTCCAGTGCCCGCCTGTGTGGAGGCTGTTCATTAATATGGTGATTACAAGACTCATCTGTATTTTGTGATATGGAGTTATTCTTAGAGTAACATCTCTGCTCCTGAGGAGCCTGCAGGGGAGACTGAGCAAAGAACAGCATGCCTGGAAGAGGCTCCTCGATGCACATGTGGGTCTCTGAGCTGGCCTGATTAGCCAAAGTGTACAGGCTGTTTAATGTGTCTACTTTAACACATATCTCCTGTTCAGCCACATTCCTACGTTTTAGTGCAAAATGCTCCAAGTGCACAGGCACACATGCTTCTGGTGGGTCTCTAGGTTTATCTATACGACTAGCAATTTGCTCTGACTGATGGTCAGGTCTCTTGTCCTGAGGAAGGGTAGGAAATTCTGCCTGGCTAGGCAAGACTGCAGAGTATGGTTCAGGTCCTGCTAGCAAAACTCGTCCCACCCTTCTCCGCAGACTGTTGTTGCGCGAGAGCTCTCCTCCCTCTCTCATATTTTGCCTGCTGAGGCACTGCGATTCCAACTTGGCAACCATGTCCAGCACTCGCACGGATTCCTCTTCCTCATGGACCTCTGGCAGCTGCAGACCTTTAGATATCTGTTCAGCTGGAGTAGGCAGTGATGGACCTTTCGACAGAGTAATTGTGCTGGAGCTTCGCAGTGATTGACGTTTCGGATCTACTTGTTGATCATTAGCCCTCTGTTCCAAGTATGCCACCATTTCAACCACAGAGATTGTTTTTCCACCCTCTTCTGCATCCGTCTTCACAATCTTGCCAGCTACACCAGAGGAAGCATTGGAATTTTTGTTGGGGTTCAAGAGTGCTGTACAGAATTCAGGCTTTTGTGCAGGCATAGTAATGCATCTTGACTTGTCTAGATTTCCGGACCGCTTTCTTCGCTTTGCCATAGACCAGTCACCATCCCAGCAACCTTTGCTTTTCATCGACACTGTCCTCAAATCTGTTGTAATTCCTTCTTTCTCAGAAGCTCCGTCATTGCTACCTGCTGCAGTATGACTACATTTCTGAGCAGTAAATATTGCAATCTTTTCTTTGGTGTTCCCAGGCTTAATGACTGCCCATATGTCTAATGATCCCTCTCCATCCCCTCCTTGGTATATTCCTAGCGAGCCTTCGTTCTCCATGCCAGCTGGAGAGGAGAGTAGCACTAATGAACTAGTGACTGTAGTGACAGAGGCGGATGTTTTGCTTTTGTGGCCCCAAGAGTGGGAGAAACCCCCGCTTGCTCTTGTAAGTGGGGTACTGCTATTGTTACAACAGAAAGTATTGGTGGAGAGGACACTGAGGGGGAACCGGTTGACTGTGCCGTTGCCAGGCGAGCCCATGAGACTACACGCTTGGCGAACACCCCACTCAGTTCTGAGTACTCCTCGTTGACCCACAAGATTTCCTGTGTAATCCTGGCCCCCATCCTGATGAAGTTCTTTATCTTGTGGCTTAGGATATGGCTTAAGGTGCATGGCTGAAAACCTAAAAACAGAAGGAAAAATAATTATGATACTATCCAACAATCAATCTCTCAATTAATAAGAGGAGTAAGACTGGTGCAGTGCAATACAAAGGTGAACATTTTGGGGATTCTGTAAATATGCAAGTATTAAAATAGTGGTATCCACTATAAAACCCTTATATCAAGGTAACTGGATACTACGAAATATGTGAAATCCTATTGGTAAATGGTTAACTCTTAACTATTTGATATGGGGATCCTAGATCAGAACACAAGTATGCTACTGGGGGTTCTGGTAGGGTCCCGGTCAATGCAACAAACATTAGCTGTTCTCTATCACTTAGACAAATACCAGGACCAGAACCACTTGGAGCCAGACACAGCTGGGGAATTACACAAGCAGTCAGCTGACCAACACCCAGCTGCTTCAAAAAGCCTGTGAGAGAACAACCATGAGCAGCTGAGTGGAAGGCCTCTCAGACAAGTGCTTATAAGGCATGATAAGTATGGAGCAGGTTCTTATTCTAATCTGGGATGACATTTGCAGCGTGTAGACAGTTGTTGCTGAGCACAGTGGTTTATTTTATTTTTATTGAGTGTTACATTGGACAAATGAGAAATCTTGAAAAAATTGTTTTACAAACACTCTTACAGGAGTAAGCCAAAGGAGCTATTGTTTAAAGTAATCATGAGTCATTTAGACATCAGGTAAAGACACTGTATAGAGCTCAGAACTGCTTGGGAACCCGCCTTGTCTTCAAGACATTGGTCTTTTTACCCCCATGTCTCAAGCCGCATATGAGCACAGTTAAAGCTGAACAACACTGCAGAGTAGTCTCCTCCTATCATATCTATTCCTCCAAGACTGATTTTTATCCATTACACAATCTGGCAAAAACACAGCCCTAGCCCAATGCTTTGCCTGCCCACAGTACTCAGACTTTCCCCCAACACCCTGTGCCAAAACACGTGAGCTAATGATAATTTTCAAATGGAAGTTGAAGTACATTATAGTATAAGAAAACAGACTTCAGTTTAAAAAAAAAATGAAAAACCAAGGAATGAATCATGTTAAATGATTAGGTGAGCTCATGTTGAATTCAGTAATGTGTCTTGTAAAGGTCCACAACTTCCCCTTCAGGGGGCCTGCTACGGATCCTATCCAACTCAGGAAAAAACAAGGATGAAGTCACAATTGTGAAGCCTGTTTTATGCCAATTAATATGTAACAGCACTTCACTCAGGCAAATGCAGAGCATCTGGGTTTCCACAAGGGTCAGTATGCAAGTTATTTGTACTTTTGCTAAAGCAATGCAGTCTATAACTCTGAAAATTAACGTTTAATGTGTTTGAGACACCATTTTTGACTGTTGAGTTACAGTATGACCACTAATCATTTGCGTTGCTCTTCTGCAAGTGTAATAACTTTATTTAGGTGAAGTTTTAGGTGAATCTGATTTAACATCTGATGAACTACAGCACAAAAGGAAATGCACATCTTACCTCCAGACTTTCAGTGGATGGAAGGTTGGTTTCCTTGGTTCCCTGTAAGGGGTGGGACTACGGTAACTGATCGTTTCACATTTCTGAGGCATTAGGCTCCTCCCTCCAGTGCAGAGTAGCGGTTTTTCCCAGTCTCAGCCCTTCAGCTACACTGTAACATTCCAACACACAAAAGCATGGGTATGATTAAAGGTCTGGACAAGAGTGAACATGAAAAAAAGCCCTAAAAGGAAAGTTTAAATAAAGGAGACCAAAAAGTCTTTCTGCACAAATGAACGTCACCACTGTCCAAGAGCTTAAATTTTGTACATCCCTTCGGGTCTATAATCTGCGAAGGAGGCCAATAGGCCTGTGAGCCCTTGCAAGTCCTTACATGGCACTCAGTAGGTCTACTGGATTAGTAAACTCACTGAAGTCAGAGTTCTTGGTCTGACTCCATATTGACCAGTGCAGCAATTTAATCTAGCTTAAAAAAAAAACCCTGCTTAGATCAATCTTGAGTGCAATATTTAAGGTGAAAGGTCTGAATCAGAGGCTAAACAAGTCATACAGTGGTAACCTGATTTGTTGGAAAGAACAGAATCCCCGTTTGTGCTTCTTGTGGAAAACTTACCTTCATGATTCACTAGTGTTTTTAAGTCAGTTTCTCAGTTTAAGTTTAATTTCACGTTCCACTGTGGACTTGAAACAATCTAGCATTCTGGTTGTTTGAGTGTCCCAAGACATGACCATTTACAGCATTTAAATTTTTGCAGTTTGTTTTTGAGAAAAAAAAAAAAAAAAACATTTCTACAAACCCCAGCATCTTTTGTAACCCACAATTTTTTCCACATTTAAAGGAAAAAAGGGGGGGGGGGAAAAACAACTTTTTGTGGGGTTTGTAGAGATCTTGTGAATCCACCATCAGGTGTAGCTGTCATTTACGAGGGGAAAATGGCTGTTGTCCATGCTTGGTTTTTTCAACTACCAAAAACAAATCTTTTTTAATCCGTGCTGTTTATATTTGCAAATTATTCTGCACTGCGAAACGCACTTCTGATCCTAACTGTAGTTTGTTGCCTTGTACCTACATGTGCATTGACAAAGTTTAATCTAATCTAATAAGCAAAATTGATAACTCACGTCTGAACCCAGTTTATACTAAGTGTTTAAAATGTTACCTATTTATCCCTTTACCTTTTCAAAAGAACGTTGAGGACACCGAGCATAAAACAGCACTCTTGTACTCGTTATAATCGAATATAATAAAAAAATATATATATATAATTAAAAAAAATAAATAAATAAAAGGAAACTATTCCCCTGCAAGTACAGTAGTTTGTTTCAATCACAGCATCTGATTTCTGCTTGAAAAGTGCTGTGTGTTGTTTTTCAGATAACAGCACAGACTTTGTAAGAACAATCAAATCAATACAGCCAAAGTGCAATGATGCTTAAAAAATTATTGAAAAATGTAAAATGTTAGAGTACAAACAATACTATTTGGAGTAAAATTAGAATTCAAGTACAAACGATACTAATCACCTCCTGTACTTGGACAGATAAGTCAGCCATGATGACTAGTTATGCCTGAACAGAAGCATCCTTTAGAATAGAAGGTAACAGATGTTGACCATGCACAAGCCTCCACAATGACCCAGAACCCTTACAAAATGTGAACTCACTTTACTGCACAGGAGTGGTGCACAAGGTATGGAAGGTTTGATGACTTCTTCAGAATATCAATATATATTCAGTGTAACATTCAGTTTTGCATTTAAATAAGCCAGCACTGATGTTCCATTATTATATAATCATTGTGACATTTTACTTACAGTCAAAAACAAAATCTCATGCTAATTTGACTCACAGCAGCTCCAGAAGCAAGACTAAGCAAGCTTGCTCCAATTAAAAAAAAAAACAAGTTTCTCCTGCTTAATATTCAGGAAAAGTGGTTCAAAGACATTTTCCCACCATTTCTTGCCCTATGAAAAAGTGTGAACATTAGGGATGTAACGGTATCAAAACTTCACGGTACGGTAATACCTCGGTATGAATGGCACGGTACAGTATTTATTGAATCATTTACAGGAAAAACAAAACTAATGAAGAGACTCAAAAAAAGTGCCAGAAGTGTTTATTAAAAAGTATACATGAACACTGAACATATCAATGGCATACAAATTAGCCATCTATCTGTAAACTTTGAAACAAACTTCAAATTTTTCAATTTTAATAACAAAATTATTAAACCATATAAAAAATTAGTTTCAATTTAGTATTCTTGAAAACTCAGTTTTCAAGAATTTAAATAGCAGCCTACTTATTGCAGCTGGCCCATGGGCTGAATGAGTATGAGAACACTCACCTCATTCACTCATTTATTCAGACAGACAGGATTTTTTTTTCCCTTTCCCGTTTCTTTTCAGAGAGAAACTGAAATGACTCGATAAAACTATAGGTCTTCTGAGAAAAGTTTGCTCAGGCGAATGGAGCGAACGGGAGGTAGCGAGAACTACAATTCCCATCAGCCCAGGCGTGGCCATCATCCTTTGCGGTCTGTAGTCACTACAGATCCAGTAATGCGGAAATGGCGGTGCTGCCATTAGCGGCGATGGCAATTGTAGTTCCCGCTACCTCCCGTTCGTGATACCTTTGTCTTGGCCTTACATACCGATCTTTAATTATTTCTTTTTTTTATTGTTTTGTGCAGCCAAATAATAATTATGCTAATTAGGCCCCTCCCTTCCATGGCACTGAGATCATGTGACCTGAGACCTCATTATAATTTTCTTTAAACCAGTCATCAGAGCGGACACTCGCAAAAAAGGAATCGATACCTACCAAGAAAGATCTTTGTTTGGGTTTCCGACAACTGTTTGTTTTGAAACCTTGTCACATGACCGTTGCATTTGCATACTCATTAATATTCATTAGTGTCTAACAAAGATGGGCGTGTACGCAGGATCAGCCTCGTCTGTGTTCAATGATCTGGTTGGTTTAGGATAAAACAGTATTTGCTATAGTAAATCCATTTAATTTTTTTCTTCCTTTTAACATGCATAACTGCACATGTAATACAAATTTTGAGAATCATATATGGTCTGTGGCAATCTTTAAATTCACAATGCGCTTTAGGTAGCTCAGATAATTACTTCCATGTCATTTGGGTTTGCCAACCAGTTAATTCATTTTGGATAGCAGTGACAGAAACTCCATTTTTTTGTGGTTCTAATGAAAGAGCTGAATGGACTAACCTTTTAAAAAAATAAGTACAGGCCAAAAAAGTTTGGACACACCTCATTCAATGTGTTTTCTTTATTTTCATGACCATTTACATTAGTAGATTCTCACTGAAGGCATCAAAACTATGAATGAACACATGTGGAGTTAAGTACTTAACAAAAAAAGGTGAAATAACTGAAAACATGTTTTATATTCTAGTTTCTTCAAAATAGCCACCCATTGCTCTGATTACTGCTTTGCACACTATTGGCATTCTCTCTATGCGCTTCAAGAGGTAGTCACCTGAAATGGTTTTCACTTCACTGGTGTGCCTTATCAGGGTTAATTAGTGGAATTTCTTGCTTTATCAATGGGGTTGGGACCATCAGTTGTGTTGTGCAGAAGTCAGGTTACTACACAGCCGACAGCTCTATTGGACAACTGTTAAAATTCATATTATGGCAATAACCAATCAGCTAACTAAAGAAAAACGAGTGCCCATCATTACTTCAAGAAATGAAGGTCAGTCAGTCCGGAAAATTGCAAAAACTGTGTCACCAGGTGGAGTCGCAAAAACCATCAAGCGCTACAACGAAACTGGCACACATGAGGACCGACCCAGGAAAGGAAGACCAAGAGTAACCTCTGCTCAGAGTCACCAGCCTCAGAAATCGCAAGTTATCAGCAGCTCAGATCAGAGACCAGGTAAATGCCACACAGAGTTCTAGTAGCACACCCATCTCTAGAACAACTGTTAAGAGGAGACTCCGCGAATCAGGCCTTCATGATCAAATAGCTGCCAAGAAACCACTGCTAAGGAGAGGCAACAAGCAGAAGAGGTTTGTTTGGGCCAAGAAACACAAGGTATGGACATTAGACAAGTGGAAATCTGTGCCTTGGTTTGATGAGTCCAAATTTGAGAACTTTGGATCCAACCGCCGTGTACTTGTGAGACGCAGAAAAGGTGGACGGATGGATTCCATATGCCTGGTTCCCACTGTGAAGCATGGAGGAGGAGGTGTGATGCTGTGGGGGTGGGTGTTTTGCTGGTGACACTGTTGGGGATTCATTCAAAATTGAAGGCACACTGAACCAGCATGGCTACCACAGCATCCTGCAGCGACATGCCATCCCATCCAGTTTGTGTTTAGTTGGACGATCATTTATTTTTCCAACAGGACAATAATCCCAAACACACCTCCAGGCTGTGTAAGGGCTATTTGGCCAAGAAGGAGAGTGACCTGTACTAATATATATATATACATATACACACACACAGCAAAAGAGATTTTTAATCTCAATAGGCTTCTCCTAGTTAAATAAAGGATAAATAAATAAATAAATAAATAAATAAAAACACACATACACAGGTTCTCTTGTTTCCCCTCACCCATTTTCTCCTTTTCCTCGTTTCCCACTTAATTAAATCTCCATTCCATTCGCCTGTGCATTTGTGTGGTGGTCTGGTTGGTTGGTCACATGGTGGTGGCGGCACAATGTGAAGGATCCGGCGGATGTGGGTTCGGAGCTTTGGTGGGTGCTTGGCTTCCCCTATTAGGATGGGGTAGGGATCTGATATGGTCTCTACAACCTAGGTCGCGGTTGGCCTGGTGTTCATTTTCTGGGACATCCTCAATTTTATCCCATTTAGTAATACTGAAGTTAAAACACAACTGATATATTTATAATTTTCATGGGCTGTTTTTTTTTTTTTTTTTTTTTAACAGGAATGCTGACATTGTTACCACAGTAACAAAAGCTGCAAGAAGATGGGTCAGGCTCGGCAGTAACTGGGAGCCTTTAGCAGTAGCTCATTTAAACAGACCAAAAAAAAAAAAGTGAATTTAAAACAAAATATAATAAAATGAATAAACAATTATTATAAATATAAATATTGTATTTCAGCTGGAGTATTAAGAAACATTTTGGGGGACCATTAGGACCTATGCTAACTAAAAAAAGAAAAATATGGGATGTTTAAATGTATGTGAATATGAACGATAATCTACATTAAGACAATACAGACAGATTAAAGACACAAAGTGTCAGAGAATGGGCAACGAAATCTTGTCATGTTTTACACATACCTCTCCACCTCAATCTTGCCAAACATGTACAGCTCCTTGCCACATTGCTGGTGTGCATCAAACAGCTTTGCACACCACATTTACCCACAAATTCATTCCATCCCTTTTCAACTGAGCGATCCTGATTGAGAAATCAATGCACAAATATTTGTAAATTAATATTTAGATATACAAAGTCTTAAGATTCATTCATTGTTCTTCACAGTGCAGCACATGGTAGAATTTGATACCTTCTGAGCTGAATGGCTGGCACCCTCATAAAATTTAAATTAGGAGGACACAATGGCTACCCAACATCCTCTAGGGGTGCAACAGTACACAAGAATCACAGGTCAGTACATGCCTTAATTCTAAAGTCACAGCGCGGTACGTTTCAGTACAATGCACTGAACAAACCAAAAGACAAGTCATTTGTAAACATACTGTAGAAACCCATGCAAAACCAAAAATAGTAAAAAGTGGCAAAGCATCAGAAATAAACTTCTTTCCCTTAAATAAGTTGTATACTGGATATATACTATTTGAATTAGATTAAATCAACATATTGGTTTATTAAATCAAAAACACTGACTGTCTGTACAGTTCTCTGTTTGAGAAGGACAATATACATCACTCGTCCAAGTTAGGTGCCTAGCATGTTGCTAACAAAACCCAAAGGTCCAATTTCCTCACTTTGTCAACCCGAACACAAAGTTGTAAATGACAATTCTGACTGCTGAATCCTGAGCACCATGCCGCCTCCTCCTTTCATTTTAATGAACTGAATTAATGCAGAAAATCATCCAGCACTAGTTAAAGTTGGACTGTAATCACTCGAATCACAACACGGACCCAACTGAACATCATGTAACAAAGAGCACCAATCCAAACACGCTTAACAATGCAATTCTAATGTCCATACTTGTCTATATAAGCCATAAACTGTCAATAGGTTTAGAATATCATGCCAAGTGAGACAGATTCCAGATCATTCATATTTATACCACCACACCCCAAACCCTGCCCCAACACACAGCAAGGTTTACCACTAAAAAATGTCTACCACACACACACGAAATTCTCACAGACTTGAGATGTGCATTCCTTCATAAGCTTTTCAAGCACACTTCTCTACCTGATCTTTCATAATAATAATGCCATTCATTTAAAAAGAGGAGCCATCGAGATTGCACAATGCAATTTCTAAAACAGTCCAGCTGCTACAAACTGATCCTGGCATGTGAACAATCGAGAACCTTTTTATTTAAAAAATTTATTAATTAAAAAAACCTCAGAAACCATGCACTATTGTGTGTAGATGAGTAAACAATAAACAACTGATGCAGATACACCAAGTAAATGTTCCATTTTTTCCTGAATCTCAAACTGCTAAGCCTTAACCAGTTATGCTGTCAAAAGGCCTGCAGCTAAAACTGAAAATTCTCGTTCCCCACACTGTGGTGGTGCTATTTCAACACACTTGGCAAACACTGTGGACCTGTTTTCCACATTCATTCCTGTTCTCTTTTGAGGCATACAGGCATTTTTTATTTATTTTTTTTACAATGTAGTACACTCTTGGAACAATTTTACAAACAATTACCCTGTTATTAAACATTATGGCCATCCATGTTTTGTTCTTGCCTTGCATGTGCACGTACGCACACAAGGTTCTTTTCCATTTGCAAATGCAAAAGACTTTGTGGCACAGTATGCTAATGCCACAACATACGTCTTGTTTGCAAAAGGTTAGGTCAGAAGTTCAGTGATCGAAAATTCTATTCAGTTCAACTTCAGTTGTACAATGATTTCAACAATGGACATGGTCACAAAGCATCTTTACAGGAATTAAAATTTTGGAAAGAAGCAAGCAAAGTATCGATTTTTATAACTTTACAGTGTTATCAATTTGTCCCTTATGAGGAAGCCTGGGGCAACAGAATCAAGTATCATATCCCGAGATGACATGAAACCTTAAGAGGAACCAGACTCAAAAGGGAACCCATATTCATTTACAGGATACTAGATAGCTCAACCGTAAATAAATCTGTTCCATAACTGTATAGTATATGGTCAAAAGTGAAACTGTAGAACAGGTAATGCATTTTAGTTAACATGACATAAACTTGGGTACAAAACTGTTTGCAGCAATTTCAGTCTTAAAACTAATCAGAGTGACTGCAGTCATAAGCCATCATAGCAGTCCAAAGCCAACTTATTCTAAGTGGAACCCGCCTCAGCAGTCACATGTATCTTTAAGGGGACCATATGCGGTCATCCTCTGCAGGAGGAAGTGATCTCTATGCGATGAGAACTTCAACCAGACATCGGGCACGAGGATGGGTGAGGCAAGTCCAGAGAGCAGAGGGGGTCAGTCACGAAAAGATGTTTCAGCACAAGAATTTAACAAACATTCAATGGTGACTCGTAATCAAGTCAAGTGCTTTTTATTGTCATTTCAACCATATAAATCTAGGACGATACACAGGAAAAGAAACAAACATTTCCTCAGGACCAAAGTGCTACCATAAAACACAAAAATACACGTGACTACACATAAATGGGGCAACAATACTAAAAAGAGTGAGACAAAACAGGCACAGATAAGGACCGAGAAATGCTGACCAATACACAGTTCAGCAGTGAAAAATGTGCAGGAAATATTGCTACAAGATAACAGCAAATGAGGTGACAAAAAAACTAATGTCATTCAGTGCATGTTAATTTTGTTAGGCGAGACATTTTTAGTTTGTGAAACCATGATCAGCAGCGGAAAGAGAAATATTTAAAAATTACATTTATTCAATTTCCACCACTAGACCGTATTTTACTTCAAGTAAACAACCTGAAGTTTGGACCACCTTCCAGGTGTCCAAATAATCATGGGTGATCAATAAATCAGAGTCCTGATAAAGTTAGCAACTGTGCTGTCCTTTCCCAATGAAATCACAAAACTCTTGAAAGTTGTTCGTTCTCCTCAGAGAACATCACACTGGCTTTGTAACAGCTTCTCTTCATATGCAACAACATATGAGGGGCAAATAGAGTTAGGCGAGAGGCCAAAAACACGATAAGATATTTCCATGAAACACAATATGCATTGTCCCGTACAGGATTTTCTGACAAATTGCCAACAAAGATTGTGCTTTCAGTTAGACGTCCACAATAATAATTACTTGACAATAAATATGAGGAAGTGCTTTTGTTTCTATGTTCTAATATTTTATACTCCATAAAGTTCAATCTTATTATCTCGCCATGGTTCATTTCCCAGCCAATGCCCAACCATCACCAGTAGGTTGCAGGGCATCATTAGTGCCAGCCCCAAGCCTAAACTGAATGAAAAGGAGATTTTACATCAACCCCTATAATAAAAAAAACTAATATTTATTATAAAGTTTAACATGTTTGTTACTCCTATTAAAAATATGAACTTTATGTTGTTTGAAATTAAACAATTGCAATAATACATCAAATCAAATGTATTGTTAAATACTGGCAGCCCCTAAATGTCAAAAGAAATGTGCCTACATTAGGGCTGCAGGATATATCGAAAAAATATCGTTATCGCGATAATGGCATGCGCGATAACCATATCGCAAAGAGTTGCAATAAATAATTTTGTACCAAGCATGTGTCCAAATTTGACCAATCAGATGGGCCCTTACTATGTTTATACCCACTTATATCTTTTTATTTATATCTATCTATCTATCTATCTATCTATCTATCTATCTCTCTTTATACTTAATTCTGTCGCGAACTAACCCGGGATGATCAGAAGACTTAGCGATTAGCCGTTAGCACTTTGTAGCGTGGACGGTAAACCCAAACGCGGAAGCAAGCGAGTAGGCAGGATAACCACGCGAATTAGTCTAATGACTCTCACAGAAGGGGAGCAAGGGAAAAACACAAATTTAACCCACGTACTATAAACACACACTCGAATCAGAAAGTAAACAATCTGAACCGACATGCGTGAACTCCGTGACTAAGCTCTATACGGTTTGTTTACTCCACTTATACTTCCTGGTTCGTGACCGCATTACTTCCGGGTCCTAGTGCCGGTCGCGGATCTCGCGCGCGCGTACTATTTTGTGACAAATAGTATTTTTTTTTATAAAATTTTTGTTTAATAATATTTCTTTTTACTTAAAAAAAAAAAAACAGGCAAGAGAATATTTTGTTTAAAAGATGCTCCTGTTTTAAGACACTATTGATGAGTGTATGGTTACATGTAAATAAAAAGTAATGTTTGAAAGTAATTCATATTGTGTTGGCAGGTTTATAGTAACAGCAAACCAGAAGTCAGAATATCTGCTGAGGGTTTTAAGTCATTCATAGTGTTTTGAAGTCTAAATATTTGCTACTTCCTTGACATATAGTTTCTTTTTAGCCTGAATTAGATTTAATTACAGCAGACGAATATCTATTACCTGTTTATTTTAGTATGATCATTACATATAAATAATAAATATAAATAAAAAAATAGGCAATAATAAAAAAATTGCATTTCTCTAGGGAAATGTTATATCGCAAGAAATATCGTTATCGCAATATTCAACAACATCGCATATTTTCCTAATATCGTGCAGCCCTAGCCTACATACCAACCAATCAGAAAATTAAACAAGAAGTTTGTAGTCTTGCGCTTGATTAATACTTTGCATAGTTTCAGCAGTGTCTTGTCTCAAGCCATATTTCTTCTGTAAAATGGCTGTTTTGTCTGTGCACATCTGAACACTGATGCACTACACTACAGGTTTAGACAATACTGACAATTCTATCCATGTCTAGCCAAGGCAGAACATGAAACCTTTTTGAGAAAATGTATCACTGGTAAGGCAGTTACTATAGATACAAGTGTGTCTGTAAATGGAAAGATCAGTCTTACTGAAATACTCCACTGTAACATCTCTGAACACACCCAGAGACCAAGGGTAAGAGGATGTGTGCTCATGGGTCATGTAGAAAAAAAACTAAGTGGTATGAATGGAGAATGCATTTGGTATTTGGAAATGCATACAAGCTATATTTAACAATCTGCTCAAATATATTTTGTCATACCTAGACACGTCCTTATGAGAATAATCCTATCTGCCCCAAATTACCAACATCTCTACAAAACACAGAAAGCAGTTTCCATGAAAGAAAACACAAGCACATGCAATAACGAAACAACCAAATGTACAGCTTCTCAAATCTGCAAGACAAAAGCTTGTCGCAACCTGCTGTACGAAACTTGCCTCACCCAGACAGTTTTTCAAGCAGCCCAGAGGCTTTTAAGCGGTTTTAGACCCACCTACTTGCACACAGATCTCTGCTACATGACTCCAGGCAAAGCAGGCAGACAGGTTTTCTCCAGCTGAACACCCACACCATCAGATGACCCCTCAAGCTGCAGCGCCAAACAGACCTTACATTGCTTCAGGCTACAAAGTTTATCTTTTAGTACACAAAGATAGTTCCACATGATCAAATACAACTATTTCTTTAAGGAGGAAAAAAGTGAAACCTGTCAAGTGTGAAGTTGCTTATACTGCATAATCAAAAGTGACTAGACAAATGAAATACATCTGTACTGAAATATGATGTATTGCATATTTCATTAACTTGTGCATGTTAATGAACAGTTATCTTGTATCATCTCGTCATGCTCACTCACTGGTCAAATATGAAAGTTACATTAAGCCTTTATTTTTCACAAATACCTTACTGCATTGTGAAATTCTTTCACCACATATCCCAACATAGCTGGGGTCAGAGCGCAGGGTCAACCATAATACAGCACCCCTGGAGCAGATCGGGTTAAGTCCCTTGTTCAAGGGCTCAACAATGGCAATTTGGTGGAGCTGGGGCTTGAACCACCGCCCTTCCGATCAGTAACTCATTGCCTTAACTCTCTGAGACAGTAGATTTGAATAAAAAATATTAAGCACCTGCATAACAGTCTATATGACCATATAGGGCTGGGCCGATAAACGATATCATATCGAATCACGATTTATTTGATTTTAAAAACTATAAAAAGCTCTAGAATTTTTTTGCTCGATATGGATTAATCTAAGAGCCACACAACAGAACAATACAACAACCAATCAGTGTGCAGCTTGCGCGTGCCGTGCAGGTCAAAGTTAATTTCCTACCGCACTTTGCAAAGCAAACTTGACAGCAGGACGACAAACAAAAAAAAAACAAAAAATATGAGTGGAAGCAGCGACGAAAGTGAATCTAACCTCGAGTTATTATCCAAAGATGTTGAAATTGTCGACAAAAAAGGTAGCACGAACTCCGTTATATGAACGCATCACCCAAACGACCACACAGAGCATGAAAATGCGGGCCGATGCTACTCAGTCAACTAGCAAGGCTAGCAGTAGGGCTGTACCAAAGCAGATATCGATCGTGTCGTCTTTCGTGGCCATTACACCTTATGAAAGGTGTTCCAAAAGGAGCAAGGATATAACCAGGGCCATTTCTAACTTTCTAGCGAAAGATATGATGCCCCTAAGCCAGTGGTTCTCAAAGTGTGGGGTGCGCCCCACTAGTGGGGAATACAGACATGACAGGTAGGGCGCAATGAATAGGAGCGAATTAGTGGAAAATAATAGGAAGGTACTTATTCTAATTCATGCTCTTCATTATTGATAATGAAGAGCGTACTCTCAAAACTAAACAATCACACAAATAAATGGATCATTAATACAAGTAAATTGAATTGAAACCTGCGCGACCCACTGGGCATCGCTGCGCGACTCTCACAGAAATAGACCGAGCCGACCATCAAAGCACATTTTACCCCGCTGGGATGTGCACGTACAAAACAGGCATGGCAAGGCGGAAACAATATTAAACAGTCCTGACATTTTAAATAAATTGGTTTTAAATAAAAACACAGTGGGTCGCGCAGGTTTGTGATTCGAGCGGCGCTGCGCGATCCACGGGGCTGCGCGAATAAACCGGATCATCACTGCGCTATCCAGATAGTCGCACTGCGCTGTATTTGCGCAGATATTTGGTTCAATCGGGTGTCGCGGTTTCGTCCCACTTTTGACGTGTTTGGCTTCACATACATTTCGACAATGGAAGAAGACGGTGTAGCAGCAGTGAGTTTGCTTACATGTGACGAAACCAAGAACGAGGAGATTGTAAAGAAAAAAGGTGCATCGTCTGTGGTGTGGAATTAGTTTGGGTATAAGAAAAGTGATACGAATGAGATGAACATGATTTGGAAGGTACGCAAGTGCACTGTTTTAACAAGTGGTGGAAACACGTCAAACCTTTTCTATCATCTGAAATCCAAGCATCCAAACAAATATGGCCAAAGTAAAAAAATGCGGCAAACCTCAGCAATTCACAGTTTAAATAAAATTACATTATGTAAAACAGTTTTTGTGTTTGAATTTTTATTTATGCATTGTCAGATACAAATTGCTATATTGTGATGTATATCGTTATTGAGTTAGAAAATTGCTCCCACCGTGATAGAAGATTTTGGTTATATCGCCCACCCCTAATGAAGCCTATGTTGAGCTTGGATGGTGGGGGCAGAAGAGAGACACGTGTGTGTTTTGTGTCTTAAACCGCTGGCAGCAGACAGCATGAGACCCAACAAATTAGGAAGACGCTTAGAGACAACACACTCCAGTCACGTTAATAAGCCACTAGACTTCTTTCAAAGAAAGCTGGCAGAATACACACAGCAGGATAACCGCATGGTAAAATCTGAATCAGTGGACAGCAAAGCACAAATGGCTTCATTCAAAGTTGCATACAGAATTGGCCAGTGCAAAAGAACTACAAACGATTGCTGAGCAGCTAATAAACATGGGGTCAATTATGCAAAGATATGTGACAACGTAAGCCTTGTAACAATTGCACGTGTATTTTATCTATTTTGAACTTGGTGTTTGATCTTATTGGTTTAGAAATTAATATTTCAATAAACAGTAAACTTGGCCAATTTCGTTATCATTTTGATGACAAGTGGGCCTTGAAAATTCGCCCACCCCCTTAAGTGGGGAATAACAGAAAATGTTTGAGAACCACTGCCCTAAGCAAACGAGGCTGAAGTTAGCTCCTTATTCGCAGCTTCCGATTCGTTTGGCTTCTTATTGCGCAGCGTCTCATTCTGCGGTTGAAGTTAGCTCCTTATTCGCCTCGTTACTAACGGAAGTGTTCACGTTGGCGAAAGCTGCGCAGTTCATCAATAAATGTTATTTTTGTGGCTTAAACCATTCTGGCCAAGCAAATGTGAACTATACAACACCTAGCAGGTACCCAACTATATAGTAAAAGTGAAATTGTCCTGGGCCAGATTGATAGCTGCATAATTCATTCCATTTTTGTTGTCATTGCATGCATAAGCCATTATGTCAGTTTATTGGGGCAGTGTGAAATAGCCTTCATTTAACTCTGAATTGTGGGATAAAAAGACAGCCCTAGTGTGTGTGGTCTAAATGTTGTCTCATTATTGATTAAAAATCTCAAAAACATTGTAATATATCACAAGATACTTTTTATCATCACAAACAAGTTTTTTTTATAAAAATCTTTGCCTTGTAAAGATTCTGAGCATGTGCCTATAGTATCTTAATTTTTAAGGCCAAATCTGTCATCTGTTTTTGTTAATAAACTATACTTTAAAATGTAATTTACTGAACTCTTTAATTTTTGTGGTTTCAGTCATTGTTGGGATACTCTTTTAAAGCTGGCAGCATTAACAGCTTATATCGAAATATATATCATTATTGTTCAATATGGGACAAAAATTATCGAGATTACTTTTTTGCCATATCGCCCAGCCCTACCTGACATTTAAGCATTTGGCAGATGATCTTATCCAGAGTGACTTACAGAAGTCCTTTGAAGTTTCCATCATTGGATACTTACTCTGGGTTACTGTTTATAAGTACAATACGCCAAACATTGTTGGGAAGGGTTTTTTTGGGGTGAAGGAAGGGGAGTTAACCCAAATGCTTATTAAATAGACAGATCTTTAGTCATCACTTACATCACACAATAAGCAAAATAAATCAAGTAGGTACCATAAGTATTACACGAAGGATTTTTGATCAAACAGCGTGACAAAATCCTGCATTCAATTGGACTTGTTTAACATAACACATACATATAATACAGGAGAACGTCATTTTCAGACACCAATTGACTAGACAGAGACAAAACACACTCTTCTCTTGATTGGCCTACATTTAGAGCAACCGAAAGGCTCCTCCCACTTTGCTGATTATCCAAAAAAGGTCCTTTGGTAGAGTCTGCTGTTGTTAAACTGCAGACCTGTTAATCACAAACCAGGGTTGAGTTCAAAGTTTGGCTGGGAGCCTGAATTGAAGACTGTGCATAAATGTATGTGTCCCCTATATTTTGAGAAGACCGAGTTAAAGCAGATGAACCGAGTGTCAAGGGGCAGACATATAGGATGTACAGCAGTTATGAGGATCCAGATCAACTGTGTACTGCTACAAGAGTTAATGTTAAATAATATTTAGGCTTTTTTTTTTTTATTCCTGAAGTGCGATTGGTGGGGAGCGGGTTGGAGGGAGGCTGAGGGGGGTAAAAATAGTTTGATACTTTTTCTTGTTGTGAAGTAACTTATATGATACTTTGAAAACAAAGAAAAACACTGGATTACAAAAAATAAATAATACTTAGGCAGTGAGGCCAAACAAGGATAACAAATCAACTGAACAGACCTACGCCAGACAAGAAATAAATATCAGTTATTATTGTTATTATTATGAGTCAATTAACAACTAAGCAATTATTACAACGGAAATAAACACTACGAAGTTATTTCCCTAGCCTATCGATATTAGCTATACTGAGCTAGTTACAAAATATATAAGGTTAGTTAATAAGTAAGTAAAGTTAAATAATGGACAAAATAAAAACCGCGTAGGAAAATCCCAAATGGTTTATTATTTTAACATTTGACAGCGTCTAGACACCTCAGCCGGTGTTATTGTGCTGTCTGGGTAAATGTCAAGTCTCGTGAGATGCGTCACTAGCTATAAATATGAAAATAACGAGCTATTGTTATACAAGGTCTCAGTTCATGAAAAGTCAAGTTGTACATAAAAATGTTTAAATACCTTATGAACCTCCACCCCGACTACATGGCTGTCCAGGAAAATCCTGTAAACAGTCCGCTAGGTGGCTAGCAGACCTAGCAGGCTAATTACACACACTGGATAGTTAGCCTAGCTTAGGTTAGCTTAGCTATCTGACGAACCATAACTTGGCCAGCTAGCTGGTTTCACTCGACAACTCGATCATCCACAGCCAGGCAAACACAGCCAGGTAAACACTGATGACATGAGTTTTACTGATTAGTTTATATATTTTAAATGCTCTTGAATACAGTTTCAAAAGAAATAAACGCAGAAATGTTGGATTATTTAGTATGAAGAGTTAGAAGCTGACCTGGGCAAAACAAAAGTCGGAAATAAGACGTAATGAATCACTTGCTGGAAATATTCCACACCGCCCTTCTTTGTCTTCACCATCCAGGCGGATTCGGGAGGTCGTTCCCTCTTTTAAGCCATCAATATACTGCGAGTTTCTGCCCCTCCGCGTCCCAACATCAGACCAGCATCGAAACCGAGGAGCAGCTTGAGCCTCATATAGTTGCGCGTTGACGTGACGTACACGCTCTCGGGAACGCGCACGTACTAACCCGCGAAAGGGAGCACCGGGTCCATGTCACATTCCTACACTGCAGCACTGCCAGGAGTTCCTCCGTTATGCTATCGCATAAAATAAAATAATAATAAAAAAAAAACATGGATGTTTTTGTTTGTTCATTTGTTTTGTTGCTAACCCACTTATCGTTTAATCAAATCGAATTATTTCATTCATTCATTCATCTTCTATATTGCTTATCCTGTGGCCGTGGTTGCTGGGGGCCCGGAGCCTATATCTCAGGAGACTTTGGGACTGAGGCAGCGTACACTCTGAACAGGGTGAGAATCCATCACAGGGCACATACACACACACACACACACACACACTTTGGACAATTAACCTTTCAGACAATTAACCTGTTAGACAGCGCACACATGCTACAGATAATTCTTGGGAATACCAATTAACATAATCTTCATGTCTTTGGACTGTGGGAGGAAACCGGAGTACCCAGAGGAAAACACCCACCAAGACTTTCAAATGCAAGTTGACCCCAGGTGTTGGTTGTGTGTGTTCCTACGTGTAGGGATGCACGCTTAAAGTATAGTGCAATCAAATCTATCCATACTAATGTATGGTTGAGCCAGACACATTTGGTGATACCTTCCAGACAGTTAAGTTAAGCATCCATTCTATGTGCGGGAAAGGGCCCTGAACTGACCAGCACAAGGACAAAGTCGTAGGCCAAACTTCTTTGTAGCCCAGAGGGTGTAAACTTCATGCCTAGAGAATCAAACCCTTAACCCAAGAGGTACAAAGCCACAGTTCTAACTGCTACTCCACCATGCCATTAAATGCCATTATTGACACACAAAAAAAGCGTCCTTAAAACTAACATACTATCTATTTTAAGATCCTTAATTTATACATCAGATCTTCACATTTCATCTCTTTTTTTCATATAAATGCCAGTTTGCCCTCTGTTTTTTATATATAGCATTTGCAGTACTGTGCTAATTTATAAAAGATACAATTACATTCTATCTCTCCTTTTTTTTTGTTTCCCCTCACTATAACCTGCTGCTGCTGTAATACAATAATTTCCCTCACGGGATCAATAAAATATGTCTGTCTGTCTGCCTATCTATCTATCTATCTATATACATTTTCATTGAGTCTATATATTTTATAGTTTCCCTGATGTTATATTTAACCTGCAAATGGGATTCATGGTCACATATGGCGATTAATGTGTGAAATAAAGGCACAAATCATAATGCTTTTGTGATGTTTTTGTGAATTTTCACCTGCACAACACACAAGATGTTATATAATTTCTATCTGTTATCACCCAAATGAGGATGGGTTCCCTGTTGAGTCTGGTTCCTCTCAAGGTTTCTTCCTAATGCCATCTCAGGGAGTTTTTCCTTGCCACCGTCGCCATCACCCTTGGCTTGCTCATCAGAGAAATTTAATTAATTCGTCTCATTATTATTATCTGCACATTTTCCTCACACATACACACTTCCAATTATTTTCTTTTCTAAAATTATTATTATTATTTATTTTTTTTGTAAATTTTCTTTAATTTTTGTGAAGCTGCTTTGAGACAATGACCATTGTTAAAAGCGCTATATAAATAAAATTGAATTGAATTGAATTGAATGTTTCTGTAAAATGTTCTAGAGAATAAAAGCGCACTTTCCCTGTTCAATCCCTCTTATTCGTTATTACCCAAATGAGGTTCTCTGTTGTGTCTGGTTCCTCTCAAGGTTTCTTCCTACCGTCATCTCAGGTGAGTTTTTCCTTGCCACTGTCGGTTTGCTCATCAGGGACAGTCTTATCATTTTGATTCAGACACATTCACATTTCATACAAACTTCAATAATTCTTTTGATTGTGTAAAGCTGCTTTGCGACAATGTCAATTGTTAAAAGCGCTATACAAATAAAATTGAATTGAATTGAACTTTCATCACACAGGCTTGTGACTTCAGGGAATACTGATTGACAACATGTTACATGTTTATATATAAAATTATTATTATTCCACAACTTTAAAGTATGAAATTTTTAGAGACACAACAAGGTAAAATTAATGTTCTTTTTGATATTAACTATAAACACAAATTAATTCCCCTTGAAAGTCCCAGGTATGTGAAGCACTCAAAACAAGCACTTGTGAATAATTCAGGTTGTGTTATATTACACTTGGGCTTTTACAGCAAATGTTTCCATGATTAAAAATGCAGCACTGGCCCGACTGAAGACCTCTGAGGCAGCCTGAGTTTTATTAGCTCAAAGAACAAAGACATTACATTCATAGAAACCCACAAAGTGTTCTTTGGATGGTTAAATGATCTACCTTTCCAAATAGGCTCTACCTGGAATGAAGTGAAAGGAAAATCATCTGCTATTGGACTTTTGAAGGCCCAAAATTTAACCTTTGTTATAGGATCATTCTTAGAATTTTTTAAAGCATAATATATTTTCTTAGAACAGTTCTTGTAATCTGATCCTTTGGTGACCATGAGGATTGTCAGGTGTTTTTTTTTTTTTTAAATAATTTACCAACACCTAAAGAGCTTGTGTAAGGTGATGAATGTTATTTTAAAGTTCTATTAAGTTTACTCCCCCTAGTCTAGGTTATTTGTATTTATTTAAATACCAAAAGAAGTAATGTAAATGAAGACCAAGAAAACAGACAAAAAGTAATCGAATGTATAATTTGTTGAAGATTCTTTCTAAACATATTAAGGATAACAACACACTGTCTGTCTCAAGTCTAGGGTCAATGAAGCTAGCTTGTGTGATTATTATTAAACCTATACAGTATGTTTAATGTAAATATCATTGACTACCACATGACCCATTATATCAGTACACAGAAACAAAAGTATTTACTGGTTGACAAACATGATTCAATCATGAAAGCCTCAAATGTGAATTATGGCTACCTGTGGGGTTGGTCTTCTGAAATAAATCACTACATTTCTACTATAGTACAGTAATTTTGCAATTCTACAAAGTTACGTTATTATATCTACTTTAATGTCTGCTTTTATGTAATATTCAGAATATTGACACTTTGGTGCTAGCTAGACCACTAAAATGTGCAACATTTCCAGGTTTGCTTAACAGAGATGTCTAGAAGTTGCAAATATACCAAAGCATTGCTGTGCTGCTGGGAAAGAGGTGAATGGTGCTTTATGTAATCACAGAAGTACAGTCATGCGAGTTCTTTTTTTTTTCAGAGAATAAAAACAGGTAGACACATAAATCAGGATTTACAGGAAAGAAAAAAGAACCCCTCAGTTCCTACATGAAGATCATAACATTCAAGATTTTCCCTTCAGGGAAGGGTCTCAAAATTTACAGATGTAACTTTGACATCATCAAGGATAGTGAGATGGTTAATCTGGTTGAGCTCACGAAGTCGATGTTTGTACTCAAACATGTGTGCCTTATTCACAGCCACTTTAAAGTCAGTTGCAGTGCACAAGATCTTCACCTAAAAATGACCAAAAAAGAGATTTCATGGCAATTTACAGTTATATAAAATGTCAGCAAACAACAAAACTATACCAAAGAAAGTGATAAGAAGCCAAAAACACAAGCAAAATCAGCAAATGCAATACTAACCTCAAAAGGCTTTCCTGGAATAAAAGGGAATGGGGGAGCTGTTCTTTCCTCTTTGCCCCACATGTCATTTATCATAGAGTTTCTAACTAGCACCTTAAGCCCATCTTCATCAAATCGGGGGTTAAAGTGTAAGGCAATGTCTTTATTTCTGGCTAGATTGATTGAAAACCTGGGAGTAGGAAAAAACAAAAGAGTTTTAGCATATTAAATAATTTTACTAAACATACATAGTTTTTTTCTGAGATCTGATTGGATGAATTACTGTTCAATAAATTCAGATTGCTCTTACTTTTTGGCATTAGGCTTTGGTTCCCCCAGGACAGTAATAAGCAGCTTGTCATATACTCCTTGAGGCAGTGGCATGTCTAATGGGACGTTCTGGTAAAGACATTTAGAAAATATGTGATCTATATTTTGGCTGTTACATATTGTCTTTGAGGCTATTTCAGCTACAGTGTAAAATAAATGTAAAAAATAGAGATAAACTAATATCAATATTTTGTAAATAAATATTTATCTTACCAATGGCACATTCTGTGGGGCAGTTGGTGGACTTTGTCCTGGCCACCCAGGTGCATTGGGTTGGCCCGGTTGTCCAGGCCATTGTGGCTGATTAGGCCATTGCTGGAATGGTTGCCCCCCTGGTTGCCCCCCTGGTTGCCCTGGCCAAGAAGGATTTTGAGGTTGCCCAGGCCAAGAAGGATTTTGAGGTTGCCCAGGCCAGGAAGGATTTTGAGGTTGTCCAGGCCAGGAAGGGTTAGCAGGTTGCCCAGGCCATGCTGGCCCTCCAGCCTGCTGATTGGTTTGGTTGGCTGTTGCAGGATCACTATCAAGAGCATCTGCTAGCTGAGGAATGGCATTAAAAATACATATATAATTGTGTATAACAAAAGCAGCTCAATACAAATTATAGAATATAATGGAGGTCTTTGGTTTTCTGGTGCCATTGGCTGTCTTGGCCCTCATTCTGTATTGTTGAATATTTCACCAAAGTAAAAGTTAAACATTGTAATTTTGCAAAAAAATACTTTTGTCCATGCAGTTAAAACTCAGCTATGTAATAGAATTTGTGCCAAATTCTATTACCCATGAAAACTACAGCAGAAGTTTAATTTTATAGATAACTTATATAAAAGCCAGGAATAAGATACAAGCAGGCAAAAGGTCAGGTGAACTAGTAGAGTCAGTTGTGCCTTTTGTCTAAACGTGGCTTTCAGGCGTGGTCTTTGCCCCAGTCCATTGTTATTATTTGGCCATGTATGAATGAGCTGTACTTACATCCATGGTATCTAAAAAGAAAACAGGAAAACAGAAAGATCACTTTTGGAATCTCTATAAACATCAGAATTTACTTTAAATTACACCCTAGGCCAAGAATTTTTTTTAATGCAATAAGGTACAAGTAATAAGAAATCTAGCATTCCAGGTTCCCTAAGCTGCATAATAAAAAGAGATTATGAACCACAGTGGAGAAGCCAGCAATGACTCACATGAAAATATACCCTTACCACACCCAGTATTATGGTAGTCAGAGTACAAATACAGGGATATGTATTTTGGGATATGTAGATTGGATCTCTTAAAAATACAGCGTAAACAGACTATAGTAAATCCAATGTTATGATGTTAAATGAGTGTATTATCTTTTTAAAATATTTAAAATATGACTTTCATGTTAGCCTTAACGTGCAAATGACAAATGACATAATGTGAAGTGTCATGAGACTGTGAACTCTGAAATTTGTAACCTGATCCTATGAACACTTTGGAATAATTAATTTAAATAAATTCTAAATAAGCAGTGCACAAACACTAACCCCATTCCTATTTCATTCTTAACATTAACCTTTAAACCTGCAACACTCCAAGCATAATAACAATATTTCCCAATGTTGGCTTCCAGTTAAATCAACATACTGTAGAACAGCAATATACACATACAGTGAAGTCAGGTGTGTGACACCACTGACATTCTTCACCTTGACTGCCAACATAATGACGCACAAAGTGACATTTTTTGACACACTAGAATGTATTTACTCAAGCTTTCAGACATACTGTACAGTAGGAATAAATATTATTTTGCTGCAATATAATAAGGGCTTTTCACAGACAAGTAAACTTCAACCCAGACAATATCAAGTCATCATAAAGATTTACATGCATATTACCTTTAAATAAAATTTGTGTTAGCACTTGTATATTTAGCAGACTACCTTCAAGTGACTAGGCAGTGGTGAGTCTGTCTGTTTGCAAAGCAAATGAGTAGCACAGGAAGTTCATGCAGCGGGGGAGGAATATTTCTAAAATATCCATAGATATTTTAAATGTTTCATCTAAAAGTAATGCATTAAAAAGTATAAAGATAGATAAAAATGTAACATAGCACAAAAGACACACTGCTTACCTGTTTGATGGTGGGAGCTGGTCTCAGTTCTCAGGTAGCGAGGCAGGAGGAATGTTGGGTGGGGTTTTTATGGACTTTCACAAGTCTATTAGTCCCTCCCTGTTGTGTGAAAGCACTCCACCCAAATAATACTGTACCTTAAACAGCAATAAACACTACACAGTACTAGCGCACCTATCTGTGAGCTTTAAAACATTTTTGTCATTTTTCCCTCATGATTTTGATGAGTAAACCTTTCATATGTGTCTTTAAAAAGAAATGTAAAATTCAGTTTTCTTTTAAGAAGCCAACTTATTGCCCAGTAAAATGTTCATAATGCCCCATATGGTCAGATCACATGTTCTCAACTTCCTAGTTCTCATGCTAATGAAACTATTAACTCCTCACAATTCAAAATAACTCACACTATAAATGATCCTTCAGGGTGACACATGATTGTGTATGGTACATTACTAATTACCTTACAGTGATACTGAGCATGCTCAATTTAAAGTATAGAACAGAAGTAAGTACACTCTTGTGCAATATTACTTAAATGTCAAACAATTCAAAAGAGTATCACCTTAAAGTAACTGCATTACTTCTAATTTGAACAGTAGGGTATTTTGTTTTTAAATTAATTTGTAAATTAATAGATTAAACTGTTTTGATTTACTATGTTGTATAAACAGGCTCAACAGCAGGAACTCATCATTCATTCATTCATTTTCTATACCGCTTAATCCTGTGTTCAGGGTCGCGGGGGACCTGGAGCCTATCCCAGGAGACTTCGGGCACTAGGCGGGGTACCAATCCATCGCAGGGCACACACACACACACTACGGGCAATTTAGGAACGCCAATTAGCCTAACCTGCATATCTTTGGACTGTGGGAGGAAACCGGAGAACCCGGAGGAAACCCACCAAGCACGGGGAGAACATGCAAACTCCATGCACACAGAGACGGGAATCGAGCCTGGCCGGGGAATCGAACCCAGACCCTGGAGGTGCAAGGCGACAGTGCTAACCACTACACCACCGCGCTGCCCAGCAGGAACTCAATGCATCAAAAAGCAACAAAAGTCAGTACACCTTTCATTACTGAGATACAAATCTCTTCTTCCTAATACTTTCTTTGTCCATTTTTATTTAGTTTTGGATGAAACCAACGTTTCTGGTATTTCTGGAAAGTTTTCCTCATCTATTCTTTGCTGGAGGGGTTGTATTGCACAATGAATTTCCTTAAAATACCTTGAAAATTGAAATTAGGTGACATGCTTGATCAGTTATAGTATTTTCACTTTTGCTCTTCTTTAGAAACTCATTTTTTTTACTCTTCTTTAGAAACTCATGTCTGATGTTGACAGTGTGTATATGGAATATTACTCTGCTGATCTATTTCTGGGGACTTCTGGAGATCAAATTTTGGTATATAAATGCTCATTTATAGCACACCTCTATGCTTCAGGACTATGAATTTAATGAGTCCTAGGCAGCCTTTGGGAAACATGCTGAACAGCATCTGAGCAAACAAACTTATCTCGGTCTCATCTTACCAAATAATGTGCTCACAATATTCATCTGGTTTCTTTTCATGTCCTTTAGTTTTGTGCCAAAAGAGTAAGCAATTTTTTCCTTAGACACTATCCATAGAGGTTGATGTCACACAGTGTTCTTGGGACCTTCTGAGCTGTCAGAGAAACCATGATTTTTTACTGAAAACCCTCCCAAGTCTGAAGCATACAGTACAGTATACCTGGCTCTTTATTTGAGCTAAATCGTGCCAGTAGAATACTGTCCCTGATATCATTTAAGAACAATGACCACTTCTGTTTTGATTAATGTTACAATGGCTGTTTC
This sequence comes from Channallabes apus, assembly GCA_030522415.1. Classification (NCBI taxonomy): domain Eukaryota; kingdom Metazoa; phylum Chordata; class Actinopteri; order Siluriformes; family Clariidae; genus Channallabes; species Channallabes apus. The sequence goes on from CM060116.1 coordinate 21,027,938, forward strand.
TCTTTTTCAGTTCTGATTGTTGTACTGTGGCTTGTCCTTCACCTCTTGATTGCTGCTGCAACTGTGTTCGAACAGATTTAAGCTGATTATATTTTCATGTATCTTTTTCCATCTTTGTGAAGTCTCACAATCAGATTTTTCATTTTTAAGCTTGACAATGATGTCTTATAACTAGTCAATTATTAACCTCTCCTTAGCCTTCTTGCCAAAATAAAACCGTTCCCTGATCTCTAATAGCCCACATAAAAAAGAAAAAAAAATCATTATAATAAACATATGACCTCATGTCTCCTCATGACTACTTGTCACTGTCACACTTGACCAATAATAAAACTGGACTCCTGCTAGCAAATCCATAAATATAATACTTTGAAGCAAAGCAATGAATAATTATGTACTACTGTATATGTATTAAGAATAAGGCCCTTTAAATCCTTATTTCTACTCTTAAAATGTTACCATTAACAAAAATATAGTTTCTTGCTTGTTCTGCAGATTGCAGAAAATGTATGCGTTTTATAAACTTTAGATGACACATTTGAGGTTTATGTGAACAATTTCCCCCCTCCAGCTTGTGCTTACTTGTTTGCCTTTGTCTTTGTAGAACAGAATGTTTCTCTGATGATGTGTTCACTCTTGTTAGATCTTGAATATCAATACAATATATATGTGGTTTATAATAATCAGCTTACCAATAATAGAAAACCAAGTAAAACTAAAATGCCTGACTTTCTGTAGTTGAATACATGTTGTATTCAACATGACTATGTATATTTATGTGTCTGTTCCTGTCTACCAAGCGGAACACAGACAAATGCTGTCTCAAACATGCTTTAAAAACCCAAGCTATTATCTTACTCAAATAAGACAATGGGTGTTAAATAAAGTTCCCTATGAATAGAAATAGGCATTAGATTCAATATCAGATTGTATAGTATAATGAAATTTAAAAAGACATTCCAAGGGTTTTTCTATGAATAGAATATAGATATGTTCTATTTTGGTAATTTTGTATGCCGCTGAACTGACACCTTTTGTTAAAATCATTTCAACACACGTCTAATATAATTTATAATAAGTCTTATATTTTAGTAAAATATATTTATATAACTATATTTTGTTTACTTCTACGGGGAAATATGTTTCCATCAGCATTCATAAAAACTAGACTCAAGGAACCCAAGATCTGTTGTCTTCTAAACAGATTTGAGTTAACACACACACTTAGCAACACAAAGACAGTGAACCATCAAAACATGAGGAACTGGTTGTGCTCTCGTCTAGCTGGTTGTCCAGGTGAGCCTAGGTAATGATTAAAATCCAATAAATGTCAATATTATTTATCAAATAATGAATTGATCACCTATGATTGGAGCAGGAAAAACATCAGCTCATTCAAATTAAAAATTCTAATTTTAATTTTATTTGTCACATACTGTACACAGCCATACATATGATATGCAGTGAAATGCTTATATGATCACGCATGACCTAAAAAGAAGGGTTTCTCTGAAAGAATGAACTGCACAAGATATAAATAAATAAATAATATAATAAAAAGAGAGACTATTCAAATAGAGAAGGAAGAATATGAATTTAAAGAAATTATACAAATATTGAAATAAAATATTCAAATAAACATTACATCTTTCTAGTATTATAAGCATTTGAAACCAAGCCAAACATGAAAATGCTATTCAGATTTTAGCTACATATTTACACATATGTGGTTTAATTTTATTAATTTACTCAAATTTATATTTTTTTCTTGTCATATTTACTGAAACACTAAATATTTATTGGTGTTGTTGAATTACTACTCATTACACAAGCCCTCAGTATTCTGGACTGATCCTAATAATGTTCACTCTGCTGGCTACCTTGATATATCAACGGGCAAAAGCTGATGATCTGTCACGATGTACCTTTCACACACAACCTATTTATTTACACTGACAGTTTCTGTTCCACCATAGCAACATACAGTGCCCTGTACTGTATGTTATAATAACCCTGCCCTTGCTTAAAGTACAAGGAGTGTATGGGATGTTAACACCAATAAAAATTTTGTTAAATGTTAATATTGTAGCGTTTTACCGCCGGAAAGGATGTTGGAGAGACGAGCGAGCTTTATTGCTGCCCAATGCAAGTGCTGAGAGTACTTTATTCCTACACAGCACTGTATAGCATGAGCAGCACATTCACTGTTATAGCACACACAGAGAAAACACACACGCTCACTAGGGGTGGGCGTATCGATCCTTAATATCGATACTATCGATTCTAGGGGTTGTATCGAAAATGATCGATCCAAAAGTCAAAATATCGATATTAAGGGCTTTTTTTTTAAACCCGTGATTTTATTTATTTTGCATGAAATATAATATTTAAAATGCGCTTGTATAATGCTTTCTCTTATGCAGCTCCTTTCACACGTCGCGCACATTGTTCACCCCTCCCCTCCTCCCCGCTCTGCTGTGTTTTGTTGCCTTAACCGTCTCGTGACTGAGCAGCGCCTAAAACAAGCAGCTGCAGAGAGAGTGAGCGCGAGGTGTGTGTCTGACTTACATTTACATCTTATCCAGAGTGACTTACATTTTTTTTTTATCTCATTATACATCTGAGCAGTTGAGGGTTAAGGGCCTTGCTCAAGGGCCCAACAGTGGTAACTTGGTGGTTTGAACCTGGGATCTTCCGAACCGTAGTCCAATGCCTTAACCACTGAGCTACCCCTGGCCCCAACGACTTGGTATCACGGAGTCGGCAGATAAAAAACGGAGCGCTGTGTGGAGGTATTTTACTGGTGTGAATGAAAACACAGCAAATTGCGACGTCTGTTAAAAGGTGATTCGCTGTGGTAACACCAGCAACTTACACAAACACATAAACGACATGACGCAGAGAGCTCGGAACTACAAACAGAAAGACAGGAGGTAAATCTTTGAGACAGAGCCCCACCAGCAGCAAGACAGAAGTCACTGCAGAGTCCTTTCAGCCTCAGTAATATCCAGGTAGCTAACACTGGGAAACAATATGTTTTTAGTCATATTGGATCTTCAGCATGAAGTGTCATCACTGTAGTTGTTGTAAAAACGTAACCATGGGTAATATAAACCACAAATTAACAATACTTACACTAACCATAGTTTAACTGTGGTATTTTTTGTAAAAATTTTATATTAAAATTAAAGTGATTATTTTGCCGGTGTTGAAAAATGGTAACACTTTACAAATAAAGTGTCATTTGTTAACAATGTATTAATACACAACTAAAAATGAATAATACTTTTTTTTTTTTTTTTTTGCAATATTTTAAAATCTTCATTAATGTTATTTAATCAAAACTAAGATTAACAAATAACTGCACTGCGTCGGGTGTGTGTTCACGGTGTGTGTGTGTGTTTAATTTAATTTAATTTAAGGTCGGGGGTTCGAACCCCAGCATCGGCAAGTTGCCACTGTTGAGCCCTTGAGCAAGGCCCTTAACCCTATCTGCTCCAGGGGCGCTGTAAGCTGGCTGACCCTGCGCTCTGACCCCAGTTTCCTAATTGGGATATGCGAAGAAGAAATTTCGCTGTGCTGTAAAAAGTACATGTGACAATAATTGAATATTCTTCTTCTTCTTCTTCTTCTTCTTAATTTAACCATGGAAGGGACACAATAGGATTGTTATAGGATTGTGGATAGGCTATAGACTAAAATGTATAATTTTGTAGATGTAATTTATATTGTGTGCTAAAAATAAAATAAATATCGGTATCGGTATCTGCGATATTGGCCCTGTAAATATCGGTATCGGATCGATACAAAGTTTTGCAGTATTGCCCAACTCTAATGCACACATATCCATACACTCAAACTTGGCCGAAGCCACTAAACTAAACAAACGTCCCAAAAAGGGTGAACACATAGCGAACCTCCCGCAAAGCATGACGGTCGTCAGCCGCCGCCCCGCCCCCGCCACAATATTATTTATCAAATAATGAATTGATTTCCTTGAAAATATGTAGAAAATCTTTTATATGTAGTTCTATGCGGTTTATTAAAGTATGAGAGTACATCCACAGACTGATACCGACACACTCCACATATGTACAGTACTGTATGTGACCAGCGATACATATAATTACAACAAAACATTCTACAAAAGCTCACAAACTCGTGACAGATACAAAAGCTCACAAACACCTTGATGACACATTTAATTGAGTGGATGAGTCACTTCTAGTCTGCCTTTTATTCCAAGAGCTTATATTCTTAGGCGTATGCATACAGTACATAAACACAATGACGTGTACTTAAAAAAAATCAATACATTTTAACAGCATTTGTAAAAATCCTAAGGGCATGTCATGTGCAGAGATGTGCCATTCCCATTTAATAAAACATTCATAGTACACAGTGACATCCTTCATCAAATGCCGCTTTAAAAAAGATTGTTATTTATATTTTTATAAATTAACATGGACATACATTTCATGTGATTCATGTACTTATACTGCCTGGCCTAAAAAAAAAGAAGATGATTAACTTTTACTAAGCAAACATTTTTTCCGTTGGGTAATTACTGCAGTGATTAGTATGGATTAACTAGCAACAATTTATTTAACCATAGCTGGTGCAGTGAGAAGCTTCCATTCAATTCAATTTTATTTATATAGTGTTTTTAACAATGGTCATTTTCTCAAAGCAGCTTCGCAAAAAGAAAAAGAAAATTTTAAAAGAAAATTTATGGAAGTTTGTATGTGTGAGAAAAATGTGTCTAGATAATAATAAGATTGTCTCTGATTAGCAAGCCAAGGGTGAAGGCGACAGTGGCAAGGAAAAACTCCCTGAGATGGCAATAGGAAGAAAGCTTGAGAGGAACCAGACTCAACAGGGAACCCATCCTCATTTGGGTGATAATGGATAGAAATTATATAACATGTTCAATAGCTGAAAGTTCAATATAACAGAAGTTCTTTAAATTAACATGAAGTCCAGTTCAGCATAGGGACGAGTCAGCAGGTGCAGAGGGCAGATGGGGTCTGGATCACTGGAAGCACATGTGTAGCTCCAAACCATCATGAAGCAGAATCCAGCTGGAGCTGGTCCTTCTCTGGATGCCTCAGAATCCTCGCAGGGTCGGCCTTTGTCTACTGAAGCTGGCAAAATCTCCCGATGCCTCGGGATGGGTAGAGAAATACAGAACAGGTGGAAAGAATTAGCGTAGTTGCCATTCAGGATAGATGTACTGGAGTATGAGGTTATGGGATGAGTTACGTGAATGCCAGATTAAAGAGATGCGTCTTGAGTCTACTTTTAAACTGGGAAACTGTCTGAGCCCTGGACATATTCTGGAAGGCTATTCCAAAGCTTTGGAGCTAAATATGAAAACACCCTACCCCCTTTTGTAGATTTTGATATTCTGGAAACTACAAACCGGTTCCAAAAAAGTTGGGACACTAAACAAATTGTGAATAAAAACTGAATGCAATGATGTGGAGATGGCAAATGTCAATATTTTATTCAGAATAGAACATAAATCACGGAACAAAAGTTTAAACTGAGAAAATTTATAATTTTAAGGGAAAAATATTGTGAATCAAAATGTCATGGTGTCAACAAATCCCAAAAAAAGTTGGGACAAGGCCATTTTCACCACTGTGTGGCATCTCCCCTTCTTTTTACAACACTCAACAGACGTCTGGGGACCGAGGAGACCAGTTTCTCAAGTTTAGAAATAGGAATGCTCTCCCATTCTTGTCTAATACAGGCCTCTAACTGTTCAATCGTCTTGGGCCTTATTTGTCGCACCTTCCTCTTTATGATGCACCAAATGTTCTCTATAGGGGAAAGATCTGGACTGCAGACTGGCCATTTCAGTACCCGGATCCTTCTCCTACGCAGCCATGATGTTGTGATTGATGCAGAATGTGGTCTGGCATTATCTTGTTGAAAAATGCAGGGTCTTCCCTGAAAGAGATGACGTCTGGATGGGAGCATATGTTGTTCTAGAACCTGAATATATTTTTCTGCATTGATGGTGCCTTTCCAGACATGCAAGCTGCCCATGCCACACGCACTCATGCAACCCCATACCATCAGAGATGCAGGCTTCTGAACTGAGCGTTGATAACAACTTGGGTTGTCCTTGTCCTCTTTGGTCCGGATGACATGGCGTCCCACATTTCCAACAAGAACTTCGAATCGTGACTCGTCTGACCACAGAACTGTCTTCCATTTTGCCACACTCCATTTTAAATTATCCCTGGCCCAATGAAAACGCCTGTGCTTGTGGATCTTGCTTAGAAATGGCTTCTTCTTTGCACTGTAGAGTTTCAGCTGGCAACGGCGGATGGCACGGTGGATTGTGTTCACTTACAATGGTTTCTGGAAGTATTCCTGAGCCCATTCTTTGATTTCCTTTACAGTAGCATTCCTGTTTGTGGTGCAGTGTCGTTTAAGGGCCCGGACATCACGGGCATCCAGTATGGTTTTACACCCTTGACCCTTACGCACAGAGATTGTTCTAGATTCTCTGAATCTTCGGATATTATGCACAGTTGATGATGATAACTGCAAAGTCTTTGCAATTTTTCGCTGGGTAACACCTTTCTGATATTACTCCACTATCTTTCTGCGCAACATTGTGGGAATTGGTGATCCTCTAAACATCTTGGCTTCTGAGAGACACTGCCACTCTGAGAAGCTCTTTTTATACCCAATCATGTTGCCAATTAACCTAATTACTGTTAATTGGTCTTCCAGCTCTTCGTTATGCTCAAATGTACTTTTTCCAGCCTCTTATTGCTACTTGTTCCAACTTTTTTGGGATTTGTTGACACCGTGAAATTTGGAATCAACATATTTTTCCTTTAAAATGATACATTTTCCCGGATTAAACTTTTGATCTGTCATCTATGTTCTATTCTGAATAAAATATTGACATTTGCCATCTACACATCATTACATTCAGTTTTTATTCACAATTTGTTTAGTGTCCCAACTTTTTTGGAATCCGGTTTGTACCAGAAGTCCAGAGTTTTGTGATCGTAAAGAACATGGTGGATTGTAGCGTATCAGAAGACTGGATAGATATGTGGGAGCTGGATAGATATGTGTATGTAAGTAATACGATTTTGTAATTTATTCTAAACTGAACAGGTAGCCAGTGCAGGGATGATAATATTGGGGTTATATGATCATATTTTCTGGATCTAGTGAGAACCCTGGCGGCTGCATTTTGGACTAACTGTAGCTTGTTTATTGAGGATGCAGGACAACCACCTAGTAATGCATTACAATAGTCCAGTCTGGAGGTCATGAATGCATGAACTAGTTTTTCTGCATCAGATACGGATAAGATGCTCCTAAGTTTGGCAATATTTCTTAGATGGAAAAAGGCTGTTTTTGTGATATTGGAGGTATGATTTTCGAAGGACAAGTTACTGTCTAATATTACACCCAGGTCTTTTACTGTCGAGCTGGTAGTAACAGTACATCCTTCTAAACACAGGCTTAATTGTGAAAACTATTCAATTCAATTCAATTTTATTTATATAGCGCTTTTAACAATGGTCATTGTCTCAAAGCAGCTTCACAAAAATGAAAGAAATTTAACAAAAAAAAAAAAAAAAAATTATATATATAGAATAATTATATATAAAATAATGAATAAATAAATAAAATTATAATAGAAAATAAATAAATAAAAACAAATAATAATAATAATTATAGAAAAGAAAATCATTGGAAGTGTGGATGTGTGAGAAAAATGTGCAGATAATAATGAGACGAATGAATGAAATGTCTCTGATGAGCAAGCCAAGGGTGACGGCGACGGTGGCAAGGAAAAACTCCCTGAGATGGCATTAGGAAGAAACCTTGAGAGGAACCAGACTCAACAGGGAACCCATCCTCATTTGGGTGATAACAGATAGAAATGATATAACATCTTGTGTGTTGTGCAGGTGAAAATTCAGTATGACAGAAATTATTTAAATTGACATGAAGACCAGTTCAGCATAGGGACGAGTCAGTAGGTGCAGAGGGCAGATGAGGTCTGGATCACTGGAAGCACAGGAGCAGCATGTGTAGCTCCAACCATCATAAAGCTGAATCCAGTTGGAGCTGGTCCTTCTCTGGATGCCTCAGGAACCTCGCAGGGTCGGCCTTTGTCTACTGAAGCTGGCAAAATCTCCCGATGCCTCGGGATGGGTAGAGAAATACAGAACAGATGGGGAGAATTAGCGTAGTTGCCATTCGGTATAGGTGTACTGGAGTATGAGTACTGGGATGAGTTATGTGTATGCCAGATTAAAAAGATTCATTTAATCTGAAAACTATTGTGTACTGGTTTTTGGGCCAATAAGTAATATCTCTGTCTTATCTAAATTTAGTAAAAGAAAGTTATTGGTCATCCAATCTTTTATATCCTGGACACACTCAGTTAGTCTATACAACTTAAGTATTTTGTCTGGTTCTGTTGAGATATACAATTGAGTATCATCAGCATAACAGTGGAAACTAATCCCATGTCTTCTAATGACGTTACCCAAGGGAAGCATGTAGCTTGTCAGAAGCAATATGCTGTGGCCATGGCAAAGATGTTATAGTACTTTGTTTCGGAAAAGTCAAATTATTGGTCTACATCAAGCAAAGAAAGCAACTAAGGAGATTGCTGAAAGTATTAAGGGGGTTTTCTCACTGGGGTCTCAGACGTGGTCTCTGGAACGATTCATGCATTCCTGAGCACGGTATTAAATTGAGTTAAGAACTGTAAAATACATTACTAAAACATGAAAGGATAGAGGTGAACCATCAACTTCAAAGTAATACATTTATTTTTAAATTCTGAATGATGAAGGTCTGCAGTAAATACTCAGTGAATAGCTGCAGTAGAACTCACAGCTATGTTTAATGGTACAAGCATGAGCATGAACTCTTTTCCAGAGTGATTGGCACATAAGGGTAAGAAGAGAAGCGGATGAAGTGATGCACCCATCATGTCTAGTGTAAGTGTCACTGTACAAGCCTGTGGAGACAGTGTTATGTTCTTTGGTTTGCTTTAGTTGGTCTAGCCTCAGTAACATTATGTGGAAATAAAATAAAGTCAGTCGATGACCTGAATGTACTGAATGACCAGGTTTTTCCATCAGTGAATTTTTTCTTCCCTAATAACAATGGCACTTTCCAAGATGACGATGCCAAGATTCATCGGGCTCAAATTGTGAAAGAGTGGTTCAGGAAGCTTGAGACATCATTTCCACACATGGCTTGTCCACCACCTTAACCGGTTCGAAAATCTTTGTCATGTGGATTTAGACAGCGGTCTGACTCTCCAATCAATATATTGGAGAGAATTTAATGTGACTCTGGATGGAAATAAATGTTGTGACATCGAAACGATGCCATGGCTGTAACCAAAGGTGTAAACAAAATCAAAAGATGCTCCAATGAAATATTAAAGTGTAGTATATAGTACAACCACCAGATGGCACTACTGCTCTATCTGTATGAGGGATTGCGAGGGGCTTTAATGTTCTGTTCTGATGTTGCATGATCCTAGTCAGATGGGGAAATTTCATATTTTAATTAAACAGTTTTTTATTAATCTAAAATTAAATCTAAATATTAACTAAGCTTACTTAAAATACATTTTTAATACAATAATAGCTAGATTTCAGCATCTGCTTGTGGAATAATGACTGGAACAATAGTGTACTCTGACGAGGTTTATTTCACAATAGCTAAAACTAAGAACAATAGATTGATTCAAGCTCAGAGCTTGAATCTGACTGTCTGATCACTAAGGTCAACCCCATCATGACCCTGTGGAGCGTAATGAGCCTTCTTACATAAACCCTAATAATAAGACATGACTCAGAGGTTAAGGAGAGCCTTAAAGTATGATTAGCATTATAGACACCTGAGGACAATCAAGGACGTTTATAGTCTCTACTGTATAATGCAGACTTCATAGTGTAATGCATGATGACACAGGAAAAGCATCAGCAAGACCAGCTCCACCAACATGGAACTGAACAGACTGCTATGCTGGGATAAGCTTTTTTTAGACAGGGTATATAAAAGAGTTTTTAATTCGGCTGGTGTGAAACAGAAAAGATCAAATGAATATGATTAAGCCTTTGAGTCAGGACCTTTCTCTCAACTCTGTCATGCTCATTTTGTTTATTCATTAAAGACAATTAACATATCACACTGCTCCACTTTATTAACTTTATTAAGCCCCAATAGATTGTGTCTGGCATACTTTCTTGAACTGGTGCAAGTAGTGGAAGGTGGATCATGTGATTAAATCAGCAATTGTCTGTTATAGCACTTACACAGAGAAGTTAGAAAAGAGATTTATATAGTGGTATATGTCAAACACCACGTGTATTATTATCATCATGGGAAAACGCTGAATTTCTATATCCATCATCAACCACAAAATCTTATTAGCTCGTTACTGAATGGTGGCAAAAAATCTTACTGGATATGAGTTTTTGTCATTTCTGAAGCCAGAATCTTGAGGAAGGACTATCTTATCTGTCTAAGGGAGTACGACTAAGCATGGCTCAGATCCTGAGCTCTTCCTCAGCTGTGCTCCCAAAGAGAAGCTGCACTTCTTGTATACATTCCATCGTCTCTCTCTTCTCTCTGCTCTCCCCTCTTCTGGAGACTGGAATTCTTCTGTTTTACTTGGAGGTTATTCAAGAGAGTTGTATATCTTTGCTGTTATCCTATTTTGCCCATAGAGTCTGCTCGAGCAGGAAGAGCATCCTGAGCCCTGCACTTAAACTTTCACTTGTGAAGCTATACATACTGTAGTTCATAACATGGAGTATTCCATCAGAATTTAATAAATTAAGCTAGAATATCTGACAGAAGTGGACATAATAGAAAACATTTTTTGAAATGTAGTATGATTGCATAACGATGTATTGTACTACAAAAAGACTTTTTCAATGGGTATCAAATGGCTGTGGTTCACTAAAGTGACAGAACATGTGGAATATGTATCTTAATGTGCTTTTTATTGTTGTGTTTTGGACCTTCTGCTATCGAAAATCTGCTAAACTGAACACGGTTGAGATGGGATTTAGCATCAGCTGCATTTCTCACGTTTTTATTAGATGAAGCGATATCGTTGTTCGCAAAAGACTCTTTTCTTGCCCTGGTTAAGGGGTTAACTAAACACAGACTTCCATTTGATGCTTGGCTAGTCCATGTTCCTGTTGGCAAAGCAATGTATAATGATAAAAGCAGACCCTCTGTTTCTGCGGAGAGAAACACGCATGATGAAGTCCAATGATCACTGGAACTGAGAAACCAAACCAAATACCAAGGTCAGACGGTACACTCATCATCTCCAGCAATTAGGCAGTCTGTGGGCTGGAGCTCACTACATATTATTAATTTACTGACTATTGACCTAAACCACTCTGACACACTAATATTTATCCCAATGCATGGTCAGCAGTCATTTTAGAGCCATGCTGAGCAGTGAGGATGGGAATATACTGACCGATGACAAGTTCCCGCAGGAAACTGAACTACATCCATAGTCGCATTATAGTTTCACATGTGAGACAATGAGCAATGTTAAGAAGGAAGAAGCAACGAGAGAGAGAGAGAGAGAGATTTTTTTGAATGATGAAGTGTGCCATTAGTATGTGTAGGAGGCGCCAGTGTTTTGACAGCAGTGGCGATTCTCTGATAAACTGCTGATTTGTCTGCTGAAGTGCAGAGGCTTTAGGCCTCTCAAGTGCAACATAAGCAGAAACATGTGCAAATATGTATTCTTTCTTAGTGTCTGAAAGTAAGTATCTTTCAAAATGAACGATTAACTGATTTAAGCATTTTTGTTGTAATCACTGTCTAAACTGTTATCTGAAAAGTTGATCAACAGCGGTAGTTACTCTGGAAAGTGACACAACATAGATCCATACAGTTTTTTTGGAGGAGACTATGCTGGGTTGCTTGTACAATACCTAAGAGGCTTTCTGTATTAAATGCTATGATTATAAATATAATCATATGTGCTGAAAAAAAAAACAATATTTCTTATTAAGAGCTTCATTGTTATGCATAAATAGCTATGCATACAGTAGGCAATAAGATGACACATAATCATGGCACAAAACAGCAAGACCCTTATACAAAGTAGGTGGCAGGGGAAGTTGATATAGACGTGAATTATCCAAAAAACGTGGTCTATGCCATTCTTTTCTGCACACTGTAATTATCACTATTTTAATTCAAAGAAAGGACTACAATTAAGATGTCATTTTCCAGCTTTCTTTGCAGCCTGGGCCTCAGCAGCAACTCTCAGCCAACCGAAACATTAGTTGAGTCGAGCAAATCAGACTAAGGGTTCACCAACGAAGAACTGCTGCACTTTTTCTCTCTTTAACATAAGTACACACGCATACACAAAGCAGTCCGTCTGCCTGCCAAACACACAGATCTCCTTTATAGATAAAGCAGACGGGCTGACTCATGACATTAATGCTGAATGGAGTGTCAATCATGAGGCTACGGCTCTGAGACAGGTCATTATTTGGTTTTCACATCAAAAGCACTCAACAGTATCTACTGTAAACTCTTTGCATCTTAAGCTCATTTACAACAGAAAACAGACAATCTTTGCTTTACATTTTAGTCAGTAATTCTACTAATACTGCTTTTTTTTATCAAACGACTGATGTTTTAAAGCTACTTCCCCTGGTTGTTTTTGAGCCCTATTTAAAACGCAGTATTGGAAGTACTTTATTTGAAATGTGAAAATTGTGCATTTTATCTGAATAAAGATCCTTAAATTCTATCAGTTGTAACAATGAGGACAATAAAAAAAAATCGTTAGTGAAAACCTATTGTATTGAATATTGCTTCTTTATACCTCATTCCCTGTTGTCTACCATTACAGTTAAATTACTGATCAAGATTCTCATTAGCTGGAACAAGGACTATGGACATGGCCTCTGCTGAAGCCCCATTGTCTTGGGAAAAGACAATTAAATTGAATAAAGGCAGTCCAACATGAAAAGGCTCCCCAATATGCTGTTCACCTGAATTCCCTGATCCTTCTGATTAAGACAGAAGCAGGGGACCCTGTGAGCTGTAACCAGTGTTCCGCTCTGAGGTGTGTGTGTGTGTGTGTGTGTGTGTGTGTGTGTGTGTGTGTGTGTGTGTGTGTGTGTGTGTGTGTGTGTGTGTGTGTGTGTGTGTGTGTGTGTGTGTGTGTGTGTGTGTGTGTGTGTTTGCCTCAGTGGCAACCCTTTTTCCCCCCGGGCAAGTACCACATGGAAAACATTTAACCTTGAATTGATGATTCACCCATAGTTTTTAATCCCACATCCACCTGCTCTTCCATCTCTAAGGACCAAAGCCCAGGAGCATGTGTGCATGCAGGCATGTATATTTAATATTCGGATTAATGTACTTACTGGGTGACCTATTCCATTTTTAGGAGATATTATATTGTGCGATGTGTGTATGTTGTGTGAATTGGAGTACCTTTTCATGGTCATGGCTCCTATAACTTCTGGACACATGATGAATGCACTGCATGCTCCTCCATCACGCAGCTCTTTTAGAGATCACCATCAATTCATACTGACCATAGAGCTTTCTGAGTAAAACTACAGAACCCACAAAAACCCACACATTTCCCCACCTTTATCAAGTGCCATCAAAAAGGGTGCGCTGCATTGCCATAGCAACCCATCTCATGCTTGCATGTTTGCTGCAAAGTCAATGCAGTCAGAAACATTAAGGTCTCTAACAGGCTACGGGATTGCTCAAGACACATGCATGGTGGTATTAAAATAAATGTGTGATTCCTGTGCAAATATCACATGTTTACTTCTGTGTTGGTAGAGTGAACAAAGGCTCAGTGTGAGGTTGAGTTCTCTCATTGGAGTTGTTTTAAATGTAATTTTAAAAAAAGTAAAGATTTGCTTTCCAGCACAACCTCATGGAATTAAAATTTCTGAATGACTAAAGTCACAGGCACTGGGTGGACACTGAAGCACAATATCTAATTATTCTCTTGAGATTTTCGAAAGATTCCTTTTAATTGTGTGCTTCAGGGCATATATACACACGTGTTGAAGGCAAGCAAATTCCTGAGGCACGTAAGTGTCTTAAGATTATTAAAAGGCAGCTTATTGCCAACTACATGGGGTTTTACATCAAAAATATCTATTAATATGATGGACAAAGTGTATTTATCAACATTTTATTTGTGTTTTTGTTTTTTTATCATTTTAATTTTAATCGTGACAATCATGAAAAGACAAAGAAAAATATAAATCAAATAATAATATTTTATAAGAACCTGCTTTGAAACTGAATTTTAAAAAATCATCTGGTCTATAAAGTTAAAACATTGTCTTTTTCCTCCTGTTGGAATTATTCACTAGTTTTTTCAGCTTACTAAACAACAAATAAAAGCAAAAAATTCCATCACACCAGGATCCCCCCCCCCCCATTATAGCTTTATCTTTGTCTTTTTCACTTTTGCTTGTTTGCTCTCTGGACTTCTTTCATGCCTGATGCCTGGGAAAGAGTGATATTTGGCGTATCTGAGCTGGCACATGACAAATGCATACAAACTTCCTCCCACTTCTGACCTCTGACATGTTGCTGACTGTGTATTACTATTGCATTGTCAGTGCTACTCACTCTGAGTTTAATTTCCCATAAAATGATCAAAGAGCGTTTTGTATGGACATAAACCCAAGGTTACATAGAGAAAGTGTAACAACAAACAATAACATTAGTACTTCAAAAGAATCCCCAAATACATCTTCATTTTTCTGCAACTCTTGTTTCCTTCTAAGTCTAGCACATGATTACAGGTCTGACTTCATTTGGTAAATTTATATAGGGAAGTAGCTTCTGAATTCAGCACTGTAAGGCATTGTGAATCCCTCTGCGGTTTAGCAGCAGAACTTTCCACCTGAAGAACCAAAGTGGCTGACTGGCCAATAAATACCCTTGATCATAAAAAAACACTTAACTAAGAGAGGGACGTCACAGGAAATTTTATGCTCCTGACTTTTCTATTTCGTGCTGTATTCCTTTCCTGGCCGGGAGCACAGTGGCGAGATGCTTTTGGCCATGTCAGCTGAAATCGGTAGCATTTTATAGATTGAAATGAATGTAGTAAATTAGGACTGAAGGAGAGTCGTTTTAATAGCACATTACAGCGGGTACTTCAACACAGAAAATAACTTTCCATATAAGCAAATCAACTGATGTTGGTACTACAAGCATCGCTTTACCACTGAGGAAAGAGGACAGACATTATATTCCCAGATACCAATTATTTTAGTTATTATTATTCACCTGATTCTGGACAATTAACCTCCTCTTCCATTTTCATTAGGACAGAATTTGCCTGATCAACAATGATGCTGCTTAGTATCTTCAAGTACAATACAATCGAATCAGCAGTTCACAGTGAAGCAATTGAAGATGTAAATCTTTTTCTATTGAAAAGATCTCTGAGACCAGTCGCGTGTGTGTCACTGTGTTCATACATTCTGTGAAGGAGACTGAAGTAACTTCTGCTCCTTCCTCTTGTCTCACATCCTGAGCTTGCTATACTGTATTGAGTGTCGTGCTCAGATGGGGCAGCAGCTGCTGACGACACATTTAAGCTTAAACTTCAATCCATATTATATTCACTAGCTGTAGAACCAGGAAAGCAGCAACTCTCAAAGGCACATGATCCACAGTGAACGACACGGTTTTGACATTGATGGGTTTGTATTTGAGGACATTGCATAGTATATTCAGTGTCCAATCAACAGACTGGTCTAATGGGTAGCCTTTCTAAGCCATTTAGGTAATTATCAAGCATGTGTGAATTACAGCAAATTAGTCTAAATTGGCCCCACACCCACAAAATGGGTTTAGCTCCTAATTCATTTAGCTGTGACTCACCAAATGGGGAATAGGCTTTTAGATTACTTCCACTAAACTTAGTTCAATTTGGACAGATGTTAAGTCTGACATGCCATTCATTAGTTTTCAATTGGGTTGTGTTTGCACATAGAGTCGATTTCATGTCTTGGCAAGGATCCAAGCTTTTCTTTGTCCCTTTTAAGGTCCCATTTGAATCATCTTTAAACATCAGCATATTGTACAGCCAATTTTAACACTACAATAAAAGTCTCTGACAGGTTGAAATAACCCTCTTAAAGCCATCTCCATGTGATTGTTATTTTAAGTGATGAGGAATTACCCCCGACAAGCACATATCCACTCTTTTTTTTTTTTTTTTAGAAATAACTAGAGGTCATATTAAATACTAAATCATAACAGGTTAACATCAAAATAACAACGTTTTTTTTTAACAGCATGGATAATGCTCTCTTCATTTGAACATTTTTAGCATAACTAATTAATGATCATCTGGTTGCCATATCTTCACATAGTCGTTGAAGGAGATCCTCTGGTTAAAAGTCAAGTGATTGACAATCATATTGAATTTGCCACCCTTCTACATGAACAAAAGCTTTTAACTGGACACAAAGAATCATTTGTGTAAAGTTCATTGCCAGCAGCAACCTCCTGCTGCTGTCTTGTTTGTGGGTGAAATGGGGTGCTCTCTGCTTTTCTTTGGTAAAAAAAAAACCACTCAGCGCTACATTGACAAAGTGGATGTCACTTCTTTCAAATGTGTCCATGCGGTTCTCACAAAACAAGCAGCAGTGCTCATTGTGGATGTCACAGCAGGGACATCATGTTGAATAACAGAAATAAAATCAGTTTCAGGCAGAGATGACAGCATCTCAGAAGGACTATGGGAAAATTGGCATTACCCTCCAACAGTCACGCTTAGACAATTATATAGCATAAATACTATTTTAAAAAACTCAAATCATTTCCATGTGTGAAAGGTGTGTGACAAAATCTAAATGGTAATATTATGAGTTACAGAGCCAATCAAATAAATCGCCTTAGTGCGGCACCAGTTATGGCACCAAGAGGAACTCAGCTTGTTTTGACAAAGCAGTGTGTGCTTTGATGCGTACTTCTGTTAGGGCAAATTCTTGCAGCTGTGATGAATGCTAAAATAAACAACTCTCCTGATAACATCATCACAGATGAACTCAGATCAGACCTTATTGGTCCAGGTGGAAAGCATAAGCACAGTGGAATCTTGGCACAAGAAAACATTCACTGGCATGTCACCTTTAAGCTGCACAGAGTGCCAAAATCCAAAAGATAGGACAGGGATTAGATTAAATTGCAACCCTAATTAATAAAGAGTTGCAGGAACTGCAATTCATTCATTCAAAACTCACACATTTATCTTTATTACAATTTTGTTTCATAAAAGTTAGCATTGTCGCTCTGCACCTCCAGGGTCCAGGTTCGATTCCCAGCCAGGCTCGATTCCAGTTTGCATGTTCTCCACGTGTTTGGTGGGTTTCCTCCGGGTATTCCGGTTTCCTCCTACAGTCCAAAGACGTGCAGATTAGGCTAATTTGTGCTCCCAAATTGCCCGTAGTGTGTGTGTGACTGTGTGTATGTGTGTGTGCCCTGTGATGGATTGGCACCCTGTTGGTGTACACTGCCTCGTGCCCTAAGTCCCATGAGATAGGCTCCAGGTCCCCGCGACCCTGAATACAGGATAAAGTGGTATAGACGATGAGTGAGTGAGTGTTTCATAGAAATTGCACATAGAAAATAAACCCCTCTCCTGGCTCTCCCTTTTTCTTTTATTACAATTTCTATGAAGTCAAATATTTAAACGTGAAGGTTTGATGACCTTGTGAGGTTAGTATAATTTACAAAAGGGCAGGGCGCAGAGGAATGAGGCTGGAGTGACTGGACAATAGAGAGACCTAAAGTTCCACCTCATTTGGCTGCATATTGCACTTGTCTGCCTCCATACGTCTCTGAGGTTAACTAGCAGTCTGGTGCCAGACAGTCTGCTGTCCATGATTACCTGATTCTCGGGGAATCTCAGAGCCAAAAAGGCACACGCGTGCACCCAGATTCACCAAACTCACACACATACCTTTCTTTACACATGTACAGATACATGAATAAATACATAACATTTACAAAGAACTAGGATCTTTAGACAGCAGCGGTGCAGTCACAGTGCTTCTAAGGCTGTAGATATTTTAGATGATTATAACTTAGCAAAAACGTAGGTTGCTTAAAAAGGGACCATCCATAATAATTGGTTGTTTGATATTTCTGCCCTTAGATAGCATAGAGAAGCTCATGGCTGCTGAGAGCCCCTAGGTTTTTTTTTTTTTTACCTTAGTATGTCTTGTGGGCTTTTCCTAAGAAACTCAATATCTACATCTAGTGCTCGTCTTTATACGACAGATGGCACAGTTTCCATGACAACAAACAACACTGTGAAAACAATCCTCAAGCCTTAAAGTCATGCCAGATAAGCTAATAGTCTGCTGATCATATTTATATGACAGTATATGGTTTTCTTGATCAAAGTAAAATGTGTTTTCAATTCTAAGGGAAAGGAATGGCAAGAATTTGACTGTAATGTAATTGCGCAAATGGAAAAAAAAGAGAAAGGAGGCCCACAGGGTGCAGAAAGTGATCCAAGAGCAGAAAAACAGACATAGGGGCATTTTTGAAATGCTCAAACACAGATGCATGAAAATATGTCAACAGTGTTCCTTTTGATTCATATCAATGTCATAACAAACATCAAACCAGGATGTGATTTCTGCAGTGAAGGTGTAATATGCATTGCAGTTGGACTGGAGAACTGCATGAAGATTGCCAAACTTCACCATACACAACCATAATTCATTATTTTTACTATTCAGATGTCTCAGACTTCATTGTATCTCACTTGTGATCTCACTCTACTCTTTTTCCACACTTCATGTTTTCTTTCTATACATGGTTTCACATATTGCTGTGAGTAAAGAAATAGCCAGGGACCTGTGAAATATAGTGTGACAACATGAATAATTTAATGTGGGAAAAGCACTTTTGAGCACATTGCAAGTCTGCACATGAACTTTATGATAGACATCAGATCTGGATTTAGGTGTGTCCACATGCAATAAGAGAGTAGAAAAAAATGGATGCAAGAAGGAAGGATCTTTTTTCCAAAGCCAAATGAGAAACTGCCAAAGGCCTCTAAGCCGCAAAAAATCTCTCATCAGCAATTCTCAATGACCTCCTGAATTTAAACTCTAATAAATCTTGTACTAAAAAAAGAATGTTAATTCCATTACAGTTGGATGCCATATTTTAAGACTTTACTTAGCCAGTTCTTGATTCCAGCCACGCCCGATTCCGTTTGACCTGACATTGAGTCTCTTATAAACAGTCTCTATCAAGAGCTGTCTGAAACAGATAGCAGAACATAATACCCATGTGAACTCACAAACAAGCTGGGACCATTATTGAATTTCAAAAAAGGTGCACATAAACTGAGAAACCTGCACCTCTCATGTGATATACCGTATATTAATTATTAATTTGCCTCCATTCTCACATTGGTGTGATTATCCACAGCAGTCTCACACTAAGCAATACTAAGTAACTGACAAATTGGTGGCCTCTAACCTTGCATTACTTGTGTATACACTGGCAACAAGAATTTTTACTATTTCTCAAGCTATCATAAATTATATTGCTACAGGCAGAGGCGTTTTCCTTCTTTAGTGCTGTCATCATTCTAGGTCAATTCTGACTACTGGCTTCAGATGACCTCTAAGGAAAATGTCAAATAGTGTTAGGTCTGGGTCTATTTAATTATCTATTGTTAGTTTTGGGTCTGAAATAACAAGAAAAATATATAATTTTGTATAATCATATATATTTTTTAAAAGTTTATTTTTTTTAAAAGATGTTTGATATTAATCAATCATTCATATTGTTACTCTATGCAAGGTCAAAGGTGAACGTGTCAGTGAACATTTTTCTTCAGATCGGACTAGTTCAGTCCTTGCCTGTAGAATTGTGAAATTAAGCAAATGGACACATGTGCATGCTTTTACACAGAGGCATACAAGCACACACACACAGAGCCTCTGGAAAGGGTCAGTGGGTTGTGTGTGCATGATTGTGTGTGTTCTAGGCAGGATATCGAGTGTAGTATATATTCCACTGTGAGATATTGTCTGCTCCCCATCGGCTGCAGTTATTTGTCTTCCAGGCACTATATCCCAAAGCATAGGTTAGATTTATACTCTGACCAACAGCAGCTGACTGGACACCAGTAAAGAATTAATGATCCTATATCCACATTTATCATACTTAAATATGAGCTACTCTGTAGTTTCAAGTAGAAGCAATCATTTCCATTGTAACTGTATTGATATGCAATACAAGTATAGTCTTTGTCCAGTCACATTGAAAAATGTACTATATAAAATATTAAATGAGATGAGAAACTGGAGTTATTTTATCCATGAAGTCCTGAAATGGGAATTGACACACTGTACTCAGTATCTCGCCTGGAACACATAAATAGAAATTGCATTAGTTATATACCACCAAGGATATATTCCCTGGTCCCTTAGCTGACATACTGCAATGAGAAGTTATTTAAAAGATTTCATTGAGGAATTGATAAATACAGTCTTAAGTCTTAATTGTCTTAAAGTCTTATTTATGGCATTTTGGAAAGAAATTTAGGTTGATGGAAATAGTTTTGGCTTGATTTATGAGATGGCTCTCCTGCAAATAAAACAGGTCACTGACGCTATCAGCATTCCTTCCTTTGAACAAAGTGGTAGGCTTGCCACAATACAGACTCTAGGTATCTCTGTGTATTGCATCACTTTCAGTACAACCTTCTTACTGGATCTTATTGGAAATTAAAAATCAGGACCACCCAGTAGAAGAGTGTAAAAGAACTTAAATATATATAATTGCACTGTTTTTCATGTTTTGCATGACTCATTACGGCATCTCAGAAGTATCAGTCATGCATGTGGTGGCTTGCATGCATTGTGAAAAGTAGAAAAGTAAAACAGTAGAAATGCAATATCACTATGCAGAAGAGAAACATAGTGAGCGAGAGCATTTAAGATCGTGGGTTCTACACTTATCAGATAAAAGCTCTGTTAGGAATCAGCACCATAAGACAGACAGCATCTAGACCTTGATAAGTAGGCCATGATGTCTACACTTCAGCTTGGAGCCAGACATATGTACAGCTGCTTTATGTAACCTTCAGGTTGTACTAGGACATGTAGCATGTGAACTATAATACCACAAACATTTTTCACAAACATTCCAACATACATAACATTCATATATTTCTGCAAAAACAGCTTGGTGACTACTGTATGTCCATGGTCAATAATTTAATACAAATTAAATTTAATTGGATTGAATAACATTTATACGTTATAATTTAGGAGAAAGCTTCTCTCTGAATTGTTATAAATATAATTTAAAATGAATTATTTGGAATATCTGATGAATTATGAGCTGAACTACCAATAGATTATATTTTATGTGCTAAAATTATATATGAGGCAGTTATGTGTTCACTTAACTGAGGTACATGTAATGTTTTCCCAGCTAATAAAGAATGCTAGAAAATCTATTAAATAGCCAGCATGAGAATTTTTCAAAAATTTTTCATACAATGTTCTGAAAACATTCATCATAATAAACATTTTAGAAGACCTTTAGCCGAGCAGTGTAGTAATATTACAGGAATATATATAAGCACAAAACTGTGAACATTCTCAGAATATTCCCATATTGTGTTAACCTGGTGCTCATATAATTTTATTATATTATATTATATTATAAAGAATACAACAAATATAAAGCATACTACATGGCTACTACTGTATAATATATGTTCATGTGATGAGTGAAAACTAGAACTATAAAGTTTGTGTTAGTGCCATCGGAATGCAATGTGTAGCCTCATATTAGAATTTCATTTCTTCT
Source organism: Channallabes apus (assembly GCA_030522415.1). Taxonomy (NCBI): domain Eukaryota; kingdom Metazoa; phylum Chordata; class Actinopteri; order Siluriformes; family Clariidae; genus Channallabes; species Channallabes apus. The sequence continues at coordinate 21,049,850 of CM060116.1, forward strand.
CTTCTCATTTGTTTTAGTTTGTTTAAATCTCCTTTTTTTTATTTGCAGTTTGTCCAACGTCCGCTCATGTGATGCAGTAAGATGGATTTTCCTGGCCTGGAAGTCATATGTAATCCATGGTATCTCGACTCTTTAGCACTCATGATCTGCTCATCATCTCCCGATCACTGGGGTTTCCTGTCTAAGTGCCAGAGAGAGGCCAGAGCAGGGTGGAGTGACAGGCCACCCTGAGGAGCAACAAACAGACCCTGTAGAGAGCACTGTTTTGATAATCTACATGATTAGCTCAGGTGCTGGTCTGTGGCCTGGTTTGACTACAGAACTGCTGGGGGCTGGGTGTGTTTCGTTCTCTGTTAAACAGGGAACACACAGCTGCTCCTACTGAGCCAGATCACCTCATGCACAACTGTTTAAACTAGACATTACCACTTACACTGCCAAACACCCCTATAAAACAACAGATTAGTTAAACAAAGAGTATGCTACTATAAAGACCAATTAAAAACAATATAATATGAGAAATGCAATCTAACTGTTAATATTATATCTTGTGCAAAATTACCTTATTACATTTTTCTAAATTCACATACTCAAGCACATCAGGCAACAAATACCCCCCAGTCTTAGACAGATATCTGTCGTTCCTTTGGTAGTTTCAGGTTGCTTGCTTGAAACCTGATTGCATCTGAACAGTTGAGGATAAAGGGCCTTGCTCAAGGGCCCAACAGTGGCAGCCTGGCAACGGGGACCTTCCGATCAGCAGCCCAACACCTTAACCACCGCCGTTCTATAGCAAAATAAACAGAATTTCAAACGAGCACATCAGAATAAATATCACTGAATTAATTTACACCAGCACTAAACCACAACACATCAGGCGAGAGAGAGAGAGAGAGAGAGAGACGCTTTTAAAGGTAAATCTGCACCCACAGGCCAGCTGTATAAATCTTTCACTGTCATCCTCAGGTCCACTACAGACATAGTATTGAACTATTGACTTAACGCATTTTTAGATACTCTGGTATTCAAGCAACTTAAGAATGTGCTTTAGGGAATGTAACTGTGAAGAGGGAGGATTTCGAATCCCTATTCAGTGCAGACTTATGCCCCTGAGCTGCCAAAAATAAGCTCGAAGAAGCAGCAAGGTCATTAAAATAGTAAGACAGCTAGAATACATAAATATCTAGAGTTGACTGTTGCCTATACCACCAACATTCAAAAATCAATGAAACTTACTTCCAGTGAGAAAACCAGCCCTCATGATGTGTCAGTTATATCTAATTTAACACACACTCAACAAACAAGGTATGAATAAATATTCTGCACTCAACACAAAACTGCGAAATAAGAATAGATTTCAAGATAAATGTGTTCATCGGTGTATCCATCATTGGGCTGCATGGGGGCTGAATTTAAAGACCTTAGTCTGATGGAGAATCAGGGTGTGAGGGACAACTGAACACTCATTACCATGCCAAAGGTCTGCTCATTATAGTGCATCATTAGTGCTCCTTTGAGATGAAAGGATACCAGAGTCCACATCAAGAGGTGTCCATTTTTAAGGCAGGGTGCTGATCTTAATTGGCTTTTGCCCATAGAGGGAGGTCCATCCCAACACCCAACACTGACTGATAGACAGACACACACACCCACGCAAACACACACACACTTTGTTCTCCTTCTTTCCAAACCTGCAAAGTCATTATCCAGGTTTTACTCATGTGGACCTCGCTCCCAGGGGACACTGGGGTGAGTGTGGCCAGTGGGGGAGGTGGCGAAGCCTGGCGAGGTCTCGATTCTAAATTAGGGCCAGAGAGTGCATGCGGTGATACAAAATGATGAAGGAGGCTTTGAAGAGCTAGAGATGGAAGGATAACAGCCCTTTGAGGTCTGCCCATGCACTGAAGAGGCCTTTGTGTCAGAAACTCTTGCAAGAACTGTTCACATTACTATTGAACAATGCCCAGTTAAACTGCACAGAAAGAGAGGTTAATCCACAAAGAATAGGCCAGCGGCCACTATAGAAAATGAGACAAGGTCTACAGAAAAGCATTAGTCAATAAAGTGCTAATTAAGGCATTTGTTTCTGAAGCTGTGCACCGGCTGATCAAAGCCGAACGCAGTACGCTGTCACTAATGCTGAGGGTGCTTGAGGGGACTTTGGGAGTAGATCAGGGATAAAAATATGCACACGTGTGTGCTCATACACACACACACACACACACACACACACACACACACACACACACATACACCCCACACCTGGTATTTTAGCAAACAGAAGCAAATGAAAAGAAACCTTTAAGGCGAGCATTTGGACTTAATTATGTTCCATTGATTGCTTAAAGCAAATCAATACAAAGCATTACAGACCTGAGTTATTAGTTTGACAATAGTACAACTAGTCCAGTATTCTAGAAAATGTACTTCATGCATTTTTCTATTGTCTAGTATTCCTTGTTCAATGGCCAACAAAACATAACACCATCATATTATTTTTTTACACGTACAGTGCATTTCTTACCATCTTTTTTTCCCCAGTTGATGTTGACTGTGGAAGGAATGTCTTCTTTCTTTGCCTGAATATGATAAACACTCAGGCAGGCCTTGGCTCATGACAGTGCTTCATGGCTGGTGATAATAAGAAACGTGACAGGTGAGAAGCCTGCCGTGTTGGAGTGTGTGCAGAACTGTGCCATCATGAGTGACAGGCTGTCTATAGAGGATCTCCACACTTTCCGCTGTGCAGAGCCTGTGTTTTTTTTCCCAGTCTACAAACCATCCATCACCATGGTACCAGCGGAGTCATAAACCTGCAGAAACCATGGTTACGAGTTGATTTGTGCTGTAGAATATAGTAAGAGCAGTGAACCTCTGTCTGCTGCCTTGTCTTAATTTCAGAATTTAATCAAATCAAAAGAAGTTCCACATGATTTACAAAGTAAATTAGTCCATAGAGACTTCAACAGTGAAAGCTGTGTGACAATCAATGCTTGCAACTGATTTCCATATTCTGAAAAATACTTGCATCGGTTCATTTGTTTTCATCATGACAGTATTTTCTGTGTAGTGCTTTTAGAACGTGCGACTTAGAAATATACACCATCACTTTCTTCAACTGTACATCAAGCAGCTAGGTTATTGCCAGGAAGTGGATCTGACTGGCGTGTAATTATAGTTGTGTCATGATAACTGGAACAGCAAATTAAATGGCTATGGATTAAAACCCTGCTATAATGTCTGCTCTACCGTATGGTGTCACAGTAATCTGGAAATATTGTGACTTTTGCTCTGCACCATAAGAACTCAAAAAAATATATACAGCTCACTACACAAAACACAAGATCATTTGGTCCAAATCACAAATCAAGCTGGAAGATGATCATGCTTCCAACCAGTTAACCCCTATCTGGCACCACCTCTGGCTCAAATCCAGTTCTCATCCTCTGCTGGATACCAGTACAGGGGCGAGCCTGACGTGTGGACACTCTTTCTGGGTAAGTGGGGTTGGGGATGATCAATAAAATCCCACTTCCCTTTGGCTGTGTGGTGCTGAACAGCAGGCCAGGCACAGCTTTTCTCACCCCACAGTGACATCAGACAACAAATACACACAGAGGCCTTTTATGCGGCTTCTCCTCACTGCCTTCAGCACCTCCAGCGTCCTCTTCCACAAAGAGTTCAGGAAGCTATGGGTGTCAAGATAAATATTATGGCAGTGCAGCTTCGTTTGCTCAAAGAGACTCCTTTTTTTTAAAGCTGAAATGAAGCTGAGGAGTGAGCACTGAGGTGATGAGCATGCAGGACACCATCTGTCCATTGGACAGCACCTCTTTTGGTTTCCCAACAACCCATGTGTCTGTAAGATTTTAATCAAGAGTTATGATATCACCAGCAGCATTAATTAATCTTTAAGCACAGAATTCAAACCTTAATTATAAATGAAATCATATTCTTTCATTATGTTATTTTAAGCATAACATAATTTGATTTCTAAATATAAACCATAGTTTTGATATTTTATTGCTAATACTGTTACTGTTTTAAATATATATTTTATGTTAAATATACTGTCTGGGCAAAAAGATGGTGCTTCAGAAGACCATGCTTGAAGCAGAGAAAACAACTACTGTACAAACAACAAGCTGCTTGCTGAAATTACTAGATTTGAAATAAGATCTCAATACATTATTAAAACTTGCAATGATTGTGCAGAACGATTGTGGAAGAAACGTGGTCATGAAAAAAATCATGAAACTCAAACATCACTTAAACACTTGATGAAGTTGCATTGTAAAAAAAAAAGGGATAGAAAAAAATCACAGCTGTGTTTATTAGTGGAACTAAGAGTGTTTTTCACATGCATATTACAATGAGAAGTCACAGGTTTGGGACTAAACATCTGTGAGTCTATAAGACAATCACTTGTTAGTGAGTCTAATCAGACAAAATGCTTCAATTTCCTAGGAAGCAAAAAGGAAAAAGGTCATGTGGTCTGATGAGTCCAGAATGACCATATTAGATAGAGATACTGTAGGTGTGCATCATGAATAGTGCCCACGGTACAATCCTGTGGTAGCAGTGTTATGATTTGGGGTTGTTTCTGCTGGTTACAGTAGGTCTAGGCTCAACAATATAATCTGGCAATGGAATGTCAGCTGATGACCTGAATGTACTGAATGACCAGGTTATCCCTCACACACTCACTCACTCACTCACTCACTCACTCACTCATTTAAACCGATTTATCCTGTATACAGGGTCGCAGGGGGACTGGAGCCTATCCCACAGGAATTAGGGTACAAAACTGGGTACACCTTGGACAGGTGCCACTCCATCGCAGGGCACATACATACCTATACACACTACGGGCAATTTGGGAATTGGGCTTAATCTGCATGTGTTTGGACTGTGAGAGGAAACCAGAGCACCGAGGCGACAGTGCTAACCCCTAAACCACTGTGATGCCTCAGGTTATTCCATCAATGGACTTTTATCTTCCCTGATAGCAATTTTTCAGGGATTACATTTTGAAAGGGTAGTTCTGGAAGCATGAGGAATCATTTTAACACAAGAATTGGTCACCTAATTCTGCCTAAATAAAAGATAAAGTCAGTTGGACAAAATATTGAAAGATTTTGGCCAGGTAAAGCCATCAGTAGTTTATGTAAATATACCTATGCTGTTTAGTTGCTTGGTTACTATAAACAAATCTAAGTTGATTAGGAACAACGTAATTTGGACATTATGGCCTCATGTAGCTCAATCCTCCATCAGGAATCCAGGGCATTGAATCTTTTCACAAATCCGGTCAGAAAATTGGACCAGCAGTATATTAATAACTCAGGTCTCTATTACTTTTTTTTCCTTGTTCCTCCTGCAGACTCCCGTGGGGATTTACAAGATTTGACCAGTCAAATTAGAATTAAAATACTAATTAGCATCCAGCCTGTCGAATCAAGTGGAACAAAAAAAAAAATCAGTGCTGGGCTCATGAAGTTCTGTTGAGGCTCAGGAAATGGATTTGCATCAAGACAAAGAAGTCATCATAAAGATACCTCACCTCACCTTCCCCATAGCAACCTCTATCTTTATCATTTCCAATCATTACATCTACTCTGCCTTTCCACATCTACTGACTCCTTCCTTCCTCATTACATGAAACCACTCTAGTGTTCTCACAGTCTGGGCTTCCATGACAGGCTAATACAAGAGCTACTTTAAGGTTGATTTAAAAGGCCACATATCTTGGCATGCATTTTAAAAGTACTAAGTACATTTGGTATTACCACTAGAGCTCGCAACTTGCATAAGGCACTGGTTTGTAGCCCTTCACCACAGACGAGAGGATGAAGTCAGAGAACAGACATGCTGACTGAGCCTGATTGTAACCACTGAGTCTATGATTCATTTTCAGTGTGGCTTCTTGATATACATGAGCCTGTTCAATAGCAGAAATTCATGGGCCAAGGGAAAGAGGCACACCAAACTAGAGTTGAACAGTAGGGTTCAAGGTTTGAGGGATTAACTGCTAATAACACACCATGCTTGCGCTCCCTGAGTCTTTTCCAAATCCCAGGAGTGTGGGAGAGTATGGTAAATCACTTGAATTACTCTAATAACCTTAATTGAAGACTGTTTAGTCTGTTCAGGCTACGGAGAAGACAGGCTTGACTTGCAGTGAGCCATGGCAGAGTGGAAGCAGTTTGCTTTTTGCATTGGGAATTGAGTATTAAAGACCGGATCCCCACCCAGGCAATCCGCCGACCAACCAGTAAATCTGCCAGCTGGCACTCACTCCTTTTCTAATACCAAAAAAAGAAAACCAAAATACTTAAACAGAACGTGGCAGCAAGAAGACTAACCCAGCTCAACTCCTGAAGATGAAACATATCATACTTGCAGAAGAGGTTTTACCTACATCTACTCTCTTACCGCATCTCAACAATTATTTTCAGTAATCCTGCTCTGAATCTGTTGCCCATTAAATAATCAACAGCATCGATGACTGCACGTCTCTCTTTCTTTCTTCAGTCGCATGAGGTAATAACACGCGGGGTCACCTTGTCTTTAAAACATATGGCGCGTTGCTCTGATTGGTGATAGCTGGTGCATGCTTAACAGGAGTTGGCAGAAACCATTTCTCATTGACAGTGATACACACCAGGGCATTCAGGGACATACCGATGAAATATGGAGTGTTTCAATCTCTGTCGCTCAATAAGAAATAACCTTGAGCTTCAGGCTGTCGCTGCAGAAAACGTTTATTATTTTTTCTCTGCAACTAAAGCAATAGACCATCACGTTACTGATTGATTATTAGTCCTCGTAGCAACCAAATCGATTCATCAAGTCATGCTACGTTATATACATTATACACATCTTGAAGGGACCGTGTCAGTGACTCATTTTTTCAAAACCATTTTTATTCTGTGCCAAATGCATCTGATATCCCTGCCGTGCATCAGGGCATGCCGCAGCTTGCCTCGGGCAGCAAAGCAAACCACACATCCCTAATTAACTTACATGGAAGGGAAGATGAAAGTTCCTGGGCACTTTATGTTGGCAGAGCAGGCAGAGCATGGTGTCCCAATGAGATGCGAGTAAATTGGCCTGAGTCTGGCTCTATCGCTTAGTCCTGTGAGGGAGCTTGTGCTGGCAGGTAGGTCTGTATTACCATCTGCTCTGCTGCAGTGAGCACGGTCTGTAGGGACTATAGCTTTTAGCCTTACCTACCACAACCAACCAATTTGACATCCTCATAGGGAATAACAGAGTCAATTAACATTTACCCCAAAAGTTATACGCAGAGAAAAGACTAGATCTATAGTAGTACATTTAAGGTACCACATATATCTAAAAGTGCCTGTTATTATGAAAAGTGGAATCCTTGGTTTAGTATCAGTCTTTCTGTACATATTTTAAACTGTAAAAATCTCAGCTAGTTTAGTTAGTAGTTTGGATGCAAATTGAAATCCCTGTTCAGTCAACAATACTCCCGGGTGTATTACAACAGCTTCAACACAAACACAATATTTACACAATCATAATTTTATAATCCATAAAATATTAATATTTACCTGTGTACCTTGAGTATTTAATGACCTAAATCCATTAAAATGCCTAAAGTATTTAATATTAACAGTAACATTAAATCAATATGATTATTTATAAATGTGAAGGGAATGAAACACTCAAATGTGTCAGTTACTTCTGCCCTCCACATGACCCCTGAATCAGCCCCTAGGAGATCATGCAGAAAAAAGTGTGTGTGTGTGTATGTGTGTGCTTGTGTATGTGTGTGTGCGCGCGTGCGTGTGTGTGTGTGTGTGTGTGTGTGTGTGCTCCTTTTCTTTGTCTGTCCTAATTGGAAACCTCATACATCAACTTCTGTCAAATAATGATGCAGTAGATGCTCTAATGTAACCCTGCAGTTACAGAATACATCTCGCCGAGCTCATCAGCTAGTTGCTGTCAACAGGTATTCAGAGTTAAGATGCTACACAACAAACTGTATGCTATTTCATCTCAGATAGTACTCAGTAGGAAAAGCTGAGTCACCACCTGCTGACGAGAGAGATAGGGCGAGCCAGTCTCAGATGGTTCAGATCATGGCCCAGGTGAACTGATAACCTCAGGGATTAGCATAGAGAAACTGCAGCTCCTCAACCAATGAGATCTCCTGACCACACTAATGAGCCTTTATCTCCTCGTCCTGAGAGGCCCTGAGGCGCTGAGCCAGCCAGGACTCACGGTCATAAAAAGGGATTTGTTGTGACCGTTTCACGGTGCATTGAAAAATGGAATTCTGTCAATGTGAAAATCTCTCTTCAATCATGATCCCAAACTTAAGCTCAGTGCTCTAGGGCGATATAAGCTTTAAATCCACTTGGTTGAGGAGCTTGGGAGTAAAATGGATATCCAGTTGGGATCTCAACAACATTTCATTTTTGAGGATAGCCCTTCATATGGAATGAATTATTTAATAAAAACCATACCATCCAACTTTATGCTCTTAATCCCATAATTGCTCTCTATCCCATAGTTAGCTCTCTCGGGCCATGTGGAGGGTATAGACTTTTTACACTACTCTTTAAAAAATGATGTCACCTTCACTGAAACCTATAACAATAAGAGCCGAGGCATCGTTGATCTTCTTTAAAAATGGCTTACACTGGGGTGATTTTATACACTGACAGTAATATCTACATGCATTTGAAGTGATGAGTGCTAGCTTTTTTCCTGGTCACAACCACAAAAAGCAGCAAGAAAAAAACCAGCCAACAAGCCAGGAAATCAACAGTTCACCACGGGGACAAAACTTCAAAAGATTTCCTAAACACATTGTCAAGGTCACTGAGCTCAAATCCTGCAAAATTTTCACCTTGCTTTGATTTTTCACCACTTTATTTGGAAAAATGTTAAATTGTTAGTTGGTAATACAAACAATTACTGATACATCCAAAAATAAAAGTTTCCAAGACTATAAGAAAAAAAGGAAGTAGGAGCCAAGCTTGGACACTTTTCTTTAGTTCTCCTTAATGGCCCCAGTTGTGATAAGACTATAAAATGTTGAGTGCCTTAAAATTTGATAAGTCATTTCTTTTACAAGTGGTCAAAATCTTTTTTTTTTTCAGACTGTTCATTTTCACTTCATCACCCAGTATCACCCTCTCATGCTCTTATAATAATGGAGTTCAGTTCAGTGAAGGTCTCAAAGAAAATGCATATGAATGAACAGAACATTAATTCCATTTTCTGTCAATACATTTATTCCAATCAGCAAATGACATTTAACAGCAGAGCACATAAACCTCAAAAGTGTGCATTTGATTAATCTAAGTGGAAGACTAGTTTATATATAAAGAAGCGGGATGAGATAGGCTTAAGGTTAGAGTTAAACTTGTCTCTATGCTTCAGGATCCAAGCGCCCAAATCAAAGAAGAATCCAACCGAGCGCTTCCTCCGTCCATCACAGCAGTGTCTTCCTGCCATCCCCCATCCCACAGTACTTCTTTCTAATCCTCATCCCTACACACACAATAACTCAGGACCCCATGGTGAAATCCCCCTCTAATCAATCTACTGGAGCAAGTAAACACACTGAATGAATCAATGGAATGAATCTGATCCAAAATATATCTTCAGTGTGTTTACAAATACAAAATTTAGTTTTTTAGCTTTGAAAGATAAACTGTATGCATTTTTACTTTGGGAAAGCCAATTAGCCTAATCTAGCCATGTCTTTGGACTGTGGGAGGAAACCGGAGTACCCGAAGAAAACCACTAAGCACTTGGAGAACATGCAAACTCCATGCACACAGAGAGGGGAATCGAACTTGATCAGGAATCGAACCCGGACTCTGGAGGTATACCGAACATAAGGGACATATTTTGAATGAATAGAAGCAAAAAAATTGAGATTCACTGTAGACTCACTAGAGACACCAATGCACAGGTTTTTTTCCTGACCCTATGAATCAAACTTCTCCATCAAAGCCTCAAAAAACACTGAATGTTTCTTTGTCTTTGTATGAACAATATTTTTCCTTTTACCTTGTTGCAAAAACTTGGTTTTGAACGCACTGAATGCTGAGTGCTTGCTGAGTGCTTGAGGTCTTGCCCTTGAAGCTGCTGAAATGCCGCACTGTTTGAATAAACTGAGTCTGCACACTACCGCTTTGTGTTCTGCACAGTTACAAGGGCTTGTAAAGTTATTCATTTCGTTTGTAGAGAGCACAGAAAACCTTGAGCTCCTGCTCAGGTACGCTGACAGCAATCAAGTCCTTCGTAGCTCGGCACAAAAGCAGACTGAGCACTGATTGGGTTCTTCAGAGCGTTTTGGAAACAAACTAAATGACTTTTGGAGTGCATGCAATCACTACAGCTTTGTAATCAATGTTTCAGTGAATTGTAGAGAAAGTCAACTATTTTGGGGTTCAGTGTAATTAGCTTGTGTGTGTGTGTGTGTGTGTGTGTGTGTGTAAAGACTAGTAACAGAAGCATTCAATTCAATTCAATTAAATTTTATTTATATAGCGCTTTTAACAATGGTCATTGTCTCAAAGCAGCTTCACAAAAATTAAAGAAATTTAACAAATCATAATAATAATAAATAAATAAATAAATAAAATAATAATAATAATAATAATAATAATAATAGAAAATAAATAAATAAAAACAAATAATAATAATTATAGAAAAGAAAATAATTGGAAGTGTGGATGTGTGAGAAAAATGTGCAGATAATAATGAGACGAATGAATGAAATTTCTCTGATGAGCAAGCCAAGGGTGACGGCGACGGTGGCAAGGAAAAACTCCCTGAGATGGCATTAGGAAGAAACCTTGAGAGGAACCAGACTCAACAGGGAACCCATCCTCATTTGGGTGATAACAGATAGAAATGATATAACATCTTGTGTGTTGTGCAGGTGAAAATTCAATATGACAGAAATTATTTAAATTGACATGAAGACCAGTTCAGCATAGGGACGAGTCAGTAGGTGCAGAGGGCAGATGAGGTCTGGATCACTGGAAGCACAGGAGCAGCATGTGTAGCTCCAACCATCATAAAGCTGAATCCAGCTGGAGCTGGTCCTTCTCTGGATGCCTCAGGAACCTCGCAGGGTCAGCCTTTGTCTACTGAAGCTGGCAAAATCTCCCGATGCCTCGGGATGGGTAGAGAAATACAGAACAGATGGGGAGAATTAGCATAGTTGCCATTTGGTATAGGTGTACTGGAATATGAATACTGGGATGAGTTATGTGTATGCCAGATTAAAAAGATGCGTCTTGAGTCTACTTTTGAACTGAGAAACCGTGTCTGCTCCCCGAACACTGTCTGGAAGGCTATTCCAAAGCTTTGGAGCTAAATATGAAAAAGCCCTACCCCCTTTTGTAGATTTTGAAATTCTGGGAACTACCAGAAGTCCGGAGCTTTGTGATCTTAAGGCGCGTGGTGGATTGTAGCGCATCAGAAGACTGGTTAGGTATGTGGGAGCTAAACCATTTAAGGCCTTGTATGTAAGTAATACTATTTTGTAATTTATTCTAAACTGAACAGGTAGCCAGTGCAGGGATGATAATATTGGGGTTATATGATCATATTTTCTGGATCTAGTGAGAACCCTGGCAGCTGCATTTTGGATTAACTGAAGCTTGTTTATTGAGGATGCAGGACAACCACCTAGTAATGCATTACAATAGTCCAGTCTGGAGGTCATGAATGCATGAACTAGTTTTTCTGCATCAGATACGGATAAGATGTTCCTAAGTTTAGCAATATTTCGAAGATGGAAAAAGGCTGTTTTTGTGATATTTGAAATGTGATTTTCAAAAGACAAGTTACTGTCTAATATTACTCCCAGATCTTTTACTGCTGAGCTGGTAATAACAGTACATCCTTCTAAGCGCAAGCTGAATTGTGAAAGCTGTTGTGTGCTGGTTTTTGGGCCAATAAGTAATATCTCTGTCTTATCTGAATTTAATAAAAGAAAGTTATTGGTCATCCAATCTTTTATGTCCTGGACACACTCAGTTAATCTAGACAACTTAGGTATTTTGTCTGGTTTGGTTGAGATATATAATTGGGTATCATCAGCATAACAATGGAAACTAATCCCATGTCTTCTAATGATGTTACCCAAGGGAAGCATGTATATTGAGAACAACAGAGGTCCTAAAACTGACCCTTGTGGGACCCCATATTTCACTGGCATTACACCAGACGGTTCTCCATTTAGATCTACAAAATGGTAGCGATCAGACAGGTAAGATCTAAACCATTTTAATGCCTGTCCCTGAATACCTATATAATTTTGTAAGCGATCTATGAGAATATTATGATTTATAGTGTCGAATGCAGCACTAAGATCAAGCAGGACTAGCAATGAGATGCAGCCTTGGTCTGAAGCTAAAAACAAGTCGTTTGTAATCTTAACTAGTGCAGTTTCTGTGCTATGATGGGGCCTGAAACCTGACTGAAATTCTTCAAGGATGTTGTTATCCTGCAAGAATGTGCAAATTTGAGCTGATACTACTTTTTCTAGTATTTTTGATATGAACGGGAGGTTTGAAATCGGTCTGTAATTTGTTATTTCATTCGCGTCCAAATTAGATTTTTTTTTTTTTTTAAGAAGCGGCTTAATAACTGCTAACTTGAAAGGTTTAGGGACGTGACCTAGATGTAATGAAGAATTAATAATGTTTAGGAGTGGCTCTCCAACCGTAAGCATCACTTCTTTTAAAAATCTGGTTGGGATTGGGTCTAACAGGCACGTTGTTGATTTAGCCGAGGTGATGAGTTTATACAGCTCTTCCTGTCCTATACCTGTAAAGCAGTGAAAATCTAAATGTGAAGCTATAGGCTGAACTGGATCGTGAGATACTATTAGAGGTTGAACCTCCATTATTTTCTTCCTGATATTATTGATTTTTTCATTAAAGAAGTCCATAAAGTCTTCACTTCTAAACTGTGATGGGATACTCTCTGCGGGCATCTTAGGTTTTGTTAGGCGAGCCACTGTACTAAATAAGAACCTGGGATTGTTTTGGTTTCTTGCTATCAGTTGGCTAAGATGCTCGGTCCTAGCAGTTTTTAGAGCCTGTCTATAGCTGCACATACTGTCTTTATACGCAATTCGAAAAACTTCTAATTTAGTTTTCCTCCATTTTCGCTCGAGGTTACGGGTTGCTCTCTTTAGGGCGCGAGTATGACTGTTGTACCAAGGTGCAAGTGTTTTATCTATGACTTTTTTTAATCTGATGGGAGCAACAGTGTCTAATGTACTGGTAAGTATAGTGCCCATGCTGCTAGTCACTTCATCTAGATCATCTGCATTTAGGGGTCTAATAAGAAATTGGGACAGATCGGGCAAATTACTTGTGAATCTGTCTTTAGTAGTGGGATTCATATTTCTAACAGATTGATAACGTGGGGAGACACAGCTAATCTGTTCTACGGGTAGAGTATATGTCAGGAGGTGATGATCTGTGATATCATCACTTTGAGGTATGATCTCTATATTAGAGACATCTATACCATGGGATATAATTAAATCTAGCGTATGATTAAAGCGGTGAGTTGCTCCAATTATATTTTGCTTAACCCCAAAGGAATTTAGTAAATCCATAAATGTGAGTGCTAAAGCGTCGTTAGCATCATCTACATGAATGTTAAAGTCTCCTACTATCAACACTTTGTCAGAGTTAACCAATAGGTCTGATAGCATGAAGCATGAATAATATAATATAATATAATATAATATAATATAATATAATATAATATAATATAATATAATATAATATAATATAATATAATATCATATAATATCATATAATATTATATAATATTATATAATATAATATAATATAATATAATATAATATAATATAATATAATATAATATAATATGTATTTGTTTATTCATTTATTAATATCACAATTATCTAAACAGTGTCCTGAACTGTACTGTCAGCTACTGTAAGTAGTCGGTTAAACTAATGACAAATACTGTAAGTCAGAGCCTAAGACAGTGATCAAGCTGCATCCTGTTACAAATAAGTTACATCAAGAAAAACTGTCAGTCATTTTACTCATTTTAATGTCCAGCAATGCTAAAAATGTTTATCTTTAGAAATTAACATTGTGAATATGGCAAATGTTTCTAATGATTAAATTATTATAAATTAAAAAATAGATTATGCTGTTAATATGTCTAAGATTGTTATATTTAATCATATTATATTTGGCATATTGTATTTGTAATTTGAAAATAGTAAATACTAGACAAATGAAGAGACAAATTGGTAACAAGCTATGTAAAGCTAGTCCACTATATACTGTAATTTTAATTAAATGGAATAAAATCATATATAAAACAAAACTAAAAATTAAGCTTTTGAGATAAATGGAAACCAAGATTAGTAACAGGTTTTAAACCAGTTGTCCTTTCTTACACAACCCTTCCATTTTAACTGGACTTAGGACCTGCACTGCATCTGCAAACTGGCTGGGGTTTGGGCATTGGGTGGGAATTGAACCCAGCCCTTTTGCATGACAGGCAGGAAACCTACCACAGAGTCACTAATGCCTATTAAGGTAAATATTATATTGTAGAAAACATTATCCAAGGTCTCTAAATAGGCTAGCTTTTTGATATAACTTGGCTTAAATTTTTTTTTAAATAATCACAACAAGGACATGGTGGCTTAGTGGTTAGCATTGTTTCCAAGCACCTGGAAACAATAAGTTGGGGGTTCAAATCTTCCCTTCAGTCTAGTTTGCTTCTTGTTCCCGTGTTTAGTGGGTTTCCTCCAGGTTCTCTGGCTTCCCCCCATAACTCAAAGGCCTGCATTCTAAGCTGATTGGATGGGTTTCCTGTAGATTGGGTTGGTGTGTACCTGTGCCTGGCAGCCCATCCAGGGTGTACCCCAAGCTTCCTGGGACAGGCCCCAGGCTCTTCCACAACCCTACACAGGATAAGGGGTCCAGGGAAAGAATTAATAAATGTAATTAAACAAACCATCTTACTCTTAGACTAATTGAAAAGCTGGACTATTCTATTTATGGGCAAATATACACTCCCATTAATTTGTATAACACATTTCTCAGATACCGGCTAACACTAACAAGCATTCAATATACTGTACTTCATGTACTCAGCTCATAACTTTATTACAGTACATTCAAAACAATTGCAGATTTTATCCCTCAAGTAATGGTTAAACACATTTCAGACACATTTCGCTAGGGAGAGTCATTTCATAAAAAACAGAGAACACAAACAAAACCAGACTTTCACTGGGCTGGGCAGGCCTGAACACTGAAGATGTCACAGCCATTTGTCTTGTTCACAGCGTGCAGATTGCAGGCTTGGTTAAACACTAAGTTGCATGAATGCTTGTGAGTTGAGGAAAGTAGAACGACAGGAAGTATGAGCTTCAAATCCCATCCCAAACCCTTCACATGACTGCATTTGGGGAACTTCCAGAACACTGAGCTAAACCGGCTGGCCTATTTTACCCTGCAGGTAATTTAGTACAGTTTGAGCGAATTAGCCATAAAGATGACTCTTTTTATTTCTAAAATGCGAAGGAGCACAAATGTGGAAAAGGACTATTGATGGTAAGAGCACCTTCTGGAAATGCTCAGAATTATAATAATACTAATTAGCAGGCAGTGCTTTAGGAAATACCCTGTATACATAGAATGTGTCTCTACCTTCGCATTAGGCTCATAAATCAGCAGCATTTGAGGGATTTATCCCTTTCGGTACGCTGTAATTTGTACAGGTGTTAATGAAGAATATACACATGCAGGCATGCACGCTTACTTTAAACATTCAAACTGAAATTAATGCAGAATCTACAAAAAGAGTTCGATAAACACAAAAAATTTTTACATCAGAGACATACTGCAGCACTAAGACAACACCTGGAAGAGATCTGAGGTGCTGGCACTGGATGCTGAGTACCAATACAGCTCACTACTCCTCAATCTAAAACCACCGAATGTCAAAATAAACATATAGAAAAAGTATATCTTTCTTTACAAAAAAAACCCACACAAAACAATTAAAAATAGACCATATTTCAATGTATTTCAAGAAATCACATATTCCATAAGTGATTATATATGCATGTTCAACATGTGTACGTGATCCTAGTTGCAGTGTTTGGAATTCTAGAAGAAAAACCCTGAGAATTCTGTATCCTACCTCCTCCTCCCACACGCAGTTTATCAACACCAGTTTGACATATACAGGTATTTGGATTATATTTTGGTATCATATATAATAGGTTGGAATGTCATTATTTAATATTAAACTATAAATTGTGCTGTGCACTTGTGCAAAATAGTCCTGTATAAGTAATACAAGGTTCAGCAATGCTTTTGGTTTATTAACATACAGTACTTGGCTTTCTAAGGTTTTTTACTCAATATTAAAACTAATTGGGCTAATTATGTAAAGTGAGAAATAAATACAACCACTACATGAAAATTGTGTTAAACATAATATAGACTTATTTTCTCATATTTCAGACCTAAAACAGCTTTGAATCTAATAGCAGAAAAATTAAATAGAACCAGATCTAAGAATAACAGAAGACAGTAGTCTATTGGAATTTGCCAAGAACAATCCTTGCACCAAAGGAGGAAATAATCTTTGCATGTAAAATAAGCTCTGCAATGATCTTGCATTCCACGCATACTCAAGTGTCAGAGAACACCAATTTGAGTGCCATAATTTATACTTTTAAAATCAGTCTTTGCGTATGGATCCAGACTTTAATGCCACAGTCTATGTGTCCAAAAACACACATCTAAATTTCATTGATTGTCCATGTGTAATGTTCAAGTGCCTTTTCTGGAGAAACACTTACAAAAAAACAAAACAAACCAAAAAAAAAACAAAACAAAAAAACACTTGCATATTGACACAATTAATGCAAAAATGCATGGCTAATATGGAAAAAAGCAGCTGTTTTTAATTCTCAGTACAGCACTGGATACAACATTTCAGAATGAGGACAAAAATGACTGAGAGAAAGATGAATCTGTTTATGAGTCCCTGTGTAGGCTCATTTATCATCGTCCCATACTGTCTCATTATCATAATGAGCAGCATGCTATAGCTGCACTGGGGAAGATAAGGACTGACCTACCTACCGTCTGTGTGTAAGAGAGCAAAAGAGAATAAGAGTGAACTTGCATGTGTGTGTGCATTGCGCCTAAAGCAAACATACTTCACATACCCATACACTTTCAGACGCCAAACTGTTAACTGTTAACTGCTGTTGCTCTTGACTGTAGGTAAACTAAGTGTTTGACATCCATATCAGAGATGCTCATGACAGTGGAGTTTGTTTTTTAACTGTCTGTGTTCAACATGCTCGCTTACAGACTCATAGTCTGTCAAAGAAGGAGATTTACGTGAAGGTGCCATGTCTCCAGTCTGCTCTCTGTGTGCACAGGGGTAGAGGATCGAGGTCTGAGTAAAGCCCTTCACTCCTCCCCTGCAGCATCATTCTGTTGCTTTGGCTCCTCATACACACAGTTTGTTTCATGCCTCATAAGTCATGATCTGGTCTTTAGATAAAACCGGACTATTTCAAAATGTAACAGTGAATACTTTAGAGATTTGGTTTTTCTCAGTTGAAAAAAAAAAACAACTGGTGCGTTTAAGTAGGTTAATTGTAGCTACACTACTTATTTCCAGAACAAATACTGTAGGTAGTTACGAGTAATAATACCTTTTCCTTGGGGTAATGAGTCTCAGAAAGCCTTTTTCCTGCCATAAGATGAGCTTAAAGATCTGGCTGAGAGTCTAATGACTATTCACTGTTATCAAAAAAGTCATCAGTGCTTTTAAGGCAGTGCTTGCTTAGGGCAAGTTAAGGCCAAAAACAAAAGCTGGACAGTTTTGCTGCGAGCAGAATTAACAGCCTGTTTTTGGATTATGACTAACTCCTTTCACAGTAATATTAATGAGCTATTTTCTTTCTGATTCCGCTTGACTCATAGTGACAAAATTTGTTCTGCCACCTTTATTATGATAACTTAATTAAGCGCAACACACACACCCACCCACCCTCCCATCACCCCCCAACCCAGCAGCCTGGACGCCCACTCACCACTTAGAGCCAACATCAAATACAACTCTGCACAAGAGCATCCATTTACTTGCTCAAGCTTGTTTTCTATAGCTTTGATTACATGTAAATGAAATGAAGGGTCCTGTTGAGGCCACCAGTCTTTCTCGGCCCTCCCCTACCCACTGGCTCCGGTGACCTCTCAGAGGCCCACTCCCCCAACACCAGGGTGCAGACGACCCCTTCCTGGCCGGCCGCAGCAGGACAACAGCTATGATGACACACCAGGGAACGGCTAAGGGGGAAAAAAAGTCTATTAACCAGACAATGCATTTCACAATAATCACCTGATCTGCTTCCCTTCCCCCACATTCGGCCTGCCGTCCTGCTGCTCTCTAGCAGAGGTCAGCCAGAGAGCTCATTTAAATATAGATGCGTTTATCCATTTGTTAGAGTTATGGCCTGTCAGATTGACGTACTGCTGTTGTACAAACGATTTCTACTGGTTCCCAGTATTCAAGATAGGTAGAAATTAAGGCATTTTATTGATCTCAGAGGAACGAGAGCAGCCATGAGCCTGAGGACACAGAATAATGATGGTACTGCCTCGGGTTCAGTACCAGCACCAGTCTGGTGTGTAAAGGTAAATATTCATATGTGTATGAGCTGATGAACTGACTGGACCTCAACCCGGAGGCGACCTACTGTATACTATCAACGTAAACCCTTTAATCAATATCTAGCTCTGTTCCTGGAAATGCGTAAGTGGAGACGCTAGACACCCGGCAGTCTGGACCTGTGCCTTTTGATTTACACACCCCATTTCTCCATATCTTTCCTCCATTTCCTCTCATTAAGTTTATGACTCCTGGTGTCTTGTTTGAAGATCAATGATGGGGCACAAACTGCTGGAGGGAAACGGGAGACAAAACCCCACAAATACGTCTGTCTCTCTCGCTCCCTTTTCCTGTCTGTCTCTTAGACACATCAACACAAACACACCCATACACCAGCATGTACTTTTACAAGTCATTTCTCGAAGAAGAGCTAGTGGTGTACTGAAGAGATTGTAAGTGATACTGAGCAAACAGAGAGCTGTAATTATCGAGAAAGGGCAGATGAGCTCTAAAGGGCATGTGTGTTGCGGCCAGCCACAAAATGAGAGCAGAGATTAACCAAAATTGAGGCACACTAAGGGCAAGATATATTGAACTGATGACATACTGTAGAATACGGAATATCAGTTGATATACACGTGGGGAAACTTAATATTATACTGGTCTATTACTCATTAGTATCGCTCGATTCACTAAAAATGATGAACATGGGCTTTTCTCAGATGTTCCAATGTTAGAATAAACCTTTATATATACATACAATACGAGCAAATGAAACTACAGTATACCACAATAATAAATATGTCACAATAGAGGATTTCAATACTTGCTACCGACTATATTACCCTGACAAACATTTAATGAGGTGCCCGTTGATGAATATTAAAAAGTATTTTACTAGAAATATATACACTCTATTTACACTGTGAATGTTTTAAATATATGTATATAAATAAATATAAATAGAGTGTATATAATGTATTTCCAGAATAAAGAGAACTAAGATAATGATATACAGTATACACTGCAGTTAGGATTAAACATCTTGTGGATTCCCAAGACTGGACATGCCTGAAAAACAAAAAAAAAGATATTTATCTTGGCGAGAATCTGGTCTTACAATAAATGAGGCACTGCTTTCACTCTTGCTATCCTTTCCAGTGTCAGGTCCTTAAGTTAGAACCCACAAAGACCAATTGCTTTCAGTAATCAATAAGCAAACAAAGGATTTTAAGGCCAAGCCAAAGATGAGCGATAAAGAAGTGACATTTCACCAGATGGCTGAAGCATGTTTAATACACTGGACAAAGTTAAATGTCAAAAGCACTATGCACATAATCTTGGATTTAAACTAGTTTGAGCATATCTTCCCATAGAAAGGGGAGAAATAGAGAGGTTGTGCTGGTATTATGGCCACCTAAGTTGTTTCAAATGTAATATGGATATTTTGGGATTGCTGGCCTTGGATGCAATGCTCTAGTCTTGTCAGGGCGTGCTGACCTTGGATGCAAACCTCACCAACCCTGCACTCAACAGAAGTGTAAGCCATAACTCAGCAAGTACACGGAGGCATTGAAGTTTCTGCTTCTTCTCCCACCACATGCCCCTTTCAAAGGTCATTCTCCATTACAGAAGGTTTTTTTTTTTTTTTAATGAGTGACTTTAAAATTACAAATTAAAAATGATTGCTAAGTAGTAAAATGCCTCCTACAACCTACACACCATAAACTTATCACTTGGATGAAATGTAGATTATTAGTTTTGAGAGATATCCCATCAACAAATGATAGAATAAACTTTTCCTAGTCAGCATTTCTGTGCTAGAAACATGTAATAAGAGAGCAATTATGGTTAAAGCCGCAAAATAAGAACCACTTCGGGTCAGCATTTTTGTTGACATTTGAGCTCCTCCTGAAGTCATTAAAGTAAGCTCACATATTAACTTCAACTTTTTGCACATTGACTAATCAACAAATTAAACATAACGTAATTTCTGTCTTTCACTTGTGATTAGTGACAAATAAACTTGAACTTGAAACATTTTCTTCTACTTTGGTTCTCCTTCCCATGCCCTTTGACATGCAGGCTGTTACTAGTTGCATTAAATAAACCTTATCATTAATAAGGTTCTACAATGGAGATGTTGTATTCACTGCATGAGGCCTCTGTGTGGATGAAATGTTTGTGACTGAGCAGGAAAACTAGCCATAAACATGCCAAGTGTCTGAGAGGAGACAAGTCCTGCCTGCTCTTTCACCCAGCTGCAGTAATCCAAACAGACCCAGCGCTCTGTACAAAGCCAGACGCTTTCCAGAGCAGCTCTACTCCAGGCAGAACAAAGTAGGAAAATTCTTTTACGCAGCATGTCTGCTGGGGAACCGGGCCAACGAGAAAAAGGTCAGAAACTCATGTAAGGACAATGCTCATGCACAATACATCTACTTGTCAGTGTCTGCTGCAGGCCCATAGTTAACTGTATTTGAACAATGATTTCTATTCCTAAGGGACGTCTACACTGCATTGTATTATATGGTTTTGTTTCATACCACACTCGAAATTACAGTGATCAGTAGTAAAAGATCAGGGAAACCAATATAGCACAAAGCAGGGTACCTCTAACCATACTGTGGTACATATGCATAGTAGGGTATATATGTACTGAAAGAAGCGTGCTTGTCACTACTGGAGCAAGCATTGGCCTTGTCCTTTTATAATGAAATGCCTCCGGCTCCAAAAACAATTATGCTGGGATTAGAAAGGACAATATACATATTGTATAAGTTATTAGTTATAGTCTATGTAAATTAGGCAGTCAGAATTAATTAAACCTTTGCATTTATTCCTAAAGCCTAAAACAAATCATGCAATTTACGATAGACTATTGACTAGCTGTTGAGTTAGCTGATATAAAGACTACTATTAAATTTAACAAGATGCTGTAACCAAGATAAATTCTTGATATTCTTGATAATATTTCCTGTGTATAAATTTCTTATGATATACGAATTTAACTTGAGCTTACACAAAATGTACCTCACTCACACTGATTTGTTGTGAAATGTAATGCTCATTAAATTTTAAACATAAAAACTCATTCAGTGATGACGATAATTTAATCATATAAGTAACAGTTCCAAAGAGATTTACAGCTGTTATCAAAGGCAACATTTAATAAAGCATAAAAAGATAGGACAAATGAAAAATATGTACACAGATTGCAATTTACAGATGACAGGCAAAAACCACAAGGTAAATAGTAATGTCAACACTCATGCATATTTATTGTGCATATAACAAAAGCCCTGTTGTAAGCAGGTGAACTTGCTCAAATATTGTTCAATTTAGCCAATAGACTTGGTCTATTGCTTTATCTCAGTTCTTCTCTTTGAGAAACAACATCGTTTCTCTCAATCATATTTCCTATTTTATTTCATGTATGACTAACCAAATATATTAAAGTTTTAAATATTCCATTTAACAAAAAATCAACAATGATTACATTTACAAATGCACTTGCCATGTAAATGTATCAGAGGAAAATCTGAGTTTATAATAAATATGTCTAAAGTAAATGAAACAACGGGGTTAGTCGAATGTTTCTTAATTATTTTAAATGTGTAACTTAAAGATGCTGAAAGTGCATGGGGGATGTCGCTCAATAAATCCACTTGTAGTGAAAGATCTCCTCAACATGATTCAGTTTTTAAGCAGTGTGACTGAACTTTGATTAGGCACTTTATTGGGTGTGTGCTGGAGCAGCTAATTTAATTGGCTGCATCGCAATGCATACTCCCCAGTCCCATAAGTCTCTCACACTGTGGTCATGAGTTTCAGAGACCCTGATCGGAAACGTAGGATTCTTTTCTTTAAATTGTGGGAGGCTTTGATTTTGACAAAAGCTTTGGCCTGTGCTGAAGTCATTTCACGGGATGCTTGACTATACTGAGGCCAGTTGACCCCACTGCTGCCTTCAGAGTCAGTGCTAGTCGTGCTTTCTGCAACAAAGTCTGCCTC
This sequence comes from Channallabes apus, assembly GCA_030522415.1. Classification (NCBI taxonomy): domain Eukaryota; kingdom Metazoa; phylum Chordata; class Actinopteri; order Siluriformes; family Clariidae; genus Channallabes; species Channallabes apus. The sequence goes on from CM060116.1 coordinate 21,072,575, forward strand.
ACTTGCACTGGATTCACTGTCCCCAAAACAGTTGGTGGTGTAGTTACTGCGCTCGTCTTCACTTGTGTCCACGATGGTTGAATGAAAGAGAGAAGCACATTCAGCAGAGTACTCGGAGTCACTGCCCACATAGGCATATGGGCTGGTTATGTGTGTGTTGGAAGAGACATACATTCCTGACATGTGGCCCAGCATCTCTCTTTTTTGCCTGCGATGAACCCTCCTGAAAGCCTCCTCATAAGGGATCTCTGGGATGCCGCGCAACCTACGATGGTAATCATTGCGCTTATGTTTTGGTTTAGCCAACACAGCCTCATGATGCCTGTGGTGGCCATGTTGTCTTTGGGAAGCTGACCTGCCTGAGGATGTGCTGTGTTTTTCCAGGATTCGTCCCTCAGGGATTGATGCTGGGATCCTTTTGGTTTTACAAGATGCCCTCTTGGAGGCTTTATATGAAACAGCCACATCTTCCACTTGTCTGGATCGCCTGGATCCAGTGCGATGCCTGTCACGGCCTGTTTCTGGTACAAGTTCATTGGAATGGGTCCTGTGTTTCATGCTGCTGCCGTTTTTCACCTTGACAATTTTCACGTTCTTGTTACCGCCTTTGCGAAGTTTAACACTCTGCTCTTGAGCAGAAATGTACTGTGCACTGACCATCTGACCTCCCTCATCCTGACTCTGAGAGGAGGAGCCAAGGCTGAGCACCTCTGCCAGAGGCTGCTCCACTTTGGTAGTGCAGGCCACTGAAGCCTGAACATTAGGACTTCTGTTAGGAGTTCCTCCTTTCACCAATTTGGCTGATTTACTGTCCTCCATAGCAGGGTAATAAGAATGCTTCTTAAGTTTTGGGGAAGAAACTGCATTAGGGCTACCCAATTCCTGGCATTCGTTAGCAACAGCAGCTAACAGTTGGCCTTTATTAGCCCCTGCGCCCTTCTTTTTTAAAAGGCTATTAGTGTTAATATCGTTTTTGATTATGAATCCATTTGGTGATTGATTTTGAGAAGACAAAGCTCCATTATTCTCTAAGTGTTCTCCTTTAGACTCAATAGGCCATTGTCTTTGAGGTGACACTGTGCTGGGGTCATTGCAAGTAGATGTTCCTGCTTGCAAACAAGTTTGCCAGTTGGATGAGAGTTCAGGTGTCCTTGGCTGGGTCTGTCCTGCAGCAGTAGGTCTAACACAGAGACTGGCCTGTCGTAAGACACTCTTTGATGGGTCCGTGTTTATGCTTGTTCGAAGTTTATTAGTCCTCAATGGCTGCGCTCTCCTCTGGAGTAGTCCAAAGATATAACTATCCAGCCTTTTGTTAAGGGGAGTTTGAGCTTGAGATTGCTCAGATTTTTGACCGTTGTCAAGGGTTTCTCCAGACTTTGACAGACCAGAGTCTTCCTTTAGATGGCTGATCATAGATTGGAAAAAGATGGGGCTCTGAACAGCCACAGCATGGAGAGGGCTAGGGTAGCGATATACATCACTTCCATTTTTGGCTATCAGGTCACAATGAAACTTGGATACACTGTCACTGTTCCCATCTGGAGAAGGAGAGTATGGAACAGACAATGACCTGCGGACTGTACCAGAACACGAGTCTTCACACTGCTCTTCACACTCAGCACAGACACTCAGTTCATCTGAAATGAGAACAGGGGAAATTAACAATAGATAACAAGAAAGGTACAAAAGAACACAAGGGATCATAATATTCCACCCCAAAACCAATCCTAGTTTCTAAATGAATCTAAATATTGTGTTGCATACTGTTTCTTTTAACAGTTTTAAGCCAGAATGAATTGTTGAGCTAGGTCAATGGTTGATTAGCTTTGACATGCAAATGAGCCTTTTGTCTTTTTCATTTATCAGAGGTGTGGTGTTTGCAGAGCTGTGAAACTGTTTCTATCTCTTATGTTTGGGTGTCCTCTTACCCTGTCCTCTTCTATTTGCATTCTACCAGACTTAATTGTTTTAGAGGACTTTTGGCTAATGATAACAAAACAAGGCAAGCAACAGAGATAAGTGTCTGATGCAAGAATGTAGGCTTCCTCTTCATGATAACAGTTAAAAGCACAAACAAGACTGCTCGTTAAAATATGTTGCATGGTTAAAATGTCAGAAAACACATTGTTTCAGCTAAGTACTGTCCCCCAGACGACATGTGCTGTGAGTATCTACGTAAATACGCCCTCTTTAAAGTAGGCTCTCACCTGAGGACTTGGGTCTTCCTTCAGAGGCACAGAGTGAGGTGTCGAGGGGGGCACATAGGCAAGATGTGGAACGACAGCTGGACAAACACTCACTGAAGACAGAGTTGGAGGAATTAGAGAGGGAGCCTGAAGTACCATCACTTAACTCGTAAAAACCTGTCAGAGAAGGAGAAACGAGTAAAAAAAAATTTTTTTTTAAGTGACTACAGTAAAAAAGAAGCCATTACTATAACATAATATTCATTACTTACAAACTTATCAATCTGTTCTGTAACATAAACGTGTTCTTAAAGGGAGCTTGCGCAAAAATTTATTACTTAATAACATAAATAATCTAATACAGAATAACGGTAATCTCTTCAGCCATTGCGAGCAAAATCTTTTAAACAATCATGACATTCAGCAAGAAGTCTACACATGTGCAATCAATTTCTGCTTTATATACACTTCACAAAACAAAAGTGTAGTCTGCTGCAGCACTAAAATGACCTCTCGTATTTGGAATGTAAACCAACTCAGCTGGGAAGGCCGTAAGCACAGGGTGCAGATTGTTCATATTACCAAATTAGTGCCTAAACAGTGTGGCTAAGCAGTCTCCAACTGAGATTAGGCCTGGCACCCATACAAGCTGCCACTAGCATTATTGTGTTCACAAAGCACTTTTATACCAAATTATATAACTTGATCATTCAGTTTATATAACAAGCATTCAGTTTATGGCCTTCTTGGGGTGAATAAGAAATGGGAACTGAGTCCCAAGGAAATTGCAGTGCAGTGAGTGGACCAGACTTCTGTGTTTAGTGTATCATTATGTATTTCATTCTTTTATCCTATTATCTACACAAATAATTTAAAAAGCCTTTAAAGCTGCTGAAAGCCTCAGGTCTCCACTAATCCCAGGTTAGAACCAACCTGAACTGGGCCGGCTATCACTCTCCAGATGCTCATGTACGGTCTCTGTGTCCAGTCGCAGGTCGCTGATCTGTCTGTCCAACTCCTGGAGCTGACTAATCAAACCAGCATCTCGCCTCCGTAGGCAATTCTGCAGGAGAAAAACAACTTAGTGAGGTCAGAATCACATCTGCTACACAGGGGAAAATCAACAGAGGAGTCAGAAAATGCAGAGCGATAGTTAGACATTGTTTTCAGTGCTCTGGTATTTAAGCCTGCTGATGAAGTAAGTTGTGGCTCAGCTGTTTCAGGTAATCAGTCCCTGTTGGAATTCATGTCTATTTCCTATAGTTGTCTGAGTCCTGGCTGCCTGGAGGTATGGATCAGACAAATGTAATGGACTAAATTAGAGTCAGGCCTGGTGGGGGGGAGAAGTATTCGGCTTAAACACGCCACTTATGTGGAATTGGCCTGGTCTTACAACACCCAGATCATGTGCTGCATTCCAGTTTAAAGTGTGGTGGAACAGCCGACCAAGGGAAAGCTCCATTAAAGCACACATACATTACTTATAATCAGTAGTGTGTTATCTACTCCACATTTGAACTGCTGTTTGCTGACAGGAGCAGCAGATTCTAGTGCTATATGAAGCAACAGAATGACACTGGCTCTGCTAGGGACTGGAAGGCAGTAAAAAACGTGTGCTCCTGACAGCCAGGCTTGTGGTGATTTACAGGCTCGCAGCTCTCAGAATGCTGGGCTGTGGAGACCATTTTTACACAGAGCGCCATTTGCAGACTAGAGCAAGGGTTATTTTGAAATGATACAAAATTAACCGTGGGAAATTGTGATAGTCAATGGAGAAGGGTTAGAATCAGTTTTGTGCCCGTCCTATAGGTTTTTTTATTTTATTTTTAAGTATGTTCATTGTTTTAGGAGAAAATGTCAGCATTGTCCTTTCCCATTTTCTGCTGAAATATTGCCTTATAAACAATTGCAATTTTCTTCAAAAAAGCAAGAAAAGAAAAAACTGCTGTTGGTCAACTGCTTGTACTGGGTTTTATTCTGACTAGGGCTGTTTTTTTTCTTTTCCTTTGAAAAAGGCTGGTTCTATCTTTTACTCTGTTACATGGAAAAGGCGTGTGTGTGAACAGAAAGTTAAGTTTAATCCAGAGCAGAACTGGATTAAAGCCCAGCAGGATGTCAGGGATTGCTGCGCTGCTAAACTTCATTTGGGCCGCTGGGTCTATTGTAACTCCGGGGCGACCCTGACTGAAGCTGGAACCCCCTCGAAGCACAGAGCAGGAAGTTCCATTTAAATAACATTACATAGCTTTACGTCGCTTTCCTGTCATTTTAATGATCATTTGGGGAAATGAGTTTGGTTTCCGTAGAGTCTGGATAAAGACAGGGGCGCCCGGAACATTTAGCAACTTTAGTCCTTACAGATTAAACTATTTATGCAAACCAACTAATATGGTAATATGTTATGCACGGTCTGTAAGGAGAAAAGTTTGGGATTTATAGTTAATCTATATCGCGTTGATCTGCAGGTTTTCTACTCGGATATGCACGAGCCAACCACTAACTCCTATGACATTTTAAAACTAATGATTATTTGAATCTACCCTCAACACGCGCACACAAGCACAATGACGCGCGCGCACACTCACGCAGAACACGCACGCGCGCGCACACACATATACATATATATATATATATATATGATATTAATACATTCTGTTTGTACTACATACCAGCTGCTTTCTCAACAACAAAATGTTCTCTTCCAGCATTTTCTCCTCGTTGTTCAGGTAGTTTTCCTCGGCTGCAGAGCACAGCTGATGATCTTCTTCCCCACTCGCGCTGGTATTGTCGTGATTATTCAGGGCGTTCTGGACCAGCAGCTCCTGTCTCTGTCTCAGATAGTCCAGTTCTGCCAGGCCCGCCAGAGTGGCCTCCATCCTGTCTCGGGCTCGGTGTCGCTCCTGCTCCGCTTCCCCTCGCTCTCTGGAGCGGCTCTCGTACTCCTTCCTGTCCCGCATCCCGGCGCAGTTCTGCGCATTCAACAGCTCTACGAGCGCAGCCGTGGTCTGCCTCATCACACCGCTTCAGCTACAACATTTACAAAACCTCAAGTCTACTGATGTTTAAACTGCACGTCCTCGGGGTGTTTCATGTATGGACTTACATTTCCATAAAAAATAACTTTAATGTATCCACAGAATGTCCACAGAATAAAAAAAAATATATATATATAAAAACTCCACTTCAGTTCGTTTATCGCTGTTTTGAGAAAAAAAAGCAACAGTAGGTTTTAAAAAAAAATTCTTTTCCCACCGCAACTGCAGAAAAAAGTATCCAAAGTGTGCGGTGCTGGAGAGAGATTGAACGCGCGCGCTGTGCGTGATGTGAGCGCGAGGGTCAATATAGCGCGCTGAAGCTGCGCGCACGCACTCTGTGTGCAGCGCCCCGCCGACTCCCAGGCGCAGGGAGGTCCTAGTGTCCGCCCGGTTACAATAGTGACCTTGTCATAGTATTCCTACCTCCTCCTCCTTCCCATCCTCATCTTCATCCTCATCCTCCCTTTATGCACAGAAATATGCAATTAAATTAAAAGTCAGCTTCAGGTCATTATTTGCTGATCCATACAATGACCTAAGATTATATTCTGTTCACACAGTGTCTCATATCATTATGGTGATCAAAGTAATAAGCCTACTGATCAGTTTATAAATAACATATTCCTCTTTAGAACATGATACATAAACAGTATTGCTTTATAACACAGAAAGGGTGTTTGCCAACATATAATGGATAATACCTTTAGCATGCATATATGTATTCTTCACACACAAACACAAAGGGTGGGTGAAAATGAAGAGGGAGAATGTCTGCCCTCTGCTGTTCTATAAAAGTCCAATCCTTCTCCACCCCAGCCTTTTCTTCTACATTTACAGATGAAAAATACAACAAAAAGATAATCATATTTTATTTACAAATCGAACACTTTGTTATTTCTTTATAGCTAAAACAAAAAAAATTGAACACAAAAAGTAAAAAAAAAAAATCTGGATTTGATAACATATGCATGCCTGAGCTGGTACATTGATCACACAGCTGCCACTAATACAACTAACACATGGAGCAATAAGAGCCTGCAGACAAATTCAGTATCTCAGCCAGATAATTAGACTAAAACAGGATTCAAAAGAAAAAGCAGAGCCACTGAAATTAACTTGGTGCAGTCTGTGATGTTAAGTCATTTAACACTTGGATTAAATGTTTTCATCATTTTCCGGTATCTGAACATGACATTCTCCTGACCTGTAAATAGTAACTTTATTTCAATAGAAAAAAGTAAAGAAAATAGATATGTTCAATAATATAATCAACAAATCATTTGTTTCAAATTTCCATATGATTCATGTGTTCAATAGTGAGCTCAGTAAGTAAATTATGTTTGGGGGTTTTGCGTGTGTATGTTTTTGGACACTGGACAATGTGCATATATTATGTGAACAATTCATTCATCTTCTACACCGCTTATCATGCATATGGTTGCGGGTGAGGGATTGAACCTATCCCAGGAGACTTTGGGCACAAGGTGGGGTACACGTACACTCGACATGGTTCCAATCCATCGTAGAACACACACACACAGACACACTACATTGTTTTGGGAACGCCGTTAGCCTAACCTGCATGTCTTTGGACTGTGGGAGGACACCGGAGCACATAGAGGAAATGCACCAAGCATGGGAAGAACATGCAAACTCCATACACACAGAACTGAGACGAGGATCAAACCACCAAACCTGAAGGGTAGAGGCCACAGTGCTTACCACTACACCACTGTGTCACCTTTTGTGCACAATTATATATGCAAATAAAATATATTTTATATTTTATGCAAAATAGCCAGCCAGTATTGTACTGAATGCTGCTGTCAAGCAGATAAATGGAATATTTACATGGAATAATTACTGACCTGCTTCCCCTCACTATTCCCATATGCTATATTATCATCTTGGGAAATCTGATTCAAATCTAAATTTGATATGTGTACCAAAATAATCCACATTAACACCATTATACAAAATCTATTAATAAATCTCAATAATATATATATATATTTTCAGAACATTAATGGTCATTTTGTAATTTTAGTCAATAATTTCGCATTTTGAAGAAAGGGGACTTTCAGAAGGATGCAAATTATGTTAGAAACAGCCCCTGGCGTCTGTGGGTTCTTGTGTCCCTGAATTGGAATAATTTAGCTTCTAATCACTGACGGATGGCTTCATTCTGCAGCAGGGCACCGCAGCTCAGCAGCTAATTAAAACCAACCGCACCTCTAAAGTCTCTGTCCATCAACTCCAGCTAATCGTACTGGCAGCACTGTTTGATTTGCAGCTAGACATGGAGCAGAAAGATGTTGGAGACAGGAGGAGCGCAATATGAAGTAAGCACAAAGCTAATCTCTCTTTCTAAACATGACAGGGATTTAGGAAATTGGATCTACGGGCAGTTCTATGAGAAACAGATGTTTGCAAACAGCTGCTGACCTGTCGCAAACATCCTTAAATGAAACATTAGACTGGACCTAGTGCTCTCTCTCTCTCTCTCTCTCTCTCTCTCTCTCTCTCTCTCATACACACACACACACACACACACACACACACACAAACAAACAACCTGACAGCAGTAATATTTTGAGGCAGTCATGATAGCTGTGTGCCCCAGGCGGGGTCTGTGACACCAGGAACAGGAAGTGACCCGAGGTAAACATGCTATAATTGGATCAAAGCAAAAGCCCTTTGTGGGATCTTAATCAAATCTCTGAAACAAACAGGATAAAGCCAATCTATCCTATGAACTTCCTCATTGACTTCAGAAACCAAGTGTCAAATTTCTTCCTAACAACGGGAACATATGCCATGTTTTCATGTCAGTGAACCTAAAATAACTGTGGCCAAGTAATTAAGTCCAACACCACAATCCCAGGTTCAGATGAATGCTATATGTTCTCTTTATCATTTTAAAGTAGTTGTAGATTTGTCTATACACTTTTCTCTCTGCATAATTTTCAGTTCCAGACAAGGTGAGGCGTGTAACAAAAGATAATTTAACCTTGATTCACTTGGCATGGCACAGAATGTTATGTGTTACAGACAAGTAGTCATGAACTGGGGATCCATTTTTGAAATGCAAATTAAGTAAATTCATATTCCATTCCCAAATGCATTATTATTATTATTATTATTATTATTATTATTATTATTGTTGTTAACCTGTAAGGTTGCATGGTAGTTTAATGGATACCTTCAGGGTCGATTCATTTTACATGTTCTCCTCGTGCTTGGTGGGTTTCCTCTGTTTCCTCTGGTTTCCTCCCACAGTCCAAAAGACATGCAAAGTCAGCTAATTCCCATTTCCAATTACCCTATAGTGATTACGTGTGTGTGTATGTTGGTGTGTGCGCGCCCTGGAATGGCTTGGCACCCCATCCTTCCTCGTGCCCCCAGTCCCCTGGGATAGGCTCCAAACTTCCTGTGACCCTGTACAGGATAAGCAGTATAGAGAATAAATGAGAGTGATTGAGTTATCCGGTGCAGCTGTAACATGCTAGAAAAAAATAATGACTGACAACCTGAAGAAGGAAACTTGGTTCCAGAATCCAGTTATTTCATTTGTAGTAATTATAAGATCAATTTTGCAAGGACCATTAAACGAGAAAACAATCCTTATGAGTGGTGCTGACAAAAAAAAAAAATGAACGAAGCTTAATGCATTAAAGATGCCTGTTAGTATGCAAGATCTGGATTCCTTATAATCATTCTATGAATGATCCTATGCTTTCCTGTCATCAGCAGCTGAAAAAGAATTTTCCAAAGCTTAGAAATTATACCCTTTTAGTAACCAAACAAATGCTTCAATGAGGAGACAATGCCATACATCCTTTTATGTAGAAATATTTAGATGTTTAAAGCTTGCATTTGTCATTACTTGGATACATTTTGCTTTACAGCTTAAGTAAATGTCATTGAGAATTGTCAAGACCTGAACTCAGCCCCACATTGTGCGTTCAGTACGGAGATGGGCACAGTGGGTGTGCAGGCTGAATCAATCTCAGCTTTGTGATTGTAATGTGAAAGGCATGGTGATTCTTTTCATCACGCTGTGAGAAAGGCAACTCTGTGTGCTCTCACCAACAGTCAGCAGACAGACTGGAAGACAAGGCCAGGCCGACTGGCTTGAATTTGTGAATCTACTCATGAACATGTATCATTTAAACCGTTATAGGCTAAGAAGGGGGTCAAGACTTATTGAATAAGAAGAGCTTTAAAACATATAATCAATGTACCACTGTTATATACCAAGCATACTAGAGACCTTGCCTGTATGAATCATTAAAAGCTGTATGAGACACTCCATTTCTTTTCTCCATGGTAGCAGGCAATGGAAAATGTGTGGCTGATAACTAGCACATGTATTCATGCACCGTTGCTAGTTAACAGCTCTCACGCGGCACAAAATGGAAAATCAGACCAATTTGTTTGCCAGGTGTTCACCTGGTTGGTCATGTTTGGTGTTTTCTATGCAGTGTGTGCAAGATTAAACTGGGATTGCATATCTGCTCTGCTTTTTCAGTGGCTGATGAGATTTCCATTTATGGAATCCTAATTCCTAAGAAGCAAAAGCACACACATACACACACACACACACACACACATAGGCACACTCCCTCTATTAATTGTTTCTATAATAAAATACAAGAATGTCATAACACAGCAAAATATACCAACAGGTCTGGAGCATTATAATATTTAGACATATTTAGAAGTCAAAAAGAAGAAATATGTAGGGGTAATAAAGCAGAGCAATGCAATCATGTCACATAAATCAAGTTTATACACTTGCATAAACAGTAGCACTGCACACAATTAGTTTTGTACACAATATCCGTTCAGGAATATACAGTCACGAAACGTCTTGGGGTCCCGTGTATACTGAATTAAAGAGATTTAAATTTGATCGCTTGTGCAGCCTCTGTGTAAATCCATAATACAAATGTTATGCAACTCAATGAGCTGTGTCCATGAACTTTACCTTCCATGATCAGATCAATAAGACTCCTGAAATGTTTAGCCAACTGGAAATTTTCGAAAAACAGAAAAAGAACGAGCAATGGTACATTTAGAAAGAACTTAGATGAAGTAATGCTAGGGCCCCTTTAATTTCTTTACACACACACACACACACACACATATACACACTGGTCTGGCTTACAATGTTGTTTTTATGAGTAGCTACTTACTGTCAATGTCTTGTTTATTACTGGTTTTAATGGTAGTGTGACGTGGGCTCACACAGTGCAGATTATCTCCTGATTCATAGCTGCTTCCCGAAAGCTTTCTTCAGTCTCTGTCCTGAGTCTATGTGATACACAAGCAGTCATGCACATACAGGTAGACTATGCAAACATGCAAAAGGTATGTCCAGTTACGGCACACCAAAAAAATAAACCCTTCCACGTATACTGGAATCAGACCCTCAACAAATAAAGGGTACAAACAAATACATTTTATTGGTTCTAGCAGATTCAGATTACAACATGACAAGATTCAGGATTAAAGGCTTTAATTGATTCCATTGTTGAAAATGGTTAGTACTCATCATTTAGGTAAGATATTGAAGACAGTTGTAGTTGAGCATAATTGTGGCTATTAAATTGAAAGACAATGAAGAACATGTGCAAAACAAAACAAAAACAATGAATACCTATTGATACAGCTTCTGGGTGTGACAACAGCAAGACGTATGCAAATGTCAGGACTGGACTTCTTATAAAACCTAAATAAAGACACTCATTCTGTATTATTGAATGCTTTTCAAAGGGCATGACAGTTTTGCATGTCAGTATCCATTGTGTGTTTCGTCTCAAATTTACCATTGAGCACACCCCACTCTCATTTTGTACATCATTAGCAGTTTCCCTGTTCCACCCATGTAATGGTGTGAAACCCAGGAAGTGCAAACCAAATCCCCTTGCACACTGACCATTCCCAAATCTCTCAGCCGGGCCGTTGCCAGGCAACCACTGCGTAACGATGCAGTCTCGGGGGTGGGGTCGCCATTCCCATGTGACAAATACTGTACCTGGAAAATAGTTTTGTTTTGGCACATCGACTTATAGTTCCCCAATAGAAAAGAAATAGTTCCTTTGTGTAGAAACACTTTTCCACAATCTAGTGAAACCATGGAGACGCTACAGCGCACCTAACACCTGATGATAAGTAAACAATTTCCATGATCCAGTTCTAAAATAAATTTGACACCAAAATTTCCTGGTGTTGACCTTTACAACTAGGAAATGGGAAATAACAACCTCTGAATAATGTGTTAAGAACAGATGAAAGCAGCATTAGGAGGAAATCTCTATCAGAAAGTTCATTTGCAACTTGAATTGATGTTTATGCGCAACTTTTCTATTGTGAGAACTCATATTTTCCATAATGACTGTAGCACACAGGAATAGCATAATCTCCTGCTAATTTGCCTAAGCTTCAGAGACCGAAGTCTAATCCGGGCAGCAGGCTGAGACAGGTCACCAGACTGCTCTGGAAAGAGGTAGACCATTGACTGGATCCCAGATGGATCCCTACTTGCTACACCAGCATTAGCCTGGTCTAAACAGGGCTTGTGAAAATGTTTAGATCAGTTCAGTGTTCAGGATGTATGCACTGTTGGTAAAACAGCAATATTTTAATTGTCTGTAAACTCCACCCTCAGGTATTTAGCACACTGATTTGTTTGTAATTAAAATACAGCTTTACAATGAAGTGTGAATTGGTGGATTGCATTGTGGCGTGGGTGTGTCCAAATAAAGAACGAAGATTTAGCTTCCGGCCAAAACATGGTATTGGTGCTAAAAAGTGTCTCACTTTCACTATAGGTGAAAAAGTACATTTTCAGACAGGGTCATATAACATCTATATAAAAAGAAACACAATTGATAAATGCAATTGCATGCCTTTTTATGTCCATAACATTTTAAAATTTAAATCATTCAATGATTCAACGATCTTAATTGTAATTCAGATGAAACTGAAGAAAGAGAGAGAGAGAGAGAGAGAGAGAGAGAGAGAGAGAGAAAGAAGCCCCAAAGAAGCGTACCACAGTTGCATGCCCAGAGTGAAGCATGGGGTGGGTCAGTGATGGTTTGGGCTGCAATATCATGGTATTTCCTAGGCCCAATATTTGTGCTAGATGTGCGCGTCACTGCCAAGGACTACTGAACCATTCTGGAGGACCATGTGCACCCAAAGGTTCAAACATTGTATCAGGATGATAATGCACCAATACACACAGAAAGACTGGTGACAGAGTGGTTTGATGAATGTGAAAGTGAAGTTGAACATCTTCCATGGCCTGCACAGTCACCAGATCTAAATATTATTGAGCCACTTTGGGGTAACATTTTGGAGGAGCGAGTCAGGAAGCGTTTTCCTCCACCAGCATCACGTAGTGACCTGGCCACTATTCTGCAAGAAGAATGGCTCAAAATCCCTCTGGCCACGGTGCAGAACTGAGGGATTTTCTGTCATTCCCAGCACTAATTAATGCTGTATTGGCTGCAAAATGAGGCCCATCACCATATGCAATATATACTTGTGTGTATGTGAGTGGGTTTAGAGTGTATGTATTGCAACTAGAGAAGGCTTTGGTTTATGATTCATAAGTCTGTGAGTTGTCTGTATTTGATTGAGAACTTGATTGAGTTACTTTGCACACAAAGACAGATTTTCTCCCCTCAGTAGCCAAGACTGCTCTGCACTTTCAGCACTCTCTCCGTAATGCTTAGCTGGGTTTCTTCTGTGTAATGTTTCTCTCTCACCATTTCATCACTCACCCTCTCGAAACCCTAAATCATTTCAGTGACCACATTCCCTCGCTTTTCCAGTATCCCTTAATCGCTTTAATTAAATGGCAACGCATTTCCAAAGATAATTCCAACGTTCCACCAATCCCTGGACCAGATCAAACAAACATCTGTACAGCGAGAGTGTGTATGATGATTGGTGGGCACCAGCGTCAGCTCAAAATCAGGCTCTAAAAGTAACCAGGAATACAACATGGGCTCCATTAGGGCTTAACTGTTTAAAGATTTCATGCAAGTTAGAAAAACTATGCGGTTTTTCTGCAGTTCTCTCTTTTCCCAATGTAATATTAACACTGGGCTTCGGTAAAGTTGTGGAGCCTCTTGCTTCAAGACTGCCATCTTTAATATAATGTAAGCTCTGGGATTTTGAACATGAGCTTGGTAATGTGGGAGTAATCGATCTTGGATGATAATATGCTGGTGTTCTTAAAGAGTCTCCTATCTACTAATCATTCATTCATCTTCAGCACCTCAATGCAGGAAAATTAGAACTCACTGTATCTAGGTGAAAGGTGGAAATACACCCTGGACAGAGTGCTACTCAATCATAGGGCACCACACACGCACACACATTCAGTTTAATATGTCTTTAATATTTTCATGCCATGCCATATGAGCATGGCGTAAACATGCAAAACATCATGACCCTTCCAGGGACCTTACTCAACAATAGTAGATTTTGAAGGTGATTTAAAAAAACAACAACAACAACAATATTTCAGTTTATTGTTTATTTCCTGGTGGTGTAGTGATTAGCACTGTCGCCTGGCACCTCCAAGGTCTGGGGTCGATTCCAGTCTCTGTGGACGCATGGAGTTTGCATGTTCTCCCCGTGCTTGGTGGGTTTCCTCCGGGTAGTCCGCTTTCCTCCTGCAGTCCAAAGACCTGCAGATTAGGCTAACTGGCGTAGTGTGCGTGTGAGTGTATGTGTGTGCCCTGTGCTAAATTGCCACCCTGTCCAGGGAGCACCCTGCCTCATGCCCTAAGCCTTCTGGGATAGGCTCCAGCAACCCCCCACCATAACCCTGAATACAGGACAAAGCGGAATAGAAGATGAGTGAGAGTGTTTATTTCCTTATAGGAAGGTCTTGGGTGGAACTAACTCATAAAACATCATTCTGTCCTTTGTGTTTTATTTCATCCATCAAGATTGAGAAGCATCAGCAGATGATGATGTTAATCATGTTGGAAGTTTAATGAGATTTATACTAGGTTTAGCACAATACACTATGCATATTTCATCGAGATCAGGATGGAAACCATGGTATTTACAAACAGCACTCAGAATGTCCAAGTTTTATTCCATATTTCTGTAAGTAGTACATTCCCACTGTTTAGAGTGCATGACAGACGTTACATATTCCATGAAAGTTTTAAGATTGCTCTCAGTAATGGTTTTCCAACCATTAATCAAATCACCCAAAATAGCATGAGTATTGTTCTCAAGAAGAGGCAGGGAAAAAAAGGAGGAGGGGAAAAAAAAAAAACAGTTTTGACAGAAACTGAAGTGAGAGGGAAGTTTTGCCTCCCTACAGAGCACTTACCCAATATGGACAGGATTCACTCAGCACTATACAGTACAATGCATTTCTGCTCTCTTACAGTTTCTACCACAATCAGTGTCCACCTGCAGAAAATGTTGTCACAGTGCATTTTCACAAAATATTCCCATAGACTTGGCGACCAAACTTTTCATGCAGAATCCCGAGGGCTGTCAGATGCCTTAGCTTAAACGAGTTCTGTTTGACGACAACAGCACTATTTTCGTTTCAAACCAGCATTTTGTATTGCGTCAACAACAGACCACAAGAGAGATGTTTTTTTTCTTTTGTGGATGGTTTGTCCCTGCCTTAATTGTAACCAAATTCGCTTTAGTCAACTGTAAGCACAGAAAACAATGCAAGATAATTAACATCAAGCGTTCACAGTCTGAGCTCCGTGGTGATTAAAGCTTTTGTCGATCTGTTCAGACGAGGTATAAAGCCTGCAGCGAAGCTTAACGCCATTGTCTGGTTCAGGTCACTGGAAGGAAAACATTCATTTGGCTCTTCTTGTCTGTTCCCTTGTGTTCAAGGATTACTTTAACAGATTTTCTTCATTGTCTGTATGGATGTGTAGTCAATCACATTATTCATGACTTTGTTCTGCCCTATAACTTGTTCCACCTGCACGTATTGACTCGTCTGAATGAGTAATAAATCCTCAATATACTGTACATTTCCACTCCTATCACCCTCCAGGCAAACCGTCAGTGATGTACACAAAAACACACACTGTAAATACGCAGTACACAAAAATACACAATGTAAAATATTTGTGATTTGCCTAAATTTATCAAAACACTGTACACCTATTATAACCGTTTGTCTCTCATGTCATATTTTCACACGATTATATTCCCTGCAGCACATCAATATTTAGATTAGAATACAGAGGCCCTAATTGCTTCAATGCGAAATGTGCGGTGTGCATTACACCTTGTCTTTCCTGTTTAAGCCTCTCCATCATCGCCAGGCATGAAGCTGTAGTAAAAGTCCAACTCTGTTCATATAAAGGGTCATTGTGTGAGTGGAGGCCACGTCCAGCACTTTCTCTCTCTCTGTGTCCAGCTGCTGAAACAGCTGTGTGTCTGTGCTGGTGTGTACACGGGGTGGAGAATAAAAACGCTCTTACTTCCTGTCCTCTCGGCATGCCTGTCTTTTGACTGAGGAACTCGCTGAGGGTCACTGAATCCATTTAAAATAGACATCTTGAGACAGCTGCTTTGTCTACCTACGCCAGGAAACAAGAGATTGAAAATCCTGAAGTGATGCTATTGCACTTAAGGGAATGCATTAGAAAGCGGACCGCTAAATGTGCCTTACCGTGAAAGCAATGGTTGCATTTCCAGAAACACTTTAAAAATAATTTTACTGGAAATTTCAGCATTTTCAAGCCAGTGATGTGACTCAAAATTTAATTGTTTATACATCAGCTGACCTCCAACTCCCCAAAGGTTTGGATTTTTTGCACTGGATGTTGCTTCTAAACCTCTTGTGTCTAGATAATAGATAAGACAGATTGGATGCATACTGCTATAATAAGGTCATCCACATTAAAAGAACACACATTACCATAGTCACACATAATTTTCTTTCTTCACATCACTCACTGCCTTTATCTCAAGCCCTTTTCTATCTAAGGTCATGAACATAAAGCAAATGTCTACTGTACAATCTCACTCAATTCCATTCTGCTATCACCTATGATAATCTCCATTAGTGGCTATCCATCAGATAAGAAGAAAACCGGGGTTTGAGCTGTAAACTTCAATTATCGTCACACCAAACAGAGAAAGCATTTGCTGTACAAAAGGAGAAGATGAACTTTCTTTGAGTAACGCTGCACTCAAAAACAATGTCTAACTAATAAAAATAAATCAAAACAAAGGACTCATCAATGTTCTTGACATTCTAGAGTCTTGGTCCAGAACGGAGCACTTAAAATCGACTGGCTCCTGACCGGTTTATTTCCTCCCCCACTGTTTTCATCCCTAGCGAGTTTCTTTTAAAACACTAAAGCAGATAATCAGATGTCTCCAAAGCATCAATTAACAAGCTCGAAACTGCATCGTCCAAGCATAGCGATCAAATCTGGTGTGTGTATCCAAACAAACTCGTACATCTGACGCGAAATCTTTAATAGTCTCATTAAAGATGTGCTCATATCCCCCCACGGTCCTGCGACTCCTTGAAAGTGCTACACAACTGTTTCTAGATGATTAATTAAAAGATGGCATTTCATATAAATCTCTAATTGGCATTGGGAACTCATTATTGATGCCCCCTGGTCTCGGGGAATGAAGAATTTGGAGATGAGCCCAGCTCGTCAGGCTGTGATAATAACAAAAGTCTTTGAGAAGGTGAACACTTCAGTCTTAATGAAGGAAAAATGTCTGGTCTGGCGACAAATCTGACATGTTGAGTTGATAAACACGGTCAAAACTATTTCGACAAAAATAAGCAACCACTAACCAATTGATGAGAAAGTGAGAGAGAGAGATCCTTTTATAATTTTCGGTGAAAACCATTTACTACATAATTTAGAAATCGACTTTTTGTCACAATATCCAAAAGTTTTCACAAAGAGTCGTCTTCTAGTCTGAAGCTTTTATTATTGTTAAGTTTCTGGTTAGAAAGGTGTGGAGGACACCAGACGCTTCCTTCATCATGGGAAGATGCTTGACTTCTTACATCCTGCTAAAAAGTAAATGCTCTTATTTAACGCTGCTTCATGCAAACAGAACTCATTTATCAGAGCTTTTGTGTCCAGTAGCTGGAACAGATTCAAAGGCATGCAACACTGCCACAAAATCCTTTAAGTAAGACATTTGTCTTTTGCCACACCCACAATGATGTGACGGATATATTGCTTTTTATCTACATTCAATGCATCATTAGTCTACTGAGTCCCATCTTCGTCATTGCCTGCTATAGCTTTCATGTGTAACAGACTTAGGAAAAACAAGATTGACCTAAGGAAGGGTTCTGTACAATTGTTGTACTGTCTGTGCGGTCTGACATGTTTTTATCCAACAAGTATTAAAGCATCTGCGCATATGGATCATTTATTCATGAAACCGTGGTGCTGTTGTCATACATATGAATGACTAACAGGTGCTTCAGCACCAATTAAGCATTTAGTGCTCAGACATGCAACACACACACACACATGTATACACACACAGCAGCAGTTCCTGTGAAGAGTGGCCTTCATTTATTTTCCAATATCTATTGTGATATTAGCATACTGCCAAAAACATCTCAGTCAGTGCCTCACTGGATAGCCCCCGTCGCAAATCTGATACCTTAATATATTCAGAAGATGGCTATCACCTCATTAATTTTGCAGGCTCACACTGCAGTCATTTCAGCATTGATGAAATAATACAGAGAACACGAAAGGTTTATACAGCCTCCCTAGAACCGGGATTCACTCGCAGTCCCTTCTCGCAATTTCTTCTCCGAGTCGAATTAAAAAGGTTCAAGTGAAGGACATCCTCCTCGGACATCCCTGTCGCAGCTCACCCGAGGCTTCTATCTACACCAGCTATAGACTTCATAGATCTTAAAGGCTATGGCAATCTCCTCTGGGTCAGAGAGGCCAAGAGAACTAGAAAGGTGAAATCTTTTTTTGGTATCTTCCCAGTCTTCCATCATGCAAGAGAAGAGTGGTCAATGTCACGCTCGATTTCCACCAGCTTCCTGCCTGACACATCTGGCTTTGATAAACAGCTGGCTAACTGGAACTGAAAGTTTTTTTTTTTTTTTTTTTTTTGGGAGGAGGGGTGGATATGAACTAACTGCACTCTTGGCTCTTAACCTAGTCTTTAGAAAACATTTTAGAGTGTGTGTGTGATATCAGGCCAACACTGGGGTTTTTAAAAGTGGCTTGGTCTCTTCTGTAGACCAGCTTGATCCAGCCCTCTCCATCACCACTCACTCATTATAATCCAATCAAATAGAATTAGGCTGGTTTATCATTATCTGGCTGATCCGTCAGTATTTTGGCTCTAATGTAGTGCTAATCAAATACTGTAACAGCTCTCTGAAAGAACCATAAAGAACAGTTTGCATGAGCGGAATAAAAAAAACAAAACAAAAAAACAACAGAGCTACAGGAAAAATAACAAATTTTATACATAGAGGTTTTTCTTACATCAGACCAACAGCTGCTAATTGTCAAGGAATTTCCGATTATGTTCAGTGATAAAACAAATTTTTTTTTTAAATAAAGTATGTTGACAGGGAGTTATGGATCAGTCTTAATTCCAGACCGGTCACTTCCTGTCTCATTAGATTCCCTCCTTTTATCTGACCAGATGCTGCAGCACAGCTGTAAAACAAACAAAACCATACAAACAACAACACGCATTCTCTCAGCAGGGTCTCTCAAAATAGATCACAACAGTTAATCCCTCTATTTCCTTTAAGAGTCCTGGAATAAGCAGGAAGAAGTTTATTTCTAATGTTTTTAAAGCTATATTCAATATCAGTATGAGAAATATGCAGAGTAGATTGTACACTAGAGTAGATCTTTACATCCTCAGACAGGATGCTTATGTTACCATCTAGCACACCGTTAGTGAGTAAGTCCACTCATTATCCCCGTAATTGCCGACACTGTGGTTCATTTTTCTGATGAAGACTTGAGGCCTTCTTTATCTTGGCTGAGCTGCTGGAAAGTAAACAGGATGCTTATTAGACGAGCATCATCACTGCAGCAGGCTACAAAACAACATCTGATAAATTGTACTGCACTCTCTAGAGGAATAATAGCCTGGCAGTAATGAGGTGAAACCCAGTCACGTAATGTAACGTTCTGCACGATAGGGTACATGCCATGCAGCCACATGTTTTAGAGCCAACACAAACTTTTGAACTGAAATAACCATTTCCGGAAATTGCAACCATGTTAAATTAAGGGTGAACGTGAACAGAAAAAAAAACATTGAAATGATAACAAAAAAATATTAAACAACCAGCATTGTTCAGTGATAAAATATTTATTGGTTTAAAAGTACAAAAATCACACATAAATAACCAACAAGTTAATTTTACACACAATTAAGACCACCTGAATGGCACAGGATCTCGTGTTAAGACGGATCTTTTTAAGGCAAGGATGGTGTCATTCACTATAAACTCTCACACTAACCACAAGACATATCATTTCATCTTTCCACAGGGGACGCGGATAAATAGTTCACCCTGGTCTACTGCTCCACTCAGGCTGATAGAGGTTTCTTGAGCTCCTGCCCACGGGGACACGGGGACACTGGCACAGCTCCACAGGTGCTAGAACACATCGCTGAAGGAGTCTGAATCTCCATCTACAGTGCTGATCGTGAGAGACTGACTCTCCCTTTGTTCGGACAGGAGCCGAGCTGACAGTAACTCCAGGCCAGCTCCGGCTCGATAAACACCTTCAGCTCCTGCGAGATGAAATGGGAAAAAAAAATGTCATTCATAATGTATCTCAAGGTGTGCGGAATGTCAGTGTAGTGAGAGTCCATGCTTTAAGAAATCATGAAATTATTTGAAATATCAGCATTATGATAAGAAAGTGGTGACACGATGGTACAGCAGACAGCGCTGCAGTCTCACAGCTTTTTACAGTGTGTGGAATTTCATATGTCCTTCCTGTGTCCATGTGGTTTTCCTGGACATGCCAGTGGGAGGATTGGCTATCAGAATTGCCTTAGGGGTGAATAAATATGTGTGTGCATATCACACAATGACATTTCATGAAGGGTTCATTCCTGCCTTACATCCAGTACTCCTGAGAGGCTGCAGATCCAGTGACCCTGACCAGGATAAAGCAGTTACTGAAGAAAATTTTAGGAATAATCAATCATTAAATAATAAGTAAATAATAAAACAGCCAAGCCACAATTAATAAGAGTTTTTAAATATTTCAAAAAGTTGATCGAACAAGGTTTAAAACAGTTGATAATTTAAATTTTGTGAAGTTCATCAGGTTTTATATTTGGCCAAATTTGAGATAATTGTTTTACTATACAAACAACCATTTATGGCTGTTTATGGCACTCTTCTTTTTCCAACCACGGCTACACAGGCTATAAAACAATTCTTTCAACAGGCTAAACAAACAGACATCATTTGTGGGGAGGAGGCAGAACCTGGAGGCCTTGCGGGCGCTTAGGCAGATCGGTGAAGGAAGTGCACATGAACATAGAGTATACAAGAGTATAGCAAGAAGACCATGACTGCAGTGAGGATCCAGAGTCTACAATCAGCTCTGATAGCCCAGACTGTGGTGGAGGCTGTTGCATGGTCAAAGCTGATGAGTGTTTCACCGGCCAGAAACATCCCCTTTATTATATCAATGCGTTTTTAAAGAAAATTGTGTTGAATTTTTAGAGCTACAAAAAGCTCCTAGTGTATATCAGAAAACACACAGAGTTAAAAATTTCTTTATGCTTTAAGTTTGTCATTTGCACAAAATGCCAATTGTGCAAACAATTGAATAAATAAATTAAATCATGAGAAGATAAAGAATGAAGAAGAATGAAGAGGGGGTGAATTGATTACTTAAAAATACAACATATGAACAGTTTGACAAAGGAAAATAAGATAGCTCTGGTTTTGAAGGTTTATTATTTTTTTATGGTATTGCAAACTCACTCACTCATTCTCTATACCGTTTGTATCCTATACAGAGTCGTAGGAAGCCTATCTCAGGGGTACAAGGTGGGGTACACTGTAGATGGGGTGCCAATACATCACACATACACACACAAACACACACACAGGCGGGAGGCGGGAACTGAACCCTCGACCTAACAACTACACCACTGTGCTGCGTATCATTGCATACTTTTTTTTTAAGTCACAAGTGTGCACACAAATGGTAAAATATTAGGCCAAAATTGTATACAAGTCCATCTCCTACTGGATAAATTAGACTACACCGATGGTGATTTAAGTATGCAATTTGGTATCAATAATATGCTGATTCAGTTTTAATAAAGTTCATTTGACTGCGTAAAACATCTGTGTTCACAATCACAGCCACAACAAGTGTTATACTAAGTGCATCATGATTCCCTATTGCACCAAACCAGTGCATGTGAGAAAAGAAGCATATTGATTGCAAAGTAAAACAGAAGGTTTACTGAACATTCAAACTGCATAATGCCCTATATCACAGAATTTATCACTGACGTTATGTGACAGATACCCGACATTTACTACTGCAAAATTAACTGCAATGGCAGGAAAACTGTAAACATTCTTTACTTGGTCTTCAACTTTTTCCAAAAATCTAAATATTGAGTAAACATTGAGTAAACCATTTTCTGACTTTTACTCATTTTGCCAAACTGTTCATATATACAAAATATGCAGAATACACTGCATTAGTGTTTATATGTCTGCCTAGCTAGTAATTAAGTGAAGGTAAAAACTGGAATATGTGTCACAGTATGTGATTATTCATGTAAAATCTGGCGAAAATGTAATAATAGCTGTGTGCAGTCGTAGTGCCTGAGCAGACAACTATATATTCACGTATATATTCGATGTGTAAATCGGTAAAATAGTACGGGTGCTCTTGTGAATAAAAAGTGACAGAAACGTGTGAAGAGATTGTGCATGAGTGTCCTTGAGCTGTCAGTGAGGTGGCCCGTGTGTGGGAGGGAGTAAGGACGAGGGCGGTATTAGAGGCATTAATGAAAGCGTGGAAGAAAGATTAATAACTGGATTAGTTTATTCAGGATCCAGGAACCTTTGATTTATTAGAAATTTGGGAGAGTGATTACCTAAATATAAAGAAAGCTTCATCTGCATATAAATAAATGCAGAATTAAGAACTAACAAACACCTGTATTTTTGTGAAGTACTGTACATTAAGCAAGACCCTTTTCATTTTCCTCAGTTCTGATATCAGGAAGACATCATACGTCTGCATAGCAGGTCTATGACACATATTTTGCTTGCATGTTAAAAAAAGAAATTCTGCCAGGAAACCATAAAACATTCTGTTTGTGCTCTGCAATTGGGCTGAATTAGGGTCAGCTGTGAAATGGGACAGACACCACGGATGTCATTGGATATTAAATACTGCATATATAAAAGAGATTATATAAAAAATAAACTTCATGCTGTATAAGGTCTTTAAAATGACACACACTATAACTAGAGCCAGACAACATGGTAATGACTTCAGAAATGTTTTAAAGCTGAAACCAACAGAACTTTAGATCCATTATTTTCGATAATATTCTGGGTGAAGATAAACACAGAGGGAGGGAGTGAAAGGGCAGGGGGTTCAGAGGAGAGCGGGGCCTCCAGGAACCACAGCACAACATCCATAAGCTGCACACACTAAAGCCTGTTTGTGAGGAGCAGCTGGACAAAGTTCTAGCCTTTTTCCCGAATGAGAATCCTGGGGGCTACGAACTATCTAGTATGACTATAGCACCTCAGGGTGGAGGTGAAAAAGAGAAATACAGAGTGAGTGCTGATGGGTAAGAAGGTTTGAGTGAGTGGGAGTTAGACAGGTGGAAACAGAACATTTTTTAATCTTAAAATACATGTAAACAGCCTTCAGTGATTTAGATCCAAACAGGCTTGGTAATGGGGACAAGGAGAACTAAGGAAAACCGTTTCTAAGATATGTTTCTAAAGATATTTTAATAGAAGCCCCATTAGAAATAAGCATATAAGGAAAATGAATGAGGAAGAGAGAGCTTATTGTTTGAAAAGATTTCACAGTATTGCTGCTTCAAAGAGGAGCCTCTTCCCAGGCAGCTGCTCACCTCTTCAGCTAGCTCTGGCCTTTCTGCTGCTCCTCTCGAGACCGCCATGATGCCTAATGGCCTGCCAAGTGTTTGAAGTCTGAGTGCAAAAGCAATGATTTCACATTCTACGTGGGCCTTAGCAAATATTCACAGCTGTGCGGAAGTATCCCAACAGCACAGCAAAGACATCCAGAATAAAGCAAGCAGACAGACACTGCTGAGAAGAGGGCGTCCGCAGCTGAGGAAGAGACCAGACACTTTAATACTTCTAATATGGTCTCTCCACTTCTAAAGAAGAATGTGCTTATGAGAGTGTTTTGGAGTCATGCTGAAACTAAGAAACATTTGCTTCAACTTTTACTTCATATTGACTAAAGGAGCAGCTATTCGGAAAACTTCCCTTTGAAACAACAGGCCAGATGTTTGATTCTTGTACAAGTTTGTGAAACCTTTGTGGGAACAGAAATTACCTGGAAATGTATTTCAATTACTCATAAAATGTAACCTGACCTTCCTCCATTTGATAATAATGAGCAAATAATAGACAGATAAATCTGCAACTAATAATTATTAGTTAATCATCATAGTCGAGGCTGTAAACTCAAATCATTAAATCAAATCAGCTCTTTTTTTTTTTACATCATGACATTCCAAAACTTTTTTGTTTCTGTTAATTTACTTGACTTTCTTCGCCATTGTATTTTTGTCTAATCCAACTTTTATTAGCTCCAGGCATTCAAATGCTACCCTGACACTCTCCTGTAAAACTTCTTGATACGATTTTCAATTCTATGCTTTCTCAAGACTGCAAGCTGTTCAGACCCTAAGGCTGCAAACAAACGTCAAACCATGATGTTCCCCCTAGCATGCTTCTGAGGTGGATGAGACATTTGAGTTGGGGTGTAGGGCTCTTTTCCCCCATCCAAACACAGCCTGGTGCATTTCACATCCAGAACATTGCTCAAGGAGTACAGTGGATAATCCAGGTGATTTTTAAAAAAAGAAAAATCAATGATTTCCTCTGTAGTTTCCTTACTTTTTACCAAAACCAACATCCCAAATATTACAGACATAAATAAAGCACATACTGTACTACATTTTATGAGTAATTAATGCAAAGAATTCCCAAATTTTGGCTTTTTCTTACAATTATGATTAAACGCGTTTTCTTCATCCACATTGGAGCAAAAACTTCTTCTTAGGTCTCTCAGAGGAAAAACTATTTATAAACCAGATAAATGAATCCAACAAATGTCATGTGATTTTACTTTCCAGTAGCTATGCACACTAAAAAGTCCATCAATTCGGTGTATTACATTGTAATAAGTGATATAGCTCAGATATGGGCTTTCTGTCTATCCTACTGACCAGCTCCTGTCTGGAGATATGAAAATGCATCTACACAGAAAGTGCATGCTAAGTGTAGTCTTAAAGTTGTTCTCATGCCCTTGCAGCTATTAGGTAACTTGATGATATTTTTGTAGTTGCTGTGCAATGTAAGCGAGCGCTTGATTTGAAATTTAGTATGAAGATATGACATGCTATACCTACAGATAAAAAAGTGCACCCTGTTTGTACCAAACAGCACAGCCAGACAATAATAAATATGGAAAGACATGTTCTGCAAACTTGATCAGATATCAAACGATCAGCTTTCAATAAAAGGTTATTTGTATTTGCATGGATGGGTACAACCTGAATTAGAAGCACCCGGATCATGTTTGTATGAGTATATTTATTTCAGAGCTTTGGTCATTCTATCCTCTTCCTTATCACATGTCTGTTGACATGAAAACCAGATCACTATTTTCACTCCTCTTAAAACGACTGATGAGGAATTTAGACACCTCTCCTCCTCTACAGGACTCTACAAACAAACAGAACAACGTATGCTAAAGTGGATATAAGAGATGGCACAGAGGTCTCACACAGATGTCCAGTTGGTGTGAGAATTTCTTGTCTTTTAGCATAACTTTTAAATGTCACGTCTTGGATAAAAAATATTTTTAAAAAAGATAACGGAGGTCAAAGAGTCCATCTAGAGCAAAACCTTGAGGTGAGAGAGTCCAGGTGCAACACCAAGAAGGAAGTCAAGGACAAAAAAAAAAGATATCAGCAACAGTTGGAGATGTTCCAAAGTGGTAGAGTACGAGAAAGGACTGATTCAAGTCTGCAACTGTGGTTAATATCTGATAAGACGCGCAAGCTTTCTGTGAGGCTTTCTACAGTCTTCTATCCAAAGACACCTGCAAACACTTAAGCATGTTCTCCACCCTGTTCCAAGCTTTCAGTGCTGACAGATGAGTCTACCCCCACTCTCACTCTCTCGCGCTCTGCTCTTCTTTCTGTCTTCTCCAGCTTCTAAGGTGGGAGAATAAGTGTGTGTGGGATTGTGGCACGAGACAGTTTAGTGCTCGTTTTGAGTTAAAGCCGCTCAATCGTTCCCATTTATGTAGTTTTCACTATAGACATTAAAAAAAAAAACAAGCTAATGCTTAGAGCTGTGAGAACAGTACAATGATGAGGGGCGTTGTGCTATGCTGAAACAATAAAATGAAGTCACTGCCAGAATGATTTCTGCTGGAAAAACATATGAAAACAATCAGGACATACCAAACTATTTAAAAAATACCTTTAACCGTGTTCTCACAGTAGACAGCTGTGTCATTCGAGATTCATCTTCAGTTGAGCAATTCCGAGAAAAAGATAAACAGGGATGGGATAAACAGTCTAACCTGCTGAGTTAAAACATTACTCACAGGACAAAGCGGTTTAATTTGCACCAAACACAGTCATTTTTGCAAAAACTCAGTTTTGAGGTTTGACCAAAAAAGGTGTACTAGGAGGAATCTTCATTTCTTGTCCCAGAATTGCTTCAGCAAAAGGCAAAAAAATATAAGAAATGGCTTGGCATAGAAAGAAAACACACATGCAAACACATGGTTATGCATGCACACACCCATACACATTCCCTAAAGGCATATCCAGCTATGTCACATTTACACTGAAAGCCAACACCAAAACATACATGTCAACTCAACTCAGAAGACTAGAGTATACACAAATTTGTTCTTGAGATATTTGAACATCCTACAAGTACAGGATGGACTCCTTGGCCAAAGGCCATGCTTTGTTTAACTGTTAAACAGTGGTCAGAGAGGACCAGAGTGCCTTTTGTCATTCCTACTTAAATTGGATGTACTGGCCAGAGCAGATCTCTGCTGGAGCACCACCCAGGTGAACAAAAAGATCTAATAATGGGTAAAATGTCTGTCTGTTCTGGTGCAGTGCGTGTAGAGTCAATGCTATATTGATAGAAGAGCTACAACTTGGCCCAGCCATCAGCAATACAAATGGATCTGGGTACTCTACAGGAAATGACTGCTGCTTTAACTGTCTGAATGATTTTAAGCTGGTTCAAATGCATTTAGCAGCTTTTTGGCTCAGTGCATTTACCGAGGGAGTATAGCATGGAAAAAAGGTAGAGTACGAGTTAAAACATGCAGAATGTATCACCATGTAAACTGAAGTGACTGTGTGAGATGGGCCTCAACAATCTATTGTCAAAACACATCATGAACACCTCATCGGGACTCAAGTTTTGTGGGAAACCATTGGGAAACTGTTGAGAAGTAACAAGAGTTCTCTGAATGCCTCTAGCTGAGCAACAGTAAAAACAAAGGTATAACACCTACTTAGTAGTCTATGACGAGGAGCAGCTCTAAGTAGAGAGGGAGCTCTGTGGTGGAGCAAGAAGAGCAGTAAGAGGTCATCCCTAGAGAACTGGGAACCCATCAAACTTCCTATCCCCTAAAGACAGATTAAGTCAATCAAAGGCTTCAATGGCTCTCCTAACTAATCCTTTTCTCCTTGCTTGTTTACACCACTGATGAGCAAAACTGCATGGACTGCTTATTGAGCCATTGTGTTGCAAAGTAACCACCCCCTCTTCTTTTTAACCAGGTCCTACCTTAGAAACTAGGGGGGAAACAATACCAAGAGTGCTAATTGAAAGTCAGGGGTTATGACCTTTAAATATAGGGCCACACTATCCCACCCAGCTACCCAGTGACCAGAGAGGCTTCACTGGGTTAGACAGAGAGAGACTTGGGTGCAGTTTAGAGCCAGAATCACTTGGAAAGTCCCTTCTGTCCTGCACTCCCACTGATAGAGGGATAAGGCAACAGGCAGCTATGAGTGGAAAACCTCAGCATCAAGAGTAAAGGGGATTTGCATTTAGCCAAAGAGAGCTTTCATCCACCCCTTCACTTCTCCTTAACCTCGCTCATGTCCATACCGGGAGGGCCAAGGAGGGGTGGGGCGAGGAGGAGCACTGGAGAGTCCTGCAATGCTCCCTTTATCTGAAGATGGTTAAGTAGGATATATGCGGTGTTGGCTTCAGACAGAGTGCAAGCCGTGCGTGAAGAATCAGAACTACCATGTGGAGGGCTCAGTGGCCGAGGCCGTGCCCTCGTAAAACGAGGTCAAGGAGTGGAGTGTGGAGAGGGTCATCCAGACCACTGCTCAGGGTCAGAGACAGTGAAGGGAGATATCTTATCCGTCTTCATCATGAGGGAGGGGTGGTGGTGGTAAAGGATTGTTTGAAAAAAGGCCCTCTATAAGACAGGCAGTGTGAGTAACGTAAGTCATACTATTTCTGGAAAGTACAAGCTGTCTCAGTAGTTTCCATAAGTCAGTGACTGGAAAATACATTACAATTCCCTATGCATGGTTTTGCTGTCTGATATTCCAAAAGATAATGCTGGACCAAAAAAAATAAGCCTACCTTGAGCAGCAAGCTAACATAGCAGCAACATGTATCTGTTATAACTCTTATACCCCTACTTTGTCTATAGCACAAGAATTTAACTCTCCTGTTAGAGACTTGCGGGCTATACTTTTAGCAACATGGTGTAACAGGATATTCAAATTTAAAACCTTCCACCTTTCATGTTCAGCATGCTTTTTTTAATAGGCAGTCCAATGAATTTAGCAGAAGTGAAATCGATCAGTGCTTATATTGTAACTTGCCAAAATGGGGCCACTCACCGTTTAGTGCTGTAACCCGCCGCTTTGTACTAATGGTTATTTTTAGAGAAGTGGGTTATGTGTCCCAAGAGGACCTGAGGGACCTTCAGAGACCAAGCTTCAGAAAAGGATGGGGAAAAAAAAGGGTTCACATGGACCAGTTTCAATAAGGTCAAACC
This sequence comes from Channallabes apus, assembly GCA_030522415.1. NCBI lineage: Eukaryota > Metazoa > Chordata > Actinopteri > Siluriformes > Clariidae > Channallabes > Channallabes apus. The sequence goes on from CM060116.1 coordinate 21,101,129, forward strand.
CAGAGGTGAAATGGCTGAAATCTAGTCGCTCCTTGAAATAAGGTACACAGCAATTTTAAAGCAATACTTTCCATAATAATAAGCCTCATAGCCAAAGGTTTGCTGTGAAGAACACAAGAAAAACTTTAGGAATACAATTCTAAACTCAAAAAAGCTTCACAGCTAATTCACATTCTAAAAACACTATGTGAAGGACTGTACTTTGGGACACATTAAGGAGAGCATCACATGAAATCATTTTACTTCTGAGCGATTGGATTGATACATGCAGAAAAATCAGTTAAACCCCAACCCCGAAATGATGCATCTGTGTCGGGTGCAAAGAAAAATGTGCACACTCTTTATTCTATATGCATCATTCAGTGACTTTGCCTTTGCTGTTAATGTAGTTCAGGGCATGTTTATGGATGAATGTATAAGACTGGGAATGTGTATGAGCTATAATCAGTAGAGAGAGGAGAGGGAAGAGAGGATCCATGGGCAACCTGCCCAGCATCTCAACCATCTGTGAACAGGGTGCATCTGTCTGTGGAGTTCTAATTATTAGCAATGGGGAGGAGCTGGAGGGAGAGAAATATTTAGCGTACAGCAATATGCCAGGCATTTGCTTCTGACTCTGGTGCATTTTTGTGCAGATATTCATGCAAAAACAGTGTTGTGCACTGAAATAGTATTGTCTCAGGTTTATTAATGTTAAGTAAAGAAGGTTTAAATATCAAGAGTTGGAAACATTAGCGGGTGCAAGCATAAGAACAGAAATACACAGGGGTCAGCCAGAAAGTCACTGATCTCTAAATTTAGTCCAGGACAGTTGGTGTGTAGCCTCGAATAAACAATTATGGGGAAATGTTCTCCATCATCGACATTAGACAAACTTTTAATTCAGAAGGCTATGTTCACAACGCTGAACATATTATACAAGCATGCAAATTCCAAAGACTGAGGATGAGTGGTGCAGTAGATGCATTAAAATTACCCAAATAAAACGATGGCTGATTTAACACACAGTAATTTAATTTCATCCCTTGTAAGGAGCTAAATTTAATTATGAGCCAGATGCTGCAGTGTATGAACTCATGGCAAGAACACACATTATAGTCTTAATGCTCAAATCTATTTAATTACATATGATCAAATCTTACTGATCCATGAAAACTATTATACACTGCAATAATCTAATATCTTCAAATGGTCACATGTGAGTGAGTATAAAAAGGTGTGTGTGGGGGGTGGGGGGCACAGGAAACAAAATAAAAAGTACTTATGTTATGTTAATATTCAAGAGAAGACACAGTTGTAGAAAGGTAGAACTGCAGATTAAATGAATGTCACAGATGTAGAAATAAAATGGAGCAGAAAAACAGATGCATTCGAAATGTTCGAAAAGAATGATATGGGAATACTCTATAGAGCTAGCAACAAGCTGATGTGATCACAGGTGCAGGCAAACCCTCTTTCTACTCCAGCTATACACTATTTCCATAGCAGATTTCAAATATTTGAGATTACTATTCAGGCTTTTTTGAGCTCAATTTCTGAATTCTCAAAATCATTAAAGGAAAAACTACTACAGGTTATGTCAGGTCCAGGATACTCTAGGAAAGGGTGAAGTGAGCAGAGACAGTTACAGTAGTGGTTTCTGGTAGGGGGCTGCACCCCGCTGAATATGGGCATATGTGGCGATTCAAGATGCTTAGACTAGTGCCAGCGCTTTGACGCTTGATCCACACCACGCCTGATGCTTGATCCACACCACGAAGAGCATGATGAGAAAGTGATAGGATAACAGTGTCTGTTTGTATGTGTGTGTGTGAGAGAGAGAGAGAGAGAGAGAGAGAGAGAGAGAGCGAGTGAATAATAAAGTCTGTGTTTGAGGAATATGTGTGTGTGCAAGAGTAAAGGAGAAAGAGAGAGAGCAACGTCTATGAGGAAGAGAGAAAGTGTCTGGGTACATGTGCATAAGAGAATGTGTGTGCAAATGCTAAAGAGAGAGGGGGGGAGAGAGAGAGAGAGAGAGAGAGAGAGAGAGAGAGAAAAGAGTGATGGAGAAGGTTGGCTGGCAGTGAGAGGAGGTCTGATAGAAACCAGATGAGGATGGAGAGAAATGAGAGAAACAGGGCTGTGTGGGACAAAAGAAAAACAGCACTGGTTTAACTTGTAAGGAGGCCCTACTCCCTTCATCCACAAACACACTATCACACACTAACCTTAAATCCTAACACATTTGTGGGCATAATAAAGAAATAAACCTATTAGCCTAGCATACAGCATATGGGGTTTGCGGTGAGGGCAGTAATCTACTCAATAGCACATCTATAGTGCTTTGCTTCTATTTATACATTTACCTAAAAAAAAAAAAAATAATTACATATATATATATATATATATATATATATATATATATATCTTGAGTATAGAGAAAAAGTTGTCAGCCTGTTGGAATACCACCAGCTACCACCAGAAAATAGCACACCTTATTTATTATAGTATTTGTTATGTCAAACTGTTCTAAAGATGACATTTTCAGCATTTTACAATATTATGAAAACTTTGTCAATCTTCAATATTCTCACAAACTTCACGACAAGGGACTTTGTGCTATCCAGCAGCAGATCAGTGCCATGACAATATGTGGTTTCTTATTAAGAAAAAAAAGAGGGACTGGTGAAGGAAAACAACCGTTTTCTGCTGAAATGTAAGTCACAATGACAGCTACAGTAACTTGTCATATAAGTGGTTATATATTGGTAAACAGCTAATCTCGTGGTGGTAACAGTTCTCTGCCTTTTCCACTAACAGCATGCTCCACCAGGTTTTATTCTTCCAAAATTTGACTGTAATAATAGTGAATAGCTAAAGTTGGCTTTCAAGACATATTGATGTTTCCTGACCCTGGAGCATTAAATGACAGGAACCCTATTCACACAGTTAAGCGTCTGTATGGTTACATACTGTAGTTGCATGTTTTTTAACTACTAGCAGTGTAGTAATTGTAATTGCAAAGTTTAAGCATCTTAGTGCACTTGCTCAAAATCTCTCAGACATCCGCTATATGCTTGGCACTAGTATGAGTTGCCACATCAAATAAACAAAGTCCAGGCGAAATACTAAAGCCGGAGTATATATACGCATTTATTTAGTTTCCCTAAAATTAACCTAGTTTCTCATTACTGAAATAATAAAATGCATTCAAATTATTGTTTTTATTTAGTTGACTATTATTTAAAGAAAGAGCATCAATATGTTTTATCTCTATATGTTTAACTCTAATGGAGTTTTATTTAGAATTATTGTACCCAATAAATAAAAAAAATGATTAAATTAACCCTTTTTTGTTAATTCATACTTTGTTTCTAAATTGAATGAATAGTTGAGATTAATTATAGAGATTTTAATATTTAGCAAAGAAATGCTGATACTGTTATTTTACAACTCTATTTAGAAAGAATGAATTCATTTATTGTGACTTTCCTTCCTTCAAACAAAAGAAAAAAAGAAAGAAAAAAAGCCAAAACTTAAGAGAGCCCACACAGTGCTGTCAGGAAGCATGATGCACATCTGTCAACATATGTAGGCAGAAGGTCTCTAGTCTCGGCGCGGCTCAACTTCAAACACATCTCAGGGCACAACCTCTCCAACCGTGGGCTGACTGTAACAGGAGATCCTCCATTAAAGCTACACTTCTCCACCTGGGACAGCAGAGCCTGGACCTTCTGGCGTGTGGCTTAGCATGACAGCCTGGCTCTGCACATCAAAGGCTCCTGCTCGATGGATAAATCTCTGCCTCTCTCTGGGTGAAGAGGACTCAGGGTGGTGGGGTGAAGGCTATCCAAACTCTCATCCACACTCCAAATATGATATCAGTTTCAGAGGATATTCCCCTCTCCCTTCCCTTCCCTCCTTTCAATATGTCATTCAGTACAGCGGGGGTTATCGTTAAATCTAATGAAAGAGAGACATCTTAAACAGGATAGATAAAGAGTTAAGGAATGATGATTATAATACATCCCATGGGTCCAGATATACTGATTCATAAGTAAGTATACTTGGTGTTAACATAGGAAAAAAATTATACGCATCACCATCTCACTTGAATTCTAAAAAGAATGCTATTAGAAGAATGCTATTAAACTGTAAAAAAAAAATGCAATAAAGGCATGATTTAATGATTAATATTACATGCTCTTCATTAATACTTTTGAAAAATGTAACTCAGTTTTTTGCCTAAGCCATTAAAAAGTGTGTTCATTCCTTGCTAGTAAGTGTGGCTGCTATTTGCCTTAAACTCTCTCAGGACCATGCTTATAAACATCAAACGTGCTGAATTCCTAACAGACACAACAAAATATACAGTATGTGGTCTGTAAGAGTAATGTCGAATGCCTAATGCTTGAGTCTTCATGCTCTTAGCCCTTTGCAGCTGTTCAGAAATAGATGGGGCACTACAGCTGGGTAAGGCTGACATCAGCTGCTCACGGATCTTCATCTTACAGCAGATGATTGTGCTGGGCTTGTTAAAATCAACGCAACTGAAAACAGCACTTGTAGTTGACTAACTGTTACATACAGAAGGGAAAATATAATACGCAGGCATTAGTTGTCGAGTAAGTTATAAATTTAACGCCATTCCATAAGCATCAAATGGCGGTATGGTTATTAGATATCTCTATGGTTGGTTTGGTCTATATTTGAACCTCATACACTTTTGATCTAACACCTGAGAAGTAAGATTCCTGAGGTTTACTGACATGTAGTCCAACAACTAACCTTCTGAAGAGTCAAAAGTGGCTCAACTGCTCTGCAAGTGTCCTGCTGCTGCTGACCTGAAAGATTAAAGTGAGGTGCGTAATCACTGTGTAACCATCTGTGACAGCATCTGTGATAATAAACGTGAACTTGACCGAGCTTCATTCTATACACATTACACATAAATGCATGTGCATGCACACATTCACACATCAGGGTGCAAGGTACTTAGCATCCTGTCAAAACAAGCATTTAACAAGATAATAATCTGTGGTGAAGGCACTCCTGGTCTACGACAGAAGTGGAATGACAAACAAGATTGGAAAGATAGCTCTTCTTTTTAGAGAGTAAATTATGGTGAACAGGTGTGAGCATAGACTGAGAACTCAACTGCAGAAAAAGGATCTTAACCATCTGCACTAATACTTGTTGTATAGCTTATTGTCACATTTAATCACTTCCCGCCATTGGGTGATTTTGAACAACAGTGTATAGCTGTTTGATTTGATGCCAATGGCTTTGTAGTTCAGCATAAAGACCAGCACATTTTCATAGTGCTTCCTGGTGAACTACTGATTACTGAAATTTCAGACACATTCTTATTCTTATTCTTCTGGTCTTTATTATTTTTTTTTTCAGGTTAACCTTGTTGAACCTGTCACCAGTAGGCCTAATGTTAACCATTATTGCTGCTTATTATATAAAATCCTGGAATTACTTGTACCATATTTTTTTGCATATTATTCGTTGCATCATCATTTGCATGCACCTATACCATGCGATGTGTTGGCACACCATCTAGTGTAGCCTCTGCCTTGTGCCCTGAAGTCTATGTTACTGTTAGGAGTAATCTATTTGTCACTACCAAATTGGTCACTGCCAGTGCAATTAATATTTCAACAGGATATAAAAATTAATTGATTAATGGTCTATCAATGTAAAATAAGTATTCTATAGTGTATTAAATTTCTTGATCCAATTTAATTCAACAATCTTTTAATGACTTGATACCAAAGTAAATGAGGTCAAGGGAGCTTAGTGGTTAAGGCACTGATCGGACTGTCAGAGGTTCAAACCCCAGCACTAACAAGTTGCGCTTGAGCAAAGCTCTTAACCCTTATCTGTGGTGAAGGCACACAGATGTATAATAAGATAAAATGTAATCCGCTCTGGATAAGGGTGTCTGCCAAATGCTGTAAATGTTGAAATATGAAAGCTTTCTACAATAAAATAATTTTTTTTAGTTCAGAGATCATAATGAAAATAAATGTTTTTTTTTGTCTTCAAATGAATTTTTAAAATATTTGTAATATTATATCTTTAAATATAAAAAACATTCTACCTTTGTAATTGTAAAGGCTTATTTATTAAGAAAACATGACCCCTTATTAATAACAGAAGCACTGTTACCCACCATTAAGCTACTAGGTATTTTATGGATATGCTCAAAGTGAGCCAAAAATAGACAAAATGTAGCTTATGGTTAGCATAGGGGTTGAATTCCAACTAGTGTAAAAAGCCTATGTAGGGTGTATAATCACTTGCTCCACACCCCAAGTAGAGCCCTTGATCAGGGTCTTAAGAGGGATTTGGGATTCAGCCATCTGTTAGAGGCGAGTCAGCTTTTAGCTCGATTTAGCCATGAACAGAAAAACTTGGAACAACAATTTTGAAAAAACTTTGGAGAAACAGTTACTAAGGAGACAAAGTGTTGTTTAAGATGATATAAACGTTATCAATATGTGTTTTATGTATAAAGAGTTATCATGACTTGTTTTCTATCAAGCTCATTTTCCGCTTTCTGCGCTGTTAACGCTAAATGTGTAGAAACTCCGCCCATAAAAGACCCATGCAGCTGATTAACTTTGTTTTCAGGATCGTTTAATTGTTGTGTCTTAGATAGTTACATGTTAGGCTTTCCATTCTATCATGATATCCAGAAAAACACATGAAGCAACAACTAAAAAGTTTCTATTCACACTACTTATGTCCGATGAAAAAAACAAAAAAAGGAACAAGTTCAAATTTTTTTCCCCATTTTTAATTTAAGCACAAAATAGTAAAATGGAAAAACAAGATACTAATTTTTTCATTTTAGTTTAGGAAATGATTATTGAAGAAACAAGTGTTTTCTCTCGTTTTTTACATTTTCGGTTTTACAGTGAAAAATGAATGAAGAAATGATACTCTAGAGTAACATTTGTTTGGAAAATGTAAAATGGGTTTAGGAGCATTTGCAGGGTAAAATGTAGGTCAACTATAATGTGTACAATTGCACTAGGGAGAAAACATGACACGCAGCCAAAACTAAGACCGAAGGGTTGGATGCTCCCGCCATTTTTTAACGTCTATGGATTTTTTCCAAAACGGACCAAAGAAAATATTTTCTCAATACACAGCAGTCAGCAGTAATTCCAGATAAGCCTGTGTTTGTCCACTGTTGTGTTTAGCATGAGAAAACCGTTCTGGCCATTTTCTCTGCTGTTTTAAGTGAACGGCCTTCAATGGACACGCTCCTCTGGCTTTGAGAACAAGCAGCAATATGGAGTCATAACAGCTAATGAAGAAAGCATTTCATGACACATGGGTAATAAAATTTCCATGATGCTTTAAAAAATAAATAAAATAAAAACTCAGAGTTGAAAGCAAAGTGAGACTCTTTCTGGCAAAAACTGGATTGTTTATTCTGCATGTTATTTCAGAGGTTTTGAACCATAAAATCTAAATACCGGTGCTGTTTGGGGGAATGAGTGAGTGTGTGCCAGAAAGGGAAAAGATGGAGGACAGGTTTGGTTTGGTTCAGTTTACTCTGTCTGGTGGGGTTGGTTATTGGTCCTTCATTTCCTGCTCTAATAAAATAAAAAAATTAAAAAACACAGTAGAATCCTGGATTTAACTTTAGTCTCATCCTGTCTACAGAGCACTGGGGTCCCATGCAGCGCTGACAAACATGTGCCAAAACTGTCAACAGCTCTGTCCAGAATGCGGCGCAAGGGAACATGGCACGTTTGCACTTCAAGCATTTCAAGCCTGGATCCAATTAAGAGATTACACTAAACATTTAATCATTGTAACAAATTGCTTGGGGTGTTGATCAACAGTCCATTACTCGACTATAAATTTGTATTGAGTTAAAAATACAGTGCTTCATTGCTTGATTCATGTGCATAAACCAAAAATGTAATTAAATCTTGGCCAGCAGCCCTGAGAAGAGTTGGTTAAAAAAAATACTGAAGTTGTGCATCTTTCAACACAAACTGAAGAACAGGCATCCAGTTTGGACTGTGTAAATAATCCTCTCTCATCTTTGTTTAAAAAGACCTCCATGAGAGAAGCCTAGTTCTGGGAGACACTGCGTCAGCTTGGGCTTTGGCCCCTTTTGTTTGTATAGGACTGCTGCTGACGAAGAAACACGAGAGCTCTTCTCACTGCTGGTGCAGAGTAAAAACATTCAGAACTGACTCTTCTATCAAGCCATCTCGGAGTTAGCGCTTGGGCTGGTTTCAAACATACCTGAATAACCAACAGCTTTCGCCTCATGTTTAGGCGAGGTTAAAATTTCAAGGATATGCAAAACTTCTAGCCTGAAGCCAGAGCTAGTGTGATGTACGTTTGCATAATTGTACCAAAGTAATGAAGTCTGTAAGATTATCTAGCAACACAACGCGAATGGAATTTGCCAAATGTAAATCACGCTTAAGTAAAAGTCTGAAGAAGAACATCAAGCTGAACTGACTGTGAAAACTTCTTATCCATGTGGCCCTGAGAGCTAACTGTGGATCTGTGTATAAGTCTGCACATACATGTATGTTTGTATCAATACACCCTCCCTTCCTCCTCCTCACACTAGGTCCATGTTTCACTCCTTCACACAGAGCAGCCTTGTGCTCCACTGATTCCTGTTCGGGCCCCAATTTCCCATATACAGACCATTAAATTTTATTTTAACATTTCAATATTATCTGAGTGTACACAAATCATCCGAGAGCTCAAGCAGTAAAGATTTCAGGCTGCTCTCCTAAATTATTCCACTAACAGTGGAATAAATGTGAAATGATACAGAACAACAATATTTCTCAAATCGCCTTAAGCCAATATTAATTTATTAACCCTGTCCACATAAAGCGGATTTCTCTAGTGGATAAGCACACCCAGACTACCAGCTTCAGCCCCCCAATTGTATAAGCACCTTTAATTTACTTTTTCTTTCCGATGTCACGGCTTCCACTGAACTAGGCCGGCTGAACAGAGAGACTATTCTATGCGATCCCGCTCTCCGAGTGGTAAATAGAGAGATAGCTATCTGAGAGCGCAGCTGGGTGACGGGCACACACTGGCCGAATCATGTCTGCATTGATTTGAGCGCATGGTAGCACACTGTAGCCTTTCTTATGAGAACACAATCGACCCATCTGTAGAAAAAGCAGAGGAGCTGATTGCTGGCACAGAGGGCTTGATTGTCCAATGAGATTTTGTATGGATTGGGTGCGTGACTAAACAGGTTCAAACCTGTGTATTTACAGTAAGCAACAAGACCGTGTAATTCAGCAAAGGAATAATATACAGTTTATTAAATAAAAACATATGCCCCAACGCATACAAAGTATACTTTTTTTCCATACACATATATATAGTGCTGCTCATGGTTGTCTTCACTGCCTGTCCAAAGCATTAGGATAATTGAGTAGAAACCTAATAAAAAGCCTAACAATAGCACTGTGTGGCCCGTTCACACTCGCTTTAGTGCAAACAAGTGCTCTCTCACTCTCACACGACACTGGAGGAGAGGGTGAACAGCATAGCGTCCGGGTTAATTCAAAAATAAATGGAGGCATTGAAATGCAGGTGGAAGCCTGGTCTTCCTGCTCTTTTCACTGGTGCGTCAAATTACACTGACAGAAAAAAAAGGCGGAAAAAATCCTCAGGGCCAGTGCAATACACAGAAAGCTTTGACATTCATATAGTCTGCCGTAGAATTACTTTCTGATTTGGTCACGACCACTGTACCACCCCCATAAATCACTACATCACAGCGTACAACTTCATCACTAACCCCAGTAAAATAAACACAGATAAAGATGAAAGTACATTTGAAAGGATTATTTTCAGACTCATAAAAGACTTTGCTGGAGAGACCAGCACTAAAGAAACAGAAGAAGTCATGCTGGTGAAGGAGAGGAGCAGGAAAGGACGTGGATAGAGAAATTCATAATGTAAGAAATGTAACTTGACAAGAAAGCAAGTTTTCAAAAGGAAGCAAGAATGTACAAAAAAAAAATCACAAGCAGATTCCATTTGTGTGCCTTTAGCTTTAATTATGGCCTGCAATGTGGTCTCCAGTACATGTTTGAAAAGATTCCTCATGTTCTCAGAATCATGGACAGGAAGGAGTTCAGGAAGGAAAAACTTCATTGATGTGATATGATGCGATGGTGATGTAGTACAATCAGGTCATCAGCTGACTTAATTTTATTGCCACATGACGTTGTTCAGCCTAGACCTGACATCTAGACATCACACTGCATGATCACTTCCATCTCTCAGGAATAGGGTCAGTCTGGACTCATCAGACGCCATAACCTTTATCCTCATGACCTTTTTTCCCCATAAAGCCCAATCTTTGCTCTTCCTAGCAAACTGAAGCTTTTTTTTCTCCTCCAGAGTTCTTGTTACATTGTGTGTGCTCTAACTTTCACTATTAAACATAGCTACGATGTTAGTGTAAGTGATCTTCAATCATGATCATTTATGATTTTTTCTGCAAAGTCTGCATTTCAGCATTATCCTTCCATGAAAGTGATTTTTGCCAGGTGGTGTATAAAAAATTTAAGTAGCCATTATGGATCTGAGTCTATACCCAAATGTGTTTTAGTAAAGCACCAGCAGCTTAGGCCCTTCCCGAGTACAAGAAGCTCTATTCAGAACTTTACCATCAATATCTCTCTCTCTCACTCACACACACACACACACACACACACACACACACACACACACTCTAATATAAGACAAGTATTTATTCACGTCGGTTTTCTTGGTCTCTCTATTGCTTCATACAGACTGCCTCTAATACTGCAGCCACCGAAGCACAGCATGTCTCAACAGCTGATTTCTAAACGCTGACTTAAGTAGCTATGAACCAGACTGGTCTCTAAGTGGAATTTGATATGAGTGGACAATCTGTCCCATGTTGACTCCACTGACCCTTGAAATAAGACAAAAGAGAAGCATGAAGAGGCACACAGACACAGTGCCATCTTTAGTTTGCAGTAAGAAATGCACGTATCTTCTTCAGCTTGCCAAAGAGCATAAGCCCTACACATGCTTCATAACATGAAAGAATTGTAAAGTGAAGCCAAAATGTCTCTGATGTTGGCTGGCTGCAGTACAGTTTTGAACCCCACCCACACATTTATAACTGAACAGATCACAAGCCAGGCTAATGGTTAACAGGTTATATGTCCAGTCATTTTTATTTGGGTAGTTGTGTTTAGTCCTAAGAGATCTTTCCAGGTTAACATTTCTAGTTTTACTGTTAGACATTGCTGATTGATTTTGATTAGGGTGTGGTTAATTGTGTGATTGACATTGATGTGGTTTATCGGACAGATCAGTTTGAAAAGAACAGACAACAGTTTCCATAATCTCAAATTGTCACAGTGCTCACATGATGTTTGTATATTTAGCAATTTGGCTTGAAATTATTTAATGTTTAAAATTCTACATGATAAACTGAGTGAGGGTGCACATTCCTGGCCTAAAAGGACGTCCCTGTAACGAACATGGCCATGCTTCAGGCACCTGCTGTCCTACTTCCCATGATTACTGCTTAGACTCAGGCTTAAATTTTTATTTGCTGCAAAAAAGCTGGACAAGATGCTCCTTTTTTAAAGTGACCCATAGACAGGAGACATGTTGTCTACCATATACACAGCACACAACTTTAATTGCATTACAGAGGAGCTAAATGGTTTCCTTTTGGCTACTAATGTTAAGATTCGATGTATGTGTAGACAAGGCAACAATTGGCATTGTATCTCTTGAAACTGACAAGAAATACATTTTTTTGTTTTTCGCCTCTGCACACCACTACAATGGTTTTAAAATGAAGCATAAAGATATGATTAAAGTAGGATTAAAGTGTAGACTTTCAGATTAATTTAAGGCATTTAACAAGAAATACTTTATTAACTATTTATTAATTACAGCCATATTTTGTCCCTTCGTTCTCTACTGGTTTAAAAGTAATTGGACACCTGACTGATAAGTAGTTCAATAACCAGATGTAGCTTGTTTCTTAGTTATTTCATGATGAATTAAGAAGAAAAATAGAAAGTGTTGAATTTGCTCTCAATATATGGTCCAAGGAGGCCACAGGAGGCCACCATTAGATTGGAGAAAAAGAATAGACCTGAAAAGAGACTGGATATATATTATGTTATTCTCTTGGTGAAGAAAAACCCCTTCACAACATTTAGTCAAGATCATTCTAGAGGAGATGGGTTTTGAATCAAGAGACACCTTCGTGTATGTAAATATTGAGGCCTTAGCTCAAAATGCAAACCACTAATAACAATCAAAAGAACAGAAATGACAGACTAGACTTTGCTTTAAAAGAAAATCTGTAATCATTATTAGTATTTATTGGTGTTTACTGATGACGTGGCTGCGAATGGAAGTAGCAGGATGGATTCTGACGTGTATAGAGTTATAGTTTCTCCTCAGATTTAGCCAACTACTGAAAAACTAATAAAACAGCACTTCATGGTGCAGATAGATAAAGAGCCAAAACATAGCAAGGCCAAAGAAATGGAATATTAATAAGACTGAGTCAGGCACTTGAGCTCAACCCAACTTAGCATGCTTTTCATTGCCTGAAGACAAACTGGAGGCAGAAAGACCCACAAGCAAGGGGCAACTGAGGACGGCTGCAGTAAAGGCCTGGCAAAGCATCTCAAGGAAGGAAACGTCTATAGTTTCCAGAAGTTTTTTAATTCAAAAATAAAAAATAATCCTACTTAAAACTTTTTTTTTAAAACCCGTAAAAATGGATGAACTTTGTAAAAAAAAAAAAATAAAAAAAATAATAAAAATTATATATATATATATATATATATATATATATATATATATATATATATAAAAAGAAGAAGAAGAAGCAGCTGTTCTTCCTAAAGAGGTAATGCAATGTTTTTGCCAAACCACTGGAATTAAATATGAAAGTCTATACTTCTATCATACCATAATTGTTTCATTTCAAAACCATTGTTTAACAAACTGTATGCAAGCAAAAAAAAAAAGTGCCACTGTCGAAACAATCGAAAATTTCATGGAACATGTTTCACTGTAATCATCTGTGCAAATTACACGCTTTCACATTCTTATCTACTCGCCACTTCACAATTGCCCATCAAACATGAACCCATTTAGGACTTCTAGGGCTAATAATATGCTGTAATGGACATAATTGTGATGTACAGTAAAGCCACACCACATTTTGCTGGTACATCATGAGGTACAGTAGCAGGTAAAAGTTTCCAGTTTTTCTAGATTAAAGTGGATTATCTGAACATGACGTGCATGACGTGCGTATAGAATGAATGATGGGTGTACCTGTCTCCTCTGTGCTTTTGTACTGCTTCACCAGTATTGGAGTCGGTCTATTTGGAGTCTCGGCAGCCTACAGAAGACAGATGGTTTTATAGAAATGTACAATATGTTTAAAAAAACAATATGTTAAAACGTAGACAAGGACAAAAATGAGGTAATATAATGGGAAAAGAACCCTTTAGGGAATGCAATTTGAGTTATGAGATACACATAGCGCAGGTAAATGAGTATTAAGTACATGACAATATATCACGTTAATATTCCATTATATATATATATATATATATATATATATATATATATATATATATATATATATATATATACACACATATACATATATATATACACATATACAGGTCCTGTATAAAAAATTTCCATATTGTGATAAAGTTAATTATTTTCTAAACATTAGACTTTCATATATTTTAGATTCATTACACACAACTGAAGTAGTTCAAGCCTTTTATTGTTTTAATATTGATGATTGTGGCATACAGCTCATGAAAACCCAAAATCCCTATCTCAAAAAATTAGCATATTTCATCCGACCAATAAAAGAAAAGTGTTTTTAATACAAAAAAAGTCAACCTTCAAATAATTATGTTCAGTTCTGCACTCAATACTTGGTCGGGAATCCTTTTGCAGATTGTTGTCTTGTGTCTCTCAACTTTCTCTTCACAATATCCCACAGATTCTCTATGGGGTTCAGGTCAGGAGAGTTGGCAGGCCAATTGAGCACAGTAATACCATGGTCAGTAAACCATTTACCAGTGGTTTTGGCACTGTGAGCAGGTGCCAGGTCGTGCTGAAAAATTAAATCTTCATCTCCATAAAGTTTTTCAGCAGATGGAAGCATGAAGTGCTCCAAAATCTCCTGATAGCTAGCTGCATTGACCCTGCCCTTGATAAAACACAGTGGACCAACACCAGCAGCTGACATGGCTCCCCAGACCATCACTGACTGTGGGTACTTGACACTGGACTTCAGGCATTTTGGCATTTCCCTCTCCCCAGTCTTCCTCCAGACTCTGGCACCTTGATTTCCGAATGACATGCAAAATTTGCAACCTGTAGCCCATTTCCTGCACACGCCTGTACACGGTGGCTCTGGATGTTTCTACTCCAGACTCAGTCCACTGCTTCCGCAGGTCCCCCAAGGTCTGGAATCGGTCCTTCTCCACAATCTTCCTCAGGGCCCGGTCACCTCTTCTCGTTGTGCAGCGTTTTCTGCCACACTTTTTCCTTCCCACAGACTTCCCACTGAGGTGCCTTGATGCAGCACTCTGGGAACAGCCTATTCGTTCAGAAATGTCTTTCTGTGTCTTACCCTCTTGCTTGAGGGTGTCAATGATGGCCTTCTGGACAGCAGTCAGGTCGGCAGTCTTACCCATGATTGCGGTTTTGAGTAATGAACCAGGCTGGGAGTTTTTAAAAGCCTCAGGAATCTTTTGCAGGTGTTTAGAGTTAATTAGTTGATTCAGATGATTAGGTTAATAGCTCGTTTAGAGAACCTTTTCATGATATGCTAATTTTTTGAGACAGGGATTTTGGGTTTTCATGAGCTGTATGCCACAATCATCAATATTAAAACAATAAAAGGCTTGAACTACTTCAGTTGTGTGTAATGAATCTAAAATATATGAAAGTCTAATGTTTATCAGTACATTACAGAAAATAATTAACTTTATCACAATATGCTAATTTTTTGAGAAGGACCTGTACATTATATATATATAAACACACACAATCTTATTTTTATTTTTTCATCTAATTTTTAAAGTATTCTTTAAAAATGAAAAATAATCTTTATAGTAAATAATGATGACACTCCTCAGTCTTGGACAATTGTTAGCTACAGATAACAACATGCAATGGAAAACTCGGACGGGGCCATGAACAAAAAAAATAAATGTACACGCCTGTTTTGGTGTAGAGTCTCCTGACTGAAGGGAAGATGCAGTAAACAAGTGAAGAACATGCGAAGAGTCTGTGTGCTCTGCCGGTAGGGAGACGTTAACGGACAGCCCACTGTTCTTAGCTACTGCACCATTTTCACCTAGTTTCCATAGAAACGGCAACATAGAAACACAAAGAGAGAAATTATTAAGAAACCCAACAGCTACTGAAATAAGGAGGAATTTGTGACACATGACACAGAGCTACCAGTCATGTGTGAAGGCATAAAATAAATCTAATAAATGCTACATATACAGTACTACCCTGTATTAACCATGTAGCCCAAAGCCAGTCTTCTACTCATAGACGAAGGGTGTTGCTAGACAGAGCGTATGTTTATAGTGTCTTAAAAATGGGTTTGGCAGTAATTTTTGGTCATGTAACACAAACTTAGACTGGATCCAGAGCCTCAGCTGCTAAAATCATGAAAAAAAAAATCTAAATAGCTTTAAATTCACTTCCAGTCAATAACACACTCTTGTCTGTGCTTCTCAAGTATTTTTCTTTTTTTTTTGGTTTGGCACCACTGGTCTCTAAGCAACATTGAGGCTCTTTTTTCACTCTAGAGTAGACTAGAGCACTCTCAGTGTAAGGTAAATATTGGTTTAGGCCAACACAGGAAGAACATCGAACTCCACTATGAGGGTTCTGTTGCACTGCACTCATAGCTCACAGTGTTGGTCCCGACACTTATGAACAGAGCTCTAAGCATGAAAGCAAAAGATACATAAACACACGAAGACACAGCCCTCCCTGTACTGTACTGCACAGTACATGAACCAAGAAGGCAAATCTCAGACTGAGATTTTAAATGGAATCTTTAAACCTTCATCTTATTCTTTACAGTTAATGATGAAGGTCTAGGTGAACCTTATGAAAGTAACGTTAGCAGAAGCATAAGTGAAAGTTAGCCAACATTTACACAGGCTTTTGGGAGGATGTTGGGAGCAAAAGCAGGGTTCGCTTCCTCTGTGCTCCCCCAGCCTGCATCCTGATGAACTATCCAGAACTGTTGGCTTTCCCGTGAGCGCTCCACATACACACACTGCACAAACATCGCCATTCCCTCTCTGCATATAACAAGTTTAGTGTGAGCCATGCCCCATTAGATCCAGGCCCGGTGAGGGCCACCAACACACGGCAGCGGGAAGAGGCCACCCAGAAGCCAAAAACTATACAAACTATATATTTTGGTGGCAAGAATAACAACATTAAAATGAGAGAACCATTTACAGGTCTCTATGTGTACAGTATGTGTGTGTATTGGGGGGGGGGGGTGTTAGCTACACATAGGCTGTTTTCATAACCTCTATTACACTTGTCGGAATGCTGTATGTCCTGATAAGTGTAATGTGTGCATCTGTGTGTGTACCTGTGTGCTGAGATTGTGATTGCCCAGGAGAAAGCAGGCCTGCATGAGATGTCTGTTCTGGAGACACAGACTGACGCTGTGTGATGAGAGAGTGTCCCATCACCACTTTCTCCTGTGTTTCAGTCAGGATGGGCCGCTGCCCCTCGCTCACCTCCCCACTGCTCTCCTCATCCCACAACCTCTGCCAAAACATAATCACCTTACTGTTAATATATAGCACACTTTCCAATTCCAGTTTACATCCAGTTTTAAAGAGAGCTTGAATTTAACTCTGTTACGCTAGTGACACCTACTGGCAAATAAAAGCACTGCTCCAAAAAAAAGGAAAAAAAAAAAAAACCCTCAATCCAACAGAATCTGAAATATAGGTATGTTAAATGTACGAGTAGGTCAAATTATCATGTCCAAGATTAAATACATTCACACTATAGCCACATAAGCAGATAAACTCATCAAGATTTTTTTCAGAAAGAACGCAATAGTGATACCTCATTTTGTGATTGGCTGACTGGATCCTGATCCATCCGGGCCAGCAGTGACAGGACCGGGTCATGGTGGGCAGGAACAAGTGGTCTTCTCACCACCTCACCCTCACTTGGAGGATCGTAATCCTAACATACACAATTAAGTTACCAATTACCATTATAACAACCGATGCCAATAATATGAAGAGACAAGGATTGTCTAACAACAAATTAGATTTGTAAATTTATTCATAAAAGAGCAGATATCTGCTAGTTATCTGTTAAAAAGCAGATAAAATCTTTTTATCCATGCTTTTTATCCATTTAAAAAGCAGTTTTTAATGGAAAAAAAACTCTATATGCTGATGCAATGCTATCCTCAGACTATTGCGTAAATGAATTTATATGAAATATTGTTTAATGTGATACAAATACAAATTTGTACTATTACTTTACCAGTAACAAAAGTATTATTAAATCATATTTATCCCACTTAATGAAATTACTGATATGCTGTATTAAAAATTAAATTCATATATCATTGTATAAAGGCTTAATTTTTCTTTAATTTATTTTATCATTCTAAGGGCATTTCATCCCTTAGAACTCATCCCATTTTTACAGAAATGTCAGAGCTTTTCTATCAAATTATTTTTAGTAATAATAATATTTCCAGGTTTTGCAAAAGTTATCTTTATTCATACCTATAACAGAAGTTTATTGGTTAACTCTTAAAAAAAAAGGACTATGTTAAAACCTTGTCTCTTGCAACCCTCTTACATGATTATTCAAAACAAACCATATCATATTAACAAATCATATTAAATACACTATCACATGGAGAGAGAGTCTCATGGCTCCAACTGATAAATATTCACCATATCTTGGACCCCATGCAGTGAGCTGTTGAAGCTTGTCATTAGGTTGGGCAAAATAAAGCCCTCCTCTTCCAAAACTGCAAAGAAAATAAATGAACCAGGGTAAAGGATAACAGTTCTATTCCCAGAAATGACTCACTATGTCAGGAGTTCACTAGAAAGTGTGTATAGATGTGAAGTGAATCTGAATAATGTACCAAGATGGACCCTTGTGGTGTGTGTGTGTGTGTGTGTGTGTGTGTGTGTGTGTGTGTGTGTGTGTGTGTGTGTGTGTGTGTGTTTATGTTTGTATGTGCGTGTGTGCGTGAATGTAAATCTCTGACAGGCTGCCGAGTACCTCTGACTGCAGCCATCTGGCCGCAGCTGAGGAGCAGCTCTCCCTCAGAGATGTGTCTGGCTGCAGTCTCTGTCTCCGTCTCTGTGATAGAGGTGCTAGTGTGTGAGCTGCTCTCCTTCACAGACGGAGACTCAGGAGGAGCGGGTTCTGTATGCTCTACTGCAGCAGTTGGACGATTCTGCGGTTTTGGTGGAACTGGAGAGAATGTATGGATAGCTGAGTTTTCCTCCTCTACCTCCTCACAGGCTACTGACAGGACACCGCTAAGGGAAGCGAGAGCGAAACACGAGAGAGATAAGAGGGGAATTACACAGTAGGCAGATGTGTTCTCCATAAATAGCTATTTAAAGCATATAAAGACTTAAAATATGTAAATATTATCACAGAGATATGGCAGGGTATTATGAAGAATAATTATAAAAGATAAAAATTCTGGTTGGCAAATCTAATTGGGCTAATGCTAATACCAGTCTTTCTCACACTGGTATTTCTTTCTTTCTTTCTGGAGTTGGCCGTTTCGCAAATAGTACTACAAGCACATCGCAGAAGAGCGATTTTTTTTATCCAATGTTCTTCAGCTCTTTTCTTAGGCTATAACTAAGTACATGTGCTAAGTTTGTTAGCATGTATACTAAACAGTTGGTGAACTAGGGCAACTCCTTACAACTAGCCACAAGTTGTCACTCAAAGTACCAGATTCTGCATGTCATAGAATGTCCTAGACTCAAACACCACTGCCAAGTTGTCCCTGTTGGGCCCTTGAGCAAGGCCGTTAACCCTTTAACTGCTCAGATGTAGAATGAGATAAAAATTAAGTAGCTCAGCCAAATGCCCTAAACGTAAATGCTAATGAGTCACTAAACAATGCAGAAAGATTTGTTCATGCTTTTATCACTTCTAGGTTGGACTATTGTAACACCTTACTGTCTGGTTGTTCAACTTGGTACATAAACAAGCTTCAGTTAGTTCAGAATGCAGCAGCGAGAGTCCTCACTAGAACCAGAACATATGAGCACATCTTATCCCCCTACCACCCCTATCTTATCCACACTTCATTGGCTCCCTGTAAGATTTCGCATTGATTTTAAAATACTACTCTTGACATATAAAGCATTAAATGGTCTCGCGCCGCAGTATATTAGTGAACTGCTAGTGTCTTACAATCCGCCATGCCTACTTCGATCAAAGGATGCAGGCTGCTTATCAGTACCCTGTATTATTAAAACTACAGCAGGGGGCAGAGCTTTTTCTTACAAAGCCCCAAAATTATGGAATAGTCTTCTTATTAATGTTCCGGACTCAGACACAGTCTCAGTGTTTAAGTCCAGGCTAAAAACCTATTTATTTAGCCGAGCATTTTTGTAAATAGATTTGCCATAAGGTAAAGGAGCAGATCTGGGGGACTCATGGACGTAGAGTATTATGGTGAACTGGTATGTTGAGATGCTGTCTTCCTCAGTCTCATTGATCACTCATGTTTGTTGATGGTGAGGTGATTGGTCGCTTTACGTCTCAGGGAGAACTCATGTCCGTGTTTCCTTCTGGCTCTCCCTTTTAGTTATGCTGTCATACTGTAGTTAGTCCTGCCAGAGTCCCTGCTTGCACTCTACACTAAATAAACACTCACCTTATATATTATGTGACTGTGACCATCCCCAACTGTTATCTCTCCTCTTCCGCTCTTTCCTCTCCTCGTCTCTTTCTCTCTCTCTCCCTCTTTCTGTCGAGCTACACATGTCATTCCTGAGCTGCCAGTGATCCAGACCCCCTCTGCCCTGTGGACCTGTCTGACTCTTCCTGGTGTCCCGTTCTGGTTGGAGATCTTGTCACATGGATGCCCCGTGTGTCTCTTTGGGATGCATGTGGTGTCTGGGGACGGTTTCACTCTACCATGAAGGTTCTGGCCGCGGCTGATGTTGACAGCTCTACCTGAGCCTCCAATAACTAACTGGACTCCATATTAACATCGATTAACATCAACTGTTATACTGAACCGCCTGCCACCTAGCACACAGTATGAATGCAGATAAATTCCTGCTTTTTGTTTCACCCAAATGAGGATAGGTTCCCTGTTGAGTCTGGTTCCTCTCAAGGTTTCTTCATATTGCCATCTCAGGGAGTTTTTCCTTGCCTCTGTCGCTTGTCACTGTCGCTTGCTCTTCAGGGACTATGACTGTTTTGATTCATACACATTCACATTTCATACAAACTTAAATAATTATTTTCATTGTGTAAAGCTGCTTGAGCCATAGACAACTGTAGATACTGAAGCTCCTTCGTTGTTGTTATTGCTGTTAGTGTTTAATCTTAGAATCATCATCTTATAGAAACTGATGCCCCACACCAACTTCCTGATTAGTGCTATGTAAGGAGACATGGATGGGGGACAGGGAACCCCGATGCTGCCAGGCTGCCATTGTTTGTCCTTAAGCAACTGCCGCAAAAACGATGGAGATATCTATCCACCTTGGAGATATATTCATGTACAAAATATTAAAATGTCTATAATGTTAATTGATCACTTGAATTTGTGTTTTTCTATAAACACTTTTAGCATACAATATTAGAGAGCCAATTTCTATACACTGAACACTTTACTTAAATGTTTAGTGAAAATATTACTGAAGAGGATTTTGTTGCGATTGAATTTCAAGTTTGAAAGCTTTTTAACTTCAGTTCCTATTTGCTTAGATGTCTCCTATTTCAAGATTTAAAGATTTTCAAGCTTCCTAGAACAGTGGTGCATTATATAGAATCAACTTGCACATAATATGCTAATCCTATTTAATGCTGAATTGATCCAAAACAAGTTTCTGAAAAAAGTGTTTTCATATTTGGCCTGATTACTAAAGTATGTGTACAAGAACAACTCCGAGGGAAGATGCATTATGACAGACTTGCTCTACAATGGAGACACAGTTCATTATGAACCACGGAGAACTTTATTAGGAACATCTGTATAGATTTCCATAACTGAGATTTTCGGTTATAATCCGGAGGATTATAACCTGAGAACACAACACAACCGTTTTTAGTCAACAATTTACTCAGAATGGTGTAATAAAGAAAAAAAAATTAACTCTTTTAACACTTGTGGTGAACAGAAATGCATCTCAGAACGCACCACACATTGAACGTTAAACCAGATGGGCTACAACAGCAGAAGAGCACTTTGGGTTACACGTCTGTCAAGCGAAAACAGAAAGTCGGCATTCGGCACAGGCTCACCAAAGCTGGACAATTGAAGGTTGGAAAAACATAGATTCATCTAGTAAATCTTGATTTCTGCTGACATGCAGAATTTTGCACAACAGCATAAATCCATGGACCCAACCTGTCTATTGTTAACAGCCCTGGCTGGTAGAGATGGTGTAATAGTGTGCAGACCATCAGCCTATAAAGAGCTTTCTATACATCTCATACATTTATGTGCTTTTTAAATGCATGTATTGTTAGGGAGTGTTTCTACACTTTGTGCATGACATTGGCCAAAGGGTCAGATGAAAACTTGAATCAGGAAAGCATCTTACAAGTGATTTGACAAGATTTGTTGCCTGCATTCATGAACTTACTTTTACACTTACTCTTAATGGTGTACACCCGTTGTGTTGTTTGGTAGCTTGCAAGTTGGCTTATTAATGCATTGAGGCAAATGTACCATATGGATAGCTGAATAATCAGCACTCACTGGGACAACATAGGAAAAAATTACTTTGGTAGCGGTTGCTGCTCCTCTCCCTCACTGTGTGGTTTCTCTTCTGTAAGAGGAAGCTCTGCATTTCCCCATGGTTGGTTGTGAACGCTTGGTGACTCTGGAGTCTGTATTCTTCTGGGAGATGGAACTGGAGTGCATACAGGTGTCTTCACTTGCTCCTTTTCTGGTTCTGAGAGAAGGACAATGTTTTAATGGGAAAGGTCTTAAGAAAGTAGACCAGTGGTTTCCAACCCTCGCCTTCGATGACCTCTGGCAAGCACAATTTAGTGTTTCTTACTCAGAAAAGGATGTTAAATAGGTGATTGCTTCACTCATGTGTGCTAGGATAAACTCTATCCCAGAGAAAACACTAACACTAAAATATTCAGGTCAGGGGGGCGTCCTCCAGGACCAGGATTGGAACTACTGAAGTAAACAATAACCATACAAAAGAAACATGCAAAAGGTCTTAAAATGTGCTTAAAATAAATACTGTCAGACCTGGTAAAACTGGCTGCTGAGGCTGTGCATGCTGGGAGTCTCTGGGTGAATGAGCAGGGGAAGGATGCGCTGAGAGATCTGGAGTGCTGATGGGAGAGGGCACCTCCCTCAGAGCTGGAGGATTCTCTTTCACACTGGGTTCGGGAGTTGGCACTGGTGTCGGTACTGCACTCTCCTGTGACAGAATTAACAAATCATTAGAACACAGGTGCCTCTGGAAAACTAATCATCATTAACAATGGATGAACTAGCACTGATGTGTTAACAAAGAAATTATTAAAGGAATAAAAACTGGGTGGGTGTGTGCACAGTGCTTTATGTGTACCTATTTACCTGCTGATTGTGTGTACCCTTTGCTGAAGATGGAGCAGGAGACTCTCTTGGGCCCTCTCTCTGGGCCAGTGTTAGGGCGATCATATCAGCCAGCACCTCATTGACATACTGCCGGATGAGCTCCGAGTCCACTGGCACGCCAGCATCCACAAACAGCTGCAGCACACTTGCTGTCTCTGCCAACCCATTGAAAAACACAGAAAAGCCCTCATCATTACACACATAAATGGCTATGATTTCATAAAAAATGTGTCTAGTTTTGGTTGAGGATATTCTGTATTCTGCAGAGGCAGTTTGGAGCTGAATATGGTAATATATGATTGTGTGAGACAAAATGGTGCCACATAAATCTCCATATTTCAGCATCCAGGGCAATTTTAGGCCAGTGCCAGGAACAATCAGCATTCTGCTGACAGTTTGACTGATTGTTTGGCTGCTAACAGACCCTGGCTCAGGCCTGTCATAAAACCATTTCCCATTTCTGACCAATGTCTCGTGATAGAGACCAATGAGACCAATGTCTCAAATAGAACTATTTCACATGTCGGTGGGCTACTAGTACTCCTGTGCCCTCACTCAGCACAGACCTGGAAGAATATCTCCTCCCCGTGGATGCATTTGTTTTTATTTATTTATCGCTATATTAAACAAAAGGCTTCCTAGTCAGTATAAGGCAACCCATATTATTGGAAATCACTAATTAGGTTAATAGCAAAACTGTCGAGCTACAATAATGCTGTAGAAACAGTGGCCAGCATTCTGCAATATTTTAACTAAACCTTAACAAGTTCCTGATTCTAAAACAGAAACATTCTCACGACTTTCTACTTTGCATTCATGACCCGTCAGCATTACTATTACACGCAAAAAGCACATATTGTAATGCAGCTTTCTTGGAATGAATGCTTCATTCTGAGACATTGGAGTACTAGGATGCCCACTTCAGCAGAAGACTCCAGTCAGTCTATGAATGTGCTGACTAGGGTTTGCTGCTTGCAGACTTGTAGCCTCCTCTGCAAATTTGATACGTCATTGATCTTTCTATTAAACGAGAGTGGGGATTAATGAGGCGGGCAGTGAGAGCGTGGGTTGAGTTGAAGTGAACCGAGTGAAACGGAGGAGAGGAGGAGTGCGGGGAATGAGGAAGAGCAATCTTGTCCCAGTGCACCGACAGATTTGACAAATGCATCGCTCACTTCTGCACGAACTCTGAATCAAAATTATGAGACTTAAGAAGGAAAAGTCTCCCTATTCTACTGGTTTACATCAGATAACCTTAACTGTTTTTTTTTTTTTGCATCTTGAATAAAAGCAATTTATTGGTTGAAGCAACACTGGACTTAAACGCAGGTGGCGATGTACTGTAGGTATTACTATACTGACAGTGATGAGTGACCAGAGCATTTCAGCACTATTATGTTCTTCATAAAAAATACCTGGTGTCAGGATTTAATATCACAAAACTATCGGGAGGATTTGATTTACCTCTGGTGTCTGAGGTAGCACTGTCCTCTGGCTCTGACTGGGTGGTTGGATCTGTATGGGCTGGCCGAGGGAACATCCTGATCATCATCCTTGCCATTACCTGCTGCTCCACCCTACACGAGCAAAAAAAACTGTCACTCAAAACTGCTTACACTGTATTTATGTAATGTAATATATGTATTGTTTCACTGTTACAGTATTAAACAGAATTGAGCAGGGGTTCACAAAATATCTGAAGGTGAAAAGAAGTTTATGTAAATAATGCAGAATTTTTATACTTACTAAATACTAATAATAAAAAAAATTTAAATTATAAAATAATTGGCCGTTATTACAAAATTTATGACAAGCAATTACAAGAGATGGTCAAGTCAAACCAGGACCTTTGATTGTACCATTCAAACACATTTTTGAGAGTAAAAACTACCTTTATTTCTCTATATAATCTCCTGTAACATTAATGCACTTATCCCAGGGTTTCACTACTGCTTAGAGGTAGAAGCTGGATCCTTGATCACGTCTGAAGCGTTGGTCTCCTAGGAACTCCTTTAATGGCCCAAACATGTGGAAATGGCATGGAGCGAGGTCAGGACTCTATGGGCGGTGTGGCAACAACCTAGTTTCTGCAAGTGCAAGTGGTGCTCGTGAACAATTGGGCTCCGAGCAACCTTGGCTAGAATCATCACTCACGGATTCAGCTAAGAGTCTCATCACCGAACCTCTACATGAAGTCTTCTGTAAATATTCATTTAGTTTTTTTTATGCCTTCATGCATAAGAAATTTCATCACAAGTCCTGGTTTGACTTACACACTCCTTGTACAAACCTGCATGCACGTAATGAATTAGATATCAATTATATCATTTAAACACTCACACTACTGTATGTCTCACAGGGGAGATCTCTCTTTTTACATCCACTCAAGGTTTCTTTCTTATGTCATCTCAGAGGATTTTTTTTTCTTGCCACTGTCACCTCTTACTCATTTGGCATCTAAATATAAATCTTTTTTTTAATTTTTATTTTTTAAAGTTGCTTTGTTTGGCAAAATCTATTGATAAAAGTGATTATAAAAATAAAAAAATAATAAAAGTAATTAGAACAAAACCTGGTGTCTGTCTCTTGTACAGTACCAGTCAAAAGTTTGGACACATCTTTTAACTCCTTGGTGTTTCCTTGGTGTTTTAATTCTTTCTACATTGTAAAAACAATGCTGAAGGCATCCAAAATATATAACAATCTCATTTGAACAGTTGATATCGAGATGTGTCTGCAACTTATGCAGTATTGTTCAGTATTTTTCTAGAATGTGGAAAATAAATCCAAACTTGAGTCCAAACATTTGACTGGTACTGTACATGCAGGCCAATGGAAACAGAGGGGTGAGGTGGGGGAATGATGAGGCCAAAGCGGCACTTCCTATACATAAAAAGTTCCCTAAACTAGACTAAAAAAAAAAATGTCTGTAAACCACAGCATTGAGACAAGGGTTGATGAAGTGCAACAAATGGTAAAAAAAAATACAACACCCTCACCACTCAACAAGTCTGTTCTCCAGGGTCTCTCTGTGCTGGATGGCAGCAAGTATGGGTTGGGTGAGGGTACTAGGCTGGTGCGGTTGTGTCGGGAATGTGGGACCATGGTAAAGAGCAGCTGGGGGAGACGGCAGCCCATGTAGCTCTATAGGAGCATCAGGAAATTCGCCCTCCATCTCAGGATCCTAATTTTACAGTAGACCAAGAGAATTAGTTAGTTTTACAATAAAACACCCGGTCTGTACAACAAGGATATCAATCTCACCACAATCATAGGTAGGGGCATGTACTCTTTAGCTGAGAACTGCAAACATATATTAGACAACATACACAATCAGAGCAGCCAATACTGTCTTAGCAGGATTGAGAACAGTGAGACATTCGTCTTGTTTTTCTACTTTCAGTTATGTGAGTTAGCACTGAACCCTTTGGTCACTGTTTTGCATTATGCACAAATTCCTCTGGCACAGAGTCAGAGAGCCTTGGGTAAGCCTGGACCAAATGGCTCATTCCCAGTGGCCAGGCTCCAGAGAGACAGAAAGAGGGTGGAAATAATGGAGAAAAAGAGAGAGTGAGATTCTTAGCAAAAAACAGTGGAAAAAAAAAAAAAACTTGGCGTTGTTTGCCAGTCACTGAGTTTGTTTGAAGTTTATGGCTCCATCACAGTCCCAGTCCGCCAGAGTGGAAACACTGGAGGCTTAGAGCAGTGACATTTTAGGAGTGGGCATCTGGCCCTGGTTGCTCCTGGAGACAGGGCTTGTTTGATGAGGTCTGGGCTGGAGTGGCTGCGCCCTTTATTTGACAGCTGGGAGGGCTAGAAGAGTAAGTGGAAGAAAGAGTGCCAGGAATAATTGGATTTTTAGCCTAATTAAAGGCAAATCTCATGCGCAGCACTTAAATTCTTTTATAGTCTTCTCTGTTTGGTTTGTTTGAAGTGCTCGAACAATAGCTCTGACCTTAACTGTCACGAAAAACAATCCAATGAGCAGAATAATTCTGACACGGCTCTAGTTTTCCACCGCTATTCAATTACAAAAAAATATTCAATTGCAAAATATGCGGTGCTTGTTACGGAATCTTATATAATTGTAGTAAATCATGCACAGCTTTTAAAAGACACTAATTAAATATGCAGTATTATGGAGCTTTTACTGACCAAATGCTCGAGAAGAATCAGCACTAACAAATAACATAACTCTTCACTTGTCTATGAAAAAAAGATACGGCAGGTCTGTGCCTGCAGTTTGCTTCTACAACCAAAAGGGGGCAATGTGGATTAGGCCATGTTATTCCAAGTGCCTTAACCTTCTTCTATTTTCATTATCTACACTCTTCCTCTTCACTAGATACAAAAGCATGTGAGAACAACATGGATCGTCTCTTCTCTCAGTCTAACGACCGCTGTGCTATTTCTGTGCTAACTGATGCTTGCCCTTGACCGACCTGGAATGGGCCTACAGTGTGATATCCTGAGAAGCTTTCTCTGCTTGTTAGCCATAAATATGGGAGGCTTATGGCTTTGGGTGTATGCTTGACTGAACTGTGATGTGAGACGAATTCTTGAACAGCTAGTGTCTGAGTAGCACCGAACAAAGAGCGTTACGGGCTGTGCACACACATACACACACCACGCCCTTCCAGTACCAATCGCCTAAATCGACGTTTTCGAGGGTAGGTTTTATAATCCATTCTTTCTGTATGGGTAATTAGTGAAAGCGATGTTGTCTTTCACCCTTTTCCTGTGCAAATCTTGTTAACCAAGCCAAGCCCTTCATGTCCGATGATTCCGGAAAGGTGCTGTCAGACCAAATGTTTATTTGAGGTTTCGTTAACCTTAATTTGCACATGAATTTCTGTTCTCAAGGCGGACGGGGTGCTGTCAGCCGCTAGGCAAGTGAGCAAATGACCTTTGTGCTGTGAGCTCAAGCATGTGCGATCAGGACAACTTCACATTGTTTCACTTTAATTCCATTTACCTGGCTGTTGTCTGTCACCTCCAAGACGTTGGTTCCAGGAAAGCCACCAGTCTCGTCTGTCTCGTCCCCGAACGCACGGGCGTCTGCTCCAGTCTGGGAATAGAAGGTCAACGAGGCGCACAACGTAAGTAAAATCCCCATGCCATTAATAGCCTGGGGGATTATGAGCCTATAAGTGTATTAATTATTAAAGATCATGATGTCAATCTGAAGCAGGTGATTACAGTTGACCATGCACCATAACACAATGCTGTTTGAAATGCAATTATCACACAGCGCCATCCATTTTGCACGTACACAACTCACACGCACGCACACACGCACACACACACAGGCCCTTAAGTATCTCCTGATGCTCTTTCCACCAATCCCTGCTGCCTCTTATCAGGGCCATGGAGCTGAGTAACGAAGAGCACAATTACTCTTCCCTGAGCCTCACTCATTCCTTTCAAGCACATTACATTACATGAGGGGGCAAAAAAAAAAAATAATGCCCCTTAGGAATCAACTCCCGTGCGCACACACACACACACACACACAGACACTGATTGCAGAGGTCATGAGCTGTCCTGCTCATGAGTCTTTTATATGAAAGAACCACAAGTCCTTCCCCCAGGGGTCACAAACACCGGCTCTGCCAGCTCGTCTTCGTCGCTATGGTAACCAAGAGAGCTCCTTGATTCATGTTCACTCAGCGTGAGATGGAGCCGAAGCTAAGCAGACACAGACAAGACACTGTGCAGTACGCTCTGCAGAGGAAAACACATCACAGGTGCGCCATATTTACTAGCTCTTAAACCCAGAATGATCTTTGGATTACAACGCAGCAAACGTGTGTTTTTTTCTGTCAAACCATAGACCTGTTCCAGTTTAAAGAAAATCTAATATTGCAGCACATGAATGATGCTATGAACCAAAATAAGATATTCTAATATTAGGCGTATAGGGGAAATATGTATGATTGCATGCTAATGGAGGCCTTGAAGCTTTACATTTGCGTTACATCTTCGCAAAATGTAGACTTTTATATAAGATTTTATCACTGATATTAATAATAACACCAGGATTTAAAATGTAGTATTTCAAGTTGGTGTAATGTTTAATAGTTTATCTTTAAACCTATTCAAGATTAACTGACCTGTTAATTATAATAACTTATCTAATGTAATTGAACTTTTACATAATTTCAGTCAGATCGTGATCACCATCTCTGCCGTGTATTTAGAAAAACATGTATCGCACTTCGAGAACTGTGGGTGTAGTATGTAATGATGATGCACGCATACAAACGAGAAGAGCGCTACACATGTGTGTGAAACAGCAGAGAGGGCCTGCAACAGAAACTGACAGCGCCCCTTAGTTATATCATTCATTACTATTCCCTACCGCCACCCACACACATGCACGCATACAGTACATACACACACAGCATTAAAATAGGCTGCGAGACACAAGCAGGTCAATAACCAGTCAGTTCACTGCAATTGCAGAAAAGGTAAGATATAAACCACTATCTTTCACACAGTCTCTCACTCCCACACAAAAACAGGGAAAAAAAATAAAACATACAGAGAATTCTTTTTCCAAAACACTGCTTCATGAATCCGACCCATATCCAAGGCAAATCCAGCCGCATGGGATTTGTGAAAGCTGCGCCTGAAATAAATTCCAACCCAGTTGCACTAGGTGCTGCAAAACCAAGCACTGTGCTCACAGACAAGTCTTCGAGGACACACTCATCTATTTTTCAGCACACTCCGTGTGTGTCATCTTGGCATGTTTAGTGAGGTGTGGTCATATTCAATTCCCTCTGTCAGACAGAACACAGGCCAGAAAAGCAAGAGAGCTTTTGGTTTGAAAGCATGTGCAAGAATCAAAGGCTGTTTGTGTGTATGCGTGTGTAACTAGGAGACTATGTGTAAATGTGTGTGTTTGTGTGTGCATACAGCGCCGAGTGCTTCTGAGGCTGACGAGTGCCAGGCCGATGAGTCATTGGCAGCTTGATGCAAAGAAAGATGGACAGTAATGGAGAAAGTTGGTAGAAACGAGAACAACCGAGGTGTGACTGTGCTCTCAGCAGACTAACGCGCCTCCTCAGGGGAGAGGATCATTACTGTTACAGTCTTCACCATCTCCACTAACCTGCAAACAGCACATCTGGGGAAAGAAGACATAGGGACTACTGCATTTAGCATTCCGCAAGCTACATTTGCGTCGAGCGGAAGATTTAACCGGAGAGCAGAAATCAAAGATCTGTCCAAGGTTGCTGAAAATAAAGCTTGATAATAGAATAAAAGAAATACACCTGAAGACAGTTGAAATGACTACAAGCATCATTTAGGTATGCAATGACTTATGCTAAAGCGTGTTCAGGTTTGATTATTTTCTACAAAGACAAAGAAATCAGATTAAACTGCAGGTCATTGTATGAAAAGATTTGATCCATTATACAACATGGCCCACAACATCGATCAAATTTAAATTACATTTAATATAATGCAAGTCTTTTGTGACAAAAGTGACAAAAATAATAATAAATAAATAAATAAAATGAAACAAAATAAAATAAAATATAAAACTGTAAAGTTGCTGTGTCTGTTCATTCAAGATATTTGCTAAAATAATTTGGCGGGAATGTAAGATTAGTAATCAAGATGGTTTTTGGAATTTGCGTCTGTTTGTTTGTGCACACATCATGTAAAAACTACTGGACAAATTTTTATGGGGTTTTCACAGGTGCATTTGGCCGAGCTTAAGGTAACATACAGTATAGGCTTTCATTCATCTCAACTGATTCATGGGATAAGAAGGTATGTTCTTTTAAATGGAAAACACCCTTATATCATAAAAATATTAATAATAATCAGAATCAAAAACAAAAAATATCAACCTTGAAAAATCATTAGTTCATCTCAAAATTCAACAGATGGCGCTGTAAAAAAAATTTCATTCAAGATTCAAAGAACTTTATTAATCCCAGAGGGAAATTGCTTATGCTCGGTTACAGGTGCTCACAGTTGTTATCTAAGGAAAGGTAATAAAGGTAATAAATAATAATACTAATCTCCAAAATAAAAAAATATATAATTAAAAAAAAAGGTTCCTAAAACAATAAGTACCAACGAAAATGCTCTTTTATACTCTTTTATACTTATGAGTGTGCAGTTGAACAGTCTACTTAATAAACACGACTTCACACCTTCAGTCCGCGCACTTCACGGTAACACGTAAAAATTTTACTTCAATACAAAATTCAACAGAAGGCGTTATACATTTTTTAAAAAGCAAATTAAATTCCACATGAACGAAGTCGCAGCACAACTAATCTGATCTAATCTAATCTAACAATATATATTATGGGGTCCAAACGTCCAGGATTACACTGAAAATCCTGGCTTTTTCCTCTCTAAAATTGGAAATAAAGAGGAAGTTATCCAACCATTAATCTATCCATTAGCTATACCAGAGGGCTGGACCCTACCCCAGTGCTCAAGATGGAGTACACTCTGGATGGGGTGCCAATCCATTGCAGGGTACAAGCATAAACTATCACCCATCCAATCACACAATAAGCAAAATAAAATGTTGTGCATGTCTCTGGGCTGTAGGTGGAAACAGGGTTACCTGGAAGAATCCCACCAGGCATAGAGAGAACATGCAAACTCCAGACCAGTGCACTTACTGCAGTAATCACTGCTGATCTTAATTTAACATCAGGGCTTCCTCTTTCATTATTCAACATTATGCAGCAGTTTATTTTTTTTATTTAAATCATGAGCAAGTACACATGCTCATGATTTAAATAATGAAATTAAGAAAATGAGATCATAATCGGTGTTGGGGGACGTTTCTTTTTTAAAGTAACTAGTTAGAATTACAAAATTACTGTCTTTAAAAAGTAATCAGTTACATTACAGCGTTACTTTCTGATAAAAGTAACTAGTTAGAGTACTTTTCCATTGAAAACTCCTTTGTGATTCCTCATGCATGCTGTTTTCATGCTGTTCTTTATAATTATTCTACCATCATCACTCAGCAAAGTTTGGCCCATAATCTATTAACTACTAATACCCCTATCTCACCTATGCGGTTTCGCGCGGTGGCCTTAAGTACGGTTCATCATGAGTCACCGCAAGTTTTGGCGCTGTGATTAGGTTTCCATCTTTCTACGCGTCGGCTCTCGCATAGTCAAACCGCACGTGAGATAGGGGTGTAACAGCAGGAATAACAGGGAGCGGGTTATCGGGGCGAGGCTTGTAGGACGACTTTCACACACACGCTAACGGATTGGGAGTGGCTGTTGTCTGGCTCACGGATTACATAAATTGTCTAAATAACGGATTACATTTTTGAAAAAATAACAAAAAAACTGAATACTTAAATGGCACTTAAATAAAAACGTTAGATTACTCGTTACATCAAAAGAGTAATCCAAGTACTCTAATTCGTTACTTTGTAATGTGTTTCACCCAACACTGATCATAATATATGTATTTCATCTTGCTATTTTTATCTGCTTGTATATAAGGTCAGTCTCTTGTGTAACTGAGATACCTCAGTTTTCTTCTGAATAGTTATGTTCCTAGTTATACCTGATGGTTGAATCCCTGTGTGCCCAATTTTAGTATTAACTACATGTAACTCAACTCTAAATGCAGTCTTTAGGCACTAAACTATATAACATGTACCTTCTATGGTTCTACTGTAAAGTTACACAATCATACACAATTATGTTTACTAATGCAGTTGGATTTTTTTATATATTTCAGATATTTACTGTTATTTTATTTGAAGGTCATGTATTACTACTGGACATACTATATTTGCTATAACCGCTGATGGTATTAATAATGTTTTTTTTTTATATAAATGATTTAACACACTCTCACCAGATGTGAATTTGATCATAGAGATATGCCAAGGGATACCCAAAAAATTTAATAATGTTGGTGAAATGCCACTATGCGGTGTCACCCAAACCCTTTGAATCTGGTTCCACTGCAGGTTTCTCATGGTGCCTCTGGGAGCTTTTTCCTGCCGCTGCCTCTGGCTTGCTCATTACAATTCTGCAAGCATATTTCTGTGAAGCAGTTTTGTGTCCATGTCTATTGTTAAAAGGATTATACAATTCACTTTGAACTGCGTGGAGAAGAAATCAGATTCAGCTGATGATACATCATTCATAAGAGCAATATGATGACCTTTAAACTATCAGCCTGAGCCATCAAAAGTGCATAAACATGAGCAAGCGAGTGCGGAGAGTTTACCATCAATGACTCATTTCCGAAGCTTTCGCAGTGCCTGAGAAATGATGTAAAGAGCTTCTGGAATGTTTAGTGTTTCTAAAGCAGACCTCATTCGCCGGCGAGCTTCACTGATGCTCCTTCCTCTCGGCACTCCCGGTCTAAATCGGCTAACCGACGACCCTGCTGAGCCGCATGCGTTGCCTAGCAACCGGATGTGAACAGGCAAGGACTGAGATTGCTGGAGCGTGAGCAGCCAAGATGTAACAGAGCAATGCAGCCATGCTGCTCGGAAACACTTCCTCATCAGCTCACATGCAGACTTGTATGGCAGGCTTGGTATAAATGGTAGGTCAATGATAAATGCCAATGAAAATACCAGCTAGCTGCTTGGAGCTCTGCCAAAATCTAATATCCATCCATTTAGAGCAACCGAGCCAAGACTACCTGCTATATGAGAAACATAATGGGCTTTCTGGCTGCAATGTGCACCCATAGTACAGACACAGTGAAACACTAGAGAAACAGTGACGGTTCTATGAGTTTGACCTGATAGACTGCGGAAACATTACGCCCGTGTTGCTAGCAGCACAATCCTTCTTTGTAGAAATCTAAAAGCAGGTCTCCTTTGCGCTTCTTCTCACTGCGCTACTGTTGCAGAAACACACACATAAACAGAACACAGGGGCACACAAACTCGAACAGAGACACCCTTCTAATCTATAGTTCCACTCTGTGGAAGAGTGATGGAAGAGCTTCGGGTGTCTTATTGAAATGCTACCACACACCTACGCAGCCTAATGACTGCAGGTGCATAAACCTAAACGTGGAGCAGACTACATTATCACATAGCTGAGCCCGAGGAGACTCATGTCTGGTGTAAGACTCGCACATACGGAAGGCACACGAGAAGTGTGTTTATGTCCTGTGTAGGCTGACTACCTGAAAGGATGAAGAAGGGAGGTGATGAGGAGGAGGTGGAGGAGGAGGTGAGGGAGAGGATGTACGGCTCAGGGCTGATACGCTCTCGATGTTCACACTGGGCTGAACCTGGATGCAGAGAGAGTCATTTAATTATAGTGTGCAGAAAGCAACAGGACGTGTGCACTGAGCAGCAGACATAAAACCATTAGATGGACTGCAGGCAGAAGAGACAATGCGCTGTGACCTGTCAGCTAAATCGATGTGCTGAGTATGACTGAAATTTATTCAGGCAACATTATAACATTACAAGAGCCGAGAGACAAGCTTCTGCAAGAAGAGAGCTATTACCTGTATTTGTAGGTTTGGGGCAGGTTTCTTGGGTCCAGATTGCACTTCCAGCAGCAAGGTGTTGGGCTTACGGATAACTGGAGTCACTTTGGGGGCAGGAGGGATGGAGGTTATCACAGTTGCAGGCTTGTCACTGATGACAACCCGTGAAAGCAAAGCACCCTGGCCATCAACTCTGGGCTTGCCTAAAGAAGTGTACATCATAAAACTTTCGTACAGAAGAAAAAACTGTAGCCTTTAAATAAAAAACATTTTTATAATAAAAAACAAGCCAAATTAACATTTTGGATAAAGAATGTACAGTTAAAGGGACGGTTTAATATTATATAGATCCTAAGACTGAATTTACATTTAAGCAGTTAATGTACAATAGGTCATTATTATACTGTCATTATTTTCCATGGGGCTAAAATTCTGATGGTATTTTATCAAGCATATCATACTGTATATCACTTGTGTACTGTACACACAACTCCATCATATTATACTCTGCTTGTAAAGTGAATAGTAGGAGAATTACTATTATTTAAAAGGTGTGACCAAGAAACCAGGACAATGGATTTAATTTTTTGAATATCTGAATTTATGAATTTTGAAATATCGGAGCTCACGACAAAATATTTTACTCTTCAAGCGAATGCATAATGTGGTAATAGTTAATATTTGAATGCATTACATAATGTAACCTTTTAAGTAATTAGAATTCAATTGCACCTTTACGAGAGACTGACAGCTCCAGCTCACATACCGACTTGCATACGGACAGAGAGAAAAGGAAAAATGCAGATAATTGACAGCTAGTCTGAACTTGGCATCACCAGTGCTAACAATGCCACAAAGAGGAGGCAGTGCCTCACAAATGAAAAAAAGACAAACAAATAATCAATCTGTCCTCATTTTCTCCCTGCACCACAGCAGCCTGACGCATTGTTCCGCACTCGGAGCACTAATATACACGTGGACTCCTGATGCACTACGTGTTCCTGTAGTGAAGCCCTGAAGCTCTGCTCGTGCCTCCCTGTTCTGACAAAGAAGATAGCATCTCAGTGTTATTTACACGCACGGACATGCAGCAAGCCGTGCTCTCACATGAATGGGATATTGAAAGCAGCCTTCCCCTGAAGCAGCTGGAACTGAACTACACCTATCTACTCCTTTACTCGAGAGGTCATAAAGGACACCCACAACACTCGGACCCTGTTTAAACCCAAGCGCACACAAACAAACACATCTGCCAGGCTGGGACGCCAGCCCAGCTTCATGACCGGCGTCCATTGTGGAAGTGGACCAAGAGACAAAGAAGTTCAGCCAGAGTACGCTAACAGAGTCAGGTCGCTGGCTCTTGTCTCCGCATGGGGCACGCAAATGGTCATTGGTTTACTCAATCGCAAAGGAACACGAGCTTGGCCATGCCACATTAACACCCAAGAGGGGAGCTTGTATTTGCGTAAATCTGCTGCAGGCACAGAAATCTGTTTTTCCAGGTTTTTTCATTGAGCTAAGCAAATAAGAAGTAGCTTTATGATTTCCATAATTTGCCTGAAGGGGATCCAAATGGTGGCTTTGAGGCAAGAGGCTCTGACTCGTGTAGAGTGAAAAAATATATATATATCTGATAGAAAACATGTGGGTTCAGTTGCATAGAAGTAAAAATGTTACCAGGGAAGAGATTCATTTGCATTCCTGTATTCAGGATAGGGGAAAGTAAAAATAATCCAAACTAAATACACCATAAAGTATGCATGTTAAGAAACGAGTAGTGATTTTAGTAGCAGACAGGAGAAACAACCAAACAGTGTAACAGTGCATGACAGAGACCATGTCGTGCTGTCGGGAGCAGGAGAATGTAGCCGCATTAAATTTGGAAAGAGATCACACTGTCTCTCTTTGCCTTAACCGTTACTGATGTGCCAGCCAATCCTGGGTCATGTGTTGAGTGGTTAGTGCTCATATGCAGAGCCGCTTGGCAACCTTGCAGTGGGAGGAGTGTGCAGCCTTGTGCATTTCAATTTGGTAGTATAAATATGCAACAGAACTGCTATTGTGCACTAGGAACGTAGCATTCTGAAACTGGATGGAAAAACAAAAAGGCAAAGTACCGAATCTGGCACAAACTGAAATTTTTTATATTCATCAATGCTTTTGCAACACGAACATTCACAAAATATCTCAAAAGTAGTAGAAAGTAGAAAGTAGCTTAACTGACAATCAAATCTTAAGTACAGAATTAAATCAGCTTCGATCGGGGAGAGTTTGGCTTGATATGTACCTTCCCACCAGATCTGCCATGCAGAACTTCATAAGCAGATTTGTGGGAAGCCGTCTGCCATACTTAGCCGGTGTCTGAAACTCTGAGGCAGTCCGCGGATGTGCCTGCCTGAACAGCTGCTGCAGATGAAAGACTCTCTGTGCTTCCCTGGGGGCCTCTGCCAATCCCACTGTCCTCTCCGGGGAGCCACGGAGCCGGGAAAATAGGGCAGCTCAAAGCTCCAGCTCTGCAGAGTGTCAATGGAGGGGGGGTTGGCGGTGGAGATCTGGCCAGGTCTGCCCCCTCACATCCACACTACACAGCACCGCGGCACGGTCTGGGAAGTTATTAACGAGTCTGGAACTTTCCACCAGGGCTTCAGTCAGACACACACACACACACACACACACACACACACACACACACACACACACATGCTCAAACAAACTATGATGTGAAATAAGATAGCCACCAGGACTGTAGCAGGGAGACTGCTCTGAAATGTCTGATGCGATTAAACCACCTCAGGGAGCAGCGGCCACTGCCGTTCCATAGTGTGCTCTCTGTAAAAGCAGGGTATACAGAGATGGATCCTGTATTCAGATAACCTCCATGATAAAGGAGTGTGTATGCAGTGCTTAAAGATGACACCAGCTTAAATGCTAACTGTAGAATTATATAATAGAGCCAAAGACTAAAAAATATATATGTCTTTGTAATATCAGATGGGTTTATGAGTTTATTCTTGCTTAAAATAGATTATGCTATTAATAGTAATTCAGCCCACTGGAATGGCATTCAGCAGTGCCGCACAATTAATCAGATAAAAATCTAAATCGCAATATGGGCCTGTGGAATTATTTAATCGAAAGAAAAGGCTGCAAATTATTACAGGTAATATACATAAAGTCGGGAATTTATGTTGAGTTTATCAATTTGCTTATTTTTTAAATAATTTTAAGTGGATAAATAGTGATTGGCAAACATTCTCTTAATGAGATCATTTGTCCAGTTATTTGATGAATGTATTTGAAGACAAAATGGTAAATTTAATAGTGATTATAATAATTGCAATGTCATTTTTTTATCTAATCATGCAACTGTAGCATTCAGTAAAACAAAAATTACAGCAAAGGATCCAGGGTGGTGAACAGGTAACACAGCCGTAACACACGGCTTCATAGCTCCTCCTTACTACCTCGACAACCCAAAAATTTGAACTCTTTGAAATGTCTACATTTTACTGTTATTGTTTCCACTCCTAATTTATTCTCAGAGCTTGTGTAAGGACATGCTTTTTGTTTAAAAATTCCATTTATATCGCACTCTTACATGGAGCGATAGGCTCTACGATACCTTTCTTCTCCCTTAAGAGTCTGATAGCTCTGAAAGACGCAGCTAGTTCTCTCTCTCTCTAACTCTTACAACTTGAAAAGCATACCTTGAAAAGGATGCACAGCTGTTTTAAATCTAAAAGACAAGCTCTCTCTTATTTAAGAGAGGAGAAAGTTGTGTCTGTCTCACGCTGGCGATGGCCACTGCATTGCAGATGTGATTAGACGAGGCTTTGTTCGCCCTGCCGCAGCTCAGAGCAGAGGTCAGCTCAGCCGCTGGGCGACGGAGCACAAAATGGCCTCCCACTGTTCAAACGTCATTATTCCACCCTCGTCTGATTCCTGATACTCGACTTCATTAAGGGCAATGCATCGACGCGTGTTACAAAAGCTGCTGAATATCAGAAGTTTAACAGAAATAAAGAACGGTGGCTTTTTCAGACCTTTAGAGAAATAATTTATGGGGAATTCAGTTGAAGCCAACTAGTGCACCACCTTAATGTCTGTGAAAAAGCAAGGAGCAACATGAGTATGAGCAATATGCACAAATGTGTTCAATTAGATATGTGGCGATGTTTCACCCTTACCTCTTTTTTTTTTTATAAAAGAACCACAAATTCCTTTATGTATGGCAACTAACTTTCTTCTTCACTACAAGGTCTGTCATGAGGCATAGCTTGCAGTGATTTGAACGGGGAAATGAGAAAACATAACAGGGTCTTGACAATTATGGGATTAAAAAAGGTAGGCGGAATAGAGGCTTTACATGAGCAAAGACTCGACACATAATGAAGAACTCACACAGCTAAACGTCTGTCTAATTATGTCCACTTTTATGCTGCTATGTTCTCAGCGTCAACAAAAACGACGAGGATCTTGCCAGCAGCAGGATGTGGAGGCTGTCTGGGTTAGGCTTTAACACTGTGCTTTACTGCAGAGTGAACAGAACTCCACAGCGCTTAGCTGTTAATGTAGTGTCATTAAGATGGAGGTTCCTGCCGCGGCACAGAGCTAGTTAAGGTAGCACCATTACAGCCCATGACTGCAATTTAAAAACACCACCACAATAATATTAAAACTCTTTTTGGTCAACTGAAGATAATGTTTCAAGTGGAAGTTAATGGACCTTAACTAGTAGCTAATAAACTTGGGGAACAGCGCAGTCTTTAGTAAACTGGATAAAAATATAAACTGTAATCAGTGACGATCGTCACAAACGAAAAGATATAGCTGGTATGAAAGACTGAGATGGAATTAAACCTACCCAGAGGAATGGCCGTGGGCATGAGGTAGCCTTTTAACACAGATCCAGGTTGCTGCTCCTCATCCAGACTGAACAGGTACTTGGGCTGAGAGGTCACTGGCTGCAGGAGAGACGCATCACAGACGCTGGTTTGGGTTTTGCGGGACTTCATTTTCACACCTGGGACATATATAATTTATAAAATGTTTACACCATTTATAAAACATGTATAAAATTTATGAGGGAGCCAAAAAACCCTGTTATAATTTAGTAATTAATCTTAAAGCGTATTATCCCATAATTATTATGAATTATTCAGGCAGTGTACTATAACTTTATTGCGTCTAAGATTCATGGCTCAAATCTGCTGCCATTATGCACATCTGTATCATAAATGGCAGAGTGATGTACAATCAGCCTTCATAAGTACTGGAACGACAAGGATAATTCTTTTCTTTTTGGGTTTGAGATGACAGCTCAGAATTTCAGCTTACATCTAGAAGTTTTGAAGCAACTCAAAACATTGCACCTTTCATGGAACAGCGTTAAATGCTTAAGTGAACAGAATATAGGATAGGAACGCAAAACCTTCAAATAAATGAAAGTAAACAACACTTGATAATTGATTGAATATCCATTGCTTGTCAAAACAGCATCAACCCACAGACATTACAAACTCTTAGCTGACTTTGCTGCCCCAATACTTTCAGAGAGTACTGTATCTGTTTTTCATGCTATAGTTTTACGGATTCATTTTATTGGACTATAATTACCTTTAACACTCTCTACCATTTTAGGACGCTGCACTTTGGATTTTGGTGGTGGAGAGCTGAAACGCAGGTAGGGGCCTTTCTTTAATGTGCGCCGATGTCCCTCGTACAGGGCTTTCCCGTAAACCTTCCTTAGGTACGCTTCATCACCTTCAGACTTCAGCAATGCTGACTGGACAAGAAAGAAGAACATTAGTATTAGATTTTTGAAGCTTACCATATTAAATGTGCTTGTACACACTTCAGGAGAATGTAGGCCAGACAGAAATGATTGGTCTTCCCAGATCAGACAGTATATTTACACAAATCCCATTCAAACCCATTCACTTGTTATTATGTAGTCAGACATTTTAACAGGATATTAGTATTGCAGGCAAAAAAGTAACAGGAGCAGTTGCTAAGTTGGATATGTTATAACTGAACATCAGGAAAGACGTCCAGCTACATCTGCAGAGCAAGCAGAGGCGAAACGGTGATAATCAGCACGGCTCTGGTCTGCACAGTCTTATTTATAACAAATAAATGTATGAGGGAGCATATGGATGCTTACAACACCTCGTTTAGTTACAGAGCAGCAGAAACAGAGCACAGACCAGAGGTGTTGTGATTGCGTCCAGATGGAAGAGATTACCAAGTCTTATGAGCTTACTGTCTGGCTGTAGCGATAAACAAATCACATACAGTGAGGACTTAAACATGTCCACTGCAGGAAAATACTAATAACCTCTTCTCCACGCATGAGCAGCCTATAATTTTGCACAACAATCAGTGGGATTAGTACTTTATTGATCAACAGAGTGACACATTAGCTTTGTCAGTATTTTCTGTAAAGAGCTTCATTCACTGTACTATATTCTATATATTATATACGGAGTATGGTTTAAAATCCATTTTTGAACAGGGTTTCTGTACTGCATAGTGCTGCATAATTGATCACATGAAAAAAATCGAAATCGTGATGCAGACCTGTGTGCAATTATTTATTTACTTTTTTATATTAATAAGGCTACGATTTATTATAGTCTGGAATTTCTGCATTTTGTCAATAATTTACGTATTTGATTTTTTAAAATACATTTATATGATTTTAAGGTGATAAATAAATGTTGGTCAACATCCTCCTAATGAGATCATAGTACTGTACACTTAATAGTTAGATAACCCAGCTTTAATTGTAATCGCAATACTGTACGTGCCGAAATAATCTCAATGCGATTTCTTTTGATCATATTGTGCAGATGCACATGCACTGGAAACCCAACCTTTTCCTAATTCATGCTTTCTTTGTGTGTGGAATCCGTGTGCAGCTGACCAGTTAAATCAGTGCACAGAGCTTAACAATTTCAGAAATATTTTTTTTTAACAGGGTGGTAGCGATAGTGCCGCGGCACTCACTGCCTGTGGGTGCTGCTGCTCGGTGCTGTTTCTGAAAGATGAGGCAAGCTCTTGGCTGGAAGCCTGTGTGTTCGCTGCCTGTGGTCTATTCAAGGCTCTGTGAGAGGCTTCTCTCCTCGCCGCCGCGGTGGCTCCTTTCCGCTCTCTCCCCGGTCTTCCAGGCGCTTTCCCAGCTGTGCTCCTGCTCCTGCTGCTCTGATCCCGCTGCGCTGATCCGCCTGCTGCCGCACTATCTCTCTCTTCAGCCTTCATCTGATCACCAGATCCATGTTGTGTTAGCTCATCCTGCCACAAAGAGCAAAACTGCAATATCAAACACCGGGTGTTGTGAAGGGCATCCCACTCCTGGTACTGTGAAATCCCTTTTTGGA
The DNA here is from genome assembly GCA_030522415.1 of Channallabes apus. Classification (NCBI taxonomy): domain Eukaryota; kingdom Metazoa; phylum Chordata; class Actinopteri; order Siluriformes; family Clariidae; genus Channallabes; species Channallabes apus. The sequence continues at coordinate 21,142,892 of CM060116.1, forward strand.
GGAAATGCTAGATAATACTAGATATTACTTCGGAAGGCCTCTGTTATTTATTGTGTGTTTGGAGGCTGCAGTGAATTTATTATGTGGGAGATGATTTTCACCTGAATCTCCTTGCTCACTGTGTTGATCCAGGCATCAACTGTCTTTTTTATTCTCAGCTGCTCGCTGGCATCCCTACAGGGTAAGACAGTCAGGAATTTAGTATTCAGTGGCAACTCTTACACATTCTCATTCACATGGCTTTTCACCACAGCGTTCAGGCGCTCCACAGTCTTGGTTAGCTGAACATTTAATCAGGGTGGGTTGTGCAGCCCCAGGTCCAAATTTGCCTTCTCCCACCCTTTCTTAGCTAGAAACAGGTTCAGGAAAATCACAAACCCAATGGGTATGTTCATAATACATGCTTACAGCCAGTTAGCTTTCTAGTTTTGGATCCTCCATCAAATCCGCGCACGAATGTGTGCTGCAATGACACTATTGTATCAATCACAATGAGGAGTGATATCTTGGGGCAGAGCCAAACTAAATGTGCCATATATCTTTTAGAGACGCCCAGGACGTTGTAGCACTTCTTTACAACACAAATTATGCTAATGCCCTGCTGTCTGCTGGCCTGTTGGCCTGTCTCTGCATCACTTATTGCAGTGAATAAATCAGACATGGGGAGAGAATGCTGCACTCCCACTCACTCCACATGTGAAAACGGTGCCAAACTAAGCAGCATTCTGTGCCTATCTTCTTTCATACTCTTTTATTATATCTTTCTATTTTTCCCCGCACTTCTTAGTTTGGCATGCCCTTGAGGAATAGAGTACTTAACGGGGAAGGAAATACAGTGACAGACACTGAGAGTATTTTTTGCAGGTTCACAGAGAACACCCACCCACACACACACACACACACAAAACACGAAAGCCCCCTATTAGAGCAGAGTGCCTCATTTGGGTGCCTAGAGAACACGGTTGTTTCTGGGCAGAGGAGACATGTGCTGCCTCTGCTCCACGGTGGAAAAACAAACATCTGTTCATGAAGCCTGAGTATATGTTTTTGGATGTGTGCATGGACACACACAGGTCCAAAGATCCTCCTTTTTCTTCTTCCCCAAAATAGCCCTTACACACACTCAGTTTCACACTCCCTGCTCCCCCCCCCTCCCCAAATATAAACACATCTAAAAAGACTCTGGCTTGCATTCAAAAAGTCTGTCTATGTGCCACGCTGCATTCAGGCTCTTGTCAAGTGTCTACAGCGTGATGGATTCACCTAATCAGATGATGCTTGAAGACACTCGCAATTCCAAATAGAGCACGATTGATCCGAGTGCTTGAAATGACCTTCAATTAACCTCCCACAGGCTGCTCGACATTTACACCACCGTGTTCCAGCTGAGACCATTTGAAGTTTTTATTATGCCGAATATTCGAGCTGGTCAGATTGGGGTGGGAGAATTAGGAAACGAAAAATTAACTATAAAGGGGATTCGGCGTCCACGTCACATTTATATTTCTTTTATGCGGAAGACGGAAAAAAGAAAAAAAAAAAGACTGCACAAAAGGGAGAGCACGATCTAATGCAACAGCTTTCTTAAATGACAAGAAACAAGGTATATGTTTTCACTTGCTTTGGCAGAAGCTACACCACACTTAAAGGGATCTAAAATAACAATACATATGTCACAAGGAATGTCAACTGATATTACACTTGCATATGTCAAAATGTACATTAAATGAAGCAAGCACTAATAATATGAGTAAATATTAGCAGCCATAAAGCAACATAATGTTGTTACTCTACTGTTGGTCATACAGACATCAGCACAGGTCAACAATTGTTATTACCAGGAAATAAAGATCAAACACTCATGGTAAGATCAAACGAGGATAGGAGAGGACTCAAACGACAAATGCATAAGAGAAGAACCAGTAAGTTCTTTAATATTAGGGTAGAACCAGGCGTCTTCTTCCTTTCCATGTACAACATCAGAGAATTATGTGTCATTAGATGTCATTTACTGTGAAAACTAAATAGTACAGAACAGAAGGAGACTAGCAAACGAAAAAGACAAGCCAGTAAGGAACAATGCAGATTAAAACCACATCCAAAAGAGAAGAAGGTGGTCTAAACTGCCTGTTGAATTATGCAACATGCTTTGTGTGATTTTCAGTGCGGATGACGGCTATAATTACTAAGTAATTCAAATTTGGACAGGGTTCATTTTTACCTCAGAGGAAGGTAGGCTACAACTTTTTAGGCACAGAGCTTAATGAAGTCGGAGAACTTTGCTGTTCGCAAATGGCTTCATTAATAATTCAAAGAAATGAATGGCAGGAATAAAATCCTACTTCAGCTTCGTTTTGCGATGTCAGATGCGCAGAATGAATGAATCCATCAAAGCGTGGATGTAAGGCATGATGCGAAGCACCTCTCTGACAACATGGATGACGGCAGGACAGAGCTGAGAGAAAGAGAACGAGGACGAATGGGGAAGCTGCCTTCTCCATACTTGTGACCTTTTGGTGGAGGAACAGATCAAAGCCATTATACTATGGAGAGGGAGCCACATCAACCTGCATGTTTGTGTTTTCATGTTCACACAATAGGAGCAGAGCTGACTGTAGCTGCCATTTTCGAGACAATTACCAGTGGGGCTGACATTTTTAAATGAGAGTTTGGATTCGGGCCTGGGTTTGAGAAGTGTCAGAGGGGAGCCACTGAGCCAAAATCTGACCCTAGAGAGGTTTTGCCATGGTGATGCATGCAGTTCCAAAGTAAATTCCGGTCCAAGCTGACTAAATACTCAATCGAAAACAAATCACATAATGTGAAATGTTACTTGACAAAATGCTGCATCCTGCAGTGTTATTCCCAACATACACAGGCCTGGACGCCAGCAGAGAGCCTATGGGTGCCATTACCGCACCTGCCCCCTCCCCCCTCCCACCACCCCCCCTTTCTTAGATCTTCAGTATAATCAGCAGGAGCACACATCAGTCCTTGGGCAGTCTTCTCCATTTCACTTTCTAAACTGCTCCTTTAGCACTCCCTGGCCTGCTCCATCTCTCCTTCAGCAGCTCACCCTGTTCATCCACTTTATCCACCTCTTGCTGCATCACAAACCATTAGTGGCTGCACGCCCGGGGGAGCTGGGCTAATGTCACATCGAGAGCAGTCAGAGTGCTGAGATTGCGTCTGACTTTCTGCTGTAAGAGCCTGAGCCCCATTTCAAGAGAGCTACTAAAACACCTCTCTAAGCCTCTGCCACTCATTCTCAGAGCTGCGCCTCCTAAAAGCCATAAACAAACAGCGCCTCTCAAGAGTAGACAGCACACGCCGCATGAGGTTCAGTCTGAATCTATGATGCAATGGAATTTGGCAGAGCTGAAATTTGATGAATTTTATAGTCAGTTTGCATTATGGATAATATAAGCGTGTAATTTGTATGCCTTCCCGCTTAGTCCAGAATTATTACTGATTAAAAAAAAATCTTTCACAACAAGAAAATCCATAGCTAGACAGAATTATCTTCTAACAGAACTTTCTGACCTGATGCTTGATTGCTAGCTCTTTAGAAAAATCTCGTATTGCTCCGAATAAAAAAGGAGATTCCTTGTGTACATGGACACACCACTGATGCCGTGGACATGGGCCAGGTGAAGTATCTAGGTTGAATACTTTGGGGTTAAGTATAGCTAGAATAGGAGCTCCGTTGACAGCCGCCAATCACCATGATGGTTCCGCTTGGCTTAGCCCTTCCCTGCCTGGAGTGTGCTCTGAGGCTCGCTGTCAATCACATACATGGCCTGATGCCTGTGCACATTTGCAAGGCAAAAGTTTTAGAAGCATAATAGTCAGAAGTTACTCGGACACACTCAAAAGGATGGACAGTCCATTACTAAGATATTGGGAATAAATATGATGCCACTGTTCTTTTGAGTTAACATTTATTTTTACATTGTTTTAAAATTCCATGAGCTCAAAGAAGCTACAGTGTTCGTAACTGAATAATTCGGATACAGTTATACCTCTATAAAGATTATGGAGGAATAAGCATTTTGGAAATGTCCACATCCTACTATTCTAAATATCTGACATTTGTCACAAGAATACAGATGAACAATTTTAGCATCCAGGGCTTCTTTGGCAGAATATTAGCTATTTAGTTACCAGTAGAAAAAAAAAATACGGCAGAGTTTTTTTTTTCTTCGTTGCTAACATTAAGTAAACGTGTTAACTAGCTGGTTTACCATCCCATACATAAGCATTTTAATATACAATTTAACCTGCTGTCACCAGCCTGAACTTACTTTGTGGCATCAGTAGCTGAGATATAATTATTTTACAAAGTTTTAAATTCCAAACTAATACTAATATATAGAATCAGAATCTGTATTTCCAGAAAGCCCACAAATTTACGATAATAATTTAACTTCATGTCTACTACAGTGCTGTGAGAGACACTATACCTGTTGTTCGACAGTGCCTCTAGTTGCGTATGAAGCAGCTCTCCATCCTTGGCTCTTAAAACTGCCTGCAGATTCTCTTCTAGAACCTTCCGGCTTTGTCTGACCTGCCTGAGGACACGCTCTGCATCCTCAAACATAGAAGCAGGTGGATGGCTATTCTGTTCTCGGTTGCGTCGAGACAAAGGAATAGCCCGAGGAGTGACCTGATCATCCCGCTCTGATGGCTAAGAGACAAAAACAGGAGAAGAAGAGAAAAAAACAAAAAAGATCTTCACACAGTCGTGATTAAAGCCATAAGTCATTTGTAGCTTGAAGAAAAAGAATGTCGCAGGCAATCATTCTAGTATATGATAGACAAGCAAAGGAAATATAATGCATTTGTGATAAGAACTCCGAATAAATCCAAAGGGAATGTGGCGCTTCTGCAGCTGACAAAATACAAGAAAAAGGGGAAATTTATATATATATATATATATATATATATATATATATATATATATATATATATATATATATAAAAAACAGGAGCATTGAATGTGAAGAATATGTATTAAATGCTACTCTTTTATTGTTTGGTTGAGTTGAAGAAAGAAAAAAAACACCAAGCCTTATTCACTATGATGTCAAAGGAGAATTGTAATGTATAAATTAATACCAAAATAAAACAACTGAAGTCCCAGTTTTTCCCAGTTAGCTTTGTGCCAGGCTTGTCAAATTTCCATTTTCCCAGTCGTAAACCTGTCACATTTCTCTTTCAGTTCCGTAATCCATTACTGAGGCGAGCGTACCCACCTTACCTTGACAAGGGTCTCTCTCCAATTGAGCAAATTGTCAGCTACACATTTGTGAGCCTCTACTTTAATTCAAGTCTGGTTAACAGAGTGTCTAGGATCCTTTTTATTTACCAAGACACATTAAGTAGAACTGAGGGCGATGAGTACTTTTGCTGAACGTTCACTTATGTTTTATGAGTAAATTACTTTTCAAATCTGCGGAACTTTGCCAAATCAGAATTTATGTAATTCACTTCTTAAGCTACAAGAGGTACAATTAATGTTAGGCCTCTCTTGCTACAGTGCCGACTATAGACCATGAAACACTCGACAAAAGGAAAGCTGCAAATGGCTGTTGCTGTGTTTGCAGAGCTGTGACACAGCGTGGATATGGATTTTTAGAGGTATTGTGCCTTCATTCTTTCCTTCCAGGTGTACATGAGCGATAACAACCCTGATTTATCTGTACAGTCTCTGCATAACAGCGCGTCCCAAACTGCAGCATACAAAAGGTGCCATTGTGTCTGTAGCCTGTGACCAGTGTGGAGGAAATGGCCCGTAATGCAGGCACTGCAGAGGCTGGAGTTGCTATGGGAACCTACCATGGAGACTAGGGGTGGGGGCTGGGGTGGAGGAGAGGGCAGGCTGAGGGGTACGGGGTGGCTTGGCTCGGCACGCTTCACAGGAAATGCATCAGCAGTCTGGTATAGAGCACAGAGAGGTCGGATTAGGAGAAAGCCAGCTGCAGTTATCGCTAAACAATGGAATGACTGGATTTGGTTGAAATCACATACGGACACACAAACATGGATGTATAAAAAGCGTTCAGGTCAAATCATGAAGCTATAGCAATGTAGCATACAACATTAAGTGTCTTGTATCAATGCGCTCCGTCGCTGATTCCAGCATTTCTTTCTATTCGCGGTAACATGGTATATGAAATTTTCATGTTACTGAGGAACACACTGCTGCCATGAACAGGAGCATGATCCTCGGTGTGCAGTGGGTAGGCGTGAGTGACATTCCATTAAAACAGGCCAGGTGCTGACAGCATAGAGTGACTAGGCTCTCGGCTCAGAGAGCGACAGAGACAGATAGACAAACACACACTCCTGGGCCTCTCTGTCAACGGCCAAAGAGCATTCAAATCCCGCATCCTCAATTATATGCTAATGTGTCATTTGCCTTGTGTTACATTATTCTTGGCTGATGGAATTTTTCAGCCGCAGCCAAGGCGTGCCTCGAAACTCAATTCCTCAGCGAGGAGGCGGTGGGGGCGGTGGGGAATGGGGGGTTGACTGTAATAGATGGAAACAGGCAGCGGCACATTTGGTAGAACGAAGAAGTGCTGTAATTTATTAGTGAGGGAAAGAGAGAGAGAGAGAAAGAGGAAAAAAAACAATTGGAAAATTGCTGTCGAGTCACTGAGATACAGGACTCGCGATTGGAGTCTTGGCTTGATTTCATCAGCGTCCTGCTTCTATTAGATTAGCACTTCCTGAAGCACAGCACTGGAAATGGCATTGGTCCGCTTTAGAAGGAGAGCAACTTGCTGATCAACACGGCTTTGAAGATACTAATGAGAAGGACAGACTGTTTGTCCCTGTTTGACCATTTATTGGGATAGAATAACTGACCCCTGTCTTTAAAGTGATAATGCTGAGAGGGAAACCAAAACAACACAATCATGACCAATTTACATTAAATGTAAGAACTAAGAAATTAGTATAAGAAAAAAAAGACAGACCTATATTTTAATATTAGATTTTTTTCCATTCTATGGTTTCTCTAATGTGATCCATAAACCACGCTTACCTGGATTATGTTCCTCATCTCGTCTTTGAGTCTACGCAGATCCTGGAGCATTGCATTTGCCTGCTGCACAGTGGAGCTAGAGCTACTTGGAGTTGATTGGATTAAAGTAGACATTCCCTTCATGGTTCCTTGGCTCTCTTTTTTACTTAGAATCTTGGTTAGTGCACCAGTTGGCCTCTGTGGTTCAACCCTTCCACTGGGAAAGATGGATGTTTCTCCTGGGTTCTCTCTAAAAGAAGACAGACTTAAAAGTTGAATCATACCTGTCTGCAACACATCGAAGTCCAGGCTTATGCAATACCATGAATTCTGACAATATACTCAGACAAGGAGCTGAAGCTTTCTTTTGTCTGGCATTTTATGTTATGTACCTTAGGAGATAAATTATGAGGTTTGAAGGTCCACACGAAATGCTGGGAGCAATAGCATATGGAAGTATCTCGACTGGCAAGTATTCATATCTATTCAATAGCACTTTCAAAAACACTAAAGCAGCGAAAAATGCATATTTAGGAGCCCACAGTGGTTTGGCTCATGATGGGAGTGATGCTGGGAAATGTTAGGAATATGAAGGTCAGCTAAAGGACAACAGAGCCTTGTAGCAATGAAGATGACCAGTCGACACCCTCAACCATTGCTAAGAGATTTCAGTTGGGGTTGCCCCCTGTGTGCACTCTTGCCGATGTCTGTGTGAATAGCTCATTGTTTACTGTACATTTTGCATGAGTAGTGTTAGGCGTAAAACAGCCCCTACTGAAGCTGAAATATGTATTTATTCTGGCTTGGCAGTATGATCTAATGAAAGAGTCCAGAGGCCCTGACGGAGGGGGTTTCACTCAACAGGTTCTAGCCAGGAGCCGTCAGTCTGAACTGTTTTCATAGTTTAACATTGCCAATTCATCAAACATTACTGTGAACTCTGTGTCTCGAATAGTGCTGTGTTTGTCTACCAGATGACCAATTAACTATAAAGAGACATGCCCTGTTTGCAGAAATCGTGCTAACCAATTTTCAAAAAAGTCTTTTTCTTAAAAAATAGCAAAGTTCGACTGACAGGAAAAGGTGTAAAACCACAGTTTAAAAATCATTTCCAAATCTGTCATTTACAGAGCAAGAGTGATTCCTTGCTATAGAACAGTATCACAGAGGCAGTGTGAAATAGATATCTGTTACACACATTATGCTGGTGGTTATGATGCCCAAAGCAATCAAATGTAATATTGTTTAATGCGCCTTTGTTGATCCTCACACGCCCATGCTCTAACACATTCGGATTGGGCTAGACGTCTGAAACATACCATGATTATGTCCTTGACTAAGCAGAATAAACAATGAAAGTCAATCATGTGAGAATAAACCTAAAAAGGCACTTATTTCAAGAGTCACGATTTGCCTGGCTCTCCTGACTTTCAGATGATCAGAAATGGAAGTGGAACACATATGTTTAAAAGGAAGCAAGAATCGGGGGAAAGAAGATGCGCATATGGGATGACACGCAGTGGATTCCCTAGAGCTGTACATCCAGTGCTGAAGGTCAAACCAGCGTTGAACACAGCACCTAGCCTCAGGCTTTTAACCCACACTTACAGCAGAGCCCAAAGATACACCACTCAGCCAGGCTCTCAACTGCTTTGAATGCTTCACTACACTTTCAACTAGGCTACATTCTCACAGAGACACAAACACACACTCTCTTATGCACTCACACTATGTCTATTCATTCCTCCCTACCCTACTGCACACAGAGCCTCACATTCATTCTAAGCTCAAAGAGCAGCCAGAACAATCTCGGTGAAATCTAGAAAGAAGAAAAAAAAAACAGCCGAAGGTGGACAGAAGATAAAGAATTCTATTCCTTATAATACAAGCAAGATTGGAACATTATCAAAGCATGAAGGACTAAATCAGATTTCTGCGGTTTGTATCCCTGCATGCCTTTCGACAAGACACGAGTACACAATTTATTTTATGCCTTAAACCTCGTGTACAGAAAATTCATGGTGTATAGAGTGAACTAGTGTTAGAGTGTTAGGTTCGTCCTCACTGGCTGCAACATAAATTACTTGACACAACAGCATGTCCACTCCAAAGTCTGCAGAGAGTGAGGTGTTTGCTCTTCCGGTTCAACAATATAATCAGATCCAATCTTCTGAACTGTCCCTATGAATTGCACCAAAATATACTGCAGTTAAGGCTCTCAAGGTGAAGTGTCTGATGTTAAAAACCCTGAATTAACCCAAGGCCACATTGGGTGTGATTTGTGTCTAGGCAGACAGGGAGCAGTAAAGCTTTGTGCATTAGGAAATAGTCTCATCAGAGCCCCATTATGTCCTCAGGTTTCCTCTCCTGACTTGAAGTACAGAGACAAAGCGGACTTTTTTTCTGTTTTTTTTTTTTTTGTCTTTCAGTGGCTCCACGATAAATAAACATGAAGCCCAAAGAGAGGCGTTTCCATGATGCAGTGGACGTCCTGATGTATTGCACACGGCACGCTGCCTTCAATCAGCTTTAAGATGCCACAAAAGCAGCTAATCCATTTCAGGTGGGTGAGCAATAGAGGAGAAGCCAGGCATTTTGATCTCACCCAAAACTGATTAGGGTTTAGATGCAGACAGACAGGAGAGCAAAATACCCCTGCAGAGGTCACTCTATGCAAACGTCTCCTTTACCAGGAAAAAGACAGAAAGCATTTCTGGACTCGTCTCTCACGGACAGGGTCGTTAATGAGTTTCTGTGCTTGTGCTGCCAATGGGATTTTCAGGGTCGGTGAAAATTATGCCGGTGCAGGTGTCCGTTTTATAGTGTCGCTAATAAGAATCAGCCGTTTGTAGCCATTACGGAGTTGAAGTTGCTATTGTGGCTGACCATGACTTGCATGATTCTACTACATAGTTATAAGTGAGAATGACCTCAGCTCACATTTCACTATTGATTTTTCATCCCTTCACAGCGGAATGCTAAACCTTATCAGAGTGGTGCACATTTTAAGTCATCCCTCAAGATAAGGATCAGGATTCCACCTAATGTTCAACGTACCCTTGAAAGGACATACAAGGACATGCCAAATGGACTTCCCACACACTTGAAGCTCCTCCTACCACAAGAGAAACATCAGTCTAGAATCTCAAAGCCCAAGCCAAAAACAAGACAGGATTTTTTTTTCCTATGTAACATTTTTAGCGAATAGCTCTCAGTGAAACAAACGTGTGCTTGAATTTAAGGAAGGGCTGCCCATACCATCGCTTTCTCCCCTGTGCACCTCTGTGTCTGCACTGTAGCATAGAATAAGCTGCAGCCACAATGGTGGAGGTTCAAAGCTGTCTGGAGGTGCTGCCAGTTTAGATTCCATTCATAAGGTGGGAAGTAAGTGCAGGTAGTCATTGATGTGCATGGTGACACACACACACACATATACAGAGGAGGAGAGGACTGGGAGAAAAACACACACGCGCACACGCACGCACAGAGCAGGACCTTTGTCTGCTGGCCTGAATTAGAAAGGGGACGGCATATGAGGATCATTATTGTAAAAGAAAGATATGTTAAATGAAAATCTCATGACACGAGGAGTTTCACTGAGCCTCGTGCTACATTAGATGTTCAGGGACAGGGGTAAAACACTATAATTTTAGGAACAGAAGGTCAATTAGGGGATTATTTATAGAACAGTTGCTAGTAGCATATATAGAGAAACGATGTGGCAGGTTGTGGAAAACGACAACCTGCATGGTAGCTTAATTAGACGGCAAACACACAAAACACACTGCAGGGGGGACAGACAGGAAAGCAGACAGCCAAATATTGTCAAAGCCAATACAGCATGCAGTGTAGCGTTTAAGAATAGTACATAAATGCATACAGTACACGAGCCAGCCCTCATCTTCTTCATTTATTTGCTTCCAAAGAGCCAGACTTTCTTGTATTTTTAATGTAGTTATGAAAAAGCACTTTAATGCCTCTTATTTTTGGGAAGTTTTTGGCTCTCATTTTTAGTGCTGTCACTGACCAGTTTCAGCAGTTTCTGAGGAATGTTTTTTGTTTGTTACTGTAAGTCACACAGTGACGCATTCAAGCATAAAAACCCCATATTACTTGAGGCACAAAGCAGTAAGAAAAATGTGCAGATCATGAAAGATGATCCGGCCGGTGATTAGTATACTGGTGATGCTGAATAGTTGAAATAGATGAGAGGGGAAACAAGATTGCTGCCGAGGTTGTTACATAAACAACCTTGTTTTTTTTTTTTTTATCTTTAGTAAATATACAGTACAGTACACATTAGAATTAATGATAGCAATTTCCTGTAATTTTACACTCAAATTCTTTTACTATTTACAGAGAAGAGTAATCAATTACTCAATAAGTAAACAGACACATGAATGTTACCTTTTACATTTTAACTTTATGAGTTTTCTATTTAAATACTACCAAGTACATAGTGTAAGGCCAAAGAACCCTTAGTTTGCTATTCACTTGACATATAACATGACCTACATGTAATATACTTTATGCAGAATAAAATGGTAACTGTCATTTAAATGGAAGATCTGCATAAACATGTCTTAAATAATGTTTCAAATATATTTTTTAACCTTGTATGATCATCTCATCTCTCTCTCTCTCTCTCTCTCTCTCTTTTAACTAAGATTAAAATATTTGCACAAATGGATTAGTTTGGTTTCGCCACCATTAAAAGCTACCCATTAAACTCACTAAGGCTCATCATCATGAAGCCATATGATAACCATCAGCGCATGCCATGGAGTCCATCATTGTGCGGCAGAAAACGAAAATGTATTTGTGAATAATATTTTGCTGATAAATTCAACAGTAACATAACCAGCACTTGATTAGTTCATTAATTTAAATCATGTAATGCCTATTTAATTGCCTGTTTCATAAAAACACACTACATCAAAAGCAGTGACTGAGAGCGAACTGGAAGCATGCCTCTGTAACTGTCGTACAGATGACGTGGCTGTTGTTTGCGGTTTACATTAGGCAGGAAGAGCCATCATCTATCAAGTCAGCCAGCGTGCGCACAGCTGCTGGGAGACCCTCTCTGTCATCTAAATGCCATTTCTCAACACACACATACACCCGAATGAGAGCGTCAGCAGCTTTTAAATAGTGTGGTTGAAACATGTGACCTCATCATCCACTGCTAAGGCTGACCGCATCATGCCTCGAGCTGCAGTCAGAAAAAAAAAAAAAAAAGGAGTCATGCTCTTCATAAGTGTATAAAGAGCCCTCACGTCCATTTATCTTTTTCTGCTCACTACGTCATTACACTTTTCCCAAGTACGCACAATTGGCAGTATTAAATAACAGAATTGTCATTAATAAATGCAGGATTTCAGGATTCCAAAGCTAGTGCAAGAAAAGGGGGACGAAAAGAAGAGTCAAATCTTTGAAAACGTTAAAGCTCAGACTTGGCTGAAATTGGATAGCCCAAACAAATATCCATTCTTTTTCTCTCACTCATAAGATTGGAAAGCTAAAGAAGAATCTTGCAAATGTAATATACTGTAAGGGAAATTTTACAGGACAGAACAGGTGTGGGGCCTGGAGGAAAACAGTCTGCTACACCAATACCCGAGTTATAAACTTTATGGCCGACCTTAAAGGAATATTCCTCACTCCTCAAATCAAATCTGTCTACTCTAACTGTTGCATCTGCTCGCACTTCTTATTCCCAGTGCAGCTTTCAACATAAAAGGTGACAATATTTTTCTATATAGACCCCAAAATTATGTAAGAACACACTCCATTTCCTACATCAGATCCCATCTGGCTCCTTCAGTTTCATGCCCATTATACTTGGAGTAGAGTTGCAACCATGTGCACTTATTGCTATATTTGGTATTTGGAAGATTCAATCCCATTGAGCTGTGCACATATAGATGTTACAGCTTTCTCATCTTTTCTTGTAGTTGCTAGGCAGAAGCGCTCTCAGTTGCTTAAATATTTATAATTTTTCCTTAAGCTCGGAGAAGACGGTATACAGTGGTGTGAAAAACTATTTGCCCCCTTCCTGATTTCTTATTCTGTTGCATGTTTGTCACACTTAAATGTTTCTGCTCATCAAAAACCGTTAACTATTAGTCAAAGATAACATAATTGAACACAAAATGCAGTTTTTAAATGAAGGTTTACGTTATTAAGGGAGAAAAAAAACTCCAAATCTACATGGCCCTGTGTGAAAAAGTGATTGCCCCCCTTGTTAAAAAATAACTTAACTGTGGTTTATCACACCTGAGTTCAATTTCTGTAGTCACCCCCAGGCCTGATTACTGCCACACCTGTTTCAATCAAGAAATCACTTAAATAGGAGCTACCTGACACAGAGAAGTAGACCAAAAGCACCTCAAAAGCTAGACATCATGCCAAGATCCAAAGAAATTCAGGAACACATGAGAACAAAAGTAATTGAGATCTATCAGTCTGGTAAAGGCTATAAAGCCATTTCTAAAGCTTTGGGACTCCAGCGAACCACAGTGAGAGCCATTATCCACAAATGGCAAAAACATGGAACAGTGGTGAACCTTCCCAGGAGTGTCCGGCCGACCAAAATTACCCCAAGAGCGCAGAGACAACTCATCCGAGAGGCCACAAAAGACCCCAGGACAACATCTAAAGAACTGCAGGCCTCACTTGCCTCAATTAAGGTCAGTGTTCACGACTCCACCATAAGAAAGAGACTGGGCAAAAATGGCCTGCATGGCAGATTTCCAAGGCGCAAACCACTTTTAAGCAAAAAAGAACATTAAGGCTCGTCTCAATTTTGGTAAAAAAACATCTCAATGATTGCCAAGACTTTTGGGAAAATACCTTGTGGACCGACGAGACAAAAGTTGAATTTTTTCGAAGGTGCGTGTCCCGTTACGTCTGGCGTAAAAGTAACACAGCATTTCAGAAAAAGAACATCATACCAACAATAAAATATGGTGGTGGTAGTGTGATGGTCTGGGGTTGTGTTGCTGCTTCAGGACCTGGAAGGCTTGCTGTGATAGATGGAACCATGAATTCTACTGTCTACCAAAAAATCCTGAAGGAGAATGTCCGGCCATCTGTTCGTCAACTCAAGCTGAAGCGATCTTGGGTGCTGCAGCAGGACAATGACCCAAAACACACCAGCAAATCCACCTCTGAATGGCTGAAGAAAAACAAAATGAAGACTTTGGAGTGGCCTAGTCAAAGTCCTGACCTGAATCCTATTGAGATGTTGTGGCATGACCTTAAAAAGGCGGTTCATGCTAGAAAACCCTCAAATAAAGCTGAATTACAACAATTCTGCAAAGATGAGTGGGCCAAAATTCCTCCAGAGCGCTGTAAAAGACTCGTTGCAGGTTATCTCAAACGCTTGATTACAGTTATTGCTGCTAAGGGTGGCCCAACCAGTTATTAGGTTCAGGGGGCAAATACTTTTTCACACAGGGCCATGTAGGTTTGGATTTTTTTTTCTCCATAAATAATAAATCCTCTCATTTAAAAACTGTATTTTGTGTTTAATTGTGTTATATTTGACTAATAGTTAAATGTGTTTGATGATCAGAAACATTTTATGTGACAAACATGCAAAAGAATAAGAAATCAGGAGGGGGGCAAATAGTTTTTCACACCACTGTATACACTGATGGGTTTCTATTGAAAGGTTATTTTACAAATAGCAACTAGTTATATCTTATTTTAATAATTTATAGGTATTGGCTAATGAAATCTTTGTATTTCCAGGGGGTTTGGGATGTGCGTTTGCATGTGTTTTGTGTTTTTTTTTCTTCTGCTTTCCCTTTTTATTCTAGAGGATAGCTATAAATACAAATGTTTTTGTTCATATTGGTTTTCTCGACTGATAATCCTGTATTGTATTAGCTCAAAGATTTTTGGGGAAGAAAAAAATATTATGCAATTACGCAAAATTACTAGCTTCGGGATTTATCCTGCTTCGGCATGCAAAACACGCTACCATAAGCATAAGCAAGACTAGATTCACAGTGGGCCAAATGCAACAAAAAGTACAGTAGCTTAGCAAGCTTAACACGCAATAACTTTACAAATGCAACATTTAAAATAGCAACACTCAGTCTCAGGATCCGAAGTTAAGTCAAAGACCATCTAACAGGTCCACACTTAAACTCCGGTATTAATGTAAAACTAGCTTTATAAATGTCCCTCATTCACAAAACAGTCCAGTGTGCAATGTTTAGCACATGTACAACATTAAAGCTACTTGCCTGAACACTTCCCCAGGAAATAAATAATAACCATATGGATAATAAATAACAACTAACAACAGAGCATTTACTGTGCCTTGCTTTTGGCTTCAACAACTCTCTAATTCATAATACAAGTCTGTTGCATCTGTTGTAGGGAAATAAAAAATTACTCCAGTAGAGCTGAGCTCTGAATCTGAGAATTTATAACACATTTTCATCTTTTTAATTTTTTCTGTGAAGAGAAATGAAAACGTCATGAACAGTGGATTTCCTGTACACTTCAAGCGAATGGTTAGGAAAAATGGCAATCAATTTTAATCATTAAAAACTCTTAAAATACGACATGTTGCATGTTTTTTTTCCTGCACACTCAGGCATCTGCTATATAGAGGAAATATGCATAAATTCTGAGGAACCTGCATATGGATAATACTGATAACTGCACATGCTCACAACATGGTTGTGTAACATGACAGATGATGTATCTCACAGTGAACTGGTGTACAATTTTCATAAAAAAAGCCGCTCAGGTATGTGGGTGTACTTTAGGTTTAAGAAAAAGTAAACAATTCACTGAGGAAAATCTTAACATGAAGAGCAAATTTGATACAAGGATTATGTCTACAGTGACATACATCTGCTTTGATGTCCGTGTCGTGTTAAAGTGTTCTGGTAATACATGCTTACGGGAGTAATCCTCTTTGATGGATGGATGGATGGATGGATGGATGGATGGATGGATGCGTATTGAACTCTATGTGTAGTAATAGGTAATGGTGGTGGGATTGATGAGAACTATGTGGTTGTCCAAAAATTATTCATGGAATTTTTTTTTCTACTTTTCAAAAGTAGACTCAAGACGCATCTTTTTAATCTGGCATACACATAACTCATCCCATAACCTCATACTCTAGTACACCTATACTGAATGGCAACTACGCTAATTCTCCCCATTTGTTCTGTATCGTTCTACCCATCCCGAGGCATCGGGAGATTTTGCCAGCTTCAGTAGACAAAGGCCGACCCTGCGAGGTTCCTGAGGCATCCAGAGAAGGACCAGCTCCAGCTGGATTCTGCTTTACGATGGTTGGAGCTACACATGCTGCTCCTGTGCTTCCAGTGATCCAGACCTCATCTGCCCTCTGCACCTACTGACTCGTCCCTATGCTGAACGGGTCTTCATGTTAATTTAAATGATTTTCTGTCATATTACTTTCCCCTGTACAACGCACATGACGTTATTATTTCTATCTGTTATCACCCAAATGAGGATGGGTTCCCTGTTGAGTCTGGTTCCTCTCAGGGTTTCTTCCTCATGCCATCTCAGGGAGTTTTTCCTTGCCACCGTCGCCGTCACCCTTGGCTTGCTCATCAGAGACATTTCATTCATCATTCATTCATCTCATTATTACCTATACACATTTTTCTCACACATACACACTTCCAAATATTTTCTTTTCTAACAAAATCTTTTAAATTTTTTGTGAAGCTGCTTTGAGACAATGACCATTGTTAAAAGCGCTATGTAAATAAAATTGAAATGAATTTTAATAATAAATATAATAAAATAAAAAAAAACTTACAGGAACACAGCTTCAAAGTTAAGAAAAAAAGGAAAATCACACTAGGCTTAGCATACAGACTACATTTTTCTTGACTTAACTAACTTCCCAGTAAATTTTAAGAAGAACTTCTTGAAGTTGAAAGTCAAGAACATGCCGTCAAGCAGCTTCTTTTGGTTGGTTTTAGACACCTTTGTTCAACCATCTTTGTCACATCATGTCATAGTGTGTGATATGTCATATCATTATAAAATATGGCCATGCTTGAGCAAAATGTCCAGCCCAACTACAAACAAAAGTCCTAAATACAGACCCCCCCCCAAAAAAAAAGAAAGAAAGCATGGAAAAATACTATATGCAACACATTTTCCTTCCTTTTTCCTCAGCCTTTGTTTGGGGAATCAAATCCACATTGATGTATCTTATAGTAGAAATGGTTCTATACACAGACACACAGTCTGCACTTTGCCTTTGTTTGCAGAAATGGACTACATTTAATTACAATTATTTGCTATAAAACAAGACTATTATTAGTCACAGAATATTGGTAAGCCAGCCCAATTTGTCATAAAATACAGTGACATTATTATTAACTCTGACTATTTATGCTCTCCCCTTAATGAAAATATTCATAGGACAATCATAAGGCAGTGTAAATCCTTTCACAAATGGCTTCTATTAACGTCTGTTGCAGTTTCCATTTTTGACCACTAAGTGCTATAATAATTCTGTGAAGTTAAAGAAAGCAGGGAACAGGCTGAGCACTGTTGCACTGCACCTCAAGGGTCCAGGTTCGATTCCCGCACTGTTGTGTGGCCAGAAAAATAGGTCAGATATGATTGAATATCTTGAATGACTAGGTGTTTGCATCAATGCATTTCTTCTTCCCTTTCCATGTCTTGGAGTGCATTTTCCAAGATGACATTGCCAGGATTCATCAGGCTCAACTTGCGAAACAATGGTTTAGGGAACATGAGACATTATTTTCAAACACGGATTGTCCAGACTTTAACCTTATGTAGAATCTTTGGGATTTTCTGGAGGAGGCTACAGTTAATGTACAGTTCTTAGTGCTGTAAAAAAAATTCATAGACTGTCTGTTTGTATGTTGTATAATTTGTGAACTGGCTGCAATAACACAAATTTTCCTTTATTATTAAAAAGGATTAATCTATCGATCCTTGCAGGGATTCTTTGTTAACAGCTAGAATAATAATAATTAGAATAATTTTGAATTACAGCAGATGATTTTTCCCCCCTATAAAGCCAGATAAAAAAAAAGCAGATACAGTATATTTGTTTACATATAGAGAGGGAGTTTAGTAAACTAGGACATTGCTGCAGTCCTCCCGCTCTCATGTATACAGCCAGGTTTGTTGATTGTGGAGTGGCAGGACGCTGATGTCCTGGTGTGTCATCATGCCTGTGCATGTGCCAGTGCTGTCTACCATGTCTCCCTCTTAGTGTTACTGTCATAGCTACACCTACTTCCACTGTGATCACCATAGGCGTGCTTTTTTAAGGTGTACATTTCCTCCTGTCATAACTAACAATCTGTCACTTGTCATTGTACAGGTATTTCTGCTGCCAGTGTGATATTAGTGCAAGATCACTTCTCATCCTCCAAACTTGCCAGAGACAACGCTGGATCATGAGCTTGACACCCGGTTCTGGCTTCTTCAACTTGGCGATTTGTGGTTCTGATTCATCTTCATGGCTGCCGAGGATAGTCTTACATGGACAGCCCAAAGACTTGCCAAATCATCTGCCATGATTGGAAACTATTGTAGTGCACCTAAAGCAGTCTTAAGCCATAATTACTTATATTTTCAATCTATTTAGCACTGGTCGTCTTTACTCTTTAGAACTCAAAGGAATTATCAAAATCTGGTTTATCTGGTTTCGCCAGAAAGTTTTCGGCTGGTTATTGGATTTCTGTAAAGCAGCTTTGTGGGTGTTTTTAAACATGTAGACAAATACAAATTATTTCAACTGAATGTGCAAGTGTGTGATTAACAAAAGGCATTTTAACACATTTCCTTGTACGAAGAAATAAACCGAAAAAAAATAAAATAAAACTTGTTCATAATGGAGGTTTAAAAACAGATGTTTAAACAGCTGCTACAACTTTCGATTTTCCTCACTCCTGTGCCTTGTAAGTAACAGGAATGCATCAATAAACATTTTAAGATTGATTATAGTGGGTTTGGTACTTGTTCATAGGGATACAGTAGCGAACTGTGTAACAAAATGAGTAATGTATGATTAATCTATCTGGGATATCATGGAACATTTTATTTAGCTGTTTAGGTTAACGCGGTTTATATAATGTCCATAAAAGGCTTGCACATGCAAAAGCAAAAGCTACTAGGCTCAACCTCGATAAGCGAGTTCATTTTGAATGAAGTTTGTTCACTAGCTATATTAGTTACCGCGGATCAAGTAAAGATGGGAAAGTCTGTACAAGTTGTATGTTTTTGTTTCCGATGAACTGGAATCCCTCGTCGTCACTGACCCATAGTGGATAATCAACGAAAACAACGTACTTGCTAAAATCTGTTATTTTTACTCACTCTGTAGACATTCTTTTTTTTTCTCACCTACACAGGCGCCGCTTCAGTGTTGCTTGCTGCAGTGCGCTGATAGCAAGGAATTCCTTGATCCGAGTTTAATGTTTATGTTTTATGTTAGTAATTAGATTTTATCAATAAATAAAACAGTCTGATTTGATTTGATTGGCATCATCAATTGTCAAATATTTTCTGTGTCAATAACCACTAGGAGCACATCATATAGAAGCATGTGGTATTGGTGCATATATACAGTAACCATATCTAGAACTGCAATAGTCTGGACACTCAATTAATATTGCTTTAGGACATCAACCCGTGCCCCAGTATAAAGAATACACTATGACACTTTAGTGGGAATCTATCTATGCTGTTGAAAATACTTGGTTGATAAATATGCTATAAGTCAAGGTCACATGACAAGCTGTATTCACTATGTGCATGAGGAAGAGAGAGTCAAGAGAGAGAGAGACAAACCAAACTGGAGTATTTTAATAGGATGTTTTGCGGGTGATTGTTTCTTGCCCCCTATTCTCGTGTTAAAGTGAGGTGGAGACAGTGACATTTGAGTAGAGTCAAGGTCGCAGAGTGTGGAAGTCTGTGGGCAGTGGTGACATTTAGTCTGGAACCCCAGTGTGAGCACAGAGTCTCAAATGCGCTGAAGTGTATAGCTTACAGTCACACGGTCAGAGCTGAGAGAGCACATGCAAACAGCCGAGAAAAATGCCGTACAAATAAGTCAATTTGCATTTGTACGCCACGTATGCAAACACATTTGCATGGCAGTAAAAGGAAAGCAGTAAAAGTATTTCTGCAGAGACAAAAGGCACACCCCCCCCCCCAAAAAAAAAAAAAAAAAACATTCCTTAGACAAACACAAGCACAAATACAGCGCACATCATCACACAATACAAATCCTTAAGAATTACAAAATAATTGTAGACAAAAAAAATTATAATTCTGCCTGCCTGTTGTCCTGTCTTTCCAGCAAGCATGACTACACAAGGATAAGTGAAGCGAAATGGGCTGGAGAGGAACCAAGCTATGCAGCAGCATTAGTATTCTCCTCACTGGCCTGTGCCCCAGTGGCCATGCAACACCGCCACATACGCTTCTTATTAAAACACATCCGCCTGTCCTGGACCATGCTCTCTCATTAATATTTATTCCTCTTATTACAAAGCTAATGCATTCTTTTTTTTTTTTTTTTTTTTGATTAATCTGAAAGTTCTTCTTCTATAACGACTCGGGGCATGCAGATACGTCGTGCATGCTAATGTGCGTGTTGTGTTTTTCTGTGAAGGCTGTTATTTAAACATGCTACCCAATGCTGTCACTTGCCCTAAGGCCACACTTATTCATCACTGCATTGACACGACATGTGCGGCATCCTGAGAGAGGTATAGTAGTGGCCTGGCATATTTAAATATAGCAATATGCGAAAAGCAAAGCTGATAAATACAGACTGCTTGCAGGTTCTAAAGTTATAAGATGACTTTTTTTTTTTTTAAATGAGACGGTAACTTTTTTTAATGTCTAGCTCGAGTGCAGCTAAAACAAGATGGAAAGCAAATCACGAGTGGTTAAAACATTATGTGGGAATCCATCCAGTGGCAGTACAGTTCACTTAGCTGCACTTGTACTCGCCTCTGTTCTCTAACAGCATCCAGATTTAAGCGCGGGGGAGCCAAACAGCTTGACTGAGTGTAGCAAAGGCTGAATTAATTGCTGCAGAAGGCTGTTTCAGCAGAGAGGACAGAGTCTAGCATGGCGTCTGTCGAAAAAGAGCATTTGTTGAACAGGCTGCTTGGAAATGAAAGCCAGTGCAAAGGTAAAGAGGAAAGAAAATGAAGATAAGAAAATGAGGGATGAACAACAACAACAACAAAAACAATATCTTTATGTGAGAGCGTCTGCCCTCCAAATGACAGACAGGTCATATATTATATGTCAGTTCATGCAAGGAAAAGCCCATTCACTGCCAACTAATTTGGCCAAGATGATTCATTCTGTGGTGCTAAATGTTTGCCTTGGGGAAGCAGTCAGTCTGCCATCCATTCTGATTTGCTCTCCCCATCTGCCTGTCGGTCCTTATTTCACTTCTCCATCTTCTTTTCACCTCAGAGTCTCTCTTCCTACCTGCCTCCCTCACTTTCTCTCCCTCTCGCTCTCTCACGCACAAACCCACTACGAGAGTACCCATCTCACCAAGGAGATGTAACCACACGGTATTAGCATGCTTAGGCACGGGGGCGGTGAGCCATTACCTAGCAACAGAGCAGCCTGCGATTGGCCGGCTTCCTAAGACAGAAAAGTAGGTTCGGTCTGGGGTTTAAAGAGAGAGAAAAAGAGAGAGTGAGAGAGAGCGAGAGGAAGACGAGGGGCTATTTTTTTGCCCGTGTCATCTCGGCTCGTCACATCGGAACGACGTTCTGCAGTACTCCTCCCCCGCGGCCTAGCCATTGACTGAAAGGGCAGCAGACCGGAACAATCCGCTGCAGCAGCGGCACCTGCAGCGGCCAGAAACAACAGAACACGGCTGGTATAAAGAGATGAGGTTACCCTCACAGCTTTTACTCGGGCAAACAACATTTAGGGGGAATAAATAAATAAATAAATAAATAAATACATTATATATATAGCTTCTCCATCAGATATTGAGTTATAACCTTCCGTCAGTGCCAAGCTGCGTTCTTATAGCAAACTCTATTAATGCTAAAGATAGTGTGACCTCTAGTCAGTGTGCATTTTTCTTTTCTAGACTTAGTGGTCTAACGCAGAGCAAAGCAAAATGTATTTATATCTCGCTGTCGCACCAGGGTCATGCTGGTAGCCACATCATCCGGCTGGGTTCCTTCATACAGTTATTGTGTAACAGAGCAGTGCGAGTCCACTGTGGAGGGAATTTTTTTATTTTTACAACGCAATCAAAAAGTTTTCCAAACAGAACCAACTGTACTCATAGACCAAGTTCATTTCCACTAACTGGAACAGAGAACTGTGACAAAAGTAACTGCAACTGTGTACTAGTGCACGATACTGCCGTTGCGCTATGTAAAGAACATGCTTAAAAAAATTAGATATTAGGTTTTTTTCATACTACATCCTTTTTCACAGGATACACCACCAATAAAGCTGTTTTAAATAAATTTTACTTTAGGTCGCTCTGCACTCTTATACTCTTCTTCACTCCACTCATTGCACTTCTTCTGTGTCGTAATGATTCATCACTACTTAAATAGCGTTAGATAGGGAAACTGCGTAGAGTCGCTCTGATGGGAAACAAGAACAACTGTTATTGGTTCTAGAATTGATCCATCTTCTAAAAGCTCAAAGATTATTTCTTAGAAGAGGTTTAGGCTAAGAGGTTCTTTGTGGAGTTCTGTCTGACAGGAAACACCATTACAGGGTTCTGCATAGAAGGGGGAAAAAAAAGTGGTTCTAGATTTAGAATTTCTTTAATAGTGTGTATATGATTTTTCATGTTGTGTTATGCGGTACAACATCTATAGCCAATCAGCAACAAGCAACGATGTAAGTGCCACTCCCGTCTACCTTGAATTAATGGCTTCCATGGTAGCTGCAAGAATTGCCATAATGACCACAAGTAAAGACTCAGACTACAGTTTATATGGCCTGAAAGACCTTTAAATCCCTTACCTTTTAATCATTCTCCAAGACTGACAGGAGCATGGTGAAAAGTGCTATATGATTCATGTAAAGGTGCTGGACATTAAACGGAGGGGAAAACCAGGCCAGTAATTGAAAATGTGGCGTGTACTTCATAAATATGTGCTGCACCCTAATATAAATCTGGCTGCGTGAAGGAAATACTGCTGAGGCCTGGGAGACGCAGGCAGCATGCAGAGACTGACTGAAGAGCTAGGTAAGCTGAAGCTTCATTAATCACGGTGAAGCAAGAGGGAGTTTGGGCAGCACAGACATTCTCTACAGTGCGGCATCTGTGCCAGGACTGATGGCAGCCATTTGCTACCAGGCATGCCGTACATTAGACTAGCCATCTGGCCAAGTCAGTTTTGGTGATGGCTTGTAAAAGTAATTCAAGGCAGTTTGTGTAAGTGTGTCAACCTGACTAGCACACAGATCAAATAAAAAAATTAAACGTCATAAGTAATGCTATGTCATAAGGATGTCATGAAGATTACATCTTACTAATGAATTCAGACAATGGATGAAAAATAAGCAGAGTCATCTTCCGTGAAAGATAAGAAGCTATTCTGAAACACACAATGGGATAATTATGTCAGAAAAAAAGTCAAATTCTTGGAGACTGGATGCACTGCTACACTCTGACCAGCAGGAGTCCTCCTGACAGTAGCTCACAAAGTGTGTGACTGAGCAAATCATAAACATAAAGAAGCTGACAACGGTCAAAGGCATCAATCACGTCTCGGATCTCTACTGTGAACTTGTGCATTTCTCCACCTCCCCTCTGTGAGAGAAACACACATCGTATTTAACACTGCAACATAGGAACCTCAAGAACATTTAGATACGGAATGTAACCCAGTCATTGTAACCATAGGGAATCTAGGGCACGTTCTTCACCAGGGAGAAAAGAAGTACAGAGTGATGCGTACCACTGGGTCCAAATTGCAGGACAATAAAAAAATAATATCCACTGTGAAAATTGGCAGTCCACTACTAGTGGCTTATTCTCAGTCTCCTGGGCCATCTCACAGACTCCTGGAGTGGCTCTGGCTTCAGTTAGCAGAAATGTGCATTAGTGAGCGTGATAAAACCCACCGGTTTGGCCACGGCACAGAAAAGGTGGGAGAGACGGAAGGAGCTGAATACTGACAAGCCCAGAGGCACAGCGCAGCATGACAATGCCTGATGAGGAAGGGGAAGCTTCACAAAAACTTTGTTACACTACATCTACCTACAATCTAACAGAGAATCCAATTGTGTCTAGCAATCTAACACTGTGTTTCATACAGCATGTGTGTTATTTGTGCAATGTACAGTCAGAAAAGCTGATTATGATATGATTAACATGTGTTGTTTCCAACAGAACTTGCATAAATATCACAAACCACAAACTAATCCCCCAAAATTAGGCTTTAAAAGGAAGCGTTTACCGCCATGCCAACACAATTCCACTCTCCTGGGTATGCAATGGCCCAACCCATATGAGAGGACATGCTTTTTTGGCACAGAGCAGTGGTGGCTCAGTGGTTAAGGTTATGGTTTACTGATCAGAAGGTCAGGGTTGAAGCCCAAGCACAGCCAAGCTGCCACTGTTGAGACCTTGAGCAAGGCCCTTAACCCTCTCTGCTCAAGGGGTACTGTAGCACGGCTGACCTTGTTCTCTGACCTCAGCTTTCTAACAAGCTGGGAAAAAAGAATATGTGATTTATAATAGAAGATTATACACTCTCCTGATCCTTATATCTTACACCTTATATCAAGAAATTATTATTGTCCAACCTCTGTTATTGAAAATGTATTAGTTTTAATATTTAGTCATTTGCTGTAAAACAAGATCTTGCTAGCGACATAATTAATATCCTTAAACTAGTTTGCCTGCTGCTCCTCTTCCTCTAGAAATATTCATCTCGTGATCATAAGGCAGCAGGATTCTTGCCACACGTGTGGCAGTTCCTATTTGTGACCACTAGGTGTAAAAACTGTGAATCTAAACAGCGGACTGCGCTACAATTGTGCAACACCCAGCAACAAATCAATGGATCGTCACCTATACCAGCCAAATCATAACACTTTAATATTTAAAAATCACTGTTCGAGGCTCCCAATGCTGCAACAAAATACTGTTCGCCCCCTCACATTTGTCGAAAAAATTCTAATGCGGAAAAATTGGCCTTGCTGTCAGTGAGTCCGTAGTGCAAGACTCTGGCTCCCCTATCAATAACAGTGACACTAGCCAATCATAGGCATCTATGAGCTATGAGTTATACTGCACCCTGAAATTGCATAAGGAAGCAGGTGATTGCCAATCACAAGTGTGAAGGCTATGACTAAACCAGGGAGAAATTCTGGGCAAAATCCATAAAAAGATTTTTTTTTAAATGTGTTCATTATTCTATTGGAATTCAAAATGTCAGTAGATAAAGAGGGCTTCATAAATACCTTTTATTCTAAAAGCAAAAAAACATCAAAATCAAATCTTGTAAAGGATGTTGATGTACTATTGCTGATGTACTATTGCTCTGTACCACCTTACTGAATCCATCTCTGCTGACGGCATACATGAAAAAGAAAACCGGCCACAAACTGTTTTCCATCATCCTAAGCTGCTATAATCAGATGTCACATGCCCACATCTCCATGTTGCCTTCGACCACCGGGCTGCGCATGAATAAATTAACCTGTCATTCAAGAGGATTCAAATGACAGAATAGAAATCTTTTGAGTATTGAGAGAGAGTAGGAGACAGAGCAACAGCAAGACCCTGCATCCAATCAGCAGCGCGCCGTGCTTCCGTTTCCATAGCAACTGGCTCATCTTGCCCCCCCCCACTCCCCGTATTTCTCTCTCTCTCTCTCTTCTGAACAGTCCGGGTTGGTGTGCCATAGTTCATGACAGCCGCATGCAGCTGTGAGCTGCTCTCGCCTTCCTTTAGAGGACGAGCAGCAGGAGGAGAGGGAGAAATTGCTATGTCTGCTGATTAGTAATCAGATCATAGAGTCGCCCTGAATCCTGGGGGCTGAAGTTGAATTATATATTGCTAGTGCCAATCAAGCAATGCACGCCCTATATAAAGTACGAACCCGTTCCCTGAACGCTCTCACGACTTAGTGAATGATGACATCTAACTACAAGCCACACTCGGTGCCAGATTGCCATGACATTTACAGGAAATGTCAGAAAAGGCACGGCTAATTATTATTACTCTACACACAGTTAAACAGCTCACTTTAATATTACATACAAAATGGCAGGACAGTAAGATTTATCTGAATTCGAGGCACTGGTGCACTTTGTGTCCTGAGAAACCTTACTGTTGTGAGACATTAACAGCGGAAATCAACACAGAGACCTCCTGATTAATTTACAACAACCCCATTGACACCAGGCCACTTCATGAAGCTTGTATCCTGATGTGATTTTAACTATGCGCATTTACATTTTTATTCAAGATCAGGCTCCGGTCCGACAGACTGAAATCCGATAACTGTATTTCACGTTAATATGCAAACCAGCATATTATCACTGAGATCTAAATTCCAGTGGTGCTCTTTGTTTTTTAACGCTTTAAAAAAAAAAAAAAAAAAAGACTAAGAAAGTTGCTATAACAACTACTACCGGTTTAGTCAGTTTTTTTTAATCTTGCTAACAATTTTCTTGTCAGTGTGTCCACTATTACGAAGGATTTTGGTTGTCAAACATGATTAGAAAAGACAGATGCAGATTAGCCTGACTAAAGTATCTCTCAGTCCACCTCCGAAAATGAGCGATTGGATTTAAATCACTTTTTTTTTTTAAACAGCTTTAAACCCTGATACAGTCTACTCAAAGCTTGGTGTTTAAAATGATCCAGTGTAAATGGGGTTAGTGATATTTAGTGGTTATAATTAGCAAAAAATTATGATTCAGTTTTGCAATTTGGTTACAAAACATGCAAATTTCATTTACATTAGAGCCATTAAAAATAGGCTGTGTAGAAGGCACATGTTTATTTCTTGAATTTAAGTCATTTTGAATTGAAACCAATAAATTTTTTATACATCACTATATCAATGGAAATAATCTAAAAACTTTAGAATAATAATGTATATGTGACACTTTTGTCATTTTAAGATAATTAACCATAATGCCTCAATATGAATAAAGGTAGATAAAACATTTAAAAAATATTTCCATAATTCTAACTACATTATAAGCAATATGCTGGAATAAAAAAGCAGATGGAATCCATTGTACTGTACTGACAGAGATATTGGAAGTCACAAAAGGAAAAAAATAAAATTGGGTTGATTCTGTCCACAGCTTCAATGGAAAGAGTCACAGATTAGTGCGACACAGTTCTGAGCTTCCCTGTAAGGAGTGAGCAAACAGCCGACACCATCTCACACTCTGACCTCATTTTTACACCAGACTACAGCACGTGCTGCAGGACACTCACATGCCCTCCCTTAAAATAAGGACAATCAAATACCAGTAATAGTGTTCCATAGTAAGTGTTTGCAGTGGAAACTATTAAAACTTTGCTGAAGGCTGTTTTTGGACACACTATTGTTTAAGTAACTCTCTTTTCATTTGATCTATCCTGACATTTAAAAAAATAGAAAAAAATTAAAAAAGCAATTCTCAGAGTTTGAATGTCTGAAGTTAAGTTGGAGGTGCAAGAGGAAGTCTGGCACATCTGTTGACAACTGAGACACATCTAACACTTCTTAATGAACCACCATCGCAGCACTCATTCACGCAACAGATGGGCCTGGGGGGTTGGAAGGGGCATTTACACTCAGCCCAGGTGATGGAGGGAATGTGATTACGTCTGCACCCATCAGAACCCACCGTCAGAACAACGCGAGTGGCAAACATCTACTTCCACGCAACCGCCGTCTCAGCACCGGTGGCGATGATGCGTGTATGCAGTCTACGAAACGAGAAAGACAAAATGAAACGAGATGCATATACTGTAAAACAGCGAGGAAGTTCTGCTTGAGAGCCATGTTTGATTAAATATTAATGCAGTCTCCTGAATGTAGCTGTTTGTTCTGCATTCTTGCAATGTCTGCAAAAAAAAAATATATATATATACCACACACTTTAGCTTTTATAGACTTGAACACAAATCTCACCAGGCATGAGGAAAGGAGCAATTAATGGCTTAAGACAATAGAGTATCAAATTTAGTCTTATTTTTATTTTTTTATGCATAGCAAATATCAGTCCTTTATGAAATGTTGGTTTGAATTCAAGGCAGAACGTTAAAAGCCTGGACGATGATTTAATCAGACTTCAAAGGTGGAAAACAATTTGATGTAACAGCTACAGACGTGCATAAATCACCTACAATTCTCATCATGCTACAGGAAACATCAATAAGCTCACAAAAGCTTTTCCAGCAAATGAGCGTTGACATTACAGGGGCATAAACAACTCATTGATTTAAGGAAAAGGTCGGTCATATCAGCTTACATGATGAGAATCAATCTGAATTTCTTGACTAGACCACAATAAACACCCCAGGAATCATTCCAAAGGAAGTGAAGGAAGGACAATGTTAGATGTTAAATGTGTTGGGGCTGGTTTGCGGGATGTGTTTTCACAGAGAGACACTTTGGGCTGTTGAGAAGGTGTTGCCGATTCTTCAGATGGGTTATCAACATTACATTTCAAAGGCCTGACACATAAAAAACGAACGAAAAGCAAACGCTCCAAACACCAGGAGAACAGCTGCGATCATTCTTTTTACCTTAGCCATTACCGTCACACTACTTTTCCTGACAATCCTCAACTTCCTCCTGATTTACAACACGAAGTCACAAAAATTCTCACAGTTTAAAAAGTTTAAAAACTCGTGTTTTTAACCTGGTGAGCTTATTATAAATTAATTGAGCAAGATCAAGGCCAGAGCGCTACAGACACGGACGGCTTTTCGGTGGACCGCTGGTGCAAAATTGTACTTTCAAACGCACGCCTGATCGATAGAACAGAAAGACAAAGGGGAGGCGGGGAAATAAGTGGGGAGAAAAGCAGAAGACGAGACTCCTTTTTAGGCAAAGAGAAGCTAAAACAAAACAAAAGATTAATCACAGCTTAGTCATTCGAACACTGAGCAACAAGCAAGTGATAAACAATGCCGAGCTCACTGAAAGATATACAGCGGGACAAATACAGAGGGTTGGAGGCCATGCTTGTGGAATGAAGGTGGTTCGTTGTGTTATTTTTTTTGGCAGAGGGGGTGAGGCCCCCATGAGAAAATTGATGAGGGGACAAGCTGCCGGCTGAACTCCCTGCACTCTTCAGGCTTCAGAAATTTGAGTCCACTCCTGCGCCTGTGGTAGCTGAGCTTTAGTCTAAAATGGCTGCCAGAGAGTCGTGTAAACAACCCAAAGGAATGAAAGGGGCTACATTTCTCCAGCCCGTCTGCCAAGAACTGCATAGCCTTAGGTCTTTGAGTTAACCCTTTCCCTCCTTACACTTTCTAATTTAAGCCTTTTAAAGGAATGCTCTAAAAGCCAACTCCATTTAATGTACAAGAGAAATGTCATCAATATAGCTTTAACGCATGACATTATTAATGAACCAGAGTGAAAAGTGGTTATTGAAATCCTGACTGGAAGCATTACTTGATACAAAGCATTGTCTGTACTCAGACAGGTATTTTGTCCGTCCTCGGTTCAACAGCCTGGACCAGTCAAGTGAAACCAGCCTTGAACAATCTAGCTAGGAGGCTTTTCAAATGGACAGAGTCACCATGGTGTTTCCATGTGCTCAAAAACAACTCCCCTTTTACTGAGCCCCCAAAGATAACCCCCCCCCCAACCAACTCGAGCGGGAAACTACAGGAAGCTCTAACAGGCCGCTGCTTGAGGGGGAAGTTGCCTTGAAATGCAAATCGGAATTCCAGTAGAAATTGAGGTCCTTTACATGTAATGAAAAACACTGGACTGGAACAGAGCCAAAAATCCCCAACCCCTCCTCCTTATTTTTACCAACCCGATGTCGTTTCATTCGCACGAGCTGACACTGCGTTATATAACACGCATTCTGCCCTTTAAAAACAGTGCCATGTAGAATTTATTACCAACATTATTTTGTAGATATTTTCCGGCATGTAGAATGAAATAAATGCGGCTATACAATAAAAAGACAACACAACGTAACCACTCTCAACATAATGCTATAAATTTAGATTTGCAGCAAACTGAACGGATCGTACCATCCATCTTCTCTGTACCCAAAGAGAAGCTAAAAACAAGGGAGAAAAAAAAAGAAAAAGGGAAGGCGGTGGGGGTAAGACAGTAAATCAATTCGTCTCTGCAGCTTTAATATCTGCAGAAGGAGGCAGGAAGCGCACGCCTGCAGCAGCTGGCAGCTTATTTGCTGGGATGGAATGGAATATCTGAGATTGCATACATTATCTGCCAAGGGGGCCCTGGGCTACGAAAGATAGTGCTGACATCACCGTCTATAAATGGCTGTGCTCAGAGGCAGACTGAATGAAAACAAAATGGGAATAACCCTTTCCAGACACATTCTTATACAAAACATCATGTGTGTGCAAAGAGAGAAGAGTAAAAAAAAAAGAAAATTACACAATTACATTGACATGTTTTAAAATAAAAATTATTCTATTTATGCTGAGATTAAAAAAATAAGCACTGAAAGTGAAAAAGGCATTAGTGCTTTTGCTCATTCGGCTTAAATAGAGCAACAATACTTAATTATATTTCCTTGATAAATCTAAATGCATGTCACGTTTAAGGGATTCTTTGGAGTAAATAAATTTTCAGTCTGGCACATGCAGGGTTAACCGTCAACTGCGGTCTCCCCCATTGTGTCTGCACATTCCTGAATAAATGATGTTGTGAACAAGGCTGGTAACCACGGGCAACCGTGCACAATGGCACTGCAGAGTAACCTTTGGAGCGGCTGTATTTTTATCCGCTGGAAACTTCTCCCTCGTAGGATAGAAGGAAGGAGAGAGAGGGAGGGCGAGAGGGAGGGAGAGCGCGAAAAACACTGAGAAACAGGAGGGGTGTGTGTGTGTGTGTGTGTGTGTTGGGGGGAAGGGAGGGGGCTTCCCTGGGCTGTGGAGGGGGAGCAAACTGCAGTGATTTCACAACGCACCCAGAAATCTAACAAGCCAAAAGCAGATTGGCTAGAGCTGAGCTGGGAAAGAAAAGACAGAATTAGAAAACTCATTTTTCCATCCTTTAACTGACTGGAATTTGTTCTTATTTCAATTATTCTGGGAGAATTGAAAGATTAGCCACATGTGTTCGGTGAAGAGGACAGAAATGTTAACTGTCTCTCTGTGCTGTCTTCAAAGAAGTATTTTGTGGTCAATAACAGTGACAGTAACAAGAACAGACAGCGTGTGCACAAGGTCACTTAGGGTAAAATTACTAGTGATACCTGCTACGGTGAAATATCCCTAAATATAATGAAAAGTGAAGCACAAAAGCCGATAATTACATGCAAATGCCTCAAAATCACACATGAACCAATATTAGAATGCAAATAGTGCACAAGCACCCAGAAGATACAAAATCAGGCAGATCACAAACTAAGCAAGCAGCATTTCAGGAGTGGGGTGTCTTGGACACGCTTGTGTTTCTCTTAACTAAACATACTGCAAGCACAGGATATCAAAACCCGGGATACTGTTGCTACAGTCGCTGACATCCTAATCAGCATACAGACAATAGAAGGCAGTCTATCCTGACCAAGTCACCACACCTTAGTTTGAACTAATAGAGCAGGTGGTGCCCCATCTCTGCAATGCACCACTCCAGATGACATCTCCGACTGTACTGTTAATTTGTAAGTAAGGTGCTGAATGGAACATCATGCTAAGACAGGAGCATTATACAGAGAGTGTAAAATGTGTACTTGGTACTTAAAATAAAATATTTACTAAAATATGGACATGTTATCTGAACATAAGACAATTAGATCATAAACACTGCATGCTATTCAGGAAAGAAAACTGAAACATTTCACACCTTGTACATTTTTTTTTTTTTATACAGTTACCTAATTTATGAGTCACCATCGATTTATACTCAATTCATTGCACACAGCTCTTCTTAGGTCACAGATAGATAGCCAACAGTTCTTTCAGGACTCCGACTGAGAGCAAAACCTGAACTATGCTACTATTTTATTATTTAACAAGTGCTTCAGCTGCTTTCCAATTCATAAGAAAACAGTACTGCACAGCAGGCTTTGGTAAAAACAAGAACTATACATTTCACATAGATGAAACAAGGAGCTTTAGGAGGGTTCGAACAGAGCAAGTTTGTAGATGAGATGTACTGGTGTATATACACAGTTTCCTGACCATAAAGCCCTTTGTGACTGTGTCTGGAGGCCCTCTCGTGCCTAACTGCCATGAAGGAATTGTGCTACCAACCATTTGTCTGAGGCACTAGAAGGAAAAAAGAGTATTAGCTTGAGTCATGGCAACAGCCACGCACCAACTGGTTTCCCTCCTATCGGCAGCCAATGCAAGATTACAACTGATGGCTCACGTGACCGCCAGCTGAATGCTAAATGAGGAATGTTTCCCTGGGGGCATCTCAGGCATGTGCAAGCACTTTCCTTCACTGTCTTTCACAAACACTCCCACATACACGCACAGTAATATTCAGCATAGAACATCAATAACAGGTAGAACAGATTAGCCTACAAATGTTACAGTGAGGAAGTGGGTACAATAAACACTAATGATGTGACCGACAGTTGTCATAATACTCAAACTTGTTGCCACACGCAGGACAAGAAAAACATTCACACGAACACACAAGCACCGCAGCAACAAAAATATACTTGATGGCTCTCGACGAGAACGCCAGTCTCATAAATGTATAAATGCAGGATGGTAAAATGAGCTTTTAAAACACTTAACACTGCTGTGTTATTAAATATTTTTTTTTAAATATATATGAAAATTATTAGCATTAACGGCACAGATCTCGTTTTGTCATAAATCTGCTGATAGCATTGAAATGACATTTTTAGGTCAAGGTGATTAAAAATGCTAAATGTGTCAAATGACAGACTATTCATTCCAATTAAATCAGTAATTGACCATCATATTAGAAAAAAAAATGCTTTTTTTTAAGCTTCCGAGGTCAGAAAGTTAATAAAACAATGTCCTCCTAGAGCAAATCACATGCAATGCAAAGTTTATAAAATGTTTAAGATACTGTACAACAAAATATGCTATTTAAAGTGGAATATTAGCATTTTGTCCTGTTCATAGAATGTTAATGACATTACACACAGACAGCAAGGACTGAAAGGTATTTTTTCCCCTGCAGATCAAATGTCTCGCTTGTACTACAAGTCTCAGTTTTAAGAGATGTGCAAGATGTATATAAACCTTGAATGTAGGAACAAAAATTCAAACCAAACAAATAGACACTTGACAAATATATTAATATCAATGAATTTATTACAATTGACTCAGCTCCAAGGCACGTTACAAGTCTTCTGTTACTACAGAAATGTATAAACAAACAGAGCATTTAAGTTCATGTACAGTATTTTTGCTCTACTCTTAAGCATCCGTGCACCTTTAAAGCAAAAGGGAGGAGAATGAAAAACACGTAGGAAACTATATTTGTACTTTCAGAACACGAGATGAAAGTGAGACATTGTTTTTTTTTTTTTTTTGTAAAGTACGTCAAAATATAAAGAGACCAAAAGACAAAAAAATGCCCACTGACGGTGTATAAACCGAGTCATGCCTCGAGCCTTCCCGTTTTCGTTGGTATCTAGGAACAAACACCTCCGGTAACAATCCGGATTTATAGTGGGGGGGGGGCATCACCTTAAAAGAAGTGCATGAACCCAAATAAAACCGTGAGCGCAAAGTGCTTCCCCACCGTACCGTTAACACTGCCACCAAAATACATCGCGACCAAAACATGTCCAAACAGCCTCCTCCTTCACATTAGCCATGACATCACACTGCCGACTGTACCTTTGTTTCAAAACACTGAAATATATGACGGAAAGAGGGGGGTCTCTGTACATAGGACTACTTTGTCAGTTATTCACAACATGTATATAATATACTCAACTCGATTTACGTTTCTGATTCGGGAAGCATAATCATTTTAAGGGTCCCTTTCCTTTTTCACTTTAACGTCCCCGGCCAAAATGGTCGCGATCTCGCCTTGCATGAAAGCCCAAGGCACATTCGAACCTACCAGGGGGCATTTCTCTCCGCTGGGGCAGTACACCTCGCCGGTTGCCCCCTGTGCTTTGATGCTCTCGCGTGAACATGGGAAGCAAAACTTATGGTTGGGGACAGAGGGACACTGCACGAAGTGTGTGTCTTCTAAGCGTTCGTGACAAATGGTGCAACACAGCGGTCCGTTGTTGGCCATGGGTGAATCAGGAATGTTCTGTGGGTGCGCCTGCTCCATGTTTGGATGGGATACAGACTGAGATGGTGTCCCGGCCATGTTTAACTCTCCGTTACGAGAAGCCAAGCGCCTCTGTCCCGACACGGAAGCGGGTGAAACCGGACTGCTGCTGTTGTGTCTGGTGGACGTGGTGGAGTGCACAGAGTTGCTGTCTTTTGGAGAGTGCGCGTTGCCCAGCGTGTCTGCCACCGACATGAGCGCGGCCATGGGTGACTGTCCGTTCTGCGGAGCCGATTCTGGCGGCGTGGCTCGGCTCGAGTGCACGGGCCCGAGGGGCGGAGGGCCACCGTGCGAGGCCACGAACGAGCCTGACGCCATGGTGAGCTTCAGCGCCTCGCTCTGACTGGCTATCCATTGCTGCCTCTGCTGCTCGTCGCTGAGCTTCAGCGCTCCCTCGGCCGAGTCGGGTTCAGGCGACGCTTTGCGCTTGCGCATGCCCGGTCTGAGCGCGCTGGCGGACGGCATGGCGCGCGGCATGTTCACGAGCGCTGAAGGCAGCAGCGGGCAGCTAGCGTCGATGTAGGGTTGTGGCAGCATCTCGGCGCCCAGTCCTTCCTTAAAGAACCGCACAGACTCCGGCAGCAAATCGCCCAGAAGTCGCCAGTCGCCGGAACCGTGCTTCTTCTCATATTCCAGATACTTAAACCCAGAAGAGAGTCCCCTGCCATAGTCTTTCATGCAGTCTTGGTACATCTGCTTGGCCACCCCGGACGCGCTGGAAAACACGTTACCTGATCCGCATGGGTATTCAACAAATATTTTCAGTTCGTAGTCCATACCGGGCTTAGAAACGGCGTCGAATGCAAACACTCTGCCCGAAAGTGAATGGTCTTTCTTGAACCTTACATCAAAGGGCGTACAGTTCGAAAGTGTAATTAAAGTCTCCCTTACGATCTTAGGCTTGCTCGCCCAGTCCTCCGCTCTGTTCCGCAAACTCTCGCCAAGTTCGGCCAAAGCCTCCGCGTTGCGCTGCTTCTCTTTCAGATCGCGGTCTTGGTCCGTGCTAGACACGGAGCCGGGTCTTTTACCTTGCTCCGACATCGCTTGCGACGCCATGGACAAAGCTGTGCTCATGCTGGCGGTTGGAGGGGCTCTACTAGCCATGCTGTGCTGCGCAATGCCCGCTGCCGATGGAGGGCCGTTTAGCATGGTCTGCGGGAGAAGATTCGGTGGCACGTTCATTTGTCCGGGCACCGTGACCAGGCCGTGGCTCCGTCGAGAGTTAGGGCTCTGGCGGTTGAGCTCGGGAGGCCCGTCGTCTGATTTCGGAAATCCGTTCGGTCCTCCGAGTCCGTTCGGGAGGCGTCCGGCGTGAGCGCCGATGGCGGAATAGTCGAAGCGCGATCTCTCCGTGCTCAAAGAATAGCGCTCGAGTCCTTGCTGCTGCTGCTGCTTCGACGATGCGTCCACATGGTTAAGCTGCACCGTCTCCTTGGCCGCCATGGCCGCCTGTGCCTTCACCGTGGGCGTCGGCGCTGGTCCCGGGGATCTCCCCTCTTGGAAGCCATGAGCCCGCTTAAGGTGCCGCGCGGTCTCGATGACAAACTCGATTCGATCCGCGCCTTCGTAATTCACGCAGCCTCTGCACACCGGCTCGGTAAAATCCCAAATCATAGCCCACGGCATGCGGGGCAAATCGCAGAGATAACACGACTGCCTCCTCGACGAGGAGACTTGTGCAGAAGACATGTTGAATGCCTCCCTGTCGGATCCGCGATACGGTCGTTTTCGGTCTTTATAACGTAATGAGGAAATGTATTCTTAAAGCAGTCTCTGAATCGGAGCTTTGCTCTGCAGAAAGACGCGATTTCAGCACCGTGACTCCAGGCGCGCTTCACATTCTGCCTCGCGTGCGGAGTTGGAATTTTGATTGTGCCTCCACGTCCGCGCGCTTCACTCGGAATGCCACCTGGCTGGGCCGGTGACGTCAGCACCACGTTCCGCAGTTCTTCTCCGTTCCGAATCGACACATGCCACTTGTTGCTGTCCGAGCGCGCATGCTCCAACCACTCCCTACACATCTTCTGAATGGACCCAGCAACACACGACACATTGACCAAAATTTCGCTTAGAAATTAAGACCAGATTGTGGGGTCTCAGCCCGCAGCATACAGACATCAGCACGAGCTGTCCGCCTTTTAATCTGCTAAATTCAGTTTTAAGATGTAAGGAGATCAAAAGTGCTTACATCAGCAAATACCATCGCTCCTTTTTCAACTCACAGTCCTTCTAAACACTCCTCTTTCTGCCAAATATATACACTATATATATAAATACACGTAACTGTAGTGTGTGTGTGTGTGTGTGTGTGTGTGTGTGTGTGTGGACATATCTAATAAAAATAAATATCTTCCAAATATCAAATTTACTTACAAAAACAGTGTGTATAGACACACACAGACAGACACAGTATGCACACACACATGAGCGCATACTCCATGTATATTCCATACATATATACATTTACTGAGATTATATATATATATATATATATATATATATATATATATATATATATATATATATATATACACTTCAGGAAAAGAATAGCAATATCATATATATATATATATATATATATATATATATATATATATATATATATATATATATGATATTAATATTATGTAAATATAATATGCATGATATTGCTATTCTTTTCCTGAAGTGTATATAATATAAATATAAAATATATAAAATATTAAAATAAACATATAGCAATACATTTTAGTATTAAATCTTTATATTTAATATGTTTTTCATCCTGAAGTGTGTATACACTTTTTGGCTGATTGTATGTATGTATGTATGTATGTATGTATGTATGTATGTATGTATGTATGTATGCATGTATGTATGTATGTACTGTATGTATCTATCGATCTGTTATTGTGGTACAGTGCTTAGTGAAGTATTCATTTCCTTCTTATGTCTATATCTATCTGACATGGTACCAGAGATTCTACTGGACTGTAATCAGATAGTCACTACAAATACAAAATAAAGCAATCCCAATGCTTAGGTATTAAATCTGCATCAAATCCTGCAGCTGTAGTTCACCGAATCATGTACACCACCGAATCATGAGTCATGAAAATAACATTTTGTAGAACATAATTTGTTGGTTGTACATGTTCACATTTATGGGAAAACAAATTAAGAATACCAACCCCCCTCCAAAAATGTGAAAAACACAAAGCACAAAGATGCTGTTAAACCAAGGCAAAACACTTTCACCGCAGTAACCTGCAGCATCTGATTGTGTGTGCATACGGTGCAGGATATTTTGCTTTCCTTCTCTCTCCCTGAGAGATTCTCTGCTATCCCTGCAGTGCTCTCATGCATACAGATCACACTGTGCTTCCCCGCCTCTCTCTTTCTCTCTCTCTCTCTCATACACAGCGGAAAGTTTTCAGTGTTCTGCCTTCCCCAGGCCTGTCGTAGGGGTTAACTCTCAGCTTCCGCTAAGCAGCTGGATTCTTGCCAGACTGAGGGATTCTGGGAAAGGCAAGCCTTGCCAAGTACAAACTGCCAACATTAAGCAGGCCTGACAGGCCCCTCTCCTCCTCCAAGCCTGGCAGTGGTTCAAAGTGCTCTTTCATTTGAGACGCTGGCGCGCAGCCAAATGCATGCAGATTTACTTTACCTATTCTCAGATGGAGCTGATAGAAGCCGCCTGCCGTTGCCATGGGGACTGCAGGCTGCCGGAGCAGCTCTGCGAGTTACTGCCTCCCTTGGGCTCCTTATATGTGCGTATCTAGTACAGACTGCTCAGTAAGCTGCATATGTATGACTTTCCCTTACACCGCCTTTCTCTTTCTCTCCTTTTTTTAAATTGCTGGAAAGAATTTAACCTTTCACAATATCGCTGGGGCTCAGCCGAGACAGCTGGGTGCTTATGTTTTCTTACTTTCAAAAATGGATGTGGCTAAAAGAATTAATGAAGCAATAATTACACAGCAGTTTATCTAATAGAGATCACTATTCAAACAATAACAGCAGGTCAAAAGCATATCCGATGCAGTACATTATCATCAACGGCATACTAAAGAGCATGCTGAGTGCTAAAACCTATCGTTTCCAGAATCGGTGATTGCAGAATGTCTACAGCGTCATTCACACTTCTGTACAGACTGTATATCCACGCGAGATATAAAGCCATGCTACGTAAAGCTAAACCTTTTCACTGGAAAATGCTTTCTTTTGTAGCAACATTGCTCGAAGCTACAGTTTATTTCCTGCTCATTCATTATGCTGTATTCCTGAACTCATGTCATAAAAGATTATGCATGAAAAGCAATGGAGGAATTTGTCAAATTGCGCAACATAGTGCTGACAGGTTCACAATAGCAGGAAGACATCTGCCCATGCATAACACACCCTTAACTGCATAGTCACCTACAGAGCGGACACCGACATCAGTATTCTGGTCCGTGGCATGTCGTGTCACCCTGACAGAGCTGGAGTTCAAACACAAGCACACATATTGTAGTTATTTATAGTCCAGAATTATTTGTTTCTTTCAAAGGGCATTCTTTCCACAGTCTTGTATGTTACAATGGGTTTCAACAAAATTATACACTGCTTTTCAGTTTAGTAGGAATATGTTTAAGATACATCTTTGTTTGTTAAATTTTTCAACCATAGAACCAAAAAATTATTAAAAAAAAAAAAAAAAAAAAAAGGTCAAAAGCTGTATTTGTGATTAATGCCAGCCCATATCTTGAGTGAAGTAATGTGTGCACACTGCTTGAGGAACACAAAGAAGCAAAAATGAACACTTCTGAATACCAGTATTAAACTGTGCAAAATGCCGTGGGGAAATCAGGGGACTATGCTGAGCAATGGAATTATGTCCTGACTGTTATATAAGACTTAACTTCAGTGCATGTGTTCCCATAAAGTACACAAGGCAACATTACAGACCGAGCAGTGTGATTTTTTTAGGGATTTGTCAATACCTTGAATGCTCCAGTTGGCTGTCATTGACTGTTGCTATGGCAACTTGTCTTACTCCATCAGGCTCTGCTGGATGCCTTGTAGATTTCTGGTTGTTAGAGATCTGTTCCTGCAGCCTGACATTTCCTGCAGAGCAGAAGGAAAAAAAAAAACATCAACAACACTGGCTTAATCAGCCTGAGCAGCACGCACCTGCATCACTCAGCATTTTACTCAGTCCAGGCACACATACACAGTGATTCATCACAGATTTGCATCATGACCAAAAATGCTTCCGGGTTCCAGTAATTACTGCCTCTGGCATTCGAAAATGTGTGTCGGGAACTTGTGCATATTTCTAAATTTGAAATCCAAATTAGGTACAAGTTTATTTGCTTGTGAAGTTTTTTTTTTTTTTACAGCCAGCCAAGTAGCGACTTTAAATGGGAGAAACGTTTCTATTGGTGAACAAAAACTTCATCATACAGATGTTTGTCAAGGGAGGGCAAAATATAACTCTGGTCAGTTTCCAAAGAGCCCCTTTAGAGCCCTAGGAGATTTGTGAGAGGAATGTTCACTAAAGCCAGTCAAGTGAAAAACAAAGCTATATAAATACATGGGAAAAGGACATCTTACTCCTCCAAAAACATTACCCTGGCTCCCCAGGAGATCCTGAGTGTAATCATTTCCTCGAGCTTAAAAAGTCACCTTAAAAAAGGGACTATTCCTACAAGAACAACAATAACATGCCAGGCTCTTCCACCTCATCGGTGCTTGACAATCAGCGATGCCGGACGAGGAGACACGAGAAAGGAAATCGGAAGCCTGGAAATTTCATGATAGATACTGTTTAACAATGTGGAACGAGTCACGCTCCTGGTCTTCTAAAAAGGCACCCTGATCCTTAAAACGACTGCCCTGTGCATCCTTTAAAAGAAGGACATAACAGTTTAACAGAAAAAAATTCTTACCAGATAATGTTACATGCAACAATAGGATTAGTTTCTCTCTGCATGTTTTATGTTGTAATTGTCTGGACTGACATGCAATGGCAGAAAATACTTTTGTAATTGTATCCTAAGTTTCTCATGAGGATGTAAAATCAATGTTCAAGTTAAAAAAAAAAAAAATTATATATAGCAGTAGTTCTTTCAACTTAATTGTCCTTTCCTTCTCACACTGTGACAAGCGCCCTGATCCCTCGGCACCATAATCTTCGTGCGGCGGTTGCTGTTGCTAGCACACAGATTCCAGCCCCGTTTCCCAGCAGCTGGGTGAGAACAAATTCAAACTGTGTTTACAGCTGCAAAACATCAGCTGGAATGCGGTGGACTCAAAGCAACAGCAAGCGGCTCTCCTTTCTACCGCCTTTACAATTATTACAAACACAGACAGGCAAACAATAGACAGCGATTAGCACGAAACTGGCACCTCCCCAAGGGGTGGAAACTCATAGCGAGACCACAGGGTTAGAAAGAACACCGCAGTGTGCCAGGAGCACAGCAGCCTGCAAAACAGACTAAAGGAAACAGTGTTGGAAGACAGAGTAAACGTGAAGCTATGCCGTTGTACAGATTTAATACGAAAAAAGGCAAGACAGTCTAATATGTATAGTCTTTACTACAGCTTATGTCGTGCATGATCGTCCTGAAAATTCGTGGTTGTTTCAAAATGGTGTGATGCCTGGCACTCTAGCCCTTCTCCCAGGGCACAGTGGCACTGCTCGAAGTCTGGGCAGGTAAGAGAACAGGCTCATAATAAAGTCTGCCATTTATTTTACAAAGGGCATCTCAGTGGAAAGTAGACAAGCCCCCTCCGGGCAACAGAGCAGCTGAGGATGAAACAAAAAATAAATAAACAAAAGATTTTCTCTACTATTCATTCCACTACATATGGAAATGGTCAGGAAAGGCCCTCTGTTTAAAAATATCCAAAGTATTTGCTATTTTTACCCTGTTGTCACCGTCTATCAGTAGCAATAATGAAATAAATAATATTCTGCGGATTTACAAACACGACACATACCGGCATGGGTAGACGTGCCCATTTACAGTACGAGAAGGAAATAGAAGCCAGAAGTAACTAATAAGGGAAGATAAAATGATCTCTCTCAGTTAATGTAACTTAATATCTCGTAAATATGGACGTCCTTCCTTCAACTCGAACTATATCCGGGCCTTACATCCTCAATAAGGGCAGATCATGTGAATCAGAGATATACTGAAATGCGATATACTTTAACCCAGACTTTGTGACTAATCCATTCATCACTCACATTACTGATTATTAACTTGGCCCAGACAGAACATATAATAACGGGGAACTGGAGCTACTACCAGCATCAGTATTAGTCTGGGTACATTTAAGATCTCTATATTTTTAAGATCCTGTTCTTATTCATCATATGACCAAATATTACTGTGTTTAACCAAGGTAAATATCATGTACTATGTTCATATGTCCCGTATCCAAGCCAACATTACTGACAATGATACGGTTCAGTTATAGGTAGAAATCATTCACTGGAAATCGGAAAGACCTGCCCAGGGCCATATAAGGTGTGCTTGTTTATGTAAGACTACATAGAGCGCTAATAGAAATCCATGCTGCATAGTCTTCAATAATTAAACCAACACAGAATATCCCCCTTATGCTTCGATATTAAAAACATCATTGAGATATACACCGACTACTGTACGCTCACCCCAGCTCTCATACCCCGACATGGATTCAATGTCGTTTTGAAGGCATGCTTGAGAAACAAAAGGCAGCAGGACTAAAAATAGCCCACTGCCTTACAGAGAGCAGTCTGACAGCCGGGGACGGTGAGAGAGCAATCCAGCCGCAGAATTAGCAGGGTTGCCACGACAACCACGCAGAGCACACCAGCGACAAAATGGCGTCACTAGCAACAGACATCTTAAGCTGGATTTCTCAACTAACCTTGACAAGTACACAAATGCAAACCTGTAATGGCTAGACAGTTCTCACAAGCCATACTACAGCAGTCTGCGATAAATATGACTAATGTTTGGTAAATATTACAGCAAACATGACGTTTAGCCAACGTCCTTTTCTAGGTTTGAATGAAGTAACAATATGAAGTATTGAATTGTGTTCGGTTCTCTCTCTGCATATGCAACATATACGTAGAAAGGGGAAGCAATCATGTATCAGACTGAGGGAGAGCACGGCCATATTAGTTTCAGGGGAATAACTTTCTGTCATAGCCAATGACTTGTGCCCAGGGCATTTAGCACCTTCATTACCTCTATACTGGAAACTGAGCAAGAGAGGAAAGAAAGCTGGAATGGGCAAATAAAAGTAGATAGCCTGCTGAAAATGATGCTTGGCCAATGACGTTGCCCCGATCCCTTCACCAGCTTCATTCCGCAGTGGGCTTCAGAAATGCATGCTTGATTATGGCTTGAATTTTAGCATCTGTTGTTTGAAGCTTAAAACTGAAAGTATATATCCAGCGTCAGCTGCTCTTCCTGCAGTAGCATGTTCCGAGTTCTGAGCTTCTTGAAAAGACACTCAAAGGTTT
Source organism: Channallabes apus (assembly GCA_030522415.1). Classification (NCBI taxonomy): domain Eukaryota; kingdom Metazoa; phylum Chordata; class Actinopteri; order Siluriformes; family Clariidae; genus Channallabes; species Channallabes apus. Next base: position 21,185,874 of record CM060116.1, read on the forward strand.
TTGAAAACAACACGTCATGAAAACAAGTTGGCAACGCCGAGACGAACTGCACCAACTGTCTGTATTTACACAGCTGCTCAGCAGCCCTTGTTCAACACAAATGTTTTACCCCTAATTAGGTTTATTTCAGACGACACAGTCATGGACCTTCACTCGAAAAGATCTGTTCCACGTCTCTGGGTGGTATAAATAGGCCAATTGTTTGCACATTAGTCCTGGGGAGTAAAAAAGAACAAACGTGAAATCATTTGATTGAGTCTTAACCAAAATGCAAAATAAGTCGAATGTGTTTTGTACAGAAAGAGTATGTAATTATGCATGTTTTGCCTCATAAGCTCACTTATTGGAGAACCATGTGCTCAGAGGAAAATGAACGAAAATAATGAATCAGAAAAGAAACGGTTGGATTGCATGTATTATTTACGGTCTCAGAAACACACTGAAAACCAACAATTTATTTATCTTCGATAATTTAACACATAAGGTGGGTTTTTTTTTTCGTCTGTAGGCTACATAACCGAGACAATCCTGAACATATTGAAATTCATACATGCATCTGTGTTATGAATCATCCCTACCTCTGCATATTCAAAAAAAATATACAGTAAAATAATAATTAAGCTCAATTGTTCAGTGCCAACACTCTCTACACTGGCTTGATCCTGGCGAGGAATTCAGAGATGATGCTACTGCCATCAAGTGGTTTCAGAGGGAATGGTTTTTCTGCAGAATGTGGCATTACAGCTACTGAAGATCCAGTTTCATCATTTTCACTGCGAAATGTTACTTATAGAACAAGATGCTGTTAAAGAAATTACGCAGAATAACTGGCAAAGAAGATAATCTGGTAAATCTCCCCAGCAGAATGTTTTCTATTGCATATTTTGCCATCTTTCGGTACATATGGTACTTTCAAATGTTCAGTACAAGTACATCAAACCCACCGTGCTTTGTTTGTGCTGGTTTCTGTGTCCTGTTCGGGTTGCTGCAGGCCGAACGATTCCAGTGGGTTGGTTTGGGAATAACATTACGTGGTGCCAGAATCTCTAGCGAATCTTTCCCACTTTCTTGCTCAATCTCCCAGCTTTGCTCCTGGCCAGCTAGACAGCAGCATAAAACAGTGAAAAGTGAAAAAGCAAGACAAAGCAAGCAACTCCACATGTTGTAAAACCTAATAACTTTAATAAATGATAAGGTTTCACGTTATCTACGTTTTAGATAGCCTTTTCAAATCAAAACCTACGATCCTACTGACCTGTAGAGACGGAGGCTCCTGCAGCAGCATTTCCCACAACATGAAGCCTGCTAAACCCTGACCTGTGTACAGATTCTGGTAGGGTTATACCAGAGCCTGTGTGAAGTGTGGATTGTGAGGGTGGGATGGTGCCTGCTGTTACAGCATCCAGAGCAGAGCCCAAGAGACGGTTCTAAAAGTGAGAAAACAAATATAACAAAATATAAAACATGACCTGAACTACAGTATTGCATAAAAGTCTTCAACCATCCTTCATATTTTTCTTCCAAAGAGAGAGAGAGACTTTCTTGTATTTTAAAAGTAGTTTTGAGAAATAGTTCTCCATGCTTACTTTCATTTTTGGCAAGTTTTTATCTCTCATTTTCAGCCCAGGCCCTGTACCTGACCAGTTTCAGACGGATGTTTTTTTGTTTGTTAAGCCACAGAGTCATTTATGAATCATTCAAGCTAATGAATCTACATAATTAAATTTAATATTAAAAATGAGAGGGAGCAAGACTTTTGCACAGTACCGTACATCTAATATGAATTATTTCATTAAATTATTAGAAATGAATAACAAGCTCAAAATTCTTAAGAGCTATAAATAGAAACGTAAGCAGAATCCTCCACCTGCAGCTGAAGCTGTTGGCCTTGGATGGTTTCCAGATGTTGGACCCTATTCGGTGTCTGTAAAATCAGTTCTCGGAGTTGCCGCACCTCGGATGCCACCTGAGCCACACGAGCGTCCGTATCACTCTGGGCCTGTTAATTACATATTAAACACTTGTTGTTAGGACAAACTGTTAATGCATTCATGGACAGTTTATTCATTCAGCAGAACCGTATGCTTCAAAGGACAATTGCAATCAAACATGTTAGTGAAGAAGCCAGGTGGTAAATACTCTCAGTTGACCCATCATACAGGTACCTCAGCCTCTCTCTTGTCTGGAATGGAAGTCTTAAAAACAGGGGGAAATAGCATCTGCTACAAACTTCCCTTATAATCAGACCCATGATACTGATAATGTATATGGGCAGATTCAGCATTACAGATGTGGCATTTGGACTCATATTGGTAAAGAAAATGCCTTGAGTACGGACAAGCTTGGTATCAGTGAATTTGTAGAACTTATAAAGTCTCTTAAAAGGTCAGCTTAAAACTAACAAAATCTCAAATACATATAATAATTTACATCCTGAAAATGTACAGCAGTTCACTGTATTATGGAAGTGACACTAACTTGTTTAACTTTTATGAGAAAGTATAGGTTTTATCTACAAACTCTAAATTTTAAAAATAACTAGTCGTAAATGAACAAAGTGTAGATTTTAAAATGTCATTTGTGGAATAAATGATTATTATTCACTATTCATTATTTATGTGGCACTGAAGAAAAGACAGGAGGCAGAGCTAGAGGTAGCAGAGCTGAAGATGTTGAGGTTCGCTTTGGGAGTGACAAAGATGGATAGGATCAAGAATGAGTTCATCAGAGGGACAACCCATGTTAGATATTTTGGAGATAAAGTCAGAGAGGCCAGATTGAGGTGGTTTGGACATGTTCAGAGGAGAGAGTGTGAATATATCGGTAGAAGGATGCGGATGTTGGAACTGCCAGGCAGGAGGTCTAGAGGAAGACCAAAGAGGAGATTTATGGATGCAGTGAGAGAGGACATGAAGTTAGTTGGTGTGAGAGAAGAGGATGCAGAGGATAGGGTTAGATGGAGGCAGATGATTCGCTGTGGCGACCCCTGAAAGGAAACAGCCGAAAGACAAAGAAGATTCACTATTCATTATTTATTATTAATTCCTAGTATTAACTGGTGTTATGGACGTGACATTTCTAATATCATGGATGTGACGTTTCTGAATCAGCCCGCTACATAATATATAAAGATCACAATTAGTTGACATGAAACATTTTAATAGTAATTATGAATAACTATGAAATTGTTAATTCAGCAATTATTGCTATTTTTTTCCTGACTCTTTCCTCTATCTTTCTTTTTATTTGTAGTTTTCATAATTTTCTTTTCAACGTAAACGTTCAGTCGATGTGCAGCTTGGTGGCGTTGTCTCATTGTGGGTCGAGGGTTCGAGTCCCACCTTCGGGAGTGTGTGCATTCAGGGCCTCCCTGTGCTTGGTGGGTTTCATTCGGGTGCTCCAGGTTTCCTCCCACAGTCCAAACCCAAAACGATTATCTAATTGGAGTTTTTAAATTGCCCTTAATATGTGGGTGAGTGTGTGAATATGTGCATTGACACCCCATTCATGTCCTAGTACCAGGAGTACGCAGAGTTAGGCTCCAGGCCTCCTGTAATCCTATAGGATAAGCAGTCTAAAGACTGAGTGAATGAGAGAGAGTTTAGTCTATATGAACAGATGTAGTATTTTTAGTGTATCAGTATGGATCTGCAGGAACCCTATGAATTATGCCGACTTGATAACAATATACACCATAAATAAATAAAAATCCACAACACATTTTCTCATCCAATTACTCAAAAAAATGACAAAAATAAAACAGTGCAAAGTTAATCCCAGTTTTTTCCCCACCTAAGGGGAGCTGGTCATGTCACTATAACAATGCGATGCCATTTCAGCTTGAAGATTTCCCCGCTTAAAAACACTTAAGTTACCTCAGCAATTAAACACTGGCTTTATTAAATGTGTTAAAGCAGGTGTGGAAATAATGACCCCTAGTGTATTTCGGGGCCTACAGCGTCAGTGAAGTGCATCCAGCCTAATAAAGAGGAAGTTCGGATTAACAACTATCTAATGAATTATTTATTCAGATACTGTGCATTATTGCTTCATTTTTGTAGTTATGTTAATAACATTTCTAAAGTCATTATATATCAGCAACTATACAATACAGTGATCGCAATGTACATCACATATACTGTACCACTCATTATACACTTCTTTATTCTTTCATTGTAAGGTTGATTCGGGGAATATAAGGAGGAGGTTTTATTCGTCAATATTTTCTAGCAGTGGGTTAGTATTTAAGAAAATTATATTACAGCTTCCTAAAATTCCTTAAATGCCATATCATGTAAATATCATATAATCCCTTGTCTATATGACTATGATGGGTCTGGAGCCTATCCCAGTGAACTCAGGGCACAAGCACACACACGATCTTACCCATTTACACACTACAAGAATTCAGACTGGAAGGAAACTCACCAAGCACAAGGACAACATGCAAACAGCACACACACAGACTGAAGGCAAGATTTGAACTCCAACCCTGAACTTGTGAGGGAAAAAATCAGTGCTAAGCCAGAAGAGGTTTTTCCTACATCTTTGGCACACACATTAGCTTTAGGAAGTCAATTAACAAACCATAATATTCTTTGTAAAAATGTGAAACAATTACAGTATTTTGTGCATTTTATTTTACTCTCACTACCCATGTACTACCCATACAGTGGAACCTCGAATTGCGAGTAATGCGGTTTGCGAATGTTTCTCTCTTGCGCTGCGGAATTGTGGGTAATTGTCTCCCCTGCTGGGTCTTAGTGCGCATCTATCACGGGTATAATCAACATCCGTGTATGCGTGTACTCTTTACTAGAACACTGTGACCACGTGCATGCGCGAAAAGCCTCTCTGTGTTTGTACATGTGCGTGTGTATACAGCTTGCATTTACCTGTTTATTATAACACGTGTGCACGCGGTGTAAAGGTTAAGCAAGTCTTATTAGAAAGGTTAAAGTTCCATTTTCTCTCTCTCTCTCAGCCTGCACTTATGTGTGGGTGTGTGTGTGATAGTGTGTGTGCGTGCACATCATTGGACAGTGTGCGCACTTCAAACCCCCCTCCTCCTTCACACACACACACACACATACACACACACACACACACACCTCTCTTCCTCACTCTCACACACACACACACACACACACACACACACCTCTCTTCCTCACTCTCACACACACACACACACACACACACACACACACACACACACACCTCTCTTCCTCACTCTCACACACACACACACACACACACACACACCTCTCTTCCTCACTCTCACACACACACACACACACACACACACACACCTCTCTTCCTCACTCTCACACACACACACACACACACACACACCTCTCTTCCTCACTCTCACACACACACACACACACACACACACACCTCTCTTCCTCACTCTCACACACACACACACACACACACACACACACACACACACACACACACACACACACACCTCTCTTCCTCACTCTCACACACACACACACACACAACAAATATTCATTGATTCATTCATCTTCTATACCGCTTTATCCTATCATCAGGGTCGCGGGGGACCTGGAGCCTATCCCAGGAGGCGTCGGGCACAAGGCAGGGTACACCCTGGACAGGGTGCCAATCCATCGCAGGGCGCACACACACACACACACACACACACACACACACACACACACACACACACACACTATGGGCAATTTGGAAATGCCAATTAGCCTAACCTGCATATCTTTGGATTGTGGGAGGAAACCGGAGAACCCGGAGGAAACCCACCAAGCACGGGGAGAACATGCAAACTCCATACACACAGAGACGGGAATTGAGCCTGGCCGGGAATCGAACCCAGACCCTGGAGGTGCATGGCCACAACAAATATTTAGGGCCCAAACTGACATTAGCCCTGTATAGTGTGTGACGTGTGCAAGTTGTGCGGTGCAACCGAGTGGCGATGACTTTTTCAAGGTCTTAACACACTCAAATAACACACAGGTTGTGCGGTGCACCCGGGGCACAGGGTGCTTGGGCCCATCAACTATATTTTGTCTTATTTTTATTTTACAGCAGTGATTCCGTTATTGTGCGCGCATTCAAGTGTCAGAGATGTTTCTTGTTCATTTTCCAGACAAGGCAGTATTTCCATTTGTGTGTGTGTGTGTGTGTGTGAGAAATTCGACCCGCATTCGAAGAAATTCGACCCGTGTGTGTGAGAGGTCCTCCCCCTCTCAAATAAGAGAGGAGGAAGTGTTACAGTGTAAGATGAGGGGAGGGAGAGGGAAGGGGCTCATTCCTCCTCTCCTCGTACTTTAGATTCACACAAAAACATATACACAGCGCATACGCACACAAACGAAAACACGTTTCCCTCTGGATTTATTTTTACTTTTTTCAAATTTAAAGTGCAGGTTAATTAGTTTTATTTTTACTTTAGATTTTGTATTAATTATATTTTTTGGGGTTGTGGGACGAATAATCTAAGTTTTTATTATTTCTTATGGGGAAATTCACTTTGATTTACGTGTTTTTATATACAAGCTCGCTTTTGAAACTAATTATGCTCATAATATAAGGTTCCACTGTATTTCACATTATTATTGTGTTCTAGTGTGAATGCAAAAACAGATTTTTTAATGATTTAAACAGAGCGAGCCATCAGGAGGCTGAGCAGTACCTGGGCGAGCGGAGCTGTGGCTGCAATGGCAGCAGCTGTAAAAGCTGCCGCAGCTGAAGTGGCTCCAGCATCCTGTGATGATAAAGCAGCGTTAGTCTGGACCTCAGGATGTCTCGTGGCACTGCTTTGTGGACGTCCTGCATCCAATAACTGAACCTTCACCTCCCGTCTCACCGGTGCACTGTGGGATCTACACAATCCGGCAACAACAATAAACACATTCCGGTTACCATTTTCACATGAAATGGATGCGATTATTAATGTTAAGGCCAAGATGAGAATGTGGATTACATTTACCTGTGCTTTAGGGCGGCTATAACAGCACCTCTCCCATGAGCGGAGTATCTTGATATTAACACATCCTGCTCTAGAATGTTTTTAGATGTTTAATTAATAAATAGAAAATGCAATAAACAACATGGACACACAGGTCAAATAAAGTAAAGAAGAAAATTACCTTCTTGCTTGTTGTCACTTGTTTGGGTGACTGCAGGTTTTAGTGTAACTCCCCCTCGTCTAGGAAGCTGAAAAAAACAGAGACAATTGTTATTTAATCTTTAATCATCTTTAGACAATGCACAAGCTAGACTACAGCCAGAATGCAGTCTCTTTTAATGACATGATTGTTAAGATCAACAAAACCTATTCCCAAGGTTGCGGTAGCTGTAATAAACTATAATTATTATTTCATTTTAATTCTGGCGGCTTAGTGGTTACACTGTCACCTCCAGGTCCTGGGTTCGATTCCTGCGTCAGGTCTGTGTACATGGAGTTAGCATGGTCTCCCTGTGCTTAGTGTGTTTCCACCAGAGTTTCTGGTTTCCTCCCACAGTCCAAAGAAATGGACATTAGGCTAACTAGCGTTTCCAAATTGCCCATAGTGTGTGAATGTGTGTGTGAATGTTGACTGGAGGTCCTACCATAGTCGTACAAAATGGAAATAAATACAATGGTCACCTTTGGCCTCCACAGTCCCTGGTTGGACTACAGAGGTTCCTAGATGGATTGGTGGAATTATAGTTCTAGAACTAAATGATTGGACTAGATTTAAACATCAGTCACATTAGCCATTTGGAATATAATTACAGTTTTACTATACACATGACAAATGCTGTTAATTTAAACTGTCTTGTATCTGCAATTGAGTGTGAAACGTTGGTGCTGTTGGGTGAATAAACTCAGGAAAAAAAGTTAAACATGATGTGCACACTCACCTAACAGGAATAATATTGTAATAGCTTAGGTATGTTTGGAAAATAAATATATTTTTTGTAATTGAATATTGTTTGATCATTGTTCTTACCTGTTGTCTTTCATCACCTCTCATGGCACCCCCAAAAACTGGCTTTGAAGCTGTATGTTGTTTAAATGTTGTAGATGCTTAAAAAACAGACAGTTTTATATTATATATTATACACACACACACACACACACACACACACACACACACACACACACACACACACACACAACCATCTATGGGGCAGTTGCAGAATACATAAAATCTTGCACATCATCTGCTTGCGTCTGTTAAGTACATTAAACATGAGAAGAAACAGAAGGTGTGATTTGTGTGACTGTAATCGTGGCATAGACGCTTGTACCAGAAGTATTAAAATAAGAGTATTTCATAAACGGATGAATTTTAAACATTCCCTAGAGTTTAACAAGTGAAAAAACACTGAATAATCTGTGTGTGGAAACGTCGTCAGACGAAAATTTCCAGATTAGTTTTGGACGTCTATTGTAACTCATAATTATTCTCTTCAACCATAGTGTACAAAAAGCATCTCATTATGCACAAAACATTGAAGTTTAAGATGAATGACTTACGAGGTCAAACTACCACATAAGGTTCCTTTCCTGTCAGCCAAGAACAGGAACCCGAGGCTGCTCTCTTTTTATTCTTCAGTTGTCCAGTCTGCCTCACATACGTCCTGCTCATGCTGATGGCTAGCAACCCGGTAAAGTCTTTTGCTCTTATAGTAGAACCACCTCAATGTTTAGTGCATACTAAAGTTGTTCAATTTTCATAATTTAATTCAAGAAATGAAACTCGCATATATTGCAGATGCAATACAAGTTAAGGCAAATATTTCAAGCCTTTTTTTTGCATATATTTTGATGATTATGGCATATAGCTCATGAAAATCAAACATCCATTATCAAGATCGATCAAAATTCTAAAATTTTTTCTTTCCCTGAAGTGTGTATACATTTTTGGGCTGGCTCTCTGTTTATTTATATATAGATTGGCGGGAATCGAACCTGGACCCTGGAGGCCAGAGTGCTAACCAGTGCACCACCATGCCAGCCTATACACACACTGAGGACGGTGGCTTTTTTGTGCACCATAGACACTTGTGTGATGAGCGTGTTCTGAAACACTCACAGCAGCCCATCTGGTACCAACAAACACGCCATTGTTACATACACACATTTCACTCTCTCTCTCTCTCTCTCTCTCTCTCACACACACACACACACACTGATGTTTGCTGTGACTATTACCTGAAGCTCTTGACGTGTACAGGAGAATAAAAGTACCTGTGGCTGAGGCTGAATGTGTGTTTACAGGAAGCAACTCCTCGAGAAGTCCATGACCAGTGGAGTCTGACAGCCTCCGCACATAAACATTAACATCCGGGTTCTTCTGTCTCTCCTGAGCGGAAACTGCTGTAGTGGAGCGGATTAACACTTCAGCAGCGTCACAGCTGGACTCATCCAGGGACATGTTATTCACCGCGCATGCGCACCTTGTCTGCAACTGAAGAGAGAAAACACAAGTGGCTCGTGCCTGGTAATATCATTTGTAGACAATACTTAATAAAGAGTTACGAGGAAGGAGATATTCACCTGTAAACAGACATCTACACATCTCTTCTGTCGGTGTGAGTTTTGAATTTGGCGCCGCTGCTACAGTAACGTCCTGCTCAGTGCTCATTACTTAAAGCCGCGCAAACAGCCGTGTGTGCGCGTGTATAAAGCACACTTTGCTACTGCACACACAGCACTGCAACCTGAAATGTTCTCTGTAACGTATCAGTTCGTACAGATCCAACCTCAACAACTGTCCCTGACAACAAAGTTGACAACAGAGGTGAAGGTAGACACCGCAATATCTTGGACGCGAGTCTAATTTCAAAATAAAAGTTGCTCGTTCAGTTTCTTTACGGAGTAATATAGGTCTATAATTTTCTGAGGTTGCACAGGTTCTAAGATTTTATATTTGATGATACGCACACACACACACACACACAGAGGTGGGGCCCAAAAATGTATACACACTTCAACAAGAAAAATATTTGCCTCTCCTGACAGTCACATGATAGCATCAACGATGGTGTGACAACTGATATCTTTAATTGTTTATTTGTCAGAGGAAACATAATACTACAGTTGCTGCCATAATTCAATTCGAGTTTTATTATTATTATTATTACTTTGTTGTTATTTTTAATAATATATATTCAATAAAAATTATAATACATTAAACAAAGAAAATAAATAATATATAATGTAAAAACTTCAAAAACAAAAACTTCCAAAACAAAAAGTCATAGAAATACATTATATTGATTAGTTAGCCTAACAGTTTTTACAGCCATTGTGTTCATACTAAAGGAAGCGCTCCTTTCGCGCTCTGGATTACGTCACAGTCAATGAGCCACTGCAACGTCATCTGAATTTCAAAATGTTACTTTCGACTTAACAAATATTACTATGTATCAGTGTAGAGTAATAAAAATGTACGTAAATAATTAGCGCCGTAAACATTGTTTCCATGGCGCGTTTACATTTACAATATACAAAATGTTTTTGAAAACAACCACGAGCCTATTTTTGCTGCGAAAGTGCGGTAATGAAGAGTCAGTTTGAAGCTGAGTTACCGTCACATGTCCTTTAGAGGCCCTGCAGTGTAACAGTGTGTTTGACTGTCTGTGTCTCCGGAGGATTTAAGGTAATGTTGTAGTCAGCAGACCGCATAAACTGTGTGTCCACTCATCGCTTAGTATGATTTGGTAAAATGAGAGATGACATTATATTAATTGGTGAATTTTAGGGATATGTGAGAGGCTGCTTTAGACCTGCATGGCTCACTGTAGCCTAGCCTATAGCTGTGCACTTGTGCTGCTGAAAGAACACAATGTTTGTATATCAGTGTGTATATAAAGTGTATGTCTGTGAGCCTGTTTGTTTACTCTGAATTGCAGGACAAGCATTTGGACAATGGCTGCTCAGGTCACAGAATCAGATCAAATTAAACAGGTCAGTCAATATAGATTTCAAGAAAAATAAATTAATTGTGTTCCAGTATTTTTACCATGTTTCCTCTTTCAGTTCAAGGAATTTCTTGGCACCTACAACAAACTGACCGAGAACTGCTTCATGGACTGTGTGAAAGACTTCACTACCAGAGAGGTCAAAGCAGAGGAGGTGAGAGTCACAAAAGCAAGACTTCACCCAGATACTCATTTAATAAGTCAACAGTTTATTTTTGTGATGTTTTATTTGTCTTGGTGTAGGTTCGTGCGGTGTAACGTTCTTGTGAGACGTTAAGTGTTGTTGCAGTTACAATGGGGTTTACTAGGACGATCTCAGACAAAAAAAAGCCCTGCTGTTTCACTGCTAGCTAGGAAAAACAGGAATGAGAGAAATGTTCGAAATCATGTTAATGAGGCAGACGTATAGTAGAGTAAGAGATTGACACTTCAAACTTCAAGTTCCACGTTTGCCGAGGCATGCCAAGTATAACAAATAAAAATGATGGAAATTGGCCATCAAGGTGACATAGTGGTTAGCACTGTGGGTTTAAGGCTCCATAGTTGGTGATCGTTTTCCAGACTTGTGCTTGGTGGGTTTCCTCAGGTCCTCCGGTTTCCTCTCACAGTCCAAAGACATGCAGGGTAGGCTAACTGGCATTGGTTGTGTGTACGTGATGGTGTGTATGCTTGTCTGTGCCTGAGTTGGGCTCCAGGCTTCCCAGGTACAGGATAGCAGAAAATTAAATGTGATTTCCACCATACTGGAGTTTTTCACTTTCATACAGATTTTGTCCAATCATCAGATTTTTTTTCTGAACAATATGTTTTGTCCATAATCTTAATTATTTTATTTTTTATGACAGAAGTTGCCAAAAAGGATGTGCAGCCATTACTCTGCAAAACGTTACATATTGATAACAAGCTTGGCTCAGCCATGTGTCCTGACCTTAAAAAAAACCAAGGTTTAAATTCAAGTGGGAGTTTAATAAATTGAAAGATCGAACTCCATCTTCCTGACTACAGTGAACCAGTATGAACTTTTTGTTGGTGATCTATGAGATATGGAAGCGCTTCTGTTTGAGTAGAGTGTAAGGATGAGGGGTGAGCGAGATGGTCAGATTAAAGCTCTGCTGCATCACTAAACTTTTTAGGTAATCCAGCTTTTCCCTTTAACCAAAGTGAACTTGGACCAATAGTTTAAGGTGAAGATCAGATTTTACCTATAAATAATGTGTATGTCCTTCATTAAAATCAACATATCTTTCCATCTGACAACATTTTGACTTCATTTCGATTGCATGAACAGGAATCCTATCACAATGGTTTAATGCTCAGGTTGTCTCTTACTTTTTCAGACCTCATGCTCTGAGAGCTGTCTACAGAAGTATCTGAAAATGACGCAGCGGATCTCGATGCGCTTCCAGGAATATCACATCCAGCAGAACGAGGCATTAGCAGCCAAAGCTGGCTTATTAGGCCAACCACGATAGTCGACTACTGTGTGTTTTACAGACTCGTATCCTCAGGCTGTAAGTCTCACCCTGCCTGTCTCATACTGGACTGTTTAGGCAGAGGACAGCGTGTCAGATGATGCGCACCAAATGAGTTCAGATCCTTAGCCATGGTGGGAGGTTTGTTTCCTGTTGTTGTGATTGTAAAAACTCTCCATCTCTTATTCCAACATGATGTGAAGATGATGCGTTTTTTTGTAGTAGTCTAGACCTTTTATTGGAATTAATGCACATGTATGTAATAAATAAATTTTTTTCATCTATCTGCTCTACCTACAGACCAGTAAAGGTAGTGGTCTATGACTTCTAGCCCAAGCTGTTGTGAAATTCTTTTGCATGGAATTTCTGGTAGTGAAGATCTTGATCAACCAACTTTGTTACCAAAGGTGTGAAGAAAACCTTTGTAATTGTCTTTAAATTTCTGAAATTGTCAGGTCATGCCAAGTTTAACAAATACCGTGAAGGTAATTGGGCAGAACGGTGGAATAGCGGTTAGCTTGGTGGGTTTCCTCAGATACTCCGGTTCCTTCCACCGTCCAAAAACATGCAGGGTGGCCTAACTGGCATTGGTAATGTGTAAGTGATGTGTGTATGCTTGTAAATCTCTTGAGTCCTTGGGATAGGCTCCAAGCCTTCCAGGAACAGAAAACCAAGAATGAGTGTGATTTCCACCATTGGAGTTTGTCACTTTCATACAGATTTTCTCTAATTGTTTTTTTTTTTCTTTCCATTACTTGCAAAAAAAACTAAATTAACAGAAGTTGCCGAAAAAAAGATGCAAGGCCATTGCTCTGCACCACTTATTGATAAGTTTTGCTCAAACAACATGACCTGATGTTAGCGAATAAGATTTCGGTTCATGTGGAAGATTGAGAGGACTCCAGGCAGTGTCTCAGTGGCGGCTTGACATTTAGCGCTCAAGTTAGTATGTCGCTTTGGGATTAAGCACTCCCGGTCCTAGTGGCTTCTTGTTAATTTATCATGAAGGGTTGGTACAACAAATGTTTGTTTTAATTATATAATGTTACTATAGTTGCTATATAAAAGGTCACATGAATGGAAAGAGTCCAATAGATTTGTGAAAAACCTCTAAGGGAGCATTTAAGCTCTTAAACTCATTAGAGAACATCTCTTACATAGTTATCCAAGATATGAACATATAATCATTCTCTTTTAACCACCATTAAAAATCCCCAAATACAGAGGTTGCACAAGCAGACATGAATGCAGCCTTTCACTCAGTCAAATTTGGTGCAATTATAACCAATATAATACAGTACTGTACAATACTATTCCTGAATGTTAATTAAATTACATGAAACCGTGTAAAATAAACTCAATAATTCAGTTATGGCATATTCAATGACATCAGTGTCATTTAGGCACTCATATGGCTGTATTTAGTCATGCAAAGGTGGAATGGCTCCACATCTTCCCTCACTTTACACTGCATGATGCTATGGTTTATTCTTTACTCATAAATTCAGGAAGTGGAAATCATACTTGCATACATCCCTAAATACGATGACACTTAAGAGTTAAAATTCTCTGGGCGATCATATTGAATTAAATCCCAAATGCAAATAAAAACAAAAGGCACATGAGAATATTTCAAAATTTTATTAGAAATGAAAAGAGCTCTGCTATTTTACATAAAGATACAATGGCTTTGCTCAGGAACCTAATGCCTTCATTCCTTCATCTAGGAATATGCAAATTAATTTTACTCACAGGGAAGCAGGTTCTCATTATATCCAGAAATCACCGCCTTCAGCGTATTTGACATCCTAGTGGGATTATTTCTCTATAGGGTTGGGATTAGGCTCCTGTTGACGACCAGTGGTTGATTATATACAGTAAAGTGTGCTAATTCCTCTACCAACTTGACATAGAAAAAAGTTTAATATACAAAGATGTATTGTTTAAAAAATAATATAAATCATTTACAGTTTATGTAAAATGTATTTCTCAAATACATGGTTTTTGGAAGATCTATGTACAAAAGAAAAATCATCATAGTAAGAAACCCCTGGGCTAAACATACATCAATTACGCAACTTTTATTCAGTTGGTTGAGAACTCGATGTTGGAACGTTAAGAAAAAACTGCTTTAACACAAGTACCAGCAAATTTGAACTTAAGCATGGCAGGTCACCAAGTAATGGTGGTCCATAAAAGGTTTTTATAAAAAAAAAAAAATCTCCAGATCATTGGGCCCAAATGGGAAAAGGGGAGAACAAGCATGGGAACAATTTACTGCACAGTAGTTACCCAATTGTGACTTCACAGTCTAACTCATCCACCACATTCTTTCAGTTAATTAACCTTTTTTTTTTCCCCTCGTTTCTCTTCACCATTGACCAAATGAATGATGTTTTCATCTTGGAAAGAATACAAAAAACGCTGTTCATCGTCTGAATAAATATACTTAACAAGTTGCAAGATAATACCTTTATTTTACACAAAAATTCAGACCTAGAAATATTTCATTAAATAATTTCATGGCTGTAATATATACCTTTTGAAATTTCATATTAAAATAAAACTCTGCAATTACATATAAAAAGACAAAATACACTCGCAAAGGAAATTAGTCCACTGAAAACATCTTTTGTCCCATGTTCCACTGTAAACATTTTCTTTCATGTTTGTTTAGTTTTTTTTTTAAAGACAAAAATAGAGTTTTGCATAATGTTTGCGGGCACACTATCGCTTACTACAAAGAGTGGAAGACACAAGCTGCAGTTTTCAGTAAACTACATTCCCTTTCGCAATTGACTTTGTCCCACTTTTCCAAAATAGGGCACTCTGCTGTAACGTGTGTACTTTGGCAGTTCTGATGGAGCAAGCGCACGAAATTGACCTTTTCTTTCTTTCTTTTTTTCCCCCCCTAACCATGTCCAGCTGGTTAAGTGAGGATACCTTTACAGGGAGAGCTTAATCTGGGATTTTACAATGTGATGATAAAAGCTTTTCTGAACAATTACAGCATCCAAACAGCCTGTGTCACACAGGCTGTAAGAGGAGGCTTCTGTTTCGGGCCAGTTTCAAGGAAGGGAGAGAGAAAAGTGCTGCTGTACTGTCTGTGGATTGATATTTGTCAAATCTACCTTTTTTTTTTTTTTTTTTTTAACATTCAACCCTCACAATGAATCAGATTCCTGATGTGGAAAGTGGCAGCGAGACAAGTGAGAGGCAGGATCAGTTTACAAAGTGCAGGAGGGTGGGAGTGGCCATGAGGATCAGGGGACGGGAAAGGGTGGTGGAGGAGGAGGCAGGGCAGTTGAGTGCTATGGCTGCTTGCTCTGGCTCATCAGTATGCACGTCTCCATCGAGGCAGCAGTGATGCTGAAAAGGCAGAGTTGGGCAGAGTGGAGGGATAAACAGGCGTGGTATCTTATCACCTGCACTCCACAGCTACAGTGTTCTGAGTGGGTGAAGCTGAGGATGGACTCATGCCTGTGTCTGATGAGCCAGAGGATGTAGATGCTGTGGTGTGGGACACTGTCAAGCACACAGGAAACTTTGGTTAATTGCACATACACACAGCACCGAACACTAAATCTAACTGCTGTCGACTTTCATTTTTCAATTAATTAGAAAACCATACCTTCTCTCTCCTTCTTTTTTAATCTCTTCCGCCTCCTGTCGATGGAGGCCACCTCCGATTTCAACGACATGTAGTATTTTCGGATTTCCTGAAGCTTGTCTTGTAGGAAGGAAATTCTCTCGGTGCTCGACATGTTGTCTAGCTCATCTGCAAAAAAAAATAAAGAAAGAAAATCAATCAAGTGTCCAGTGAAGAGCACATTAGAGTACATTACGTCTACCTGAGACCAGTATGAGAAAAACAAAACACCTACAATCCAACAACCCACAATTTACACAGAGCAAACCCACATAGATTAAAAGGACGTACTCAGTTGGAAAGTCCATTTGTATGTGCGTGGAGAGGGGAAGGACTGCTTGTCTTTGTGCTTGTCTTTCTCCATGTCTTTGCTGCTGGGAGACGCATGGCCAGGAGAGCGAGAGAGCTTATGGGCCTTGGCCAGGCTGGAGTGTTTTACTGGAGTCAGTTTATTAGAGGTGTCCATGGCAGACAGGTCTTCACTGTCGCTGCTGTGACCTGAAGAAAACGCAGTATAGACAGAATGTAAAGCAGGTCTAAATTCTCAATTTGCCATCATAGAGTGATCAGAAATGTTATCTTGCCATCAAAAACTGTTTTTTGTTAGGGTTGATTTCCAATGGCAACCAAGATTTTTCTACAAGAAACATACTGTATATGAGACAATGAAAAGTTTAGTTTTTTTTAACCTTCTTAAGCATAATGATTTTCACTTCAGGAAGTGGAATCTCACAATTCTTTTAATTTCTTTTAAAATACTGACCAATACCCTTTATATAAATGCAACATATATAAAATACAATAACGTATATTTTTACATAAATATAAAATAAATACAGATATTTAGATAACTGAATTGATTCAGTGACGTATCGCGATTCTTTTGTGTGGTGATTCATGTATCGTCAAACTGAAGCTAAAATCGATTTTGTGAAAATTTTTTAACTGTAATACATTTGCTATTGAGGTGGTGAAAAATTGCAGTTCCTGGATAGTCCTGCAGGTGGTGGACACTAGTCACCCACTGGTGTGGTAGGAGCCAATTTGTTTTTGCTTTTATATCTCAGAATTGTATTTATTTATTCGTGTATCGTGATATCATATCACGTCCCTCATGAGTCCTATCCCTATAATTTGCTATTCTATAGACATTATAATAATCGTCATCAAATTCGTTTTTGGAATGCATCACCACAGTCTTACTAGGAGCTTGTTAACCAATTTAATAACTTAAAACATTTTGCACATCACCCGTCACTGACGCAAACAAGCCTGAAACAAACTACTACTTCTATGCTTGCACCGACATCTCCCATCAAGCAGACTTGCGCTTTAGATCCTCGTCTACATATTTCCTTTAAAACTATGTGCTTACCTGCTCCGTTCTTTTCTGCAGCAGAAGCAGCTCCTAACCGTTTCTGGTTACGTTTCTGCTTCTTGGCAGATAAGCCACTGTTGCAGTCGTGTAATCTTTTCTGACCTAAAATAGCACAGAACGTAAATATTACACAAGACAAAAGACCTGGTCACATACAATCTAGGCATTTTGTAAGCAGAGGGATAATTTATGAGCAGCTCACACCAACCTTTGTCCTTGGAATCCCTCTCCTGCAGGGAAATGCTGGAGTTGCTGGAGCTCGCACTGGCGTCAAAGTTCTCACAGAGTCCCTCGTGTGACTCGGCCATGCTGTCTGCCTCGATGGTGGCGTCGCTCTCGCTTTTGGTGCTGTGAGATTCGTCTGGGCTGGGAGCTGAGGATGGAGAACACAGCTGAGGAGGCGCTGCTGTCGTCAGGCTAGGAGGGAGATGGAAGGAGGGCTGCTGGGCCTGCACCTGAGCTACGGCCATGTTGGAAGCATTAGTCTTCTCCTCCCTTAGCACCAGTGGCTCCTCTCCCGATGGCTTGTCCTTCTCTTCGGGGTCATCTAGATCTACCTCGTGACACATCAATGCCTCTGCGCCTATCTGTGGCATCGTCTCTTCTTCAGTGATTGCTGAAGAGTCCTCCTTCATTGTGCACAAGCTTGGAAGAGGTTCTACTCTTATCTGGACTTCTTTGGTAAGAGCAGGCATTTCCGTTTTGACCTCTGGGACTTCAGGAGGAGCTACTACTACTGCTGGAACTGGTGGTGCAGGGGGTTCGTCTGTCTCTTGGACATCTTCTGTTGGTCTTTCGTTGTCCGATTTCTTCTCTGGTGACGGAGTTTTGGCCTCCAATTTGTCCTCAAGGCGAATCTTCTTTTCTGGAGTCCAAAACTCTGTGGCTTTGCGCTTGGCAATGCAGCTCCTCTCTGGTGGGCCGATGTCTTCTGTGGCTGAATCCGTGTCAGAGCCAGCTGTTTCAGGCACTTGCTCTGTAGTGCTAATGTGCTCGCTATCCTGAGGCTTCTTAGGCTGGCGAGGAAGAGTGCCAGGCCCCTTGGGCTCTGCCTGGTTTGTTGTAGCAGGCAGCTGTATCAGAGGCTCAGAGCCAGGTTCTCTTTGACGAGCCCTTTTTCCTCTCAGTTTGGGAGAACCGTCACCAGAGTCGGGCGACATTGCCACTTCTTCCTCGGGTTTCTCCGGCTCACTTGCCTCCGGAAGTTGTGGTTTCTCCTGAGGGACTTTGGGACCCACGGGCTCGACCTCAGCAGCCTCCACCTTTCCTTTCTCCTCATCATCCTCCTCCTCCTCCTCTTCTTCTTCTTCTTCCTCCTCATCATCATCTTCTTCTTCTTCATCCTCCTCCTCCTCATCTTCTTCTTCCTCCTCCTGCTTTCGGGCTGTTGCAGGATCAGTCTTTTCTGCCCATTCAGGCTTTTTCTCAGGCGTGTCCTCACCCTCACTCTCGTCTGATGAGTTTCCTGAATCTGAAGAGAGAAAAAAAGCAGAGAAAATTTTACATAACTGCTTTGCATTCCAGTGTCTTCACGAAGATCAATCGCTTTTCAGACATACCATTAGATGCCCTGTCGGAATCGTACATCCCAGAGGTTTTCCTAGTGCGCCGACGAGGAGTTCCTGTCAGAAAACACTGTCAATATCACTGAGCACAAACACACTTGTAAAACAATGGACATCCGTACAAACAATCTGACTACAAAAGTGTAAAGTCTTACCCTCTCCATTGGGTAGAGTGTCTGAGAGACGGGAGGTTTTAGTGCCAGGTCTGCTCTCACTGTTAGAAGTTTTGGATACACTGCGGGAGGTGCCAGGAGGGGTGGATTTCAGTGGAGGACGGCCACGTTTTGCCACTGGTTTGGGCGGTTTATCTTCCTCCTTCTCCCCATCATCTTTGTTCTGTTAGAAATGGCAGAGATGTTAAACTGTATCCCAGAAGACCATACATTGGAAAAAATTTCCAAACACCTGCATTTTAGCCTCCTACCTTCACTTTCTTTTTCTGTCTTCTCTTTGTTCCTCCTTTATCGACAGGCCATATTATTCTATCAGCTTTAACCCATTCGTCATATCTGTCGCACAAAGAAATTCAAATAAAAATTTTGCACAAAAATACATCAGTCACAAATTCAAAACCAACAATGGCATACGTCACTAAACCAATCCCCATATTATATGCATCATGCATTCTCTTAAGGAAAATACTCCTGTTTTGGTGTTGCTGACCAAAAATATTCAGGATATCGACTAGAGGACGGTCAGACAGCCAAGAGAAGTGCTGCTTCACGTGAAATCAGTCAAGTAAGCGAAACCTCTCTCCTGTATCATCATGTTCGTCCCCATATCCTGTTTGCAGTGTATTGATCCATTAAAAGCCAGTACTGCGTTCATAAATGACTTGCCTCACGTTCCACCCGTAGTAATGGACCAGATAAAGGACTTCTCCATCGTCAGTCTCGGTGTTCTTAATATTTGCTTCATAGATTTTCTGGGTCTTCCCTTTGCCATATTTGACCTTGACTTTTGTCCCAGTGACCGAGTGCTCGGACTCTTCGTCGCCGTCTTCCCGCTCATCTCTGGGAAAACAAAAAATTATAATTTTGATGATTGCATTTTAATTCATACACATTTTTATTTGCAATTCCAAAAAAGATTTATCCTGTAATGCTGCTTTGCAACAATGACCATTGAAATTGTAACTTAAGAGTGCCTCCGAGTGGCACAGTGGTAAAGTGCTCGCCCCATCATCCGGAGATCTCTGGTTCGAACCCTGGGTGATGCCGTTTTCCTCTCTCAGCTGGAGGCATAGAGAGAGCTGATTTGCCGAGCTCTCTCAGGGGGGAGGGATGAGAGGTACTTCGTGCTCCCACATTAATCACAGCTCTACAGCCAATCAGGGGCGTTTGTGAGCTCACGCACGCGGAAGTGGCTAGCGCTTTCCTCCGAGTGTGTTACTCCGCCCCCAATGGTGCATGAGCAAGCAGATCGAAAAGATGCGGTCGGCTGACGTCACGTGGGTCGGAGGAAACACGTGATAGTCTTCGCCCTCCCAACTGAGTGGTAGTGGTAGCCTTAATGTGGGAGCCCCCTAGCGACGGGGAGGAATTGGCCGCGACTAAATTGGGGAGAAAATTGTAAAAAAATAAAAAAATAAAAATAAAAAAAAAAGACAAACCTCTAGACAAATTGAATGCCATCAGTCACTGATGTAAGAGTGGAACATTTTCAGTCAACTACATTTATAGAACATAGCTACAGCCCTATTAACCACCGCTGCATGCTATCAAATATTTTTTGTAATTGCGTATTCTACCAAAAGTTTCATCAATTAATCGAGTAATCGGATAAAATCTACTTTTGCTTAATTAAACAGCAATGTCAAATATATAAGAGAAACAAAGATTAATTGCTTTTCTTTTTAGAAAAATCTACTTTTTTAAAAATGCATACAGCATTTTCTCAAAAATAAACAGTCATTATTCACAATACAAGAAATAGCTTAAAGTTGACGGAGATGATTTAATGGCACACATTAAAAAAATTTATATAATTTTATCACTCCGTTCCATTTTGGAGCCCGCAACAAAACGCTCCCTCAAATCAATACACAGCTAACGGTTTGTCTCTCCTTCCGCTTTGTGGGTGATGTAGGCGCTTCTTCTTCGTCTGTGTTTATTAGCGGCTTGCATCCGGAAGCACGCCATGTGGCGCCAGACTAATAATTGTGCAAAAACATAACGCAAGCTTTTATAATTAATAAAAGGAAGCTTTGAGGCAGAACATTTTACCTCAATCATTTTTGTAATCGAACTACTCAAGTTACTCGAGGAATCGTTTCATCCCTAGTGGTGACCAGGAAATGCACAATGGAAATTCCGCATATGTAGCAAAGCATCGTCAATGAAACCACAGGAGCCAATCAGACAGCCAAGAGAAGTATGACATCACATGACCTCAGTCAAGTAAGCGAAACCATTCTCTTGCATCATCATGTTAACTCCAGACGCTCAAGTAAAAACAATGTACTTGCAAGATTTCGAATCAAATAAAAATATAAAGCTGAATTTGATGGTTATGCGTAGCATAAATTTCAACACTTAATGACCACTAAAGTACCTTTCTCTAAGTCTGGATTTTTCACTCTCATCTTCATCATCATCTTCCTCCTGATCGTCTTCATCGGAATCTTTGTCAGAGTCTTCTAGGCGCCGACTGCGTCGCTTCCCCAAATAATCTCCCTCTGTCTTTTCCTTCTGTTCCTCTCCGCTGCCTTCTCCTACTCGCACTTCCTCACGCTTTTTCTCCTCCTTTACTTTCTCCAGTTTGACAGGCTCCTTCCCTTCCATTTTCAACGGAGTCACTGTACAGCGTCGTCGGCCCTGCAGAGAGAGAGGCAGGACATCGAACAAATCAATAGATTAAGAAAATATCAAGTGATTACATAACTGCATACTAGTATAACGATGGCATTTAGTATTATGAACTAAATGTCCATTTAATGCAATTAACTAAAAGGAATGAAAAAAAAAAAAAGCAGTGTGATTTTGACATAAAAAAAATAATAAAATAATGGGTGTTTTTATGTCTGAGGAATAAAAATATTTCCAAGCAGTATAATTTTCCTAGTTATGACAATTGTGACCCGTCATATCAAGTCAGGACAAGTCACAGGTTAGTTATTTGCGAACAAATAAATCAAATCTTTACATTTTGTCAAAAATCTGTAGATAAATATTTTATCTTCCTGATCCTTAAGATAGAAATTTTAATCCCAAACATTGTTTTAAAGCACTTGAATAAACACTATCCAAGGAGTGATAGAACAATATGCATTTTTTTCCTTTTGCAATAAACCTGAACTGCCGGCAAAGTTATTTTAATAAGTATAAGAGAAATTCTGGGGTCAAAATGAGACTCATCGTCATGGAAATAGGGAATCCCTATTTAAATATTCTAAAAATAGAGTGGTAATAGATTTGATGTGACGGGTCAAATACGTGATCCATGTTTGTTTATAAACTGGAAAGAATTATCAGCCAGGGGGCCCGTTCTTCATACGTCGCTTGATACATCCGAGATGAACTGACACATCTAAGATGAGATCATCGTGCTAATTACACTCTGGCTAAGTTGGTTCTTCGAGCACACCTGTTGTTGATGATTAGTATAGCTGGATTGAGTTGTCTAGGATTATTGCGCGTTCGTGCGTTGGTTTAAAAGGCGATATCCATCGACAGTAGAAACACTGATCACAAGCCCTTCGATTGGTTGAAGAAATGGCAAAAGAGCGGCTCAATTTATTTTGTAACGTGTTATGCGCTGAAATGCCCCCTCCCATGGATTGCCCCCCCCCCACATAATCACTATTAAAGATATTAGAACTTAAATTCATAGGTTAATGGTTTCCAAAGTACATGAGACAATAAAATATGCAATATGAAAATAAATGTTGTATATGGGGGAAAAAAAAAAAAAAAAAAAAAAAACCACACACATCTATATATATATATATATATATATATATATATATATATATATATATATATATTTTTTTTTTTTTTTTTTTTTTTTTTTAAATACATGTATACTTTTATATTGTTTATTTTATAATAATGATTTCGTCCAATTTTTCATTATAAAAATATTTATTTTTATCATATATAAATATTTATTTGCATATTCATGACAAACTCTTGAAAAATAAATGTGTTACAAAATAAACATTTTACAAGAATTTGTATTAATGGTCTTGACGGCTGTCTCGTGCCTAGGGTTTATTATAATAGTAATATCATATCTTATAATAATAAACCTAGGAATTTATGTTCTAATATAATATTTGATAGCGATTATCCATGGCAGGGGGGGCATATATGCAAGATACTTTTCTTTTCCCACATGAGTCCAAGATCAGGACAAATCCATAACATTCAAATCCAGCTAACGGAGTTAGCGACGTATGAAGAACGGACCCCAGATCTAAAGGTTTCGTCTCTGTGCAAGTTTATTTATAAACTAAAAAAAGGGGAGGTTCAGATAGCCAAGAGAAATGCGACATCACATGACATCAGGTCATGAAAGCGAAACCATTCTCTGGTATCATCATGTGCTGCTACCCCATCACAAACCATACACATCACCATCTGTGTATATATGGACGTTCACTAGAAGATCTATAACCAATAATCTAACAAATGTTCTTAGCTTATTTCCAGTCCAGCACATCGCAGTTGACTTAAAACCAGCATGAACCCACACAACACTTACCCTAGGAGAGCAGATGTCTTTGCGGTTTTTCTCATCCTCGCCATCTGACTCATCACCATCAGGTTTGTCTTTGCTCGCTTCAGGCTCAGCTTTAGCCTGCTGCTGGGTCTGGTCTCCCTTGTCTTCACTCTCGATCTCCTTTTCCTGCTTAGCAGTCTTCACCTCTGGCTGAACGACTGGCCTAGGCTCATTATGGTGCACGGTTCTGAACTGGATCTGAGCTGATCGGCAGTACTCTTCAAATCCATACAAGTACCTTAAAGATGAGAAATATCTCTGTTAATAAATACATAACACATGCCTACATTCATACTGAACATCCTCTACTAGATAAACATGACTGAACCCCCCCCACCCCCCAAAAAAAAGTTTCAGGCTAAAGATCTTGACGCTGAACTTACTTTTCCTTTAGTAGTAGTAAATAATTGGCAAAGTTAAGAACGTTGGAGAAAAATGGATCCAAGATGAACTTCAGTAACATGCAATAATGACTAATATGATATCCTGAAAGGTAACAAGTAGTGGTGCTCCGATTGATCGGCCGATATTGGCTAAAAATAGCTTGATCGGCGAACCAAAAGCGCCGATCAAAAAAGCCGATCACTTGACGGAACTTACTCGCGCGACTTTTTCACATGTGCATGCATACAGGTAAACAGCAGCAGAGCCGAGCTTACCAGTGGCAACATGAGTTCTCCTGTCTGGAAGTTTTTCAAAGTGTCCGATAAAGACGTAAAGTTAGCCGTTTGCAATGTATGTCGTGATGAAATCGATCGAGGTGGAAGCAAGCAATGGCATTTTAACACCACTAACATGATTAGACATTTTAGAACACGCCATACAACTGAATATGCCGAGTATGAGAAACTAAAACACTTGCCATAGTTTTGTCCTTTGTGGCAGTAGCCAGTTCTGGTGTAACAAGTTTTACATTTTGCTGCCAATTATAAAATGTAATCAGTGTATTAAGAGGTTTTTAAGATTCCCATTTCCCAGCCATTCTGTGATTGGCAGATCATGATCTTGGTGATCGGTAATCAGTGATCGGCCCCAAAAATGCTGATCGGAGCATCTCTAGTAACAAGGGGCTCGTTTCATCCTGGACAAGGCGTATGTCACCTGTTCACCTGTTTTTGCCTCAAGCTTCCAGTCAATTTTGTGCATTTAAACTAAAATAATGTATTAAGCCTACTGATGACATATTGGCTATTTTCTGTAAATTTGGGAATGTCAACATGTTAACTAATAGCTGGCTAACCATTTCGATTCAACATCAAAGCTTTTTCAGGGTTGCAGATGTACACAAAGACTCGCTTTTACAAAAAAAACAAGACAATCAAGATTAAATGATTGTGGCGTATTCCATTTAGCAGTGATGTTTCCTGTTATAAATTCATCGTATTCATCTGCTTTTACAGCAGTGCGCCATCATCCCTCACTCAAAGCGCAAGCTCACTCAAGGAACAATCGCGTTCTCTCAATATTGACCAAAATA
The DNA here is from genome assembly GCA_030522415.1 of Channallabes apus. NCBI lineage: Eukaryota > Metazoa > Chordata > Actinopteri > Siluriformes > Clariidae > Channallabes > Channallabes apus. Next base: position 21,211,099 of record CM060116.1, read on the forward strand.
ACCATAATTATGATTTTTTTTTTTTTTTTTTCTTTGCCATAACTGCACCTCCCTACAATACAAACTCTTCAAATTTCATTAGTGTGCTTACTTTTTATAAGCCGTCTTCACATTGTAAGAAGCTGCTGAATTCAGGACAGGAATTCCCAAATCCATATAGACCTGTTTCCATATAGATCCACTCTCAATCTGTAACAAAGACAAAATGGCACATGATTTATTTTTAATGCTGTAATATTCAGTGGTGTTCAATGATATCCTGAAGATGGTTGTGCATCTGGAATGGATCAGATAGCCAAGAGAAATGTGGCATCACTCAATATCAGTCAAATAAGCGAAACCGTACTCTGTGATCATCACTTCAAACTCCACACAACGATGCAACATCACATACTTCTATAGCTTTTTAAATAATTACACTTGTCTTTAATGTGGACCAAGAAATCCAAAATTTTAATTAGCTTTTTTTTTGTTATGTACTAAAGATGCTTACATTGTCACAGCCACCATGGTGATGAACCAGCCTGAAGAGCTTGAAGAGGTTCAGGTCCTTGTAGCCCAGCACAGGAGGTTTGTTAATTGGTGTGCCTGAAGAAATAGAGAGAACATTTAGCAAGGCAATGCACAGAGGAAGCACGCTGCAAAACTTGTCATGCTGTGAATATCAAATGCAGTCAGACAATGAGCTACAATATTCAGCCTTGCAGTTAAATAAATAAAAAGATCTGAATAAATATTGTGTGCTAATCTGTAACTAAAGTGGGGAAAAAAAAGAAAAGAAAAAAAAAACAGGGAATGTGTGGAAAGAGACTGTACATCATACCTCTGTCTTCCATGAACTTGTATAACTGCTGTAGGAAGTGGTCCCTCTCTTCCGGGTCTGGCTCATCATCAGGCTAGAGAGACAGCATTTATAGTAGAGGTCATATAGTGTAACTGATAGAAGTACTTTGCAGTTTCCATTAAAAACATGTTTGTTCACTAGGGACTAAGCATGCCATTAAGCTAAAACCCTGTTTTGGGGGTGGATGGGTTAAAAGACAGCAAAAGAAAGAAAGAAACATAAAAGCAAAAAAAAAAAAAAAAAAAAAAAAAAAAAGTGAATTCATTCAGGTCAGCAAGTAAATACACAGTGTGAGAAAGAGGATCATGACAAAAACAATATGCTGACCATTTACCTTAGTGAACTGTACCACTACAGACTAAAAATAAAACTACAGTTTACTGAATCAAGTGTTAAATGGATTCCTACTAATTTAAAAAGAAACCATTGTGATTTACTAGCCGTACCAGGAACATCACAGATGAAGAATGGCAAAAAAAAAACTCTTAACATCAAGAATAAACAATGTTAGTAATAGTCAGTTGAAACATGTGAATATAACCTTATGTATCACAAGATTAATTTTGAAGCAGCGTGGTCGCACATCCCATCCTCTCATAGTGTAAATCAGCCAGCAGAAATGTTACATCACATAAGATCAGTTGCTAAGTGAAACCATCCACGCAGTCATGTTTGACCCGTTAACGCTAGACAATTTAGGTCATGTGTGCGGCTTGTGCCCTGGTATTTTCCAAGTCGATCCCATCTAGAACATCTGTAATGCATGAGCAATTACCATAAAAGTTCACGGTTTTCCTGAACTGAAAAACTACATATGGAGAGCCCATGTATGTAATTAAATTTCACTTAAAATCAAGACGGAGTGCAGTTTTATAAGCAGGCTGTTGATCTTTGTGTGTGTGTGGGGGGGGGGGGGAATAAAAATAATAATAATAAATAAAAAATAAATAAAAACTTACAGGACACAAACAAAATTCCTTAAAACTATCATTTACCATCATAGATAGAAAAATGTTCTACAGAGACGAATTTGTGGTTCCGATTAAACATGGATACCACAAAAAACAAAGAGCTTTAGCAAATCAGAAATATCCCCTAATGTCTTGCATTAGTGTTGAAAAGTGTGAGAATGCTACTTAAGAACAGCCATTGGAAGACGTTCTCTAAGGTCCAAGTCATCCCAGGAGCTTTGTTGTTAAAATGTAAAGGTTTTGAATGTAGATTATATAATGAAGCTTTTTAAACAATAATTGACAGTGCGATAGATAGTGTCACTGGAAGAGGTTTTCTTTGTTCGTTCATAAAACAACTATAGATGTAGTAGATAAGACTTTCAAAAACAAAACATTTATACTGGGAAGTGTCACAGGAGTAGCAGATCTGACTACAATGCAAACATCCGTTGGTCTAATAAGAGCTTACGCTACCATAAAGCCTGAACAATCTGTACTAAAGGCTCGATCGCTTAACAAATAGAATTAAAATAGTTTGTTTCTTTAAAAGAAACAAAAGATCAACCCTGTCACGATAAATCATTCAGAGGAAATGAAACCGAAAGTGACTATAAAAATAGTTCTTAAGAGCTACACATGCAAAACCGAGCTATTTCGTCACCCATTGTCTGTTACAGGAAGTCTGCTGCTTTAAGAGCTGCACAAGCAAGAGACTCCTGACACAGTGTGGAAAGAGGAGCTCTTGTGATGAGCTTCAGACCTGCCCACAATCCCAGCTGGCACACCTCCTCTGGCACATCGCCAAGCCTCAAAGGCTTCTTAACCATAGGAAGTAAGGGTTGCCATGGGAGCCATGTCGGAAGCAGGGCGAATGGCTATTTGTCCAGGCGCTGGGAGCAGGAAGAATGAAGCATTGTCGATCTGTGCTTGAGGGTTTTCCCCACATGCTGAGGCTATTCACGTACTTCACTCAAGGTGCTGCAGATCGCACCATGTCAGAGCAAAGGAATGCCTTCCAAAAAAAAAAAAAAGCATAATACCAATTCAGCATTGCTGCAGTATTTACTGACGAAAGCATGTTCAAGGCCTAGCCTGGGGCAAAGGTTCCACTGCAGGGCTGTCACTCAACCTCAGTAGTAATCATTAGCCAGACTGCAAAACTCAAACCACATCTCAAGAGTGGACAAATCAGTAACCTGCATTCCTGGGACAGATTTAATATCCAGATTATAATTTTTTTCTAAAGTTGGCTGGTTAAAAAACTGGAGGAGAACCAAAACTGAATTAGAAGAATCATGGACGTACACGTGGGAAAAACTGATGAAACTGACCAAAATAAAAGTATTTGGTTTACCCGTCATACATACGGCAAGCAAAAGGAAACGCACGAAGATAAAGAGGCAGATTATCTGCATATAATAAGCAATAAAAGAGAGTATAAATAAATAAATAAAAACACCACAGCTCCCTGCCAACATTTTAATCAGGGTTACAATTACAACGTGTGCTGTATTACATACCCAGGAACAGACTTTCATAATCCTTGGTCTTGGTATTATAACATTATCACCTCAAGAGAGTTGATCATTTTTAACCAACATTTATTAACTCATTTGCTTTTTAACAACCCTCTCCCCCCCCCCAAGTCTAAGTCTCTATGACCTTAAGACAAATTACATGCCCACACACTGGAATAAAAAAAATAAAATTAAATAAATACACATTATATTAATGCAATATGAACCATTTCGTACCTCTTCTGGCTCTGGTTCCTTCTCTTCTTCCTCGCTTTCCTTTCCTTCTCCCTCATCACTGCTGGAAGATTCCAAGATCTCACTCATATCCATCTTCCAGGTATCGGGGATCTGCTTGGTCTTTATGAAGAGCAGCGCCTCCTCAAATCCTGCAGAAAGACACAAAGTGCCTGGTAAGGCCGAGCTCATAGGACACTCGGAACTAGGGTTGGGTATCGTTTGGGTTTTTTTCGATACCGGTGCCAAATCGATACTTTGAAAACGGTACCGGTGCCAAAACGGTGCCTGAACCGATACTTTTAAGCCACAAAATTATAGTGGATGACTCAAGAATTAATTTTTATTGAACAAAAACTTATGCTTAAAATTGAACAATATATTAAAAGTTTAAAGTATATATGAATATGTAAGCTTCAAATTTTAGCAATTCTTTTGCAGAAATTTCACCATATTTGCCTTTTCTGTCAAAATACGACTTCTTTCCTGACTTATTGCCCTGCACAGGACATGCATAGCCTTCTTTGCAATGGTAAATGGGGTCACTGTTGTAGTACTACTAGTACAGGCTGGAAAGCCACAATTATAAACAGAATCCATGTTACATTAGTTTTTTACAAATCGTTTGACTATTTGTTAGCATGAATGCAAGATTTGCATTTTGCTATTAACGTTACATTATCCTACTACTAACCTGCGGAAAGTCTGCTGTCGGCATCATAATCGGTGACTCTTTTTTGCTACGGTTGGTGTGACTGGGTCTGAGGGTCGTCCACACCGATAGCGCCAGCTGTTGTCCGCAAAAAAACACGGTACCTCCCTCCCTCTGCTTTTAACTTTATTCTGTCTGCCCTCAAATGTTTCATTAGATTTGACGTGTTTCCGCCTTTACACGCAACTGCTGTAAAACATTTGCTGCACGTCGCGGTGCCGGAATCCTTTCTTGTGAAATATAGCCACACTTTCGACCGTTTAGTTTTAGGCATTTTAACGAAAGTTGTTTAATTTAGCAAGCTAAGCTATCGGTAGACCGCCTGCTGCCGTCAGAGCGAGTGTAACGTTAGTTGCTGCATTCACGCGCATCTCGGATGGTCTCTCATTTCCAGATGATTTGTGCTTTTAATTTCTTTAATTTAATCTAATAAACTATTAATCTACAAAAATATATGAATCTAGAGAACAAATATTTCAATTGACAGTTCAGGCATTTAAGTGGCACCGAAATGAGGCACCGAAATTCGCGTTCTGTTTCGGTCCGGTACATACCGGTTCTATAGGTACACACAAGGTGTTCGGTACACACAAACCTCAGCTCAGATGTACACACTTACCGTTTTTATCAGAGTGCTCTGATTCACACATGGCGTCCACACATAACTCTTGAACATCGTTGCGGCCCACGGTGTGACTAGAACGGCGAGGAAACAAAGTCTTAGTTAAAATGCCTGCAGCATCAGAACTCACCAATCTCCAAACGTATATACACAGGTGCCGTGAAGGCGCGCTCTGTGGTTTAACTTACAATTTGGAATCAGCAAATGACCGCACAAAGCATTGGTCCTTTTTAACAGTTATGTCATCATTGCAGCTTGGAGAGATCACCTTGAAGGGAATAAAGTCAAAGAAAGCGTTACATTACGTAGGGACAAATTCTCATCATAAATTAGATTAGAGACTGACTGGACAAAAAATGGTTTTAAAGTACATTACCACGCGTGTAGTGTTTTGCATAACTTGGCAACCAAAAAGACGACCTCTTTATTCTGAGGACATCGGTCCCGACTATACCCCGATACCCAGCGCTCTCATATCAGTAAAGTAATAAAATACATAAAGTGTGACCATAATCTCAAGCAAACACCATGTATAACCTTAAGCAAAGAACTAGTAAGCCATTTATTGAAATATGATGTATACGTAAGGTTTCTCATCAGGTGTTATCGATACAGCTGTGAACATCAGGACAGAAAATCGTTAAAACATACAAACAGGTGGAAAGAAGAAGAAGAAAAAAAATAATAAAAATGAGGCAATTAATATCCGATCGTGTGCTTTTGGTAGGCTTAAAAGTGATGAACGGGCCCAGTTGACATAGATAACTCATTGTGAAAGATAGCTTGTTCCTCAGGGCACTTATGGCACGAGCTCAAGAGAACAGTACAAGCCTGAAGCATGACTCCTGCTCTGGGGAGCTCCGTTATGTTTTAGGCAGCACTTTGTTGCCATTGTTTGGGTCCACTGATAAGATCGGGTCTCTTACAGGATGATACCGGGCAAAAGGAAAAAGATTTTGGACCAGACTTTGATAGACAGGCCTTTTCCAGCTCCATCATGAGAAGAAAAAAAAATGGTAAAGAACAGTTTAGAGAATAAAGCAACTGCAGAGAATCTATAGCGAGGAACACTGGAGATGGTCGTGCCCCAACACCTTACTATGCCGGCTTTACCACATGCCATACCAAAAGCTTTGCCACTTTTTGTGGCTATAGGGTAGTGTCCTAATGCTGCTCTCCAGCTTTATTAGTATCTGATTGGTCTGATAAGTAAGCTCTGTCATCCAGGGTGGATCGTGCCTTTTGCCCCAAAGCCCCTGGGATAAGCTCCAGGCCTCCGATGAGCCTGTACAGGATATTCTGTAGAGAGAATGAGTGAGAGTAAGGCTGCTGGAGCTCACCAGGGCATGGAACCAGCACGCTTGGTCTGGTCCAGTCTGAACGAAAGCCACCTTCCCCAAGAGATCATCACTGAGTCTCCGTCTGTCGTCTTCCTCCTCCTCACTAGATGAAGACTCCTTCTCGTCCTCCACACTACAAAATTCAAGAAGAAATTCATTATATTAAACATCGATTTCTACTACACTAAGCACACAAATCCTCCTCTGGTGTATACAAATTAGGTTAATTTCTCTGCACTTGTTTAGATTAGTGACAGACAGGAAAAGTCTCTCTTTAAACATTAGTTGGTGTTGCTAAATATGCATAAAGGTCAAGCTGAATTGTCAGAAAACGCCATTCACCTTTTCTTATAATAACAGTGACAATTACTACAGATTTGTTCTCTGCATGTTTCTATTGCCCATGGGGACTTTAACAGGTGTAAAAGACATGTTAAGGGGAATTTAACATGTTCTTATCTTATGGTTTAACTAGGGATGCTCAATTCGATTAATTTTCCCAACCGACAACCGCCATTCGTTATCCGAACATTAACCGTTAACTGATCCGATTAGAATATTAAATTAGAATTAAATGAAAATAGAACTAGGAGTGTCTGATTAAATATACAAAAAAAATTTTTTCCGTTTTTAACATGTGCGAACAACAGCACACAAAACGTATCAAGAACAGAATCTGGATTCACACATCGTAAAATTTTCACGCACCTGCAGCGTTTCCGACAACAGAGAAAAACAAAGTAATATAAAATAATTAGGCCTGCACTAAATATTTTTTACTTAAATAACAAATTAAGATTACAAAACGAAAACACGCTGAAATACCTTTGAAGCTTGCCTCAAGTAGGCAATTTTTTTCATACATTGGCTACTAAGTTTTTTCGGTTAAAAAAATAGCAGGCCTGCCTCAAACCACAAACCGTGTAGTTTTTATATATTTTTTTAAATCCCCACCAAAAGTGATAGCACACCATTCCCGATCGAGCCGCACGAAACGGTGTAACATACGTGATGGTCGTCTCAAAGCTGCGGGGCGAGAAACGGTCCAAAGTTTTAGGCGGAAGAATAATAAATGGATTTCGGGGGCATTTCTGGGGGAAGAGTAATAAGTGCGCCTAGGCACACTTAATAAATGTATATATATAAAAAATCATTTTAAACCGTTTAACTAATAATCTGTCAAAATTTATTCTTTCGGTTAACGGCTAAAATGAGCATCGCTAGGTTTAACGTCTTATTCATTCAGTAGTATTTGTAATGCTAATTAGAGCTGGTGATGAGAGCTGACTTCCTGTTTACCCGAGTTTAAATAAAATGTTTAAAAGAAAAAAAAATTTTTTTTTTTAAAAATCTAAAAAAAAATTTTTAATACCAGAGTTGAATAATACTAACAATGTTTTTCATGTTATGTTTATATATTTATTTCAATATATATTTATTAAACATTGTTTGTCTCAACTTCTTCAATTGTAAAGTAATTGGTAGCTCTGACTTATTTGCGTGCAATAAATGCATCTTATAAATTCCTTAGCTTGACTTTTACATGAAAACTACCAATCAAGTCTTCTCCTGCATAACCTGAAAAAAAAAAATACAATTTAGCATGTGCACACAAAACCTACCAACCACACCTGAAAAAATTCAAGGGAAAAGACTGTTGTTGCTGTTTTTTTTTTTTTTTTTTTAAACAATGTCCAATGGTAAGTTAAGGACGTACAAAAAAAAAATTATAAAAAAAGTAACATTTTAAAAAGGTATGGCCCACTACAGTCATACCAGTACCACTGTCCCAGTACCCAGTAGAATTCAGATTTCTCACATGCTGGCTTATGACGCCCACAACTTTATATTCAGTAGCTACTAATTTATAAACTACAAGTGCTTGAAGACAAATGCGATCACATGCACAAGGAAAAACACAAAGCAACCAAAGTCAAAGCTAAATGCTTTGCAAAGAAAGAAGCAACGAAAGAAAAAGTCTGCCGAGATATACACTCGTGGGTGCATACAAGCATGCACTTTGTTTATTTTTCTATAAATGCTCCGGTGTAATCTTGAGTAGTGAGAGAAGCAAACAGAGAAACTGCTGCTGGTGACCGCGCTAGCATTAAATCAGGAAACATTTCCGAGTTGGCAGAGTGGAAGACAGATTAAAGAGGATTAGCACTAGGCAAAAACACCACCTTGTCTGCTACTACGATTCTGAAGTTTGAGTTCACATGCCAGGCTGTTTTCTTCATGACACTGACCTTTCCCCTCAAAATAATTATGATAAATAAAGAATTGTTTATAAAAAATAAAAAAAAAAAACCTCTGTGGAGCACGTTTCCTCGTCATCAACGATACAATTACACTTTGCAAACAACCTATTGCTTGTTGGGTATTTGCTATCACGTGACTATGATGAAATGTTATGTGCCTCTGCAGGGCAGGAAGTGAAAAACAATGGAAGAGGTGTGCGAAAATCTATATTGTGCTAGTTTAGAGGATATATTCCTAGAGATTAGTATGAACAGAATTTAATTGACATCCTTATGTTATAAAGAGAAGTAAATGAGACATGCTACAAGGAACTACCTCATTCTCTCATGCACTGCACTCGATTCGGTGTGACAAGTTGATCATCTCCGTCCTTTTCCCCTCATACTGTGCTGCGATTGGCCAGTTGAGCTGTCAGTCAAGCTGACTGTTTGTTTACATTCAACTGTCTTTTGTGTAAATTTAAACCCCCATCCCAGATAAGTGTTGGTAATGTTGCTTATAGCTGATTTTTTAAATCCATCAAATACACACTCAGAACAGCTATGCAAATAGCTATTAGTTCTGCTATGTACTGGAACATAGGGGTACAGACACACGCAGCAAATACACAAAAAATAACCTTAAAACTTATACACTGAACTTTTTTTTTTTTTATCCCGTCATCATGAACAGCTACCTGGCAAACCATAGTCATTTTGAGATCTAATAATAGTGCCTCTTATGTAGAAAATCACTTCCTGGCCTCCAGCAACAGTTCAAGCCACACAGCACAGTGGATGTGGCTTCATGTGCAAACTATTTATGCATAATATTTGTATTTGCTGTTTACTGTATTACACACGAGTGTTTTTATTAGTTTTTACTGCAAAATACTTTCAGCTGCATTATTATGTATAAAAAGGAGCTGTTAAAGTAAGTTACAGCTGTCCTGTGAAGAGAAAGGGACACGAAATCCATACAATGGCTTTTTGCACTAGGTATCTAAACGTTTAAGGTCTCTAAAATTAATCCTACTTAAAAAATAAACTATAATCCGTTGCATTAGATGAAACAAGATTACTGCAGCAAGGTCACTAATCAACAAACACTCACACTGCCTGAGAAGACCGCCGTCCTCGATTAGTCTTCTTCCCAATCACGGGAGTCCCAAAGTGCTCCGGGTTAGTCAAAGGCAGTTGGTCCAAAGTCTATGGAGGGGGGAAAAAAATAATAATAACTTTTACGCTGTCTTAAAAGAACAAATACCAAAACAAAAAATAAACACATCTGCATACATGAAGGATTCATACCTCACTCTCTGCAAAATGTCGTTCACCTTTCAGACACAGTGACGTTCTTCTGAGTGTTTTCTCATCTCCGTCATCAAAAACTATGAAAAAGACGAGTTGTTACAAGAGAATTGTATTTTTGAAAAAAATTAAATAAGCAAGACTGTACTGCTGACCTTATGAAGCTTTCACTTACCCACAGTGTACCAGCTAGCGTCTGTAAGTTTACTGATGACGGCTTCAATAAAAACTCCCTCTGCACTCTTGACTTCAACTGTGGAACCCACCTGAGAGCATGAAAACACATCAACCCACGATGAGTTGTGATATCTGACAACCGAGCAAAATGACATCTAGTACTAGAGAGAACACCCAAAAACAGTTAACCAACAAAATCACTTCCTAAAACATTTACATTTTCAACTTCATCCACACATCAGCGTACATTATTCTAACTACTCTGCCAAGATCTATATGTAACAAACTTAGCATGTGCACTTAGTAAAAGTCACTTTCCGATGGAAAAAAGTTGCCTTATAGTTCTGTTACTGTACCAGGCTAGACTGCCTGGTGAAAAAGCACTGCAGCATTCAGTCAATGAGCTTACAGGAACAAAATAACCATTTCTATTTTAAACTCATCTTCAGACATCCTTTCCTACGGTGCAACCGATGTCTTTAGAAACAGTACTGCAAAGATTCACTTACCCTCAAAGGTCCTTTGACCTGGTCATCTTGCACGACTTGTGAGGTACTGTCTCCTTTGAGCACCACCTGGAAACAAATCCATGATGCACAAGATGAAGCAGAGCAGTGCGCACAAAGACGGGAGATAAAAAGAAAAAGGGATGAGGAGAGAAACCAGGTTCATTCAAGGTGAAGTAATCAGGTTGTGTAACAGACAAATGCCACACTTCATGATCTGTCGTAACGGGGCTTCCTACATAGGGACCATTATTTAACTCCTTACGATTCAGTCGAGACACAGCTCGGGCTCACGCTCAAGACACAAAGCATTCATGTCCCAAACAAGTGGCCTTACACAGACAAGCAGGTGAGTCTAGTTAAAATGAGCAGGAAATGTGAAGCATTTCAATATTCTTAGAGTTTATTTTAAGATTTAAAGAACCACAAGATACTATATCTGAGCAACTGTTCCCTAAACGTGCATAATGTAAACTTTAACATAAGATAAGTAGGTACTTGAAAACAGGCAGTGCAAAGTGCACCAAGTTCCCATCAATTAATTGAAGCATGACTGTTATCAGAACAAGTCTGTACATGACTGATGGGACTAGTAAAATAAAACAGACAGTGCTCAACAATGTTTAAACATAAAGCCTACTGTGACTGCTAAGGTGAGTAAAACTTAGTCATGACCCTGTCACTTGATCAGACGCACTGAAGAGTGACAGTCAAACTTACAATACTTTTTCAATCCAATTGAACTTGTTCAGATTACAGATCCCAACTTAACCGTTTACATGGACGCTGTGTTTACATGCTCAAAACATTAAACTGAATCAGAATAAAAAGCACAAAGTGGTTCTGCCCACTGTGAAGCATCTGCCAGAAAAAAGAAAAAAAAAAAAATGGGGAAAAGTTTTTTCAGGTCAGTTCATCTTTTCAAGCTCTCTCTTTGAACCTTTTGACTATCGAGGTGTTGAACAATACTAAAAGCTTTTCAAGTCCCCCCCCCCCCAAAAAAAAAAAAAAAAAAAGAGTTTCATCAGTCAAAGAACACACTTTTTTTTTTTTTGCCTCTGACAAGTTTCTGTCTCTCGCGGAAACTTGCCAACCACCTAACATCACCCCCACAAGAGGCCAACATGCTCAGAAAGAATACAGGAGAGTCCACACTTGAAAAACATGAAAAATATATGCCTCTCTACAGACGATCACACAATAGCCTTAATGATGGTGCGATGACCGACATCCTCAGGGGAAACAATACTACTCATTGTTGTGTTAATTCATTTTATGTTTAAAAAAAAAAAAGGACATGAATAACTAAGTTTTTGCTTGGCTAATTGTGTGTGTATATACATATTCCGACTACAGAGGAGAAACGATCGAATCAAGCATTTACACAGCAAATCCTTTTCTAAAAGATGTGCACCATCCTCCTGACTCCAGGTCAGACTGTCCTGACTGAAGTGGTTACATAACGTGTTTTTATTCTGATTATTAGTGGAATATTAAGATCTGTGTAAAGGCAGAGAATGATACTCATTTAGGACACAAAACACACAAACATTCTACCTAACAAGCAAAGCGATATATGGCAAAGTCGACCACCAGCGCGATTTCTCTTGCAGTGCAGTTTGAGGTGTTAAAAGCACAACACACCACCACATTATTAAAACTTACCTTAACTTTCACCATCCGTTTAACAGTCTTGATTTTTGCCTCACAGAAGGCACCTCGGTATTTAGCGCTCACATCCGTTCCCACAGTCAGGTAGGCAGGCTCATCTGCTACCTAGAGAAAACAAAAAGCAGGTTACACCAAAGCGACGCATGTAAACATTTCAAACTTTGATCACAACTTTTTACGAAATGTATTCATTGTGTGTTCACTGGAAAGCCTTTCTCTGTTCATGAAATACAGCCTTTTGTTAGTAAAGCATGAAAGTAAAGCAGTGAAGGAGAATGAGTCTGCATTGTACAGCAGCTCATGCAGGTAAGAGCACCTCGATCAGAATCTAATGAAATGACTTGGTAAAGAACAAACACGTGTTGTTGATAAATAAGTTGCCCTGGTGTAGCAGGCTGTAGAGGTTTGGCTGAGGGACTGAGAGGCGTCGGCTACACTGCTGTCTCCAGCTGAAGCGCACTTACCTTCATTGTGCTGGCTGTTTGGGGGAGTCCAGCTTGGTTCTGATCGCTGGAACAGAATAAAACATACAAGAGTGAACAATGGAGGCAGAGAGATACGACGAGGGTGTTCTTCCTAATCACTGAACAGCACGACACAACACAAGGCATGCTAACTGGCTAACAGGCTAGCTACTACTCACGCATTCTTTTCAAGCCCGATGCCGCGGCCCCCCTCCCTCCTCCTCCTCACGCTGCTGAAATGTTCAAGCAGCTCTCAAGTGCTTCCCTAAAACTAATTCCGTTAAAAACCAGAGAGCACCAAGTCCGGCTCCGAGCAGCGGTCAATCCGTTATGGGTGTAAAACAGGATAGGCGAGAGGAAGGGGGAAAGCGGAGTAGTGCGTGTGTTCTTCCCGCTTTACTCCGTGTGTGTGTGTGTGTGTGTGTCACGTCGCCATCATAGCTCACCGCCGGAACCGTGTCAGGATTTTCCTTACAATCTGCAACTCAAACAACCTCTTCTCTTCAGGAAACTGACATCGACACTATAACCGAGCGATATACCGACACACGAGCAACCGGCACGCAAACCTCATTTACACAGATCTCCCGACAGATTCGTGTTTTTTTCCTCTCTCTCTCTACCTCAGAGCTAAATATAGAGAGTCTGCCAGCTAACCTTGCTCAAGTGTTCATCGCTATCACGGCGATTTAACCCTCCTGGATGCGAACTTCAGCTCAGCGACGCTGAAAAGCCCTGAGCTAACGTTAGTTCCGGAACATTGTCGAGCTTGTGGCGTCGATTGTTTTAGCATTCGCACACCGATTCCCTTACTCCTCTACAAGTTCCACAGAGACCAGAAAGTACCCGATAACGACTCGTTGTGTCTGTTAGACCTAATTCTACAAAAAGCCAGTTAGCGAGCTAGCTTTGAAAACAAGCAGCCTAGCAGCAGCTCGGGCTAGCTAGTCACTGCCATTCAATTTTCCGTCGTGTTAATCCATTAATTGGAAGAAAAAAACCTCCTAATACGTTTAACTTTACTTTTTTTACCCAATAAAGTGAACAATTATCGATTTCTACAAGTCATAACTTGTTTGAATGAAATGTCTCTTATAGAGATACTTACATACTCCTGTATGTCCGCTCACCACTCGCCTGGGTTGCAAAGCATAAACGAAATAACAAGCTGTTGAGCCAAGGTTGTGTTTCTCGGAATCCGATTGGCTACCCTAACCGCGGTAGCTACATTCTCAAAATTATGATTCGTTCCATTGAAAGTCAAATTCCATTGGACGGGTGTTTCTCTAATTAGTGATTGGTCAATATGAAAGCGGCGCTACGAATAGTCTGTCCTTATTGGTTGTCATGGCGGCCTAATCGTTACAATTAAAACAGACCACATTTGACACCTGATTGGTGGCACGATTCTGCTCGAAGGCTGTCTCCCGTGATGATTGGTTCAACCGTCTTCGAAACAACCCGCCTACTTCATTCATTGGTTGAAAAGATGTCCCGAGCAGGGGGGGCGATCTTATTTCAGAGGGAAAAATAAAACCCTCTTGCTTCCATTGCGCATGTCAAAACCATAGGCTCATTCGCCATTTTGTTCCCGACGCAGATATTTTTGACTACTGACGCCGAGCTCTGCGATGTCGAGGTGAGTCCGAGCTGATACCGAGTTCGGGTTAAACATATGTCTCTATGTAAACAGCGCTGTACGTGTCCTCTGTTAGTCGTTGGTTTATTTCTCTGACCAAGCGTTGAGTGAGTGAGACGTGTAAAGGCGACAAAATAGAAAAGGTCAGTTGAAGGCTATGAGAATAATGGCGCCTTAACGCAGCAGCGCACATCACGGGCTTCTGACGTAACCGGAAGACAACAGAGTCAGACTGGTGAGAGGAAGCCGTTACAGCACTGCTGTCAGACCCACAGTCACAGTGAGGGATGCAGTTTACACACCCAAATGGGAATCAATCCTAATCTATAACCTCTTAATAATCAGGGAAATGTTTATTTAATAGATTCATTAGAGCTTTCTAATCCTTAACTTTCCACTCACCGAAGTCAAACAGGGTTTTATGATCATAACATCACTTCTATGAAACACTTTTTTTCATTGAGCTTTGGATTGAATCCAAGCACTGACAAGTAGATTAGACCCAGAGTTACAGAATGTAACTAGTTTTATACTGTATATGCTGTGGAGGTGGTGGTGGTGGTGATGGAGATACTCATCATAGAAAAATTCAACCTTAAATTTGTTGCTGGGCAAAATAATTTTTGGGTATGCATAAATACTCATACAGGTAACAGGTATCGCATGTTAAAACCCCCCAAAATACTCATAAAAATGTTCAAAAGCAAGCCTAGTTTATACAACAGTTAGTTCAGACTGAACAATCTGATTGGACAAGAGGCTTTCCAGGAGTGGCGATAATGCAGTAACGGCACTAAGACGTTTAACTATATCCATCACTCATAGAAGTTTGAGTTTAATTACACTAACTGTCAATCACAGCATTGGGTAACGTAGATCTTTACGCATTGAGGAGAGAGCAACTGCCTGCCAAAAACCACAGTCAAACCCAGTCACGGAAGCACCTTCATTAAGAATACACATCTCATTGCTTTAATCTTAAAAACATTTTGACTCCTTAATAATTGCTTCATAAATGCCTCTGAACCATCTATGTTCTTTTATTTATGGCTACACAGCTAACTAGGTCCTAACACAAGGCTGATTTCCAAATCCCTCTTTAACCACTTGGTGTGTTGAACAAGTGATTGTACACCCTACATAGCACACTAGCTTTCCATTTAACGCTAATTGGGATTTAACCTCAGAATGCAGAAGTTAACATGGCTGATATGGTAAAGTGGAAATATAAAAATAGACTTATAAGTTTTACAGCACTGTACACCACCTTAATTTTTTTAATTCTCCTCACCTTTTGGCTACGGAGTACCGGTAAGAATTTAAGATTACTTTCACCCCTGTTAATTACACTAATTGTCGGTCGCCCGTGGCTCCGTGAGGCATGCTTGAGTAGTGTCACCAATTGCAGAAGGATATGTGTTTGCAGAGCAAAATAAGTGGTTATATGAAGAAGCAAATCATTATCTGTTAATAATTGTTTTGTGGAACTGTTGTATAAAAGCAACATCACACTCAAGGTCATGCTGAATAGAGCACGGCTGTGATATTGTGTGATGTGTATATTCAGCAGTACAGCACTCACTCTGTGATGTTGCTTAATTACGTTCCTGTGCCAATAAACAGGTGACACAGAATGAAAGCAATCGGAACACGTGTCAAGAGGAGGGTCTACATCATCTTCGATAGTACAATACTAGTTTTGTATTGTGAACACCCCAACGTATTTGTGAGATTGGAGCAGTGGGGCGAAACACGACAATTAAAACAATCACAAGTCACTGTTCATGACGGCTTATTCTATATTTAGTTCAAAATTTCCTAAAATATTTAGTGCATATTACTCACATTTGCTACATTATCACTGACCTGGACTGTCTTGCTGTTTCGTAAAAGAGTCATTTGGACAGACATGGTCATTCTGTTTAATGATGTCTAAAACTTTGTGACCTTAAGAGATTCTCCCACACAGGAAGGCATACTTTGATCTTATCAACTGTATGTGCTGTAGTGAAACAGTTCAGGTTTCAAATAGATCACTGACTTAATGACACTCTGCTTATGTGTGATGGCCAAAATCAAATTCTTAAATAATTAAGAATTTTTTTGATTAAGATTTAGTGGAAACAAGTTATCTTGTGTGCACAGCTCTCCTTCTAACCACAAAAGCAAATTAACACTTTAAATTAGATAATAAAGGTCTCCACGTTCCAGATGTACTTTGTAAATCATTATAGTTTTAATGCAAATAACCCAGCAGTTTTGTGACTTGAACCATATGCAGATAAATAGTCTGTTAGCTCAAGATTAAAACAAAACCTTTTGGGACTTTAAGGCCTCGGAAGGATTAAGATAAATCTAAAATTGAAACTTTCAGTTCAGGAAAGTTTGTAGTTTTAGAACTAGATATAATAGAAAATGTCCCAGTTTCACCATATGAAGGGCTTTTCCCAGGACACCACACCTGCAGGTTACAGAGCGGAGGAGACATGCAAATGTTTTATTACAGACATCTGCATCTGAGCCTGTTTGTGTCCTTTTGTATTCTGAACAGATCCACTCCGCTCCCTGGTTCAGTCAGGTGCAAGTAGGGATCTTATTAATGTTTTCATTTCAATTGCAATTTGCCTTACGAGCTACAGAGGTCTCTAATTATGACAAATGGCTTCTTTAAGTGTTCTGCTAATCCACTGAATGATTAGGCTCCTGTGTGTAGACAGTGTGTGTCATACAGTTCATTCAGCGATGAGCTCAGTCTGGTGCCACGGCTCTGCAAATATTAATTGCATAATTACTAGCGTCTAGTCAGCCCACACATTTCGGTCCATCATGCAAACTCTAGTTTTTACGTGGTTCTGCACGATAATTTGCATCAAAATCACGATACCAACCTGTTCAATTATTATAATAAAATAATCATATATATAATCATATATATACCTGTAATCCTAAAAGGCTACGATTTATTACAGTTAATGCATGCATAGTTGGGAATTTATGTAAAGTTTGTATTTAATTAATTAATTTGTTTATTTTTTTAATACTTTTGAGGTAAGGCATAAATATTGGGAAACATCCTCTTAATGATAATTTTATGCTGTTATTTATTATATTTATATAATTTAGTTTGAATCACGTGTTTTAGAATAATCACTTATCTATTTATTCATTTATTTATTCATTCATTCTCTTAATGAAATCATTCAGCCCTATGTTGTAACATGCTGAGCTGTGGCGTTGCCGGATAAGCAAAGCTCTTTGTTTTTGTTCTTTATTCCCCCAAGCATGTGCTTCGTACAGAAGTCATGACCAGGACTGATGTGATGGTCACCTGCCCTGCCTAAAGTGTGAAATGTCACATCTAGCTCCAGGTAAGTCACTATTTGCAAACTTCACTTTTTTTTTCAGAGAGGTAAGACACAAAATGCAAATTCACAATAAACAAAACAATTAGGGGAACTTGTACTTAAACAAAGCTTTCTTTAAGAACAAGTTCCCTTAATATGAGCTGTAATGAGTTTCACATGCGTTCCTCATTCAAGCCAGACTGACAAATTTATTGGAGGTTGTGTCACTAAAACCTAAATCGGTCTCTGTGGTGATTCTGTCAACGTTCTGTTAGTGATTTCTAGAAGATGAGTTCAAATCCCTAACCTGCCAGAAACATCTGTATGACTAAGCCCCCATTTTCGGTCACTGGATTCGATTCTCTCTCACTCAGATGTCATACTGTCAAGAGTAAAATGTAGAAATATCTGGAGCTGGCATTCTTGCATTCTCACATCAGTTAAAGTCACGATCATGAGCATCGCTGAGCTCACACATGCATAACTTTGGAGACTTAACTTTTTTTTATGTTTAGGTGCCTAAACATAATAGTGCATGGGCTGCCTTTGAAAAAGATGCAGTGGGTTTGCATCTCGTGTCTCGAACAAAGGATTCGATGGCCTTTGCCCCCTCTTGTTGGTAGCTGTCACCTCTTTTTCCCGGTGGATTTTATTCATACAAAAAACTGTCCTGTAATCTGGAACTGTTTTTATTGTTGTTTATTAGATTTGTTTGTATGAGTTTTAAAGAAACTGCAAAAGTTATTTAACTTTTTTCCACCGTTAAAGTAGGTTTGCACCAATATATAGATACTATTATCAGGCATCAGTCTGTCACTGCACTTAATGTTCCAATACTTCTGCATAGATGCCACTTTACAGCACAGCCGTACGCTCAGTACATAGCCCCCACACGCAGCCCTTACAACATTCACCCCAGCGCCATAAGTGAGTGCTATCTTTCTGGCACTCCAAAAAATACCATGAACAGCATACAGATCATCTTGTGTTTTTCCTCCTCTGAGTTTAATGTCAGCTACAGTAGTAGCATTAACGTTAATTTGATGGGCTAGCTTGAAGTTCATCCCTCTCATCTGTCTGTCCTGCTAACTGAGCCTACCAGAGCATCTGTGTGATAAACAGAAATAAAGCACTGGTGTAATAAATGTCAACTCTGAAAAGTTAACCGAATCAGACATGGAAAAAGCATTTACTGTCTTGTGCAAAAGTTTGGGCACCTCTTGCATGCTTCTGATGTTGGCTTTTATGATGAGGACGCAGGTAAGGTTTTCTTCTGCTGACTCTTCATGAAGGTCTTGTGGAACGGTGCACCATCACTCCGGAGTCTGCAAATCCTCCTGCAGGGTTTTTGCATTCAAATAGGGGCTTTCATTTGTCTTCCTGACCAGCATACGAGCAATTCTCGCCGGGTTTTCTTGGGCTTCCAGATCTCATCTTGACCTCCACAGTTCCCCTGAACTGCCATCTCTTAATTACATTTCTCACTGTGGAAACTGCAAGCTGACAATGCTTTGCTATCTTCTTGTATATATCAATAACTTTCATTTTCAGAGTCTTGCACAGCTGCTTAGAGGAACCCATAGTTGTCAAGTGTCGCAAGTGTGTGCACACGGTTTGAAGAGTCAAAGTATTTGTAAAGCTTTGAAATTTACATCTACTAATGAGAGCTGTTGCCATGCATCAGATTTAACGAGCTGATGAAGGTCTGAAACCTTGTGAAAAGAATCTGAGACTCTGGAACTGTTAGGGTGCCCAAACTTTTGCACAGTACCATAATGTTTTTTTTGTTTGTTTGTTTCCAATTTATGGCCTAAGAAGTAACGATGCATCAATGTTTGCTGAAAATATTGTGCTTTTTTTTCCGTTTCCAAGAGAGACTGTGTTATCTTTGCAATAAAAATAAAAAAAAATCACCCAAATCTGTTATTTATCAAGGGGTGCCTAAACTTTTGCATAAGACGGTATATGTGCACGAAAGGAACCTTGTGTCCGGACATTACAGAAACGGTGCTGCAAACCAGCCGTGTTCTAAAATACTTACCCTTGCCCTTTAAATGTTGACACAGGAATGGATGTCCTTTTATAAATGTACCAAAAAAAATTATAATAAGAATCATCCTATAAATTAAAGGATCTATAAAAAAAATTATAAATTGCCGTTCATGTTGCGATGCTGTTGTTTGAAGGGTCGCCATGGCACTGAAGGACATGAAGGAAAAGGTGGATTTCTGCACAATAAGTATTTACTGTTAATAAGTGATCCGATACTGTATGTAAAAGTGTATGGATTTTCCATTAAGAACTGCAAGTAATGAATCAAAGGGGGAAAAAGTGATTCCAAAGCTACTAGACTTTGTGAAGAAGCATATCAGCAGCCTGTTGTTGGAGATTTTATCCTTCAGCCTCACTACAGATGACTAGCAGTGTCCGCCCTGTGTGTCTCATCAGTTTAACTGTGCAGTGGATGGATGAGGGATTTACTCTACAGTCACCGTACCTGTAAAACAGTTTCAATTGTCAAGCCGAGCAAGTGACCGAGTGTAGGTGATGTGTGTCAGGCATGGGGCTTTCTGAAACATTCTGTTCACATTGTGTTTGGGGACAACGCCAGGTACTGTATCAGTAAGAACCCAAATGGAAGTACCTGTACTCAAACTCGGTCTGACAAAACCGTGGTATCCCTGTAGCTCAATGTTAAAGGAAATGTACTCGTTTGTGTACTCTGTGAATGCGGTTATAAGCCCTATTCGGACGGGACTAGTTTTACAGGGGGTAATTAGAGAAATTTCTGTTTCACAGACGTACTTTGTGATTTTAATCCCATCCGAATCTACCATGTCTGTCTTTCTCTCAAATGAACTCTGTAAAAATTCCAGAGCAAATTACCTACTGTTTTTCAGCAAACTCGGTGCTCTGTCCTCTGAGAAATCTAATCCCGTCCGAATGCGAATGTCTGTGATTGCCGAAAATGTTTTTTCCAAAACGCGTTTTCTTTTGTGTTTTGGTCAACGTGAACTACCGTACTATCTCTAGCGCGCCGGTATTCAAGTTTGCACACCAACGCAATCTACAGTATGCATCCTGGACATGTGGTCTTGTGCAACGCCCACATGTAAAACACAGACACTCCTACCTCCGTAAAACCACAGAGATGATAGTCCCGTCTGAATGCATACACGAAATGACAGACATCGTCTGAAAAAAAAATTCAAACAAATTCAAAACTCAAACATCGTTTGGAAAACTAGTCCCATCCGAATAGTGCTTTAGTTTTCAAAAAGAAAAAAAGATGCGGCAGGTCAGATTTCTTAAAAGAATTAAAATAATTCATAATTGGCCAAGAAAATTTACTTTACAAAAGTACTTACTTGGGATCTTTATTCCAGTTCAGTTAAAAACTCTTACTCAGCTTGCATACAGGAGGATGTATGTACTGGGAGAAAGGGTAGCTTGTTTTAACTTCCTCTTTGTTAAAATGTAGCTTGGGAAAGAAAAGGTTTTTGTATGCCAAGGTTTTGCTGAAACCCGACACCTTTCACTTCCTGAACACAAACGACTGTGGAAAAATTAATAAGTACCATCATTATATACACGTCTTTAGGTATCTCACAAACGCAAAATAGTGCCTCAGAATCGACACCTGTGGTTATGCAGTGTTTGTTTTTGATGAGGCCTGGTGGCAGGAGGAGATTATTATCTCAGCATGCCATGTTTAGCTGTTTTTCAATGTAATTGTTAGCAGCCTGATTGAGAGATTTCTCCTAAGAGAGTAGTGCACAAACAATGCATCACAATTTTTGGTTTATTATCTTTTTAGAAATCAGATCACAAGATCTGCATAAACACAAGCTACTTTCAAAGAAGCACCTGTTTATTCATGCAGATATCCAATCAGGCACCCGTGCAGCAGTGGCACACTTCATAAAACCATGCGGACACCGGCCGTGTACTTTGGTTAATATTCGTATTACATCAAATGGCAATAATGGTGATCTGTTACCCCTTTTCCACCTAGGCGGTTTTGGAGTCGGTGTCCAATTTCAAACGAAGCACTGGCACTCCATGACGACACCTTGCTGGGCTAGAACAACGAACCAGCAATGCGCAGCTCGAATGCTTTCTAGTAATGATAAAACAAGGAGAACTGCTCACAACGCCATGTAGAAGTTACCGTTGCAGCTGTTGAGCTTGTTCCAAGAATATACATGCATTTCTTTGCCGCTAACATTTCTGGGAATGTAGAGACGTGCACAGAAACGTGATGACGTGACTCTCTCTAGCTCATGGAAAATCAAAGCCAGTTTTTAGGAAGTCCTCTGTTGAACCGGCACCAGATATGAACAAGCACCTGGTTCATGTTGGCAGAGAAGGGGTTCACAATGAGACTTTGACCTTGGTATGATTGTTGTTGTCTCACAGGCTGGTTTGCGTATTTCAGATACTGCTAAGATTTTCACTAAACATTCCAGAGTTTACACAGACTAGTGCAAACATGCTTGGAGAATACGGCCAGTTGAATATTTGCAAAAGATCAGGTAGTCTTCTGCTGCCATGCTGTGGTAAGCCTGTCCCCACTGTATCCTCAGAATCCTGTTTTTGGCTGACAGAAATGAAAGTCCATGTCGTCTCCCTCAAGGTCTAGCAGGTTGTGAGAGTGTTGCGAGATGCTTTTCTGCCCATCACAGCTGTAAAGAGTGCCAACCATGCCTTCCTGTCAGCTTAAACTAATGACTTTTCTCCCCTGACCTCAATTGACCTCCAAAAGCATTTCCATCTGTAGAACTGTCTTTTGTCCTCCCTGGCTGATGGGACATTTGCATGTAAGCACAGGCTTTCCCAAAAAAGTAGACACTGAGTGTACAGTATATAGTCTCGTCTTTCCGGTTTCTTAATACACAAGTTACCCCATATACACGTATCCAGGCAGAACTAATGTTTTAGTTTGAGTGTTTGCTGAATCTACACATCCGACATGACCTACAGTGACCAGGGGAGGGCAAACCTGCTTCACACAGCAGTTTAGCCTTTATCAGATTCATTTTGTATTAGTTTTTTTTTTTTTTATATGCCAGGCTTGGAATATACTGAAAATATGTCTGGTGTAATTAGATTTTAATCTGACAAACAGCTGCTCTGCATGTCCTCTCACTGGTGGTCGGCACTGCTGAAACTCAGCACAAGGTTCAAGTCCTTGCAGTGTACCATTGCAGACGTCTGTTTGTTCATAGTGTAAAGATGTACACAGATGCAGTGTGGTTTTACTGAATCGGAGGCTGTGCTTCCATCTCGAGTTCCTTCACCAAGCAACATACCAACTTTGTTAATGTATTCTAGTCAAAATGTGTGCTTTGACTTTAATATAAGACAACGACATTAAACACTTCAATTATTTAATTCTTGTTTTCACCATACGTACATGAATTATCTAGAAAACATATAAAATGAATGTTAAGGGGCTGTCAGGTGCATGTAAAGTATATTTGAATATATTGGTGTCAAGTCAACTGGGTTACATGTTGTCCTCGTCAGAGTCGTCATCTTCTTCCAGTGAGTCCTGAAAAAAAAAAAAAGGCAAATCAATTAGCGAGCAAAGACTTGGAGACAAAACCAAGACAGAGCCCATCACTGCAGGACTTACTTTAGCGTATTTCTCAGCCTCCTCTTTGATATCTTTAGGGACCAGCTCATGCCTTCCTTTTGTGACTGAAATGAAGGATAAATTCAATAAGACTCTTTGATGCACAGGGTATTTTTTAAACTTCTTTTCACTTTAAAACCAACAGAACTTTGCTACCTTCTCCAACCCAGCTCAGCTCCAGCTCAAAGGCTTTGTCCTTCACCTCATCGTGTACAATGTAGATGCTGGGGAGACAAGAAACTCCTCTGGTCACGCTATATTGATCTTGTAGACATCCTGTAAAGCCATGCTTCTTCCAGTGTAAGCAATGAATATTGAACTTTCCTCATCAGCACCAAGAGGGTTTGAATAGATTTAAACTCAGGGTGCTAGTGTTTTTTTTTTTAACAACAATTTAGTTTTAAGATGTGGATTACATTAGGTGTAAGCACACTTGGATGTTTCACTACTCTCAGCTGTGTCTAGCAAAAGTCCCACTCTAACAGTTACTAACAGTTAACAAGATATTGTGCAGACACACATTTTTCATAAATATAACTTAAAATATGAAAGCTGGTCAAAGATGAAATGGAAAAAAAAAAAAAGAGAAATCTACAAACCAGTGTGAGCTAGCTGATGTGCTATTAAGTGAGTATAGCTTATTCAGGACCTATATCTGTTTGCGGGGCTCAAACAGGCAATTTTTGTCCACAATGTGTCTGAAATGTCAGGTACTTCATATTAATCTGTTAAACTGTTGCACACTTGCAATAATGCAGTTACACTAAATAACAGCCTTTGGACAAATTGCAGCCAGTCCTATACGTAGTACACCTGCAACTGTGGTGTTGCTTAAATAATTAGATTTTTCACCAAAACTTGTTGCTTGATGAAGTTTCCTTGAGGGCAACCAGAATTAATTTCTCTAAACTTATTCCAGTTTTCACAGCATAATGTGATAACACTAATGTTTTATGGTCTACTTTTAGTCACCCAAAATAGGTCTGTTGATATGTGATAAGAGCTTAGTCATTTATGCTAGACTTTCCTTAATTTTATGTTGTAATAAAGTATGCATTCCAAGAGAAACTTGGACACAGACAATTTCTCATTTATTTAAAATAATTTGTTAGTAGAAGAAATCATGTCTAAAAATAGTTTTATATTTAGCCACCTACAAACTCGTGCAGTTTACAGTATGTATATTACATAGAATAAATTTCAGCATTTGGTGACTGATTGCGCAGGTCCATATTGCAATTTAGATTTTTGTGCAATTAAACCTGCAATTATGTCTGCCTGTAATGAGTGAATATGATTGAGTTAAGTAATGCATCCTAAGGCCTTGTTCACACGGGCGTTCATTTGGCTCTGTCTAACACCAGCCTGCAGCCCAACTTGTAGTTTATGTGATAACCTGTGGAGGCAGTGTCGGGAACTGGATATGAAAGCCCTTGTCGTTTTATTTGAGATGCCACTTTGCTATATTAAACATTAAAATCTTCTTGTTTTAAAAATTGTCGTAATACGGCAACATGAGAGAAATATTGCCTCCGACATTTTATTTGGATTTTTCCTGCGTTTCCCCATGTAGTATCATGGGATATATCCGGTCCTCCGAAGCGTAAAATGAACGCGAAGAAAACGCACTAGAAGCGTTTCCTTGCGTTCGTTGGGATTTGAACACTAAGAAAAAGCTGCATGCAACGTCACCAAAGCCCGTGTGAACACTCTCATTGACTCCTATGCATAGAAAACCCTCGGCGCTTGATCCACGCTCACCAGACGCTACAAACGCCAGAAAAACGCTCGATTTTAACGCCCGTAACAAGGCCTAAGTCACAAACTGTGTCCCACTAGACAGTGCAACAGTAAATTAACCTTCTTGAAATTTTTTTTTTTATTTCAGCAATAACACTGAACATAGTGTGCCTTCACAATAGGGGCACGGATAGACTGCACTTGACCCCAATGCCTGTGACGACGGTGCCAAGTTCATCTTCTAAACCCCATGGTCATAGCTGTGGTAAAGTAAGAAGGCAGACACGAGTGTCGTTCTTGACGTTTTTTCCAAGCTATTACTAACTAGGTACAGTGCTGTTTGAATGTGTAGATACGCATGTTTACTCAAGTCCAGAACAGCATTACTGATGCGAAAGCTGGCCAATGACAAATGAGGAGAATTCAGACTTGTGTGTGTGTGTGTGTGTGTGTGAAAAAACCTTTAGTTATCCTTGTTCAGGTATCGTGCCAAACAATGCCAGAATAAACAGATGGAGTTGGAAATAACGCATACTTTTGATTGGACAAAACTAATGATCACAATTGTCTTATGTATGTACACGTCATAGTATAGAACAAGGGAGCCCTACAGTCCAGCTTGTTCACTACATTCACTGTAGAACATATCGATTCAGCTAAACACGATGTGCAGCTCATTTTTTTAGGAAAGGGTTCCACTTGAAAGTTTCTCACATGACTAGCTTTGGAAGCACTTGTGGCCTCTACAACACTCAGTGTCATGTTCAGCTGTGAGTGAGACAAGTGACAGAAACAAGTTCCTTCTAACATTAAATTAACCAAAGTGTTAAAGCATCCTCATCTAAGCTCTGATCATTTCGTGGCCCTGTCAGCGGTCACCACCCTGTCGAGGTACAACAGCCTAATGGTTTTACTTTGTATAAAATGTCATCAGCTATTCTGCGCCGTCTGTAATATTGCTATAAATTTTACTTACATTTTTGCAACCTCTTTCACCAGCTCTCGGCAGGTCATGTCTTTCATCTGTATAAATAAGGATAATACAAAAACAAAAATTATCGTGTCCAGCAATACTTCCTCAGAGTTGCACACAGTATATCTGATCATAAATTGCGTGTATGCAAATTCCTCAATCGATTCCCGAACAATCTGTACAACTTTTTCTGACCTGCGTGTGTAAGAATATGCTCATAACCTTTTAACAACCTAAAAATGCTTGATTACCAGTTAATTAGTATTAACATATGGGCAAGTATAATAAAGTACAGTAGTACAAATCATAAATTAAACAAACATTGACAATCACAACTATACACACAAAATCCTAGTACTAAAATGTAGACAATCGGGTTTTATATAAACATATAATTTGTAAATTTAAATCACACACGTGGATCTTTATTAGCTGTTGATCAATATGCATCTTTCCAAATATAACACATCAAGTGTGAACAGCACATATGGAAATGTGTCTCACTTGTTTATTTTCATAAATGCCTCTTTAATTAGATCTGATTCTGGTGAAACCTAGCTGTAAATAGTGTCTTCTTTCATTTGAGATTCACAGGATCTTGTTTCCATTAAGCAGTTATTGAAGCAAAATCACATGAGAGGGAGGACTGTACTGCTAGATATCGCACAGCTGTGATGCGGTCACAGACACGAGAGCGCAGCCAAAGTGCTAAAGGCATCACGGCTATGATATATCCAGCATGATCTCGAGTGTGATATTTCTTTTATACAACAGTTTTATCCAACACCATCTTTATTTAACCAGTTATTTTGCTCTGCCAACACACATCCTTCTGCAACTGGAGGAACTGTCTATCCGCAACTGGCAGAGCTGGTTTAATTAACAGGAGCAAAATTGGTTTTAATTTTTTACATGCATATAGTTAAACATCTTAGTGGTGTTACCATCAGATTGCTCAGTTTGATAAATTGTTTTATAAAGCCGATTAACTGATTAAACTTTATGCTTATTCCTTTGTGTTTTTTAAAACTGCAGTTCCAGTATTCTCAGCTGTACAAGCAACAGAAACCCACCTGAAGTTTCTCAATTTCTGTTTTTGCAGCCTGCTTGGCTTTTCCAATGGCGCAGCCCCAGTAACCCTATAAACAAGGATAAACCATTAACGACATTAAATCAAGACTCAACCCATGCAGACTCGGACTATGTAAGGCCTAAATGAGAAATATGAGGAGAAAGTAACAAACTTACATATGAAATCCCTGATGGGTCCACCATGTACAGCTGAGGACCCTCATCTTCGTCATGAGAGCCGAGGATGAAACTAAATGAACAATTCAACCTCTTTAAAAACTCCTCTTTTAAACGCAAAAAACTACTGTACTGATATTGTTGCATGATGATCCTGTTTGTGCTTTTTTTTTTTAACCTACCTGCACCCAAAAGGCCGCACAGCACTGTATAACGTGTAGGCATGGACGTACATCGCGACTCTGTCTGCTAGATGCTATTTGGAAAAATGAAATAGGATTCATGAGAAAATTTAACTATGAACAGCAGCACAAAACATTTCTGAATTAAATCATAGTACAAGTTGTGATGGAATAAAGTAGGGGTCTCTGTGTGATGATTTTTTTATGGTAATTAAAATTTAAAAGCATTATGCAAATTATACTATAATCACCAGCACTAACTTCTACAATTAATGGCTAATGTGTGTCCAGTGGATCACGGCATTCACTCTTATAGGGCTGAAACGATTCCTCGAGTAATTCGATTACAAAAAATGATCGAGGCAAAAATCTTCTGCTTCGAAGCTTCGTTTAATTAATTTAAAAAGCCTGCGTTATATTTTTTTGCGCAATTATTTGTTGATGGCGCGCTTTTGACAGTGCGCTTCCGGATGCAAGACGCCAGTAAACACCAACGAAGAAGAAGTGCTTACGTCACCCCCAAAAAGCAGAAGGAGACGCAAACAGTTAGCTGTGTATTGATTTGATGGAGCATTCTGGTGCAGGATACAAAACAGAAGGGAGCGATAAAATTATCAGCGAGCCAAGAGATGAAGAAACCAGCAAGAGAAAACTACAGAAATTGTCAGTAAAGGCTTATATGTTATGCCTGAGCTGTAGATTTTGAAGCTTTTAGTTCTGAAAGTTTTTTTTTAGTTTTTGCATCTGAGAAAAGGCTTTAAAATAAGAATGTATGGAACTGTAATGCACTTCATTCATCTCTGTCAACTTTAATACCCCTATCTATGGAAGTATATTAGTGCCAAAATTCCTGAAAGCAAAATAGCAGGTTGAATTACATGAACTGAAAAAAACATGTTGAAATAAAAATGTTAGAATTTTTCTGCATTGCAATTTGATCTGAATTGAAAAAAATCCTTAGGAGCATTTACAATGTTTGAAATTTTTGCCACTGCAATTTATTGTGGTTGTATATTTCAAGTGAAAATGTAATTCAAGCATTTAAAATTCAATGCAAAAATATTCAAGATAAATTGCTGTTCAAAAATATTTTCAGGTGTTAAACATACAATCTTTATTATTTTTCAATCTTACAAATTCAAGTAACAAAATTCAGGTAGTAAAAATTCAGGTAACAAAATTCAGGTCGCTAAAATGCTGGTCTTCACATCCGGGATATCACAGGAAGAGCAGTGGAGTGCTGCTGTCCGTGCCGCAATGCACTTTAAAGTGTGCTTCCTGATCCCTCTGCAGTCTACTTCTCAGAAACTACTTACCGATCGGAACGCAGCACTCAACTAACAGGCTGGGTTGCCAGTTGCACAATAAAGGGTGTAAATTGTTAAAATCACCCCTCTGCAATAAACGCTATATTTAAAGCAAAGCCGGCGCTCTTTCATTCACACGCGAGAGCGATGGGTTTCCCGCCCCTGCGCTCGGTAGTGTAGAGTCACATTCAGTAACAAGATGGGATAAATTTCCTCAGCAGCAGCAACAACATACATGCTCTTTACACTTTGTTAAATTTATATTGCTTATAAATAAAGGTAACCATAAATATTTTGTAATTAAGAAAAACGTAAAGTGTGGATAGTGCGGTTTAATGTCAGTCTGATTAAAATAAAATAAATACACATTGTCATTAATTATTTTATGCATGCAATTACAACATTTCAGTTTAATATTTAGTATGAAGTCATAAGTCTTGGATAAATTTATACCTGTCGCACTGTGACTTTGTCGCATATAAAATTGTACATCAATGGCTGCACTACAATTAACCCCATTTCTCTCTTTATTGTAATTTATATTTTTTATTTATACCCTTTTTATATATCTTGTAGTTTTTGTACATCATTGCACCTCTGGTCAGTTCCCACATGACCCTGTGTATACTGACTGTAAAATATACAGTGTGCAGTCTATAACCTGTCTTACTGTTACTGTCTCTATTGCTGCTGGATATCTGGAATTTCCTTCGGAATCAATAAAGTATCTGTCTGTCTGTCTTTATTCTTTATCTTGAATTGTCCCCCTATCAGTTTCTGTTCGTCTGCAGTTACTCTGGTGTCACTCGCTGAACTGTTTGACTGCTTCCTAAATTAGTTTCTTCTGCTGTACAGAATTTTTCCACAGACTGTAACATTACCGAGCGCAGGGGCGGGAAACCCATCGCTCTCGCGTGTAAATGAAAGAGCGCAGGCTTTGCTTTGAATATAGCGTTTACGGAATGGGGGTAATTTTAACCGTTTATTGTGCAACTGGCAACCCAGCCTGTTAGTTTCTGAGAAGTAGACTGCAGAGGGATCAGGAAGGGCACTGGTGGCTCAGTGGTAGGTGTTTCGCCTGCCATGCGGACGGCCCGGGTTCGATACTAGCCAGTGCCCACACCCCAGCCACTGGATACAGTGCTGGTCCCAAGCCCGGATAAAATGGGAGGGTTGCGTCAGGAAGGGCATCCGGCGTAAAACCTGTGCCAAGTTGTAGTGCGGACTGGATATTCCGCTGTGGTGACCCCTTGTCGGGAGCAGCCGAAAGACCAACAACAACAACAAGACTGCAGAGGGATCAGGAAGCACACTTTAAAGTGCATTGCGGCACGTTCAGCAGCACGCGGCACTCCACTGCTCTTCCTGTGATATCAGACCAGCATTTTAGCGACCTGAATTTTGTTACCTGAATTTTGTTACCTGAATTTGTAAGATTGAAAAATAATAAAGAGTGTATTTTTAACACCTGAAAAAAATTTTGAACAGCAATTTATTAACTTTAATATTTTTGCATTGAATTTTAAATGCTTGAATTACATTTTCACTTGAAATATACAACCACAATAAATTGCAATGGCAAAAATTCAAACATTGTAAATGCTCTAAGGATTTTTTTCAATTCAGATCAAATTGCAATGCAGAAAAATTCAAACATTTTTATTTCAACACGTTTTTTTCAGTTTATGTAATTCAACCTGCTATTTTGCTTTCAGGAATTTTGGCACTAATATACTTCCACACCTATCTCACCTACAGGGTTTCACGCGGTGGTCGGAAGTACGGTTCATCATGATTCACAGAGTTTTGGCGCTGCGATTACGTTTCCATCTTTCCGTGCGAAAAATGAAACACGTTTAAGCCACCTTAAAAACGTTTTTATATTTTTGGTGGAACGTCAGCGGGCAGTCGTGGCGGCTCACAGAGCCTAACCCCGCATCTCACTGCGAGTCAAACCGCATAGGTGAGATAGGTTTATAAGCTATTCCTTGTATTGTGAATTATGACAATGTTTATTTTTGATAAAATGCTGTATGCATTTAAAAAATAAAAGTAGATTTTTCTAAAAAGAAAACCAATTAATTTGTTTCTCTTATATATTATACATTGCTGTTTAATTAAGCAAAAGTACATTTTATCCGATTACTCGATTAAATTTTTGATAGAATACTCGATTACTAAACTATTCGATAGCTACAGCCCTACACTCTTACCTTCAGGGGGATGTCATGGCCATAGTTGGAGCGGAAGTTGGACGCTTCTTCCCTTGCCACTTCAGCAAGAGACCTAGCGTCTGCCAGCAGCCCTGCCACAGCCTGGACACAGAGCAAGGAGGGAACTTCAAAACTCAAATGAAAACCATTAAACCTTAAGAAAAACTATACTCTTACTGAGTATTTTATATCTTAAATACAACTCAAATATATATTAAAAAATGTTTTTATTAAAATAAATACATGAATTTGTTGTGCAGCATTTGTGAAAGAAATTTCTCTTAGCACTTATAAATACAATCTATAAACACTCAATTGTAGCAGCTTCTTACAAAGAAAAATCCTTACTGTCATAAAAGAGCTGACACCAAAACAATATACTAATACATCTGTATTAGTAAAACACATCTGTATTAGTAAACATTTTCATTCTTCCCCTTTTATTTTATGATTCATTTAGGATTTTCTCCCCAATTTAAATGTCGCTAATTCGCAGGCGGCCTCTCAGGTGCCTCTCATGACAACTGCCAATCAGTGAGGGTAAAACGCATCATGTGCTTCCCCTGAGACACGTGACACCAGCCACTATCCTTTCCATCTGCTGCTCATATATTGTTAGAGATGCCGTAACACACTTGAGCCCGCTAGACACAATTTATTCTATGTAACAATTGAATAGTGTCATTACAGCTGGTGTGAGAGTAGAGGTATACCATTACCAATCCAGAGAGACCACGGCCATGCCACTGCTCTAGATCTCACGCTACGAATGGCTGTAGCATGACCCGGGAATTAAACTCGCAATCTCAGGATGATGGGGTGAAAACCTCTGTTTCCCACTTGGGTCCATTCTTACATTACAGTCTTAGATCGCATAGTGCCTCTGCCATAATTTATGTTACTGTAGTTTTAATACAGAAATAATACCATACTCAAACAAAAGCATAAACTTGCCAGATCTTTGCTGTTATAGAAAAATCCACACCACCTGACCAAATTTAAGAATTAAACCACACTGTGGTATAAATGCCACACTTTTCTACAGAATACCATGCCAGCTGTGAAGTGGGCAAAAGCTGTAGTATAAAAAAGAGGCATCTGCTACTAAACATTAACGTGAAAGGTCCACATGCAATAGATGGCATAAAAATATCAGTCAATCTTTATGCTGTACTTAAGCAACATCACACGAGGGGGAATCCGGTTGTGCTGATGTTGGTGCAAGGACAAACCAGGTGCCAAAGGCATCACAGCCATGCCGATATCCAGCACAACAGCATTCCCTTGTGCGATATTGCTTTTGTACAACAGTTCATTTAACCAGTTAATTTGCTCCGCCAACACACATCCTTCCATGTCTGACAGAAATGACTAACCACTACTGGCCAATTACTGGTCATAATTAGTGTAATTAACAGGGGTGAAAGTGGGAAGGTTAGGGGTTCAAGCTCCAGCACCGCCAGGCTTCCACTATTTGCTGTAAACTCTGTATCCTGGCTGACCCTGCGCTCTGACCCCAGATTCCTGAGAGATGCGAAAAAAAATGCTTTCACTGTGTTCTGAGGTACATGTGACAAATAATTCCTCTTGTGCATGAATTCATGGTGTTTCTATAAAAATGTCTGGTGTGTGTACAGCAGTGACCAAATGTTTTGAGAATGACAAATATTAATTTCCACAAAGTCTACTGTTTCAGTGTTTTTAGATCTTTTTATCAGAAGTTTATGCAAAGTGCCAATATTTGCAGTGTTGACCCTTCTTTTTAAAGACTCTGCAGTTCATCCTGGCATGCAGTCAATCAACCTCTGGTTCACATTCTGACTGATGGCAGCCCAATCTTGCATAATCAATGCTTGAAGTTTGTCAGAATTTGTGGGTTTTTGTTTGTCCACCTACCTTTTGAGAATTGACCACATCACACTCGTTCACACACTACGGGCAATTTGGGAACGCCAATTAGACTAATCTGCATGTCTTTGGACAGTGGACCTGGAAGGAAACCCAACAAACATGGGGATACCATGCACACATCAAACCCGGACCCTGGGAGTGCAAGGTGACGTTGCTAAGCACTAAGCCACCATGCCGCCTTCCATAGTAACATCTGACAAGAAGATCTAAAAACACTGAAGCAAAAGCGTCTGTAAAAAATAATATTTGTGTCATTCTAAAAACTTTTGGTGATGGCTGTATATATCTGCTATAACCCAACACCACACACCATGCCAACATGACGATCGATGTTGAAGATTCTCTTGTTCGAGCCCTCTTCATACAGTTTGGACAGCACCAGCTTCTCCACACCAAACACGATTCCATCTTTACAGCGAATTCCGATAGCCGTGCTGCAGAACAAAACCATATGGTTATCGATATGCTGCGCGTTTAAGTAACAGGTTAAGAATGTTCAGGAAGGAGAATGATGGATGAAGACTTACCTGCTGTTTTCTACTGCTTTCATGGCATACTCTACTTGAAACACCCTGCCATCCGGCGAAAACGTGGAGGCAGACAAGTCATACTAGATTGGGGTTAAAAAACACATCCTGTTAGTGTTCAGTAAAGTTTAACAAAACAGAGACAGTAAATAAATTTACTTATTACATGCAAACATAAGGCGTGTATTACATTTTGTATTATTATCATTATTATTAGCAGTAGTAGTAATGGAATATGTTGGCAGTAAATATATTGTGTTTTTGGTATTTAGATATTGCTATTTTACATTTTGGGAGAAAATGGAGATTAACGTTACTTTCACTTTTGTTAGCTAGT
Source organism: Channallabes apus (assembly GCA_030522415.1). Taxonomy (NCBI): domain Eukaryota; kingdom Metazoa; phylum Chordata; class Actinopteri; order Siluriformes; family Clariidae; genus Channallabes; species Channallabes apus. Next base: position 21,244,749 of record CM060116.1, read on the forward strand.
TAGCTAACGCTGTGTCATTCGAGCTGAGCTTGTTATTCATTGTTAGCAAGGTTAGCATTGTGACTCAGCACAGGCATAAACCAAAAGTAAATTCAAAGTTCACACACAGCATAAACTCAGCATTAAAGATCTCACGCGATTATTACTCTTACACTCCGACTGTAATCACTAAAACCAGTATAACCCTGCCTGAGCACTCTTCACTCAGAATGTGCTCCAGGCTAGTGTGTGTGTGTGTGTGTGTGTGTGTGAGGAGCGCAGCTAACCACACTCCGGAACACTCATTAAACCTCACAGATAAAACAATATTCACAGCACAAACTGTTTAAAGAAACAACAGCTACAAATAGAGAACATGAACTCACCCCGGTCCCAATAGAACTCATTTTACTCTGCACCTGTACACTTCAGTTCACCAAACAACACCAACCCGGCTAACTACTGCATCTGCTAACGTTAGCGGTAATTCCTGACTGAACCACCCACCTCGCAGTAAGCGCGTCTCTGATTGAACGACAATATCATCCAATCATGATGTAGTTAACAGACACCAACATCGTGACGTCACTTCTCAGCGTACGACAGAATTCAAAAGACAAGTGTCAAATTCAATGTCTTGTCAAGATTGTATTTAATTTTACATTGTTATTGTTATATCATTTTATGTTGTATATAAAACTGTATTTGTTACATAAACAACCAAACACGGTGAAATATTTCCCAAAAAGGAAAGATAGGATAGAACAGGGAAGTAGAAAGATTTTACTGCAATAAAAGAAAATTTCAAAATAAAACAATTGAGATGAAATCTGCAAATTTATAGATTTACAACTTACAATTAATAAAGTAAGGTCTGAATTGTTATGTCATACTGTGTCACAGGCGTTCCATTGGAGCCGCAGCGAGATGACGGTACACTTTATTCACAGGTAACACACAGGCGTCAGGATCTGCAAGGTGAGAATCAAACCCTCGACCCTGGAGGTGCAAGGCCACAGTGCTACTGGTGGGTTTCCTCACACAGGTCAAAGACAGGCATATTAGGCTAGTTGGTGTGTTTGGAATAGTCTGTAGTGTATATGTGTGTGCCCTGTGATGGAGTGGCACCCTGTCAGGGGGTACCTTAGTTACCTCGCTCCAGGGACAACGCATACGAAACAATGGAGCAGAATAAGGATATATACTAATATTATCTATAAATATATAAATGTAATAATATATATTCTCTGGAAAAAATAAGAGACCACTGCAGTTTACTCCAGAAAACTTCACTTCATAAACCGTCAAGCAAAGCTGAGCTGTTTTTTGCAAAAAGTGTGGTATAAAATTACCCAACTAATTGTGATTGGTGGAAAGCATGCAAAAATGCATATAATCGGTATCTTCAAATTGGAGTTATTCCACCAAATACAAATTACGTCTTAACGTTATTTAGCCAAAGCATTAACAACCTGTTTATAAATTACTGTATTTGCATTTTGATGTAGTTAAGTTATTAATGCTCTGCGAATAGCGCATGATCTTGGGTTATTTTGACATGTTGTGATGTCATTTCCTTTAAATATACACTCTAAATAACAATAGTTATATTTGGAATTTAGAAGAAATATTGGCAGCAGTTCACAAAAAACTGAAACAAAACTGTTCATCTCACCAATTTCACTACTCACTGTGGATTGTTTGGTAGCATTAGTGTTATCAAAGAAGAAATCTATATTTCTTCACATGCACATACACATATACACACACACAATCCTATGCAAAAGTTTGGGCACCCCTTGATAAATGACAGATTTTGGTGATTTTCTAACTGAAAAGATGTTAACAGTCCCTCTTGGAAATGGAAATATTTTTAGCAAACAATGCATACTATTATGCCATAAATTGAACAAAACTAAATTATTATGGCACTGTGCAAAAGTTTGGGCACCCTTAGAGTTCCAGTCTCAGATTCTTTTTACACGGTTTCAGACCTTAATCAGATCTGATGCATGGCAACAGCTGTCATTAGTAAAGGCCAATTTCAAAGCTTTACAAATACTTTGACTCTTCAAACCTTGTGCACACACTTGCGGACACTCACTAACCATGAGTTGTTGACACACAAAACCCCCATTTGACTACAAAAAACCTGCAGGAGAATTTAGCAGACTCAGGAGTAGTGGTGCACAGTTCCACAAGACCTTCATGGAAGAGTCAGCAGAAGAAAACCGTATCTTTGGTCAATCACCAAAGGCATGTTTGGAGAAAAAAAGGAGCAACATTTCATGAAAAGAACATCTTGCCAACTGTTAAGCATGGGGGTGAATCTATCAGGCTTTGGGGTTGTTGCAGCAAGTGGCACAGGAAACATTGCGCGGGTGGAGGGAAGAATGGATTCCACTAAATACCAGCAAATTTTGGAAGCAAATATCAGACCAGCTGTAAAAAAGCGGAAGCTGAAAAGAGGATGGCTTCTACAACAAGACAGTGATCCTAAACATACCTCAAAATCCACGATGTAATACTTCAAGAGACGCAAGCTGAAGGTTTTGGATTGGCCATCACAGTCCCCTGATTTAAACATAATTGAAAACTTTAAACTGGCTATAAAAAGTGTTTGCAAGCTGTGACATCTGCTAGAGGAGTACCAAGTACTGATTATGCAGGATGCCCAAACATTTGCACAGTGCCATAATAATGTTTTTATTTTTGTTCAATTTATGGCATGAGAAGTAACTGTGCATCAATGTTTGCTGAAAATATTGGGCATTTTTTCCCACTTCCAAGAGAGGCTGTGTTAACATATTTTAATAAAAAGTAAAAAAAATCTAATCACCATAATCTGTTAATCAAGGGGTGCCCAAACCTTTGCATACATTCATTCATTTTCTATACCACTTAATCCTGTATTCAGGGTCGCGGGGGACCTGGAGCCTATCCCAGGAGACTTCGGGCACTAGGCGGGGTACACCCTGGACAGGGTGCCAATCCATCGCAGGGCACACACACATACACACACTCATACACCCAATCACACACTATGGGCAATTTAGGACCGCGAATTAGCCTAACCTGCATATCTTTGGACTGTGGGAGGAAACCGGAGTACCCGGAGGAAACCCACCAAGCTCGGGGAGAACATGCAAACTCCGTGCACACAGAGACGGGAATCGAGCTTGGCCGGGGAATCAAACCCAGACCCTGGAGGTGCAAGGCGACAGTGCTAACCACTACACCACTGCGCCGCCCCTTTGCATACAGTAACACACAATTATATTATATATACATACAGTAACACACAATTTATATATACACACACATACCTTCCTGCGTGTTTGTGTACGTTTGCTCAACAAACACAAAAAACGTCAAAAAACCACATCAGAAATTGGAATGCAAGTTTTATTACATAAGAATAAAAAGGAGCAATTTAGAAACACATGTAACCCAGCAAGATTTAGTCATCAAACCTGGTACAGAGATATAAAAACAGAACAGGTAAAAAGAGCAGCATATGCACTGCCACACCAGACAGATAAAAGATATGTTAACTTGCACTCAAGTGTGGTTCTATGCTACATTTTATCCATGAACCTCAATCATTGAGTGTGCATTATTTTTTACTCACAATCATCTAAATATGTATAGAATTATACATATAACTCTCAACACAAAAGTGAATTTCCATTGCAGTGAAACCCGTTTTTTTTTTTTTTTTTTAAACTTCATGCGATACAAAATATTCCTACATCTGAGCATGTGGTCAGTTCAACTCTCAGTCATATTAAGGCTAGAAGAAACATCACCAACTCTGCTGCTCTGCTCAGTTCAGTCACTTCCATGTCAAAAACAAGGCTCAGCTAATCCCTGAGTCACGCTGTGCTATCAGTAGCTAAGTGTCTGAAAACATTTCCGATAGTGTTCACAAGATGGAACATCGCCAACACTACTCAGATGTGTCTCATACAGGAGGGTGTCAAGAAAACAAGCACCTTCTTGCATGCATTAATCTGGGCAGCAGTCAAGAGATTTCACAGAGATCAAGTAGCAACAAATTATTCCATAGGCACAAGAGTTGAGCAAATAATTGGTTCAAAGATTGAAAGAAGTAAGAAAACCCATGAAACCCTGACATGCTGAGCTTAATTTATAATTCAGTAAAATAACCAAACCTATGAAATTAATGAGTTTTTGGTGTTCCTCATACAGGTGATTTGTGTTGAACAAGAAATCTCAACACTAGTACCTCTTTCGTAAACATTTTTCAAGATTGATTTTGAGATGATGGAAATGACGTAAATGTCACACGAGTGGCTTTGCAGTAGACTTTGCAAAAGTAAAAAAAAAAAAGGAGGGGGGGGCAATATGTGCTGAAAAGGTCTGGCTATAACTCATGTTCCATATTCAATCAATTTAGGCATAAAAGGAATTGTTAATGAAATTTTAAAAAGCAAAATAATTACGAATTAGGAAAAAATAGAGTCAGGCAAGAGCTTTGACTTGCAAGTGGTAAAATAGTGTATTTAACAATGCAAACATTGATTATTAGAGTGTTGTGAATAATCCACTTAACAAATGTCTGCATTAATAGGCAACTAAAAATAAGAAAGAACAATCATTCCACATGTCTAACTCTTGGTCAGACTATAGATATGGGTTTTAAACCAATCCATAATGAAATTTCCAGCATTTTGGTGAATAGTAAATAAACAACTGGCTCTCAGACACCTGCAAATGCTATAGTACAGAATTAAAACTCATAGCATAGGGAAGTCACCAAAAAAAAAAAAAAGAAAAGAAAGTCCAAAGAAACTGTATAATTTATTGGTGTTGCACTTGATTTGTAAGACTACAGCTTAAAATAAAAATCTTCATATATGTGGGATGTTTGAGCGATGAGGTTAGCGATTCTGAGTTCACTTCGCTTCTCCTAAGTTAGATCTGCAGCACGAGGCCGGCAGCAGAGATGTTATCTCCTCCCCCAGCTGTCTGATACACCTCAGTGCACACAAGCACAGGAGCCACACAGATCTCGTATTCATCCTCAGTCCAGCAGGAGACGGGCCGGGTTTCCTGGAGGGGAATTCTCTGGCTGCCTTCTCTCCTGCTTACAGAGAACGACTCGTCCAAGATGAGGCGTGCCTTGCTGGGGTCAATGTCAGCTGAGCCACAGACGTGGCGGTTAGCGGTGAGTGAGGCCTTGGCTGTGGCTGACATAGTGTTCTTCCACTGAGAGTCCCGCGTGACGATCATCGCCTGGAAAGCCAGCGTGTGAACGTGTAGTCTGGTGAGGGGTCGACCTCGGCCGGTCTGTCTGTGCCTGAGGTTGACAATGCGGTAAAGCTCACGCATCTGGTCCAATACGGTGGCTACACGGGGGTTCGGGTCAGACAGCACTGTCACGGTGCTGCCACGCAAAAGGCTTAGAAGGTTGGGCAGTTCCTGCTCGTTCATGCCCAGAGAGTCAGAATGAGGCAGCACGAGTTCTAGTAGGTCAGACATCAGAGCTTCATCAACAAAGCTGGCCATTTCAAAATGCACATTAGTCTGAGGTGAGGCTGAAGACAGCAGCTTCGACAGGTGACTCATTAGAGCCTCACGCTCTCCTGAAAAAGAGTTCATCATCAGCCTAAATTCAAATTTTATTCATCACATACACAGTCATACACAGTATGATATGAAGTGAAATGCTTATACGACTGCTGTTGACCTCAATATTACAAAAAATATTTGTAAAAAAAACTTAAATAATAAAAATCTAAATAAAATAGTGGAAGTCTGAAACCCGTCACATCGCCTTGTAAATTTTAAACAAAGACTCAAATACAGGACATACAGATCTAAAATGTACCCAAAGGGTCATACATATCTAAAACGTTACTAAGGTTATTTTTTTTCCTCTACATTTGAAGCAGGGCTGCATGATTTTATCAAAATAATTAATTAATTACATTGTGATTATTTTGACACCACGATTGCGATTTAAATGTTAATATTTTATTTACTATTAAATCTACCATTTTGTATCCAAATATATTTATCTAGGCCAACAGCAAATAAGTGGATGAATGATTTTGACAATATTTATCTTAAACATATTAAAAAAGAAAAAAAAAACACTAAAATATGCAATAAAATAAACACTAAGCTATGATATTAGCTGTAATATACTGCACTTCATTGCAATTAAATCATTGGGGTTTTTTTTTTTTGATCAAGTAGTGCTGCACAGTTAATTGCATAACAAAACAGTGCAAACAGTAGAAATATAGAATCTTTATAAAATAAAAAAGGTTTATTCTCTCGTTATAACGCTCTTTCCTTCAAACACGAGCACATCTCTGGGCATTTCACTCCATCCCAACCCAGACTTCAGTACGACAAGTATGTGGGAGAGCATGTATGTATGTTCAGATAATCCACCATTTGCTGCAGGGCACAATGGTAAAGCAAGCATAGGCGACAGAACCCTTTTTCCCATGGTAGGATTAGATATTAGAGGATTAGAGGGGGACAAGTTGTGTACATTCCCACGAAGCAGTTGTGAAAATTATACATAAATACTTAGCCAGTATCCAATATTTGTTGTTATACCATTTAACAGCATTATTAACATTACAAAAACTTGACTCTTCCATAGATTTGCCTTCACTAATAAATGACTAAATATTTTGACAGTAAATTCTTACAAATTTGCTGTAAACCAGGTGAATAAATACAGAAAAGGATTTTTTCTAACAGCTTTTAAGAGTTTCACAGCTATGTAATGCTCAGTCAAAATATATAAACTGTGGAGGATTTGTTAGAAATTTACGATTTACTATTTTCCAGAATACCACAACCAAAACTGAACACTAGCTCTTCTAATTATTTACACTCTTCTAACCAACCTACATGCATGAATTGCTGAGCCCCACCTTGCTTGAAAGGGAAGTTGTCCATCATCTGAAGGCCCCCCACCACCAGCAGGTCAGGATTAAAACTCTGCAGCTTCTTCTCAAACGCCTCCATCGAGTCCAAGTATGGGTTGTGGTCATCACTGTGGACAATATACCTGTGGACAAAAACCATGGTTCAGAGTCAATTAAACCTGATAATAGTTATTATTCAAAGAAATAGCCAATACTCTAAGCAAAATAACTATTTAAAAATGATTACAAATAAATAAATAAATAACATTTTAGCCATATCAATGGTCAATGAGACGCGAATCCTCCCAATAAAGCATTATTATCCTAAATGCTTAGTCATGGCAGTTTTCAGTTGTTTGCCAATAGTCGCCCATAACCAACTCATGGGTGACAAACACACTCTATGCCCTTTGAACTTCAGAATTATGTAAAGTTCTGAGTGATGTAGTAATACCAAGACCTAATTTATCTTAAAACTTGCTATTTTTTGTGCGTTTGATCCAATAGACTCAGAGCGCCGCGAGGTCATGCTGTAGAACATCTGTGGTCATTGGTCATGAGGGGCAGTTAAGGTGGATACTGACAGTGTTTCCTGCAATGTTTGTTCAAGTGTAAAAAGCTGCATTAATAACTGAATATAAAGTGGTGGCCAAAAGCATTAAGACAAAAGTGAAAATGTTTTAATATCATTCTAAATGTTTTTTTTAAATAATAAGTTAAGATAATAAGAATCATTATTTTATGTTATGAAACTAAAATAAAGCATTCAATGCATAGTACAAAGTCCTTCATCCTTCAAAACCTGCTGGATCCGGCTGGGCGTAGAGTCAAAAAGATGTCAACAGCACTCTGGTGTCATTCGCTCAATCCATGCCTGCTCGATTGCTTCCTAAGGATCATATACAGATGACGGTTTCTCGACTGCTACTGCCTTTTTCACACTTGTGCAACAGTTTTCTATTGTGTTTCGGCTCCAGAACATGAATAACATTGTCAAATAGCTAGTTTTTCAGTTAATTAGCTAACTCTTCAGTCAGATAGACCAGAACTAATTAGCGATGTAATCAGTGTTGCACACAAAGTATAATACATGGCACAATGTTGTCCTAAAACTTTTGGCCACAACATTGATTAAATAAAAAAAAATGTTATGCAGTTGCACATAGAAACATTTCAAAATACACCACTCGGCCGTAATATTAACACTATAAACACAATAACACTGCACTCCGAGTGGCGCAGTGCTAAAGCGCTCGCCCTATCATCCGGAGATCGCTGGTTCGAACCCGGGGTGATGCTGTTTTCCTCTCACAGCCGGAGGCACAGCGGGAGCTGATTGGCCGAGCTCTCTCAGGGGGGAGGGATGAGAGGTATTTGTGCTCCCACATTAATCACGGCTCTACAGCCAATCAGGGGTGTCAGTGAGCTCGCGCACGTGGAAGAAGCAGCTAGTGCTTTCCTCAGAGTGTGTAACTCCGCCCCTAATGGTGCGTAAGCAAGCAGTTCGAAAAGATGCGGTTCGCTGACGTCAAGCGGTTCGGAGGAAATATGTGATAGTCTTCGGCCCTCCCGACTGAGTGGTAGCCTTAATGTGGGAGCCCCCTAGCGACGGAGAGGAATTGGCCACGACTAAATTGGGGACAAAATTGGAAAAAGAAAAAAAACCCTGCTTATTAATAATGTATCAGAAAAACTGGTCTGCGATGGATTGGCACCCTGTCCAGGGTGTACACTGTCTCGTGCCATGGAATAGGCTCCAGGCCCCCTGCGACCCTGAACACAGGATAAAGCGGTAAAGAAGGTGAGTGAGTGAGTGTGTGTGTAAACTGGTGACAGGATCATGGACACCCAGAGCTCACCCATGCCTGCGGGGACCAAAAGCCAGCCTGTTAGAGCGCAAGAGTGCCGACCCAGCCTCCAAATCCATAATCTGCGTGAGCAGCCAGGGGATGCATCTAACAAACAAGCCCGATCCACTGAGGCCCCATCCCACAACTCAAAGGATTTGTTACCAAGATCCTGGTGCCACAAACCAAGGCTCACCCCCACAGGTCTTATAGAGTCATTCCCTGGGGTACCAGAGACACCCATGTGGCACAAAGGGAACCTACACAATACTGTGCATAATGTTTCGTGTTGTAACGTTATGGTTAATCTGTGTTAATACATTTACTTACTAAAGAACCAAACCTACATGAAAATCTAGTAGTTCTTATAAAAATCCATTTTATCATCCTCATAATTCAAGCTCTGTCCCACTGCAAAGACCAAAAACCCTAAACACCCGAACTGAATGATACAAGACTAAAACTTCAACAATTATGTCACCCTTTTCATGATTTTAATTCACGAAGCATATTTTTACAGACTCAAATACCCACAATTGGAAATTCATTACTGTGTATAACCAAACGATCCAACAAGGCATGTTTCGATACTTAGGAATAGCAAGAATCTGAATTAATGCCATTCAAAATAAGGCTTGCTGCAGGATTCAAATAGTTTACATAATCTGATTTGCAAACAGCAGCCTAAAGGAAGCAGCTTGATTATTCAAAAAATATTCACACTGCTGGAAAGCAACCTTAGCAAGCTATTCTGAATTTCTAAACAGCCAGACACACACAGCCTTTCTCCTCAGATATCAGCCAGACTTTTTGTAACTGAACATGCTCAGACACCATAAAACCAAACAAAAAAGCATTTCATTATAATATGCAAGAAACTCAAGAAAACCAGAAAGCACATGATAATAAGGTGGTAATAAGTGTACTGACCTGTTGGCCCTTCGGGAGGTGTACGGCCCCCATGTTGCTCCAGACGGATACTCCAGGATCAGGTGAATATCTGGCTCCTCCACAGTGTTACCTGCCACTAATAAGAAAAGGCAGAATTGCACCATGACGACAAAATCAGCTATGTTTTTGTACGACCAACTATTTCAAAAGAGCATGCTAATATAACTGATGGAACACAGCCATTCACCATATGAAAATGAAAATAAAAACAACAACAAAGCTGCATTCAGCACACTGAGGAATTAGCCAACAGCAGAAAATGAAACCAAAGAAATAATTTTTAAATATTTACATATTATGTAGATAAACATGAAGGCAGTGGTGGAGGCAGTATCTGACCTGTGATATGTTCAGAGAGGTAGTCAATAAAGTCAGGGCTGAAGCTGCCCCCAAGTAGCACGTCACAGCCCTCGCTGGCCATCCTGCCTGCCATCATCGGTGCATTTCCCCCAATAGACCAGCGGTTTCCTGGCAACTCTCGAGAGGCCTCCACCAGCTGACTGAAGAGTGTGTCGTTTACCACCAGCCTCCTACAGGACAAGCATGAGTGAAAATAAAATAAAAACATAAGTAATAAAAATCACGATTTAAATTAAGTATTTGCAGTCCAGAGTCCACACATTTTTTTCATTTTAAATATACAATAGTTCTATAAACATCATTTTCCTTTTCAAAACTCTATGAATTTAAAGGTCAAGTAACTGGAAAGATAGATCAGCTGTAACTCTGCCTGTATACGCAACAGGAAAAAGGGGAAAAAATAAACTGTTAAATGGAAACTCTCTTAATAACCTTGCTAAACCCGTCAATAAGGCAAGATGTATGATGAGTACTTCATGGTATATTTTCACAAGAAATACACTCTGGTTATATATTAGAACATGAACATGTTTATCTCATCAAATAAGGATTCTATAAAAAGAAAAAAAGTTTAAGCAGAATTGTACAATAAGCAGAAGTGCTTTGTGCTGAGCTCTTCCAAACATCGTTTTTCTTCAGGAAGTGCTTCGCCCTATTTATACAGAATTTTCAAGTAAAAATATTTTTGTTTGTTATTTTTATTGTACATGTTGACACCATTGTTGTAAATGCCCATATGTTATAAACACTAAAATACTCCTTATGTAGAAAATAATTAATGAATTAATTAATCTAGTTATAGTAGCACACATGGAGGGGTTCGATATTATGCAGCAAGTGAAGGGATTAGATAGCGGGAAAAATCTGTGGGATCTGTGCGAAATGGACTAGGGCCAAATTTCAATTCCTAGACTACTGGGTTAGAGCAACTCCAAAACAGCAGGTCTTAATGCGTGTTCCTAATATGTAGTGGTTATGACCTACCAAAAGTAGTTCACAACCAGTGAACTGGTGACAGGGTCAAGGTTTCCTGATGCGCGTGGGACGCTAAGGTTAGCTCTTGTGGTCTTACTCTTAACCCACAGGAAAGCTACAGTAGCGTTGCACAAATAACCGAAAAAATTATCACTAACTATGGCAAAAAGGTGTCAGATCACATGCTTGCTGCATATGGTGCTACTACTTAACAGCTGACTGGTCACAGTGCCCATGCTCACTTGTTTCCACTACCAAAAGTGTTCTCAACGGCCATGTGAGCGTCAGAACTGTACCACAGGGCAACGCAAGAGGGTGGCCTGGTCTGATGAATCAAGATTAGTTTCACATCATGTGAACGGCTGGTGTGTGGGGAAAAGATAGCACCAGTATGCACATTGGGAGGAAGGCAAGTGAGTGAAGGCAGTGTGAGGCTCTGAGAAATGTTCTGCTGGGAAACCTTGAGTCCTGCCATTCATGTGGATGTTACTTTTACATGTCCTACCTAAACATTGCTGCAGACCAAGTACACCGCTTCATGGAAACAGTATTCCCTAATGATGCACTTCAGCAGTCCTGACAAACCGCAAAAATGATCAAGGAATGTTTTGAGGAACATGAAAAAGAGTTCAAAGGGTTGACTTGGCCTTTACACACCCCAGATCAAAATGTGACAGTGTGTTTGTCTGATGTACTCGACAAACAAGTCCAATTTATGGAAACTCCACCTTCCAGAAGGATATAAAGAATTTAATGTATTGTGCTAATGTTGCTGTGGTATCTGGCACCAATACCCATTAGAGATCTTATGAAGGCCATTCATCAACAGATCAGGGATGTTTGTTTTGCCAGCATAAGGGAAACATCCATAATATTAGTGAGGTAGTTCCATTGGTATAGTCGATCAGGGTGTGTGTGTGTGTGTGTGTGTGTGTGTGTGTGTGTGAGTGAGTGAGTGAGTGAGTGAGTGAGTGAGTGAGTGAGTGAGTGAGTGAGTGAGTGAGTGAGTGAGTGAGTGAGTGAGTGAGTGAGTGAGTGAGTGAGTGAGTGAGTGAGTGAGTGAGTGAGTGAGAGAGAGAGAGAGAGAGAGAGAGAGAGAGAGAGAGAATTTCCACATGTACTGTATACACATGTGACCATTACTTTTAAAATTGTATTTTATTATACTATAAAAATTTCAAACTGTATCTCTAGACAATTTGCAATATAATATGCAGTGATTTACAGAATTATACATTAAAAAAAAGGTTGTTCGGGTATATAAAGAACAATTTCATTGATAGAGTAAGAGCAATCATTCTGCAAACATCTTATCCATGAGAAAACTGATCAGACTAACATGTAAAAAGCCTCTGTGTCTCTCCTTACAACCGCAGGCACTTGCACACTGATGAAATTTGAGTAGTTTGCTACAAGTAAATGTGTATATATATATATATATATATATATATATATATATATATATATATATATATATATATATATATATATATATATAAACTAGAAGAGGTGGGGCGTGGTCCACACAGCTGCAGAAAATGACCTGAACGCCCGTTTACACAAACAGAAGTAGAACATACTGTACTTACTCTGAAGCTGCTCCCGGAGCGAAAAAGTAGGCAAAACTCTGAGCGAGCTGTTCCACATTTTCGATGTAGTCATGGTGCAGAGGCTGATCAGTCGGCCGCAGTCCAATCTTCTTCAGTAATTCCACACCGTCCACTATAATGTCCACACAGCCCCCGAACCCTGATGATTAAAGGAGTGTGACAAGATAACAGGCATTGTTGGCATTAACTGGTTTCACCACCTACATGGCTTCTGCTGCGCAAAACACTTACACAAAGTATACTAATACTGTAAATACACAACATACAATCAACGGAAAGGAGATAATTACCTCCTTCTAATCTAATCTCATAGCTTCCTAATCTTTGACCCTGACCGTCCAGCAAAGCACACGGCCAGAATGAGGAAATACTGATGCTGTTCTTAACTCGGCCATGGATGACCTCACGTCCTGCAACACCATCACTACATCACAGCAAGTGCTTCATTTTAGCTGATTATTGGAACAGGGTGTGTTCGAGCAGGAAAAAAAAAAAAAAAAAAAAAAAAAACATTAAAATGTGGTCTCAGGAAGCTTTGTCAAAACCTACGGTACTGTTCTAAGCACATGCAAATAACTGCTGTAGAGCATATTGATGTTTTAAAAAAAAAAAAAAAAAAAAAAGGTTTTTACCAAAATTACTATAAATCAAACAGTTAATAAATGTGGGACGACACTTTGCTTAGAATATAGTCTCAGGTATAATTTGTTTTAGTTTTATATGGAATTTCCTACAGAACTATATTTTCCTTCATACATTCATTTTCTATACCTCTTTTCTTGTACAAGGTCGAGGCAGATTGAAGCCTATCCCAGGGGATTTCGGGCACGAGGTGGGGTATACCCTGGGCAGGGTGAAAAATCCATCGCAGGGCACGCGCACACACACTATGACCAATTTGCGAATGCCATTTATCCTAATCTGCATGTCTTTGGACTGTGTGAGGAAACCCACCAAACACGAGGAGAACCTGCAAAATCCATGCACACTGACCTTAGCCCTCGACCTTGAAAGTGCGAGGTCACAATGCTAACCATTACGTCACCGTGCCGCCCAATTATTTGAATTGGAATATCTCTGGAATTTCCATTGAGATCACTAAAGTATCTATTATCCTGTAAGATCTGTTTTTTCTGGAATATCAGTATTTTGATTGGAAATGTTTTGGGGTACAGATTTAATAATAAAGTCATAGAATAAATAAACTTTAAACGCCACAGTGTGAGCAAGACTTTTGTGCAGTGCTGGAACACTCTGCAGGAACTGATCTGGCATTAGACTGACAACGTGGCTACACTGGGACTGTTTATATCAAGGACAGCGGATGATGGATGATGAAATCATTATCAATCTCTAATCATTAAGTCACACTGTATGTAAAGTACAAAGTTGATGATGATGATGAGATCATAAAGCGTATTAAGCACAGTGATTGGCCACTATTACACACTGGGTCGGACAGTTTAATTAGGTCTAAGCGTCTGAATAATTACAGTAGCAGCATATTTTTACACTTTAATTAAAAACTACAGTACTTGTATGTTTAAAAAACAATGGCATATGTAAAGCGCTCTGAGTGTGTGAGACTGCTGTGTAAGATGAGCTGGTACACAGAGCAGGACATAAAGACAGAGCAACTCACTCGTGTTTAAGCAAGACAACTCATTAGAATTAAACACATTCGTTACTGTTGGTTATGCGAACAGAAATAAAACCTGACACAACTGTAAACAAATAAGAAAACAAACAACCAAAAGCTACGAGTAGAGACAGAGCGGCACCGAGCTGTGTAGTTACTGTACCTATGGCCACTCGGGGTCTGGCGATGTCACTCATCCCCACTTTGCGCTCAGCGCGGAGTAAAGAGGACAACACGGCTCCCAGTCTCTCATCCAGTCCGGACTGAGGGGAGCGGAACCAGTAGGCGAGCAGCAGCACAGTGAATGACAGAATAGAGCCATATTTCACACTGGAGCGCTCTACAGCCATGGCACCGCGACGCTCCTCGCCGAGCACGCAGAGGACCAGCTGAGAGACTTACACCGAAGCACAGGCAGTGGGCGGAGTCGAGCGCGTGCCTCAACGAGAGAACCAAATGTGCCGCGTCATGTCCGGGTCTGTATTAATTCAAAATCAGGCAACAAAATAAAAGTCATGCATCGAGAATGACCGAGGAAGAGTTGTATTATTATTATTATTATTATTATTATCATCCTTGTATTTTTCTTTTTCACTAGTTTTCGCTCATTTTATTTTATCCTTGACTGCAGAGTTAAAGATATATTTGACTGCGCTTTATTATTTTTATTTAATATAATTTATTTAATAATGTGGATCTACAAGCAACCATATAATATTTGATAAAAAAAAATATATAGTAATTTCACTCCTAAAAAAATATATATATCCAGAAACTGTGGGGAAAAAGAAGCTTGTACCATATACACCATAGCTTATACCATATCATTCACAATATAAACCACATTTAGCAGATAGATAGATAGATAGATAGACAGACTATATTGCCAGAAGTATTCGCTCGCCTGCCTTCACATGCGTATGAAGTTGAGTAACATCCAATTCTTTGCTTTGTGCACTGGCGTGTAGTCATGTTGGAACAGGTGTGGGGTTGTTTTTTAGGAGTTGGCACCTTATTTCCAGTGAATGGAACTCTTAATGATCCAGCATACCAAGACAAGTTGGACAATTTCATGCTCCCAACTTTGAGGGAACAGTTTGGAGGTGGCCCCTTCCTATTCCAACATGACTGCGCACAAGGGCCATAAAGACACGGATGCACACGTTTTTGTGTGGAAGAACTTGACTGAACTGCACAACTCAAAACTCCTGAAACTCAATAGACGGCTATTGGGATGAATTAGAGCTGTGAGCCAGGCCTTCTCATCCAACATCAGTGTCTAACCTCACAAATGCGCTTCTGGAAGAAGGGTCAAGAATACCATAAACACGCTCCTAAACCTTGTGGAAAGCCTTCCCAGAAGAGTTGAAGCTGTTATAGCTGGAAATGCTGGACCAACATCATATTAAACCCTGTGGATTAAGAATTTGATGTTACTCAATTCATATGCATGTAAATGCAGGCGAGCAAATACTTTTGGCAATATAGTGTAGTTAGTTAGTTAGATACTGTACATAGATCGATCTTTTCTATACAGCATTTAAATGATGAATGTTTACCTTGTCATTCCATCAGCTTCATTTTTTTTTTTACTTTAGTCATTTAGATTGCTTATTGACCCATTGTGTGACCCAATTCTATCCCAATTCTATCCCAGTTTAGTTTAAGCGGCTGGACAGATGCACTCACTTTTGTCTCAGGAATATTCTGATATAAATGGAGTTCATTATTGTCTCAATGACTGCAACCTTCCCAGGTCCTGTGACTGCAAATCAAGTCCAAATTATCGTTCCAGAACTATTTTGGTTTGTTCCAATGTAATTTTGCAAACGTAAGTCAGGTGGCCATATTCTTTTTGGACATAATCTGCTTTTTCCTAGCCACCATTTCTAGAACATCATAGTTGTTCTGTCTCTTTTTTTATTGATTGTACTGTAATTAACATATATGTTTATGTGCTTGTATGTCAAGAAGGTAGCTCTTGGGTTTTTCTTGGTATCTCTACACATTAAATGCTCTGAGTTTGGACTGAATTTACTGGGTTGTCCCTTAATGGGAAGATCAGAAACTGACTTGAACGCTCTCGATTTATAAATAATCAGTCTCAATGTAAATCAATTTGGAGATGGTGTTCTATCCCGTACCATACTGATGATTAGTTAAGCTCATGTCTGGCTGATGTCTTTTCTTCTTGGCATGACACAGAAACACACCTATGTGCTACAGAACAGCAAACTTCCAAGAGTTCTGCTTGGCTAAAAGTAGATAAATATCTTGATGTTGAACTAATTTTGTGCATAATTGGTAACATATGACTGCTAATGTTCTCAATACTTGTGGAAGTAGGAAGGGTGTACTTATTTTCCTTTCTGGTTTCTGAATGTGGGTTGCCAGTTCTTTTGGTTTTGGTCTATGATTAAAAGAAGAATGTTAAATGATAACTCACAATTTCTGCTTTTGTCATCCATTACTTACTAGACCATGGCGCCATTGGTGACAAACCAGTAAATTCTTAGGTTAAAGTACAAGAACAGATTGTATTAAAATAAAATAAAGAAATATTTTGATTGCATATCCCTAGCTGCATGAAGTCGATAACCCAGTGACTAATCTGTTGCATTCTTCTTTTGTGTTGCTTTGACAGGCTTGTATTACAACTGTTATTTGTTTTGGAGAGTTTTTCCACTCTGCGAAAGGATGCGAAATGCATGGCTTTTGGATTCATTCTGCAGCCTCCATCACAGGGTACATTATTAATAAAGATTAGTGAGATTGTTTCAAAAGCAGACATATGAGCCATGACAATGCTTGACCGATAAGCTTGTATGTTTTGGATCACGAGAACATCCTTTCTTTCCTCAAGCTTTGGCATTTTCATCAATTTGGTAGAGGCTAATCACAGCTTCCTTCTTCCTGATGTTTGATATGAACACTACCTGAAGCTCTTGGCCTGTAAGTGAATGTTGCAACAGAATTGACTGATTTGGTAACTGCATGACTGAGGAGGTGTAGATGTGTTTCTATTAAAGTGGATGAAGATCCATACAAAGCATCCACTTCATACTTAATATTCACTACAAAACGTTCTGTTTAAAGACGCAAAAGATAAAAGGAGACTAATTTATTTTTCTTATCTTTTTTGTCCGCTTGCTCTTCCTGGTTCTCTCCTGTTACCCTGCTTCTCTCAGTACCCCACTCTTTCCTCTCCTTTCCCACCTCTAATCTTCTCTATTGCACAACATATTTCAAAAGAGGCTTTGATGTTTACAGGTACTAGTTAAATATGTGTAATTTCTAAATCCTTCCACTAGAGGACGCTGAAGGACTCTCCACCTAACCCTAGTCTATTGCTCCCATATACTGTTTAAAATAATGTTGTTGATTTTACTTAATTACCAAATGCCATATGAGTTATTTCATTATTTTTAATGGGAAAATCCAGTATTGTTCCAGAATGATGATTAATTAATTGATAATTAAATGAATAAATCTAAACGTGTCCAAACCAAGCCATTTCCAAATCTCTACCATCAGCCCTGTGTCATGCCAACAGTAAAGCATCCTGAGACCATTCATGTATGGGGTTGCTTCTCAGCCAAGGGAGTGGGAATCACAATTTTACCTAAGAACACAGCCATAAATTTAAACAAAATGGTGCAAGAATATTGTCCGAGAGCAATTTCTCCCAAACATCAAGAACAGTTTGTTGATGAAAAATGCATTTTCCAGCATGATGGAGCACCTTGCCATAAGGCAAAAGTGATAAGTAAGTGGCTCAGGGAACAAAACATTACAATTTTGAGTCCATGGCAAGGCAACTCCCCAGACCTTAACCCCATTGAGAACTTGTGATCAATCTTCAAAAGGCAGGTAGACAAACAAAACCCCACAAATTCTACCAAACTCCAAGCATTGATTATGCAAGGATGGGATGCCATCAGTCAAAAATTGATTGACAGCATGTCAGGGTGAATTGCAGAGGTCTTGAAAAAGAAGGGTCAACACTGCACATATTGACTCATTGCATAAACCTCATGTAATTGTCAATAAAAACCTTTGGCACTTATGAAATGCTTGTAATTATACTGCAGTATACCACAATAATAATACAGTACCATAATAACATCTGACAAAAGATCTAAAAACACTGAAGCAGCAGACTATATATATATATTTACATACACACACACAAACAGGATCTCTTCCATTTCAGCAGTTTTTTCTTTTTTTGCACAGCATCCAAAGGCAGCTGTTGGACTACAGAAGCTTGTTCTGTATGAATCCGTGTGCAGAAGTAACAGAAAACAAGGTCTTACAGGGAAACGAGTTACACTCACTCATCCTGGTCTTCCCTTAAAATGTAGTGAGAGTCATACTCTTCTTCTGGACATCATGTTAACATATTGATACAACAATATAGTAGTATTCCACAAACTTCAGTAGTCCACACATTCAGTATTGTGCACGCTTCAGTATGTTTAATACTTTATTAATAAGTGCAATTTTCTGTGTTATTGTTTTCTTAGCAGGAAAATGACAAGAGTAAGGAACTCTACTGAAGTGTGAACAAACTACTTAAATTACATACCTGCGAATTGAGTGTGCAGTCAACTTGCTTCTTTAGGCAACCCTTACTTCTGCCTGTCATACGTCCTGTCGCTGTTGACATGTCACAGTCCGATTCTGCAAAGAAGAGTGGGCCAAAACTCTTCCAAAGCAATGTGAAAGACTCATTTCCAGTTATTACAAAAACTTGACTACCATTGTTTCCGCAAAGGTTGGTTCAACTAGTTACAGTACTAGGTTTAGGGGCAATTACTTTTTTTTTTTTTACATTGGGGCAAGATAGGTTTGAACAGCTCTTCTCCCTTAATAAATGAAATCTTCAGTTAAAAACAGCATGTTGTATTTACTCAAATGATCTTTCATGGTCTGAAAAAAAAAAATCAGGAGGAGGGCAACTACTTTTTGATGCCACTATATACCTACATGTGTGTGTATTTAAACAATTATGTTTTAATTGAACAATTATGTTCAACCTGAAATTTGAGGGGTCAATTTTGACCCGCCAGCTATAAAACCATTTTTACGCCACAAAAAGTACAGACACATCACAGACACACACTGGCACACACATGCACACTCCAACAGAGTGACAGACAAACAGGGTGCCATGAGAGAGGTCGGGGAGAAGTGGGTGGAGTGTCTGCCATACCTTTACAACCCTTTACAGTTGGATTAATTCAGGGATACATTTTTATGTACCTTTCTATTTTTATATCTGTAATGTAACTTATTTTCAGTGTTGATTATCTTTTGTCAAAAGATCGATGTCCTTTCAGACAGTATATGCACAGCAAGTTAGCAAAGCATGGCATCAAAATATTGCTGGGCTATGATGCACAATCCAGCTATGCTTGGAAGATGCGAGTGCACACACGTAAGCTGACCAGTGGATGCTCAGGGAAATATCAGTAGATTTGGGTTGTGATTGATGTGACTGAGGGGTCACAATGTCACAATTGTGACAATTTTTGCTAAGAAGAAAGATCTGCATGCTTGGCAGTAAGAAAGAACCTTCCTGAGCTGCCCTCTGCACTACAACAAGGGAGAGAGAGACCCTCTCCTCAAAGTTTGCCTTCACCCTCCACCGCTCTAGTTTTTTTAACATCCAAAGAAGAACAAGAATGTGGTCCTCCTGCACAAAACAGCAGAGATCAGTGATTATGAGGACAAGAAGCCACCTAGACTTCAACCACAACAAAGAAGGTACTGCATGGACAACATGGACAAGGTCATAACCCTTCACGCTAACAACATTGATGTGTCTTCATGCCTTTGTAATTTGGAGCCAGATTGACCCTGTCTAGATGCCTGACAAGTGAAAAAAGAGGACGGTGTTCCATGTGTTGCCAAAAAGTTGGTACATATTGTAATTGTATTTATAGTCAGGCTTTTGTTATTATAGTTACTTACTTGCTAAAAAGTGTCTCACCTAGGTGAAAAGGTGAATTTTCAGATAGGATCATATAACACCATGTTTTTATAATACTTAAAATTTCTTATCTCCCGATCCATGCTTCATTTTTGGTAAATATGCATACACATTTATATTTTCAAATTCAAAATTTCAAATTAAAATTTTATTTGTCACATACACGGTCATACACAGTACGAAATGCAGTGAAATGCTTATACGACTGCCAGTGACCTTAAAAATAAAATACAACTTATACGTAAGGAATAAATATGAATAAAAAGAAATACTGAAGAAAATAAACTA
The DNA here is from genome assembly GCA_030522415.1 of Channallabes apus. NCBI lineage: Eukaryota > Metazoa > Chordata > Actinopteri > Siluriformes > Clariidae > Channallabes > Channallabes apus. Next base: position 21,265,307 of record CM060116.1, read on the forward strand.
GTAAGATAAACTGTACAAATAAGGGCATGATAAAAATATTGCAAAATATAGAAATATATATATAAAAGTATATTATATATAAAATTTGAATGTGGCAGTGATGTATTTTTATCAGATAAAAAGAAACATATTTGCTAAATACAATTTCATTCCCTTATAGGTAGTTTCCATAATGATTTTGAATCCAATCTTTCAATGATCTTTTTTTTTTAATTTCTTTAATTTTTGTGAAGCTGCTTTGAGACAATGACCATTGTTAAAAGCGCTATATAAATAAAATTGAATTGAATTGAATTGAATGATCTTAACTGCCATTCAGATGAAACTTGGCCAATTTAGTTTTTTTACATGAAAAGACATAAACTTGAAAAAGTTTATTATTCAAAAATGCAAAATAGTTAGGATATTGACACTACAGATTTTTTTGGAAAAAGATAATTAATTTTGCACAGAATGTTTTAATTTAAGCAACAAGGTTTATAGCTCATATGCTTCTAGAATCTTATACCAGTATAACAATAAAGAAATATGAATAATTTCCATTTGAAATTATTATTGTTTGAACCCAGTATAATCCTGAAAAATGGCCATTTTGGGGGCACATATAAAATGATCTCTCCAAAGTTACTGTAGCAACTTGATATTTTTAGGAAAGCAAGATCGAGCACTCCAAGTTGCATAAACACACATTTTCTTTTTTTAAGTTTAAGTTAAGCCTTTATTTGTCACATATACATTACAGCACAGTGAAATTCCTTCTTCGCATATCCCAGTGTAACTGGGGTCAGAGCGCAGGGTCAGCCATGACACAGTGCCCCTGGAGCAGATAGGGTTAAGGGACTTGCTCAAGGGCCCAACAGTGGCAACCTGGTGGAGCTGGGGATCGAACCGCCGATCTTCCGATCGGTAACTCTGTGCCTTAGCCCTCTGAGCCACCACTGCCCCCACTTTTTTATTTGTACTGTAAAACAAAAAACATTTAATCGACACTAATACTGTGTTTTGGCCGATAGTTCTAAGACCGCACAAGAGTTAAGAAAGAAATGTTGAATACATTTTTAATCCTTACATCATTTTTTCTATACACAAAAATATATGCATCTTTAATTGTAAATGTTTTGGCTGAATCATCAATTGTTTTCTTTTGGATGTAGGAGGCACTTTCAAGTTGCATTAAAAAAGAGTGCAGAGAGAAATGTACATATTTTTTTAAAATTCTAAATTGATTTATCAATATCTGATTTGTAAACTTTGTGGCTTGAAACTAGTTGCAATAAATGAGTCAATAAATTATCTTTTAAGAAATTACGTAATTTTCATATTTTAGTGTGTGACAAGGAAAATACACGTAAAAAGCTCTTTGTTTCTGGGGCACATTTCAGGTAGCACTGTTGCCTCGCACCATTAGGGTCGAGGGTTCGGAGTTTGCATATTCTCCCAGTGCTGGCTCGGTGGGTTTCCTCTGCGTACTCCGGTTTCCTCCAAAAGTCCCAAAACATGCAATTCCCCCCCCCCCCCAAATTGCTAGTGTGTGTCCCCTGGGATAATAAGCACTAGGAGTGGTGTAGAGAACGAGAGAGAGAGAGAGAGAGTTCCTTGTTTCATTAATTTTTTTATTTCAATATAAAACGGAATACACATCAATCTATATATTTAAAAAAAATATATATTGTAAAAAGTACTTTTATATTGTAAAAGTACGTGGTTGGTATACAGTAAAAGTGCAGCAAGCGTTAAGAGGGACACATTTGGGGGGGGGGGGGGGGGGGTCAACCATTTAAAAATATTACCCCGCCCACAACGCACATGCCCCGCCCACTCATCTCGTCCGCAGCGGAGCAGCAGGAGCTCCTCGAGGGTGTGTGTGTGTGTGTGGTTTATTCAAGTGTTATTCACTTCGCCTCTCAGAAACGGTCAGCTCACCTCCGTCCCTCCCTGCTGCAAACGGAGCGGCTTAACGGATAGCGTCGCCATCATACAGCTGAAAAACACAACTGAGTCAACAAGCTGTGTGTGTGTGTGTGTGTGTGTGTTTGTGCTGCAGTTTAAATCGCGGCTCTCGGATTCGGCGGCGGGTTTATAAGTTCGCGACGGGTCGCTTTTTCACATGTTAGCGGAATCCTGCGCGCGAGCCGAGCTTCTAATCCTGCAGTAATAACGGGAAAGTGGCTTCTGGGAGGTGAGAAGGCTCCTCTGTCTCAGGTAAGATCAAACTTAGTGTTCACAGGCCTTGTTTAAAGCATAGTGTGTGTGTGTGTATGGTTGAAATGCATGCGGAAAAAAACCCGCCTCTCTGTGTGTGTGTGTGTGTGTGTGTGGTAGTACCCAGTGGGAGGGGGATAACCAGGGTCAGACCAGTGGTTCTCAAACTGGGGTCGGGGGGTCACTGAAGCACAGCCAGGTGCTCTCTGGTTTTGTTTGGTTCTGCTACATGAAGTCCTAATCCAGCATCATTATTCTAGTATATTAGGTATAAGATTTATTACTGAGCTCTGACACTAATCTGCTTGCTTGCATCAAATTCCTACTACAATGACTCAAGAAACAAGTGCAGTAGTCTGTAAATAACATCAAATGCAAGAATAAAATGCAACCTGCCTTTATGGAGGTAAAAATAAATTCAATAATGTGCCCAATAGTTTGGATCATGTCTGAGATTTATTTTATAGTTAAAAGTTTAAATGACTTTCAATTGAATTTTATTTGTAATTTTATTTTATTTTCAAATCTTTACAGAATTAAAAATTACTGTATTTTGCAACGTGTTAGGAAATATGTCCAGATCATTATAATCGTTTTGTCCCTGATGAGCAAGTGAGGGTGACGATGGCAAAGAAAAAACTAATGAGATGACAATAAGAAGAAACCTTGAGTGGAACCAGACTCAACAGACTCAGGCCTACAGTGTATGTGTAAGTGTAATGACGAATGCTCGGGTGTGTTAATCAGATTCTTAAAAGCATTTTTGATTGAGTCAGCTTGATAAGGCTTCAGGTTGCTTACAAGCACTGGAAAGTTAAAATCGTCTGAACTGTTAGAGATTGTGTGTATGTGAGTGTGTGTGTGTGTGTGTGTGTGTGTGTGTGTGTGTGTGTGTGTGTGTGTGTGCGCGCTCTCAGAGTGATCTTTGTGCTGTGATGCTTTCAGGAAACTCTGTTCATATACTGAAGAATGATACCAGACCTCTTGAAACCCAGAGTGAAAGTTTGAAAGCTTTGTGTGTGTGGGGGTGATTAGGGAAATGGCCCTTTGTTGGTGAAGAGCTCAAGTCTGGAAGAAGGGAGCGTGTGTAGCTCTTTTTCACTCCGGCATCTGCTGTCTGCGGTTATTAGATACCTGCTTAACAAGGCATGCTGGGAAAATACTTCAAATTACAGCATCTAAGTGCAAACAATGATGTTGTGTACGCATGTTACATACGTGCTTTGTCACGTTTTGTGCCTTGCTGCATTTCTTTCTCAAAAGTGTTAGTACTGTACGTTTCCTGTTCAGTTCTCATGAATCCTACAGAAAAACTTGAATCACTGGTCTGCTACGTGATAGACTGGCTGATCATGCGAAGTCTATTTCTATAGGGAATTCTTTTGATGTGTAGAGAAATTTTATCATTATCAGCAACAGAAGTTATTAGCTTAAATATTTATTGGAATATGTTCTCTATTTGTGCATCATCAACGCAGCCTCTTTATTTATTTATTTATTTATAAAAAAAAAAAAAAAAGCTTATATTAAACTTTCCTAAGAAGACTTGTCCAGTGATAAACATCCCGGTAAAGAGGGAATTCAGCACACAGTTGCATTTTAAAGTAAAGTGACAGGTGACCTTGGTTTTCTTCACCTCCCCCACCCCTGTGTTGTTTGAGAACACTTCCCATTACTACCTTCCCCAAGGCACTAAAACATCAGTCTCAGCACATATGGCAGAACGTGAAGGAGCACATTGGACATGAATTATCACTTAGTTAGGAAAATGTGAACAGGCGTGTTAATATTTATAATGCTGCTTTGTGGGGGAGGGCGGAGGCATAAACATGTAGAATTAGTTTTTGGGGTGTAATATACATCAGAGCTAGAGACGTTAAGCCAGAAAGGAGAGCAAGTTTCTGCAGAATAGATATGTCTTTTTATTTACACCCTGGTCTGATTAGTGATCTGACAACAAGCTTGAGGTTTTTTTTTTTTTTTTTTTTTTTAAGGTTGAATGTCTAAAGATGAACAGATTGGTAAATGTGTATTAAGTCTCCCCATGTCAAGTAAAAAATTACTCAAAACTGGTAATGAAACGAGACATAACTATAGTCTTAATTATACGAGACATAAATATAGTCTTAATTATACCTTACTTTACCTCACAATTTACAATTTCATTTTGTTCATTCTGTAGATCATATGTAATTTATAATTTCTTCTTTTATTCTAGTATATTTAGTAACTTTGTAAATTTCTATATTCTAACCTGAATTTTTATTGAAAATTCTTCCTAAATCTTAGTTTAATTGTACTTTCTAGTGTAGTCTTTTTCATTATAGTGAAATCTCTCTGTTTTAGGTCACGGACAGTCATACAAGCATTTCACTGCATATCATACTGTGTATGATTTTGCTCATGACAAATAAACTTTAATTATATTTTTTGCACATGAACCTCTAAAATTATGGGCAATAGTTAAGCATTAAAATCTAATCATAGTAACTGTTTAATCGTGTTAGCTGTATCTTTTTTTAAATAGACACTTCATATAGCTTAGACCTTGACTAATTTTCCACGTACCCCTGATATACACCAATATATCAAGTTCATCTGTTTTTCATCCCCCGCCCCCCCTGATACGTGCAAACGAGTCGTTCAAAACAGCAATTACTGGGTATCAAGTAGCAGGAAGAGTAGATGAAAGATTCTGTCAGTGCCTGATGTGCTGCTAATATGGATCACTGTGGGCTTTTTAAAAATAGCAAGAGGGTGATGGTAAAGCAGGATGACATGATAGCTGAAAAGATCCGCAGTATTTTCCAGATGTGTGTGTGGAGCTGAATTATAGTCTGATAGTCTGACAATTGTATTGTGTGGGAGGAAGGTCAAGTATTTTGAGCTTTATCTAAAAAAAAGTTCGCTTAAAGTATGGTTAAAGAATATTTCCAAATATTTTCCAAAATGCATTCCTGAATATGTTGATCTCTTTTTTTATATATATATATATATATATATATATATATATATATATATATATATATATATATATATATATATATATATATAAAATTAGGGCTGCACGATATATCGAAAAAATATCATTATCGCGATAATGGCATGCGCGATAACCATGTTGCAAAGAGTTGCGTTAAATAATTTATGTGCCAAGCATTTGTGTGTCCAAATTTGCCCAATCAGATGGGCCCTTACTATGTTTATACCCGCTTATATCGCGAACTAACCCCGGATGGTCAGAAGACTTAGCGATTAGCCGTTAGCCCTTTGTATCGTGGACGGTAAACCCAAACGCGGAAGCAAGCGAGTAGGCAGGATAACCACGCGAATTAGTTTAAGGACTCTCACAGAAGGGGAGCAAGGGAAAAGCACAAATTTAACGCACGTCCTATAAACACACACTCGAATCAGGAAGTAAACAATCTGCACCGACATGCGCAAACTCAGTGACTAAGCTGTATGCGGTGGTTTGTTTACTCCTCTTATACTTCCTGGTTCGCGCCCGCATTACTTCCGGGTCCTAGTGCTCGCGGAGCGAGTGTGTGTGTGTGACAAATAGTATTTTTTAATTTAATTTTTGTTTAATAATATTTATTTTTATAAAAAAAAACAGGCAAGCCAAAGAGAATATTTTGTTTAAAAGATGCTCTTGTTTTAAGACACTATTGATGAGTGTATGGTTACATGTAGTATAGTAACAGCAAACCAGAAGTCAGAATATTTGCTGAGGGTTTTAAGTCATTCATAGTGTTTTGAAGTTTAAATATTTGCAACTTCCTTGACATATAGTTTCTTTTTAGCCTGAATTAGATTTAAATACATCAGACGAATATCTATTACCTGTTTATTTTAGTATGATCATTACATATAAATAAATAATAGCCAATAAAAAAAAATAAATGCATTTCTCTAGGGAAATGTTATATTGCAAGAAATATCGTTATCGCAATATTCAACAATATTGCATATTTTCCTAATATCGTGCAGCCCTAATATATATATATATATAAAACGCATTAATGTTCACATAAAAATTTATATACATTTGAATATTAAAATTAATATCTGTGTTGAAACAAGTAGCAATGATTAAAAATTAATCAATTGTATATGTATTTTTTTAAAGGATTTTTAAAGTAAAATTACTTGATAAAAAAAACATTTTTTCAATAATAATCAAAAAGTGTCTATAGTTTCACCCATTTTTTTTTTAATAAAAAAAAAAAAAATCGAGCACAGCTTCCCTGGACCTGGTAATGACTGTGATTATTTATAAACATTTCATGACCATTTCCAATAACTGATGATGGCCATTACACTAGGTTTACAGTTACTTATTCTACCGTTTATATGTCCAAAGTGCCTTAATGTAAGTGTAGTTAAAAAGCTTCTGCCTGTCTGGTCTTCTTCCCTCTCCTGATGACTGATAAACCACCTAATATTCTAATAACATATTTTGAACAGTGTAATTTCTCTTGTATTCTGTAGCGTAATGTGTAACGGCTTTTATATTGCTTTTCAGAAGAGTAATTATCATCAAATTACAGTTTGACTTCAGGCCCTTAAGAAAGCATAATGTCATACAAAGCTCTGTGAAATGTAAATAGTTTAGATTTTTGTCCCTGAGCTTACGCAGTCATGAGTCCCGGGTTATAGAGTTGTAATGCCTCTCTCTCTCTCTCACACCCAATCACACACGCACGCATGCGGGCAGAAGGAGAAGCAGTCAGAGCTAACAGATCTTTACATATATGAGACAGATGGAGCTTCTCAGTGCCATGCTGGCTCCATTCAAGTAAAGGAGGAGCCATGCGAGTCAGGATGGGATGAGCTACATGTCTTTTGTCGTTCATGACCTTCATAATGGCGCTGTCTTTTATACCTGGTGTCAGTCTATTAAGTACTGTTTTTAATTAAGCATACCTGAAGTGACTCGTGTGGTTAAGTTCCTGATTTTCATGAGCATATGAATACACCAGAGATCACCGTTGGAGCCACAGCTGTCTCGTTTCTATAGCGTCACCCCCGCCTCTGTGAGTCCCTGCATACCAGTCAGCTGGGTGGCTCTTCAACTACATGGTCAAATGCAATGCTTAGAATAACTCTCCTAGTGTGTGATCTGTAGTGTGATAAATGAAGATCGGAGTTTCAGGCATTGTCAAGAAACATGACTTCGATCATCACTAGTATGTTTAGTCCAGATCTCTGAACGTGGCAGATGAGACAAACGTCAGAGTTTATGGGGTTTTAATTAAGATTAAAATTTTAATTTTGCCCCAAATTAAAATTTTTTAGTTGCTGTGGGTTTTTTTTTTTTTTTTTAAGAGCATATCACGGTACATGCAGGTGGTTTAGTTTGCAGGGTGAAAGGAAAGCAGATGTCCATGAGTTCAATATGTCACCAGGAGGTCATAGGGAAGAGACCATCTGTTGTCATACTGCTTTGTTCAAGAAAAAAAAAGAAGAAGAATGTAATCATTATCTACTGCATGTGGACGGTGTGGAAGAAGATTTTAAAACATTTCACTGCACAAAAAAGGCAACGAAATATTACCTAGGATTCAAAACACCAAAAGTAGTGGAGTAGCCAGAACATGTTAAACATTAAGGTGAACATGTGTTCCTGAAAATTTTAATCCTTATAGAATTGCGAACACTTTTACAAATTCTTTGGTCTATTATATAAGAAATAGGGTTTGTGTAGGTAGTCCGAGTGGCTTAAAGCAACCACTTAATTTCTGCCTGTGCACGGAGGTGTCCGACTACAACTGTGTTTCTCTACTGATTTGAATGTTAAAAATTAAATAAAATTGAAGGCACTGTCACGTCCTTAGCCATTACATTGAGCACGTAACATGAAGTTTTTTTGTCATCCCTGGACAGGGAAATGTGTCCTTAACTAAAGTAATCTCACCGAGATAAAGATGAAAGTTGGATTTTTTTTTTTCGTTCCATCAATTCATTTTCAGCGGCAAGATTCTACATCTAACACACCTCATGTTGTACTTGCGTAATCTCGTGATAGTGTAGATATTTGGATTGATTGTACAGCAGTGCTGAACAAAGCTGTGTGTGTGGAGCTGAATTATAGTCTGATAGTCTGACAATTGTATTGTGTGGGAGGAAGGTCAAGTATTTTGAGCTTTATCTAAAAAAAGTTTTTTTTTCTCAAAACCTTTTCCCCTGAGGCATTAAAGCCAAAGGTCATTTTTTTGAAGGAATAAACACATTAATATGTATTAGTGTCAGTAAAATAGTGGCATATTTCTAGGCTGTGGATTTGCTGCTCTCTCTCTCTCTCTCTCTCTCTCTCTCTCTCTCTCCTCCCCTTTCTGTTGGAAGATGTATTGCTCACATAAATTGTAGCTGTTGTCATAGTGAAGATGGTGCATAAGACTGTTGCTGGTTTTATTGGCCGTGGCATTTCAAAGAGCCCCTGGATGAAACCCTGTTACAGGCGTGTGCTCGCTCGTTGTGGTTTTATGCTCTCATGCAGTATGGATGTTATGACACCTGAACAAAACCAATCCTGAGCCATTTCGAAATGTCAAGTATGTAAAATGTCAAGTTTAAAAGCACATAATCTTCCGACAAATTATAAACCCCCTTTACGCATTTCTTCCTGCGACTATTTAACTAGGACATTGAAATATGTGTCTCTCCAAACGAGCAAGACCGAGCTGCAGGGGGTGCAGACTCAAACGTTTTCGAGCACAAAATGCTGCACCAGCGCAATTGTCTCTCGCAGGCATGCTCACAGGTGCAGATGAATCAAAGCAGCAGGTTGGTGAATGGGACAGCTGTAATTCACGCACTGTGAGAGAGAGAGCACTTTAAAACACAGACGCAGCTTTGAAGTGGATACAGGTGACCTCTTTGTGTCTACTGAAAAGCTATTGCTGCCACCTCTGTGGGCTATATAAACGACATTAATAATATTTTTCTTTAACGCTGTCCTCTTCAAATATCGGCACTTCAACAGTTCACAAACAACTCATTAAAAATTTGGCTAGAGTGATGCATGGAAATCACGAGCGCGGAGAACACGGAGCTGACGCTACGCACTAAACAATTTAAGGACCCTATTGTATAAATAACTCATTAAAATGTTTTGTATCATGTGCATTCTATTATTTTTTATTTTTTTGCTTTGTTCTATTTTGATATTGTTGGTTTGTCCAAAAATCCAGAACATATATTACAGTTCTACAGTGCTTCTGCACTCAAACTTAAATACAGGACGCATTGACTTGGCTTATCTATTTAGGGTCGAATTGTGTAACTCTTTGCGACTGATCTGCTGTAGAGTTTGCGTAAACTTAAACCCACACATCCTCGCTCAGACACTCTTCGACCCGAACCACACAGATGGGGAAAAAAACTAAGGTTCTAAGGTTCTGTGTAAATGCTCCAAGTACTGCATATGTGAAGCATCCAAAGTGCTTTATGACTTACAATTATGGTTTTAGTTGTTTTCCCATTAAAGAACCACAGAAAAATTCTGGCCAGGAATTTAAATTGTTATTTTTAACAGTATATTTTCATGATATTGGTACTGATTTGATGTTACTGGAACTTACCAGAACCACTTACTGGAGTTCTACACATTACCAAAATCTGGAAATATATCAACTTTGTGTTAGAAATGTGGTCGGAAAAAATCTTGAATGGAAATCACTTAAATATTTGGTGGAGTTGCATGGTTAAAAAAAATATATAAAAATCAACAGTTATCGGTGAAAGTAAGAGCATTTTCATACACACAATGTGATGAGAATGGATACGATTGCGCCTAAACAGCTGCATATTCCAAGAAGAAAACCACTTCCTAGTGAGACTATTCAGATAAAAAAAGACTTTTTTTTTTTTGCTAGCGAGCATAAAGATTGGACTTTTGATTGCAGTAATGGAAAAAGGTCACGGGTAAACAGGGAAGTGCCTGAAGTGATGCACCCATCATGCATAGTGAACACTGTACAATGGGTCCAACTTGTCAGTTGGTCAGGTCTAGGCTCAACAACATCATGTGGCAATAAATTGAAGTCAGCTAATGACCTGAATGTACTTAATGACCAGGTTATCACATCTATGGACTTCTTTTCCCCCCTGATAGCACAGCCATATCAAGGACTCAAGTTGTGAAAGAGTGGTTCTGGGAGCATGAGGAATCATTTACACATGTGAGCTGGACACCACATGGTGTGCTGTAATCAAAGATAAAAGGTGCTTGAGAGAAAGCATTGTGCAAATTGTTTTTGGCCAGGTGGTATAGTTTACTAAGTGCCAGTCAGCAGTAGCATGGAGTTTTATTTAATGAGTAGCGCAAGTCCCCGTCGTTGATGATTACATACAATAGTTTTTAGAAATGATTAAAAGTTTAAAGCTAAAAATAAGCTGATCAGCTTTAATGTAATCAGTGATGTTATTATTTCAGGTTGAAGCTCACACACATGCCTGCCTGCCTCTCTGTACGACAAAAACGTATTAATATAAAGAAAAAAATTTTAGGGCTTGATTACATTACTACTAAAAAGTAATGCAAATTAAGTTTTGTTTTAAAAATTCACTTCAGTGCTGTTATTTTAGCTGTAAAAATATTAACCAATCCCAGTAAAAATATAAAATTTAATTTCTAAATTAATATCTATTAGTGCAGGTGTTTTGTTTACGTTGCGCAAAAAGGCTTATAAGTAGCTTATTTTAAAGTAGATTATAAAATCCGTCAAATAACTGTTCACAACATTTTTATTTAACTTCAGTCAGATATCTAAGTACTGCAAAAAAAATCTGTCGAGAGATCGGTTTAAGACACATTTGATGCATGCACAGTACGCTGTCCAAACGTACAGTATGGTTCATGATCTTTCACAACACTGGTTATAACTTCCCTTTTACTCAACATTTTGATTTCACTTTTGGTGCCAGGTTCAGTTTTCAAAGTGTCCGTCCCATTTTTTGGGAGTAAGCCACGCTGAGTCGCATTGTCGTGTCTGTGAGGATTGTGCCAGTTTGTAGAGCATTATGGGCATTTCTGTGTCTCCCTCATACTCTGTGTATAAACTGGTGAGTTTATTGGATCTGTTGTGTAAATGCATAGAATGAGTAACAAACATGTTTTCAGGTGCTGCTTAAATGTTTCATGGATTTTAAGACACCCTACTGCTAGACTGCGACTAAATACAGATGCTACACATTTTCTTTAGTATTTCTGTAAAATCGCATGAACTCTAAATGCTTTAGATTAGTTGAGCAACATCCTGAATGTGTGGTTGGTTGGTTGAGAAATGTTTCTGACGTCCTCCATGTTGATGCTGTGGTGTATCTCATTCTGGTAGTAAAGCAGTCAGCCCCAAAGAGGAGGGAAAAGTAATGGATATATTCAAGGCTCGAGGAGGTTCTGGTTTACGTTCCCTGAATGAAATATGTGGAACATGTGAGAGAAGAGCTCAGGGTTTAAAAGAATATGTTGATGGACAGAAACATCATGATAAAAGGCTCCATTAGGCCTCTCTGAATGCCTGGACGCTCTGCTCTGAATGACTGATCTTCAGCCTCCAGTGGCATGACTGAATCCGAGGCTATTGAAAAATGGTTTTGTATATGGTGGTACATGTGTGGCTCATGTTGTGATCACTCCAAGTCAACCCGAAAAAGCACATGGTCTTCAATTACAGTTTGAGAGTGAGGATTTCTAGCAACATCTAGCCTACATCAGCGTGAAAAGTGTGGTTGATGGTGCATGTTGTGTTTAGATTCTGGCTGTTTATAGCGTTTTAGTGAATGTACAAAAGTGGCTTGCTTGAATAGGGGTGTAGCTCCCTCTTGTTGGAGTATTTAGTTATGACCACAACTCTTTAGGGCCTGTTCTACGTCAACCTTAAGGAAAATACAAAGTACACCATTGTAAAAATCGAGGTTATCTGATGAATGAAACGTGTGTGTGTGTGTGTGTGCATGTGTGTGCGTGCAGGTGTGAGGTGACGGCATGCCCTGCCGGGGGTGAGGGGACACTAGTGTTTTGTGGCTTAGCCCGGTGTACAGCTAGCCGAGACGAGGAGGCTGCAGCACTACAATGGCTTTGCTTGACAAGCACAAAGTTAAACGGCAGCGACTCGACAGAATCTGTGAAGGTAAGTTTTAGACCGGTTTTTTTTTTTTTTTTTTTTTTTAATGAACAATTTGTTGGTTTCGCATTGCACATGTCTTTTTGCACTTCACGTTGCCAGCTAGCTGTGTGGTATAATGGTTTTGATGGATGAAACCATGATTTTTTTTTTTCACTTTTTTTATCATTCTAAGTCATGGTATCCACATTACACACGCAAACTTATATGGGATCATTTCCATGTGTCTGCACTACAGTGTAATGGTTTGGCACATTTTAAATGCCTGGTTTTATGAACATATAAACAATATACTTCCCAGTGTGTGAGTAGTGGATTAAGTCAGAGTAGTCAGAATGTTTTTCCCCCCCTCTGTGCACAGAACAATTAACCCGCTAGTTCAGAAATGTGCCTCCAGAGGATGGCTTCAGGAATGCAGAACTAAATCCAGTAAGATTAATTACATTTATACATGTAAACATGTAAGACAAATCAGTACAGTCGTACATGTTAAATGGGTTCCATTAACAGGAACGGTTTTGCATGTAGTATAGTCAGTGTTCCTGCTGACGTAAGTATGACCTGTAGGTTCGAAATTAACCGTCTACATTCCATAGGATAAAAATCTGTCACCGCTCTAGCATGGCGAGGAGAAGAACTACAGATCGCATGCAGGCGTCCTACAAAAACAAATTCTTACTTTTGTGCCTAATTACAATGGAAAGTGATCTCATCTACTTTTGACTGTGGCAAAGGAACCCAGAGGGGGTTGCGGTTGCCAAAGAGGCCAGGCCAAAGAAAAATGAATGCAGACACGATTAACTCAGCAGTGTGCTTTATGCAGCAGAAAGACACACTGCTGGTCTGTTTATCAAATATGAGCCGTAGTGGATTTTAAAGTGCGGATTGTGTTTGAATTTTCTCAGACAGTAATAATCTTTAAATATGCATCAACTTATTATATGATGTCCAGTCGTTCTTCATCTCTTGCCGTTTATTCATACTCCTGCTGGATCAAGACTCAGATTTGTCAGTGTATGAAAGTGGTTCAGTGAGAGAAAAGGAAAGGCAGAAATGGAAATAAACGAAACGAGCAATACTCCTTGATGAACTGATGGAGTGGTTGGTACAGGCCCTTTAGGGTAAAAGCACATAGTGTGCAGTTATGCATTTGTCTGTGCACATGTGTTTTTGTGTGTGCTTACCCTTACAGGCACACGCTGTGTGAAAAACTAATCCGTCTTGACGCATCATAGACCTCTGCGCAGGTCTGACTCTGTGTGCAAAATGTGTTTTTTTTTTTTTTTTTTTTTTTTTTGCTGTGTGCAATTTCCATACTAAAGCTGAACATTTCCTTCTGGACCTGATTTTTTTTCTAGAGCGTCCTACTTGTACATGAGACATCATAGCTTTTAAATTCATGCAGCATGAGGATTAACATTGTTGGAATTTATTTAATTTATGTGATGGAGGCATCATGCCAGATGTTTGTTCTAGTAGTGCTGTTCTTTGGATCTAAAAAGTGATTGAGCTGCAAATTAAAGAACAATGTTTGCAAATAAATATATATATATATATATATATATATATATATATATATATATATATATATATATATATATATATATATATATAATTTCATTCATGCAAAAAAGCGAAAGCCATTTTAACCATTGTGTTGGAGTGGAAACTAAAGGAAGATGATTTATTTGTGAGTCAGACAAAGCAAAAAAATGAAATAAATAATAATAAAAGCGAAAATCCTGTCAGGATTATTTTTTTATAAAAATTTTTTACACTTTTTCTTCATTTTTAAATTTATATTCATGATGTTGTGTAAAGTGTAAAATAATATTTTTCATTATTAAAATAACGTTCATATTGAATAGAACAAGACTTAGGCTAGAAAGTTCTTAGTCTTTATTTAGTCAGTCAGTTAACTGGTTGAACAATGAAGATTTTAGTAAAATATTTTAGTTTTTAATCACCACCTATGAAGAGTATATATTTGCATGTGACAGATGTGTTTTATCAGTGGGTTAAACATGGTGCATCTTTAAGGTTCCTGTACGTCTTTACACTAATGCATTAGGATTGTATTAATTAGTGTAGGTGTGTGGTAATATGAAGGGTGACGTTATCAGCATCAGTGACCTGAATGTGTTTGTCTGTACAGTGAATTGATATGAATTGGTATGCATTTTTGTGTGTGTGTGTGTGTGTGTGTGTGTGTGTGTGTGTGTGTGTGTGTGTACCACAACAAGAGTGGATTTAACCAGGTTTAATTTAGTCTATAATCTCTCATAGCAATCAGAGTGAGTAAAGTGTCTGAGTATAAGCTGATCAGCTCTCCTGGATTAACAAAAGCCCCTGCCTACTATGCACCATCCTTCCACTCGTAGAGAAAAAAATCTCTTCCTCTTTGTGTTCTCATCAGTTCATGGTTGTCATTTGGCATTTTCACAGCGGAGCAGCAAGGTTGTGTTCGTCTACACTCGGTGTGAGAGATAGCATTTGGTATCTTCGTTCTCTTTTGCACTGCCAACAGGAATACGGACCGGATTAATTATTCATTTATCACCTACCGAGAGCAGCCATCTGAAAGAAAAACTCAAAAACGGAGGAGAGACAGAAATTACAGCTGGAACAGAAAAACATAATTCTTTTTGCACGTCTTTTCCTTTAAGAGGACTGCCTTAGTGCTAATGCTCGTCTCTAACAAGCAATTGCCGATTGGCCGTTCCCAGAGTTGGGACGTTCTGGGTGGGAATGAAAGTCATTGGGAACACAGCGAGAATATGTATGACCAGCATACCAGGACAACTGATCGACGGAACTCCTTTGGAGGAGATGCTGGAGGTTTATATGAACCACTCGCTGGTGTACGCTCATCTGAAATGGATATGAAACGGGAGCTATACCATTATCAGGGATCGCTTTATAGTCCAAATTATCTGGATCGATCAGATCCCCGAAGCATGAGGAAGAGTTCTGTTCCTGAGCTGAACAGTCATTATGACTGTTCACTCATGGTCGGTCGTGGTTCTTTAACTCCACTGGATCCTTACCATAAAGATTCTGCTGTGTTGTCGAGGCCAACTGGTGGTTTTTATCAAGGGGAGCAAATGCCCCTTAACCGGTCAGCTTCTCATTATGTTATGATGGGAGGGTCTCAACCACTTTGGAACCAAAACCAATCTGGAAGGTGTAATGCACCTGTCTCCACACCAGCAGCACTTGCTCCACCCCCTACCACTCATGAAATGACTCATGTTTACTGGGAGACTTGCCCGCCTGGCCTTCTACCTGCCACACCAGTAGCCAAAATAATACCTGAAAGCCAGAGGACACCAATACATTCTCCTGCTCGCTATTCCACTGAGACAAATAATCCTCAATATGGAGCTGAGGCACCCTCCTCTCTTCCTGGATGTTCAATGTATAATGATCTTAACGGGAGATTGATAGATCGAAATCAGCCTGTACCCACTTGTCTGGTGATGGATCCCTCTTCTCAAGGTATGGTTATGCATCATGACAGCTCTTCACCATATGTTACAGGACAGCAGCAACAATCCCAACCGCAAAAAAAGGAACAAACTCAGCAACTATTTCAGCAGCAAATGCAGCAAGTTCAGTCAGTACAGCAAGGGCAGCCAGTTCAACAGCAAATACAGCCAGTTCAACAACCACAGCAAAGGCAACCTATCCAGCAAGTGGAGCAAATGCCATTGGTGCAACAAATGCAGCCTGCACAGTCTGTTCAGCAGGGGCAACCTGTGGCACCAACAAATCCTGTGTATGACCCTAACCTTCCCTTGCCAGCTCCTGCTTCAGTGACTACTTCAGGCACAACTGCTATCCCTGTTCAGGGTCCTCATCAGATTCCGACTCAACCTGCTCCTGCTCCTACAACACTTCAAAACTCACTGCCACCTGTGGACCCAAAGAAGACAGCTGACCCAGAGTTTCTGGCATTTCTACACAATGAAGGTTTGTCTGAGAGCACCATAACCTCCCTGCTACAGCAAGGCTTTGATTCACTTTCAATGTTGGCTGTTATGGAACAGAATGATGTTCATTCTGTTGCACCCAACTTAGGGCAGGCACGTGTGCTCTCTCGTGTGGCAGTCAGTTGTAAGCGCCCCCCGTATATTCCTCAACAGCAGACTGCTCCAGGCCGAGGACGATCCAACAGTTTTAGTCATCGCAGTGACGTGTACATACATCAACAACCAATACCAACTCCAAATATTGATGCTCCGTATATGCAGCCACCCTTGACGCCAGCCCAGACCATCTTCCCCAGGATGGCTGACATCATGGGCCGCAGACCTAGTAGTGCTCCTTCCCAGCAGCTTCTAGAGGTTAGCGCATACCCTATAACAAGGACGCCAGGGTCTTTCAATAGTGCAATGCAGCCTGTTCAACCACGTTCTCTGTCTGCGTACACTTCTCAAGCTGGCCTACCTATATCATCTTTGACAGCAGCTTCTCAGCAAGTTCCACTTCCGTCACACATACCAGGAGTGCAACCACAAGTCCTTAGTTTGCAACAGCAAATGGCAGCCCCTAATCATGGCATGCCACAACAAACACCAACCATGCCCACTCTGCCACCACAACAAGCCCCCAAAGCATACTCTACCAACTACACTGTGCCTATGGAGCTGATGAAGAGGGATCGTAGCATGACCACAATTTCTAGCCTGTTTAATCCACAGTCAAGCCCCCATATAATGCGGAGGAGTGGGGCAACGCCTCATGAGAGTGGCTTGGTGCCTGTCGGGACTACTATACAGACTCCTTGGCTTGCAAATCAGAAGCTCTCTCGTCGCACTGGACCCCCTGTTATTGTCTCCTCCATGGCATCGCCTGACACAAGTTTGTCCTAATTTCTTTTTATTCATCACATTAGCTTTTTTTTTTTTTTTTATTTAATTAACAGTAATATACTTTAGATAATAATCCATAGCTATAATATTTCTCTCTTGGCCAGTAGGAGAAACTGAACAAAAAATATTTTAATGAAATATTATAAAACTGATTATTGCATTGAGTTGCATAAAAATTATAAATGCTTCCTGTTGGGACTGTTCCAATGATAGATTTATTCACTTTATATGCAGTATATATTTATATTATAAAGGTTTGCACTTGTATAATAACTTTAATTGTTTTGATGTACACTTGCAATTAAAGCAGGAATTACATTTTGGGATTCTTTTATAGGAATTATGACAGACGTGTGTGTGTGTGTGTGTGTGTGTGTGTATATATATTAGGCCTGGGCGATAAAACGATAACGATATGTTTCGCAATAGACACGTGATCGATATCAATAAAAAATGTGTTCGATATTTTTTTATTCTTTGTCGGAAGAAAACAGAGGTCGCGAAGCTAGTTTGGTTGCCGTCATGCGCACTCGCTCCGCGACCGGCTCTAGGACCCGGAAGTAGTACGGTGGAGATTCAGGAAGCATAAGCGGAGACAAGATGGCGTTGACATTGGCACCCGCCAAATGCGGGTAAAATTCGGCTGTGGCGGTTAATAACTTTAGTCTCACTAGCCACATTGGCGGGTAGTTTATTCTTTGGTATGACAATTATGTTTGCATCAATATGCACAACTAACAATCTATAATATTACTTGCTTTTTGTGTGAGACAAACGGAGGCATGGAGAGAAACGGTATTCTTCTTTTACTACATTCAGTGCACACGACACGTATAGTATACAGCGCGGTATTGCCCCCTGGTGCCCCGCCAG
This sequence comes from Channallabes apus, assembly GCA_030522415.1. Classification (NCBI taxonomy): domain Eukaryota; kingdom Metazoa; phylum Chordata; class Actinopteri; order Siluriformes; family Clariidae; genus Channallabes; species Channallabes apus. The sequence continues at coordinate 21,283,383 of CM060116.1, forward strand.
TGAATTAACATCAAACTCAAATATATTACAATATATTTTTGTTGTAGTTTTCTCTAAAGGCATCTAATATAATAAACGCATTGCACTATTTTATTACACTTTATTAAGCATTTCTTACATTTTCTTTTAATTTTGCACCTTAAACATTAAGAGATAATTAAGTGTTCATTGTGACTTTAGACTTATGTTTACATTTTAATTATTTGATTTTTCCATGGTTGTTGACATTTCTGTCTTAATAACTGATGGGACTATGATCATAGGCAGGTTAAGTTTAAAATAAAAATGTTTAAATATAATATATTCTTCTCCTGGTCCTTATTTTAAATGGGTTATAAAAAATATCAATAATTATCGTTATCGACCGATATGAAACACTGATATCGTGATACAGTTTTCAGCCATATCGCCCAGCCCTAATATATATATAGTGTACTGTATATTTGTTAGTGCTTTTTTCAGTTGCCTTTGCTGATTATGCCATCTTATTTACATACAATAATGTGCGCAGTAAATTCTCAGGGATATATAAAAGAAGACCTAAGCTTATGAGGCATGATTTCTGCCTGAGTAGTGATTGAACTGGCGTAATCTTTTTCTTTATCACAGTGCAGTGGCCTTGCAGAGCAATCTCTAATCCCACCCATGCTGTTGATGTAATCGGGTGCTTTCACCCTGCAGCTTATGAATCTTTTGTGAAATGACGGTTGGGGGGGAGGTGTCCAAAAAGAGCAGTTTAACTGAAGCTGAAATAGAGTGTCATACAGTGTCAAAACCCTGCAGGAAATTACATGGCATGTCACCATCATATTATCAGATTCTAATTATTGTAATCTAAATAATGAGATATTATTACGAAGTCTAATAAGAGGAAGATGAAAAAGAGACGTAGAGTGAAACCGGTATGAATGATTGATTGGTAATTGGTGACTTGCTGGGGTTATGCAAGAATGCGCAATAAGTGATCCTGATGCCTTTTATATATCGGATATCTTTTGTGTGATTGCCCTCTCTCTCGTATTCTTGTGGATGCCAGATACTGCCTGTAAATCAAGATAATTGGGAATTTCCTCTTAAAACTGTGAATTGCGAAGCATTTGCATGTATTAACTCCTTTTTTATTTTCTCATTACAGTGTTCTTTTATTCAGTGAATTGCGACAGACGTTATTTTCTCAGTTTAGACCTTTCTCCTTCACTTTCATTAGTTTCGTCACAGCTTAATTTCTTTAGATGATTTTCATCTAATGTAATGTAAATGTAATTAAGTCTTCTGAGCTTTATTTTATGAATATCTGATTTCTGATTATATACATGGTGGCACGGTGGCTTAGTGGTTAGCACTGTCGCCTTGCACTTCCAAGTCCTGGGTTTGATTCCCGCATTGGGTCTCTCTGCACGGAGTTTGCAAGTTCTCCCCATGCTTGGTGGGCTTCCTCTGAGTTCTCCAGTTTCCAAATTGGTCTTTCCAAATTGCCCGTAGTGTGTGGATGTGGACTGGAGGTTCTATCACGATCGTACAAAATGGGAATAAACACAATGGTCCCCGTTGGCCTCCACTATCCCTGGTTGAACTACAGAGGTTATTAGATGGATGGATGATATACATGGTTATGTTCCCTCAAGTAGATCCTTTATGGTATAAAAGACAATTTAAACATGCTGAAATAAACATGCTGAAACCGTTTTAAATAGTTGGGTCTGCTTCCTGCCACAACTAACTGTTTTATGAACTATATAAAAGCAAGTACATTTAAAGAAGTCCCTGTCTTCCAGGAAATGAGGATTATGTTGCCATGACAATAGAGGTGGTGGTCTGAACACGTGCAAATACTTTAGGTCAGCCTTGTGTGTATGAGTATCAATTGTTTTAATTAATTAACTTCTGGTAAATTATGCCTGTGTTTGGTCGATTACATGCATTACATGTTAATGGTTTAATCTAATGGTTCCTGGGCCATAATATATTAACTTTTCATAAAAACGTTTTTAGTTAGGTAAATCTCTTGAAACAATTTGGGCATAAATGTGCATATACATATAATTTTACACATATCATATCCTCCATGTGCCATGCTTTTTATTACTCTTGACTCAGCGACAATTGATCATAAAGTGCAGATTATGATACGGATCCATAAAATTTATTTATATTTAACAATGCTCAGTTCTGCATTAGTTCAGTAGTACTGTAATTTTTACAATTGTCATGTTCACTGCACATTTGCAGAATAAAAAATCATTAGGCTTTGTCCACTGTCCGGCCAAAAACAAACAAAATAAAATCATGCAATCTAATATTTAATTTAAGCACTTTTAGCTTTGTTTGGAATACACCATGTGGTGGCCAATTCATGTGTGAAAATGATTTCTCGTGCTCAGAAAGCCACGCTGTCATGGGTTACGTTTTGTAATATGTCCGTGGAATCAGGAGGGAAATACATTCATTAAATAATCCGGTCATTCAGTATGTTCAGGTCATCAGCTGACTTTATAAAATAAAAAGTCTAGACCTGACCAATTGAAAAAACCCTAGAGAATATCACTGCTTTCAGAGGCTTGTACAGTGGGCGACTAAGTATGATGGGTGCATCATGCATGTATGATATGTGATCTCCAATCATGATAATTCCTGATATATTTTTTCTTTTTTTAAATATAGCATTTTTTTGAGTTGACAGTCCTTCCAGGTTATAACAATGCGTTGGACACTTCCTAACCTAGTTCCAGTAATTTTTAACCAAAGTTTTCTTTGCTTGATGCAAGCCAATAATTTGACCCTTCTGAAATTTCTTTTGGCCAAGTAGCTTTTTAAACAAATACATGAATGGTTTGCAACACAGTAGGCACAGTCACATTCAGTTATGGATAGGAAGTAGCCTCTTTGTCCCCATTTTCTGTTCAAAAGATGCCTGTAGTCAAAAATGACTTGCAACTGGGCATGCATAGGTAGCACATTGTTTCCCCCTGTTTCCCTTCCTCTACTCAAGTTCTAGCTGATGGAACAAATGGATCATTTATTGGTTTGGGGACCTATCTGGTACTAAATCTCTCAGCTTGAAAAATATTCCATTCCTGAAAATGTGCCCTCTGTCCTAAAGTGAGATTGGCCATGCTGCATTCATTAACATGCTGGCTTTGTCAGCCTTTTATTGGATTTAAGTGTAACCGCATAGTTGCTTGTATTAAAACTAATTACTTTCATCTGTAATTTGCTGCATTAGCAGTTCAGCACCATGATTTCACAAACCCTTCCATGAATATATATATACATCATAGAATTTCACTGCCAGCTATTTTGAAACCGGTACAGTACATGTACAATTAGGAGTATTAATTTAATCAAACGTTTATGTTGATATATCTAGACATTTACACAATTTGCACTTTTAAGTACGAAGTTTGACTTGATGGGTGTACAAGTCAAACTGGGAATTTAATTTATGAAAAACTACCTTCTATTTCTTTATATAATCCAATGCTACACTAGTACACCCATCTCAGCATCTCACTACTGCTTGGATATTATTAAGATTTCTCAGTATGCCAGAGCCATGATTGGACTGCTTGATTTTTCGTTTGAAGCCCTGGCCTCCTTGGAACTCCTTTTAATGGGCAAAGCACGTCAAAATGGCTTGGAACGAGGCCAGGACTCTAAAGGGGATGTGGCAATAAGTTCCTGTAATGTGGAAGTGGTGTTCATGAATGATTGTGTGTACAGATCCCCTAGACAGATATGTCTCTTCCACAAGTTCCACAAGGAGACAAGGTATCCTTCTTATCTTAGGCAAGTTATCAGAGCCACCACGTTCAGAATTGTTATTCACGAACATACGGCCTTCTTTAAAATGTTTACACCATTAAATATTTTTTACTGCGCCTTCTGTAAATGCCAAGATGAGAAATTTTATCACATGTCCTGGTTTGAATTGAACACTCCTTGTATTTAAGTAACAACAAAAAAAAATCTTTGGCGATAATTAATTTGACCTAATGTCATTCTTTTATGTGCGTCCATCATGTGCATGTTCTTGATGTGTTATGCATTCATGCCTGTTGCGCAGAACCACTTAGTACATGGCAGTAGAACAATGCCACCTTCCTTCAATTCCTGGAACCAGGTTTTCCTATAGAATGCACGCAAAGTACAAGGTTAGCAGCTCATACATTTGTGCTTATTTCCAGGTTTTACAGTCTTTAGAGCAACGTATAGAGGCGTTTCAACTAAATATCTAGAGAAAAAGGGTGGAAGGAAAATGAAAAGAAAATGGGCCAGAGTCAGTAAAAGTAAATGCAGTGGCCATATGTTCAACTTAATGTCCTCCTCCATTATCGTGATTTTGGAACTATAGCTAAAGGGAAAAAGAGACGAGAGAAGAGGGATTACAGATATAAAATCCTACCAGCCATCTGTGCCGGATTGGGCTCAATAGGGAAGGTGGGTCGTTTGTGCTTAATCCAACTGAATGAACAGAATATAATTTCCATTTGGGAATTATGCTTGCTTTAGGAAAGACCTGAGTTGTTAATGTCTGGTCAGACAAAGATGCAAGTTTGATTTGTAAGCATTAAGAGAGAGAGAGAAACAGTTTTTATTAGTGTGTGTGCATGCATACATTTTTGTATATGTGTAGGCAAGCAGGTGATATGAATTATTTATAGTAAGAAAATGTCATGGAGATTGAGTTACACTCCACCTCAGAAGGTGGAGCTGACACTGTGTGCACAATACAGATCCCTCACATAACAGCAGCAGACATTCGGCCCGTTGGCTCTAATCTGATAATGTGGCAGGGGTTAATCGTAAATAGGTTTGAGAACACATTTTATTGTGTGTGAGCAGTTAAATTTGACAAACCTACTGAAATGTGTTAAAGAATAGTGAAATTCACTAGGAGAGCTTATGTCTTTATGATTTTTCTCCTTGGTCTCTTGTCACGTACCTTTTTTTTTCTTCTATATTCACAAGACAAGTGAGTACAGACAGAACAACTAGGCCACAGAAAGTTACTCAGGATCCAGTTCGGCAAAGTCACATGATTGGTCTCATGAGGCAAAAGGATTGTGAGGTCAGGCAGTTCCTACTAATTTCTTCAAGGTGAAAGATGTGTGAGCAGATCAGTTTTTTTGGGATTTTGAAAGTCAGGTCCACTAGACATCAATGAAACCCCCTTTCAAAAGTTTTGAGTACACTCAGTGGACTGCTGTTTTTATTCTTTGCTCCATATACAAGTGTGTGTGTGTGTGTGTGTGTGTGTGTGTGTGCGCGAGAGTGTGCTCCACTTATTGTTATAACTCTACTTCAAATGCTCTACACTGATGCTGCCACATAACAGCTTTCTGTGTTGAGTGGTAACAAGGCCCAGCTGTGTGTGTGTGTGCGCGCGCGCACACACACGTTTGTACATGTGTGTGCGTGTTTAGGGCTGGTCCTGTGCTCTCTCTTTGCCAGGCCAGATGGCTCCTGTCACAGAGAGCCCTGATAGGAGGGAGTGAGGGAATGAAAATAATGAATAGAGGAAAAAGCAAAAAAAATCAGTAGGAAGCAGATTGCAATGTGAGAAAACACATCCGCAGCTGCACATGCGGAGTAATATGAACGGCACGGCCAGAAGTGTGAAGGCTGTGTAAATACATGGGCTTTTTTTTTTTTTTTTTTAATGTCCTGTTCGATCTTTAGCCCCCCCACAACCACACATGCACTGCTCATTTTGCACATTTTGCCATTCACTTTAATATCATGACCAATGCCCTAGTTACTAGCCTCCTTGTCGCCACTCTGCACAGTGATTTTTAGTTTGTAGAAATGTGTGGGTCAGATGGTCTAACCCTTACCATAAATCCTGTTTTGTTGCTTATGGCAACCTAATTTCCTCAAAAACATTGTAACATGTACGTGATTGCTATTGATAACAATTTTAAAACTTTTTTTTCCCCCTAAAAGAATAAAAAAACTAGTTTACTCGGAGCTCCATAACGGGCTGAGACATGTGTGGGACTAGGAATGAATACATGTTGGATGCATATATTTGTAAAATGATTTAATGAATTCTTAAATGTAAGACTGTATAAAGATTCGACTGTTTGTTTTAGAGGTAAGAAGCTGCCTTATGTTATGCATCAATGGATAGTTGTGTCTGGCAATGTATGAATACCACCAAACTAGTGATGCACTGATTTATCAGCTGTACATCAGTATTGCCCTGTTGACTGGAGCCAGGTGCCAATGTTGCTTAATTATGATCTGACTGCAGTTTTGGGAAAGTTCTAATAGGCTGTGCTATAATATTTCCCATAACAGTGACGATGTACACACGTGTCAGAAAATATTGGCTGCGTGGGAGTATTTCACATTCTCAGAGAGAGAGAGAGAGAGAGAGGCGTTCGGCAATATGCAGTTTATAAGACAGTTCTAGAGACATTTCAAGAGGAGGTACTAGAAGAAAGACATTTAGTTTTTTTCTTATCACTTTTATTCCTCCATTCATTCATCTATGAATGGATACAACTGTAGCACTTATACTGTTACGGGGGGCCTGGAGTCAATCTCAGGGGGACCTCGGGCACAAATCAGGACACACGCTATTGTTAATTTTGTCAGCTATTTTCAATTTTAGCTACTTTCAATGTTAGTTTCTATCATAGTTTTATCTTATCCTATTTTTATTTAGTCAAGTTTTAGTCGACTAAAAGTCTGGGCATTATAGTCTAGTTTTAGTCAATGAAATGTGACGTTTTAGCAATAAGATTATTATGAATTAATTAGATTAATTATTAATCTAGACTAGCCAAAACCCTTTTTTTTAAAGGTTTTTCACAAAATAATTATCTTTACATTTAAAATGTATTATTCCATCGAATGTTTTCACCGAATTATATTTATTTTGCTGTGAGCTGGGAAACATCGCGCCATAATGAATGAACACCACGTCGCAGCAGATCGTGACAAAAATTATATGTTGACAAAAATATAAACCAATATTTTATTAGCTTTTATTTTTTTAAAACCACATTTTAGTCTCGTTAACAGAATTGCAAGCTTATTTTGTCACTGTTCATTGATGAGCATGACATCTCGTCTTAGTCACAGGAAAAGAGGTCGAAATTCGTTGACGAAATTAACACTAGCGCATACACACAATGGCCAATTTGGGAACGCCAACTAATCTGCATGTCTTTGGACTGTGGGAGGTACAAGATAACCCAGAGGGAAACACAGACCTGAAATGGGAATCGAACCCTCGACCCTGGAGACCCACCATGCTGCCACATTTAATTTATGTTTCACAAATGTTTTTGTTGTGCTATGCATTTGCTGAAAAATTCTTCTTATTGAGCTGTCTAGGAGGCACAAGAGGCTTTTGAATCAATTACTTTTGACGAAAAGTAAAGAGGCTTTCATGTGAAAGAAGATTATCTTAAAAAATTGTTTAATACATTCCAGTAATTGAATCTGTCAGGAGTCAGAACAGTCCAGATGCCTCATGGATAAATAGATAAAGCCAAGTAAGAAAGTTTCTTCACTGTGTAGTAGTTTTAAGGATGTGGTTTAGCACAAGTCTACAGTGGAAGGTTGGTGTTTGGACGACTAGCTACGGATGAAGTGTTTGGCGTGGCACATGTGGGACCTGGATTCTCAGTGTATCCATGTGATCTCTCTCTGTCTCTCTCTCTCTCTCTCTCCCTGTGAAGCGTAGGCGGCACACAGGGATCACTATACATCAGCGACACTCTCATTGAAACCATTCATTCGACCAAAGTTTTGCTGAAACTTTAATAAGAAGCACAGATATGAACTAGCACTTTCACTGTCTAATAACATAACATTTTCTTTTATGCTTTACACAAAAAAAAGTGAAGTGTGCAGGTGACGCATGTTGTCTTCCTTCTTTTTTTTTTTTTTTTTTTGCATGTGAAAACAGTTGTCTGAGGTTCTCAATCAATCATCCAACTGTGCTGGAGAATTATGTGCTTTTCATATACATACACACTTGGGTATGAAATTAGCGCAGGTATTCCTATGCACTTAATTTGAACTACCCCATGTTAACACACAACAACATACACACAGGCATGTACATGTATTTATAAGGGCCTAAATTATAAAATCATTAAACCAAATACAAAACCGTGTTCAGCCAAAAACAGCAACTGCAACACAGATAGAGCACAGGAAATGGCCCTGTGTGTGTGTGTGTGTCAGTGAGACCTGGGTTAAGTAAGGGAAAAAAAAAGCAGGGGAGGGGGTCGACTGCTCTTAAATGCTGCGCTTTAACAAATCATAAACTGAAGAAAAAGGCAGTGCAGAGGAGTGAAGGGGCCGTGGGGAAGAACAAGAGGGAGGAGGAGAGACTGCAGCTGAGACCAGAGGAGAGCCGCAGAAGTCCTCGTTTGGTCTGATTTTTTTTTTTCTTCTCCCCCCCTCCCTGACACTCGTTCCTCGCCGCCGAAGCCCATTGCATTCTGCCGCTGTGCCAGGATCGTTCTCGCTAGACACTGAGGCAAAAAGGAGGGAGAGAGGGAGTGTTTGTGTGTGAGAGAGAAATAGGGAGTGTGTGAGTGCGTGCCACTGCTCAGGCTCCCCTCGAGCTGGGGAAGAGCAAGCACTCCAAACACACTGAGGAGACCTGGGGAAGACGCAGAGAAGAGGAGGGGGCTGATTTACGGAAGGAGAGAAGGAGAGATCCCCCCCGAAGACATTTTCCCCCTCCTCGCCTACCTCTATTCTTCACTCGTTTTTGGGGGTCTGCAGAGCTCTTAATGGGAGGAATGTGGAGGCAGCAGTTTCCAGGCAAGAAACTGTGTGTGTGTGTGCGTGTGTGGATGTATTTTTCTCTGTATGGGGACCAAACATCTCCCCGATAGTAGCACATGTTAGTTTTTTACCTTGAGTTCATTATTTGCTTGATTTCTTTAAAAAAAAAAAAAAAAAGATTGTGTTTGGGGGGGGGGGGGGGAATAAATTTAGTCCCTGTATGCTATGTATGCTACAGCGTTCTTTATATTCATTAATACACAGATGCAAAAATAAATAAATAAAAATGGTAATGCAGCAGTGCGTTCGTGTGTTCCACATATGCAGGTGCTGGAGATGGAAAAACATACTATGCCGTAACTAAACTGCATGTTAATTCTCATGTGCATAATCCTCTCTCTCACTCTCATATGCACACGCACACACACACACACACACACACACACACACAGCCAGTCTAGCTTGGCACAAGAGTCGCATATTGACTCACCCTCACCCTTTTGGCAACTATTATAATCTGTGGTTTTGTTTGTGTGTGCAAGTGTGTGTGTGTGTGTCTGGTGGCGGGGCAGGGGTGTGTCTCTCCGAGGGACCCATTGACCCCATTTATGAGTACATGAAAAATTTGTCCTTGTGGAAACATTTGATTTTGCGAAACTAAACAGCCCCAAAAGGCAATGCTTACGTTTGTTAAGGTCAAGGACATCTCACAAAGATATAAAAGAAGCACAGGTATGTACATGTGTGTGCATGTGTGTGCGCGTGCAGTAGTGGTAGTGATACTTCTTCCCAGGACCCCAGGACATCCACTGGCATACTGCGTGAGATTAGGTTGCTAGGTAACCAGGAGCAGTTATAGACAGTGAGGTGAAGCCACTCTGACTGAGACAAGATATTCTCTCTCTGTCTCACTCTCCTTAAAAGTAAGAGTTAAATACCCATGTGAACACACACACGCTATCAGGCACACACGTCAGCACATGTCCATGCTGTGGAAACTTTTGCTCATTTCCTTTTGTTTTGACAGTTCTTTATTGTTGATGGGGTTTTGGACACTATTGTATTACATAAACTCTCCATTACTTTCTCTCTCACACACACACCCTGTCACCTTCACTTTATTTATTTATTTATTTATTTATTTTTAGGAATGTGATTTGTCATACCGGGTGTACAAGCCAGTAGCGTGAACAGAACCATCTCAGCTTGGCTTGATTGAACGTAAAGCACTTGAGGTTATGTTCTCCTTTGCAAGAGATGTCCAAAAAAGCTTTTAACTCGCACACACCAGGAAGCCTTAAAATCATTTCACCATCAGCATCTTTTTCGGGATCATTCTCCGTGTGAAAAAGCAGAAGCGACCTTGAGGCTCGGATAAAAGTGCTTTTCGAACGCGAGTTAATATTATTACTCTGATGAGCCAGACTGCTAACCTAAATCTCATCAGTGTGCGAGTTAGCCTTGAGTGTAAGCCATCTGTTTTTATTTTCTTTTTTGTTAAGCAGGGAAGCCCTACTGAGACAACAGTCTCATTTCCAGATGCCCTCATGATCTGAAATGCTTTTCTTTTTTTTTTCCTTTTCAAAAATAAGCATTTCAAATTCTTCTTCAGTGACCGCATTGTAAATCATTTTTTAAGTATTTCTGAGCAACGGCCAGAGCGGAGTAAAGAGAGAACTCTCAGCGAGAACTCCCTCTCCCAGATACCGTTAAATGAAATGTATTCATAATCCTGCTCAAATCCTGTAATCTCCATGACAACCAGATTCACAGCAAGAGGGTGCGCTGGAAAGTCGTACAAAGTGTGTTGATCCCATTCTCCTAATCACTTTCTCACACACTTACAAATGCAAAGTGGTTCTCTTAAAATTTACAAGTACACAAAATGAAATCCCTCTGTTTCAATTCCCATCTCTATTTTTTTTCCTCATGTTCGCTCTCTGTCTCTTTGCAGGTATAAGGCCGCAAATAATGAATGGACCGATGCATCCTCGGCCGCTGGTCGCTCTGCTGGACGGGCGGGATTGTACAGTGGAGATGCCTATCCTCAAAGATCTGGCAACGGTGGCCTTCTGCGATGCCCAGTCGACACAGGAGATCCATGAGAAGGTACACACACACACACACACACACACACACACACACACTTGAATATCGTGCTCTATCATTATCCGGGTTATGAGATGTATTTTATATGTCGCATGGAATAAGAAGATGAATCAGCATTTTTGAAAGGTGAATAGAAAATAGCAATATGAAGTTAAAAAAATTAGACAAAGGTTGTGAACTAGATATTGAGTCACCCAGGGACATCGTCTAAAATTACTGTGGAGATGATGAAATAACTGAGAGCTTAAAGATGAAAGGATGGCACTTCATCTCATTAATGTAAACTCTGGGTAGAACATGAGGATGAGGATGATGAGCATTGTGTGTGTTTTTATAGGTACTAAATGAAGCAGTAGGAGCAATGATGTACCACACCATCACACTCACCAGAGAGGACCTGGAGAAGTTCAAAGCCTTACGCATCATCATCCGCATCGGCAGCGGCTACGATAACATCGACATAAAAGCTGCAGGGGAAATGGGTGAGATTATGCACAAGGGCTCACAATCAGAGCAAAGGCTGTACTTCACAACAGGTAAAACAGACAGGATGAATAGTGGTGCTCTTAAGCAGTGTTGTTCAGAAAGCATTGCGTGGGAGTACACACAGAGTGGAAGGAAATCGTGTGTCTGAAAGGATCTGAAGGCATTCGCAGCCAAGCGACTGAGCCTGGAGTTCGTATCATGACAGAGTCAACCCTCATAGGCATACGGTTGTTAAAGAAGGATGTTCATGTTTGTTGTAAAGTTATGTTAAGCTTTAAAAAGCAGATGTTCCTATAAAAAGCATACATCAGTTTAAAGACATTTTTGTCTTGATTTTTATTTATTTAATAAATAAAAGCTGCACTAAGAAGAACTTAGACACAGTGTCAGGGAGGAAATGGCTTATCAGAAGAGGGCAGTTGTTGAGCGAGAGGTTGAAAAGACGACTGGAGGCCGAGCCAGCACATCCGTATCTGCGAGCAACATTTAAGCCAAATGCAGCAGTTTTTTTGGAGTTTGATCACAAAGTGTGTAATTTTAGCAGTTCCTCTAGCAGTTTGTTTAGCAATGTCTCAGTGGTTTCTTTGTCTTCTCCAAACCTCACAAGCTCGCAGTTTCCCATTTGTGCCAATTCTGAGAGAATCCTCACACTGACACTGCAACATGTATGATGCCGGGTAATGTTAGCGTTTGTGTGTTAGTGCATGTTGATTCTTCAGAGCGGGAAATGCAGTAACAGACGGTATAAGCTACCACAGGTCACAGAGTTAGTAGCACTCCAAATGAGAGATGGAGATGTCCTGAGGTTTTCACCTCACACTTTCTTATAGTGTGGGATGGAAATGATGGCTCACTACTGCCCCTTATTGCAGGGACTGAGTTGCTGCACATAAATGGAGTGAACGCCGATAAGCAGTAACATTAAAAACACTTAAAGGTGAAGTCAATAGGTATTACATTGGACTAATATCATTGGACTACGGTTTGGAAGGTCCTACGTTCATGCCCCATGACAGAAGTTACCACTGTTGGGCCCTTAACCCTCAACTGCTCAGATGTATAATGAGGTGAAAAAAAATAAAAATAAAGGAAGTCGGTCTGGATAAGGACGTCTGCCAATTGCCTAAATGTGACGCCGGGGGAAAAAAGTGGTCCAAAGAAGGGCAATTGGTGAACTGGTGCCATGGGCATGGCTAGAGTTACTGTAGCACAAATTGTTGAATGTTAATTCTGTCTACAAATAAAAATGTTGAAAAACAGCTGTGCAGCCGTAGACCAGTCATGGTGCCCATGCTGACCCCTGTCTACCACTCCAAAGCGCCTATAATAGGCACATGAGCATCAGAACAGGACTATAGGAGGTGGCCTGTTCGGGTTTCTTTTTTACATCGTGAGGATGCCTGGGTGCGTGTGCATCACTTATTTGGGGAAGACATTGCATCAAGATGGACTATGAGAAGAAGGCAAGGGGGAGGATGTAATTATTTGGGCAATGTTCTGTTGGGAAGCACTGGATTCCTGCCATTCCTGTGGATGTTACTGCCAGCAACCTAAACATCGGTGCTGTTTAAGTATACCAGTTCATGGGGGCCTCCGAGTGGCGCAGTGGTAAAGTGCTCGCCCTATCATCCGGATATCGCTGGTTCGGTTCCCGGGTGATGCTGTAACCTCTCACAGCCGGGAAGCTGATTGGCTGAGCTGATTGGCCGAGCTCTAGACCTCCGGCTTAGGTACTTAGTGCTCCCACAGCGCTGTCCTCCGAGTGTGTTATGCCACCAACAACGGAGCATGAGCGAGCAGATGCGGTCGGCTGGCGTCACGTGGTTTGGAGGAAACTCGTGATCGTCTTCGCCCTCCTGGCCAAGTGGTAGTAGTAGCCTTAATGTGAGAGCTCCCTAGTGACGGGGAGGAATTGGACATGACTAAATTAGGGGGAAAATCTGGAAAAAATCCAAAAATAAAATAAAAGAAGTATAAAAAGGTATAAAAGATCTTGATCACAGTCTGATCAAAAATCTGTGGGATGTCTGATCCATAGAGGCTCCCACCTCACAACTTCCAGGACTTATGAGATCTGATGCTCACATCTTGGTGTCAGATACATACATTAACAAGTCAGAGTTGTTTTCATAGCACTAGGTAGGGACATAGACATTGTTTGACAGGTGTTTTTAATGTTATGGCTGATCAGAGTATAATATCTAAAACATGTCTGTTTGAAATGTAGCTGGATGATTTGTATGTTCTGTATCCAGCTGAATCAACTCAGTCTAAGAAAAATATCACAGCAGGCATCTTAATGTGACATTTGCTGTGAGTCATCTGTAGACTAATGTATAGTTTTTTTTTTTCTTCCCCCCCTCCAATCAATATTCAGAACATTTGCATCATAATTTTACTTAACTGCTTGTGATTTTATATGTGATGGATAAAACCTAATATCTTGACAATGAATCTGTTAGAGTTGAGCAATGCATGCTCTTAGATGGTTTCAGTGGCATAATGAAATGCATGGGGCAAACTATTATGCACGCAGACAAGTGTTGTTTTTCTTATGTGTTCTAGTTTGTTCTGGCCCTCTGGGTTCATGATGTGGTTCTTCAGAATTTCAAACTTATGGTAAACAGAAAAGTTGTAACACTTTCAAAGAAAATGATGACTGAGTGTTATTGTTTGTTCACATTTTCATACATGTGCCGGTCATTGCTGTTGCCATGTTGGGATTTCAGCTCAAATGAAAGATTTAAGGGCAATAAATTTTGTGCCTTAAAGACTGCATGTACAGTGGAACCTCGGATTATGAGTAACGCGGTTTACGAGTGTTCTACAAGACGAGCAAAGATTTTTAATAAATTTTGACTTGAAAAACGAGCATTGTCTTGGTTTACGAGCACCGAGTATCATGTATCACACATGCGCTTCTTGTTTTGACAACGAGCGTCACCTCATCACAACGGTTTTTCCAACGGTTGAGCCAACGGTTTTTCTCTCACTTGCGGTCAGAATTGTAGGTAATCGTCTCCCCTGTGGGGTAAATGCACTCACACGTGCTAATTTAAAAATTAGCAAGGAACATCGCTAGTCACACTCGCATGAGTGCTTACTAACGGAATCACTGCTGTAAAGTAAAACAATAACAAATTTTAAACATATTTTTATGTATTTATTTTTTGGAGCTGTAGAACGAATAATTTGAGCTTCCATTATTTCTTATGGGCAAATTTAAATTTGGTTTACGAGTTTTAGAATACAAGCCCGCTTCCGGAACAAATTATGCTCATAATCCGAGGTTCCACTGTATCTAAAGTTTGCACAAGAGAGAATCTCACTTCATTGAACAGCTGTTTTTTGTTTTGAATGCTGTTGTGCTTGATAAAAGTGCACTTTGAGACGTTTGTCAGATAATCTGGTGTGGATGCAAAAAAGTAACATTTTGTTTGTCTTTTTAATGTTTAAAATTCCCCAATTGATAAGGTGTGATGAAACTGGATTTAAACCATTTTGGTCAATTTATTCCTTATTATTCTGGGGTTATTCTGCGTTCGAGTGCCACTGTTGAGGGTTGCCAAATCCTATACTACTCAGCCAGTGCATCCCAGTCCTGGGTAGAAAAAAATGAGATGGTTGTGTCAGGAAGGGTTGTGTGCGGATTGAATGTTCTTCTGTGGCGACAAGTTGACGGAAGAAGCCGAAAGAATTCCTTATGTAGTTATTCTCCTTTATTTACTTTAACACAATAAATGAATGGACAACATGAGGAAAACGCTCCAAAAGGTGCCAGCATTTTTTTTAAGAGGAGTGTTCTCTTTCCCAGTAATCCGCTGACTTTGTACAAACGTACACACAGCCTTCCTCATACTTAAAGGCATTTTTAGGCCCTGTGTGTATGTCACATTAATTAAAATCTTTATTTCAACTCTCACTTGCATTCGCAATTAAACTTTTCCAGACTAATTCACATTGAATCTTTGAATAACCTACCCAAACCCATGAGTAATATCTATTTGTTTGTGTGTTCATGCAGGCATTGCAGTGTGTAATATTCCATCTGCAGCCGTAGAAGAGACGGCAGACTCTAGTCTCTGTCACATCCTGAACCTGTACCGGAGGAACACCTGGCTGTACCAGGCTCTCCGCGAAGGCTCACGCTTTCAGAGCATAGAGCAGATAAGGGAGCTGGCATCAGGAGCAGCTCGTATACGAGGAGAGACGCTCGGACTTATAGGTTTTGGTGAGATATAGACGGAGGGGGGGGGGGATAAAAAACTGTTTATAAAGTGTTCACGGAGTGTGAATATTAACCTCTAGTGTAAATCTGTCTTTGTGTTGTACAGGCCGAACAGGTCAGGCAGTAGCAGTTCGTGCAAAAGTATTTGGCTTCAATATCATATTCTATGACCCGTATCTACAGGATGGTTTAGAGCGCTCTCTAGGAGTTCAGAGGGTATATACCCTCCAGGATCTTCTGTACCAAAGCGACTGTGTCTCTCTGCATTGCAATCTAAATGAACACAACCACCACCTGATCAATGACTTTACCATCAAACAGGTGTGTATCAACAAACATGCGAGCGTGCACACAATACACAGACGTACTGTACAACCACATGATTTCTTATAATGCATTCGTCAATGCACTACTGCCACCTAGTGGATATTTTGATGAATCACCTTACTGATTATTCGTGTTGGTATCCTTTCTTCCTGCGGCTGCGTTAATGGTACATTGCTTCTGTGGTGCAGATGCGTCAGGGAGCGTTCCTGGTGAACTGTGCACGTGGGGGTCTAGTGGATGAGAAAGCTCTGGCTCAGGCCCTGAAGGAAGGAAGAATCCGGGGAGCTGCTCTCGATGTACACGAGTCAGAACCATTCAGGTGAGATCTGTAGCCGCTAACGGGAGCATGTTACTTTTCAGATAAAACAGAACTGCTAACTATTAAACCACATACTGTGTTCAAGTGTTCAAGATCAGTCAAGTTCCTACTCATTACATCAAGTAAACTTTGTACACTCTCTAGCTATCGGTTACAATTTCTTCTAGACTAGTACAACATAATATAACGAGCAAACAAGTCGAGTTGTATTACTTGCTGTTTTTTCATGGAAGAGAGAGAGATAAATTCGTCCTCAAATTTACTGCTTTATAGTTGTTCTGAAGTTCGTATAATTGATCAGTTGAGAACTTGATGAATGATCTTTCAGATTGTAGCAAACAATAGGAGGTGGTGTTGAGTAAACCAAATTGTGTGTTTATGCTTCTGTGTAATCATTATTGTGTCTTTTATTTTCTCATTAGTTTTACCCAAGGTCCTCTGAAAGATGCTCCCAATCTGATCTGCACACCTCACACAGCCTGGTACAGTGAGCAGGCCTCACTGGAGATGCGAGAAGCAGCTGCCACTGAGATAAGAAGAGCGATCACAGGTACACGCTTCCGCAATGCATTCAAACGTTGATCCACAGGAATAAACTCTTAAGGTTTTTTTTTTTATCTTTATTTTTCCATGCCCGTTTGTGTATGCACAGGTCGTATTCCAGACACCCTTAGAAACTGTGTCAACAAAGAGTACTTTATCGGCACTGCGCCGTGGGGAGCGGTGGAGCAGCAGGTGCATCCAGAGCTCAACGGTGGTGCATATAGGTAACGAAATGCACAGCAGACTTCAAAATAGAATTAAAAAAATTTTCCACTGGTTGATCATCATCTTTTCTTTTTAATTTTTTTTAAACTGTTGCTTTTGTTGCTCAATTTGACTACTTTATCACTCTGCAGAGTGGCTCAGCCGTTACCAGCCATATCTCCTGGTGGCCTGCAAGACAAAATGTATACGTAAACCCAACCAGGTAAATATCGATGTATTTAATAAAAAGAATCCAGTGTATTTCCATATCTAGCGACAATCATATGATGTCTGACTTCAGCAAAATAAATAGTTTTTTTTTTGTCTTTTAAATATTTGCAATATATAGTGCAGTTTATTACATAACTGGACATAAGACGTTGGATGTCTGTGTACTATACAAGCCTCTGTTTCTGTTTGTGTTATTTTCATTGCTCTGTTGCTTGTGTGATTGTTTCAACGCTTCAGTTATTATATCTTGTTGAAAATACAGTGTCCTTCAAAAGTACTTAACCTCCTCAAAAGTCAATAAGATTTGAATGGAGTATCAATAACGAACATATTGTCCTAGCCGAGATTTGTATTGCAAAATATGTTTATATATATTCGATTTTCTGAAATCCAAATTATAACCATATTTAATCAGCAAGATATAGATATCAGGAAAAAAAGGCTGCTTATATAAATGTTCATATGTTCAGGGTAATATTTGGGAGAACCACTTTTTGCTTTAATTACAGCACTAATCCTGTTGGGGTAAGGACCTATTAGATTCACACACTGTTTGGGAGTGATCCCATTCTTCCTGGCAGACTGGATCCAAGTTCTTCAGGTTATCTGGACGTTGTTCGCTGACTGGGATTTTTAAACAAAGCCACAGATTCTCAATGGGATTCAGGTCCTGGACTTTGACTTGGCCATTGTAGAACACTCACCCTTTTGTTTGAAGCAAGCCTGGCCTTCTGCTTATTACCATTATCCTACTGAAAAGAGTTTTGAGTGGATGGTCAAGAAAAAAAATGTGGCTTAATATTTTACACAAGGACCAATTAGATGATATTTTTTATCTGGAGCTGATAACCTTTAGGTTGAATACTTGTTAAAAATGGATGCAGCCTTTTCAGGGGTTTTTTCTTTTTTCTTTGAAAAGCTCGCTGACCAATAATTAATTTCATTTATTAATTTAAATTAATATTAATACATATAAATGAATTTCAGTATAAATAAATTAAAACAATTTATCATTTGTTATTCAGATAAATCTCCAGGGGTTTAATAGCTACAGCTTTTAAGCACTACAGCTAAACCACCTAAGAACTTCATGAGATCATGAGAGCTTTCTCTCATTTCAATTTAAAATTAGTTTAATATACCATGTTGTCTGTAAGGTACGAGTTATGTTTGATTTTGTTCTTCTGGCATTCCTGTAGACATGCCCAGGGAACGGTGCGGATGATTTCTGGAGGACCAGAGGAGGGCACAAAGCCAGGTGGGGTTCCCAGTGCCCATGCCCTCTCTCTGCCACCAGGAACCCCAGCCCAACCGTACCTCCTGCCTGAACCATCCCACACACAATGTGAGCACAGAGAACACGTATCCCAGGAGTAACCAAACGCAGCAAGGTGTTTAGACTGCTACTGAACAACTCACAGCACAGTTCACAATGCAAGCTAACTTCAAACCAGGGACATGAAGAGGTAAATTAACTAGGAGCTACAGCTGACTGCAGTGGGAACATCTCAAGTATGCAGCGTGGAGGCATCATTTTACTCCTGATTGTCGTGGGGTTCTAGTTTTTTTTTTTTCTTGGATGTAGTTATTTTTGTTTTAGATGAGTTCCTTCAACATGTGTCTTCTTGGGATTGGGTGCATGGACAGGTGGGCAGGAATCCTAGCTCACTGATTGAGTTCTCAATGGACGTTTGGGTCACGTCAGTTTTCCCTTCTGCCACCAGCCTTTTGAACAAAACAGTTGTAGATGCATTTAGTCTGTAAACCTGTGTTTTTCTTTCCCTTGTTACCTCTTCCTTTAAACCAAACAAATGATTACTTGTCCTATTAATTCTTTGTTAGAGTGATTAATTATACTGATATATAGTGTTTTTATTAAAAGGCAAAGACAAAAAGTTCTCTTTTTTTTTTCGTCCTTGTACTCAGCTAAACCATCTTAAGACACAACCACACAAGTCTAACATCCACCAGCCATAATGTTCAGCCATTTTTGTATCCATTACACAGCATAATGAGTGTTTTGGGCAACGTTTTTTTTTTTTTTTTTTTTTTTTTTTTTTTTGTTAATTACTAAGAGAATTTTATTTGTTGTTGGGTATATGATACTAAGATGGATGGCAGCTCATAGTGAAAAGGTCAGGAACCACGTGCCACCCTGCTCAGGAAACACTTTTCTTCTTTCATGTCTGAGTACCATTAAACAAGCATCACATGTCTGGTTATTCTACCTACTTTTTCCTCACACTGCTCTCTTGCTGATATTTTTATAGATGTAAAATAGAAATATTTTGATGTTGCCGTTAGATTTGTATTGCCATAGTATGCAAAACTTTTTTGCCTTTTGTGAGTGTTATGACACCACCTGAAGTTCATTTTCTTGTTACTGAGTTGTGTGTTCCTCAGCCCACTTTACCAGTACATGCATATTAGGATAGTGGGCAATGTTTTTATTGTGTTTGTTTCTTGTACCAAGCATCCATGACAGTACAAATAAAAATTGAGTTGCAAAATTCAGTAAAGAGATTTAAAAAATAAATGGACTGGACTGGTTTGTGTGATCAGTTTGAGTTCTGGAGAGTTTAGAGGTCAAGTCAACACCTTGAGATTTTCTGTATGTTCCTCAAACCATTCCTGAACAGTTTTTGCAGCATACCAGAGCTCAAAATCCTGCTGAATGTGGTCACTGCCTTGAGAGAATATCACTGCCATGAAGTAGGTGTACATGTCAGGACATAGGGTTTCCACGCAGAACATTATCCGGCACATTACGCTGCCTCTTCCAACTTGCCACCTTTTTCTTTATAGGTTGCCTTGGTGCCATCTCTTCCCCAGGTAAATGATGCATGCAAACCCGCATCGACATTCGAAAGGAGCTCTTCTGTGGAATCAGACAAGACTGTACGCAGCATACTTCAGTGAGCCTTGAGCACCCTGACCCTGTCTCTAGGTCACTGGTTGTTCTTTTGGATAACATTTAGTAGCACTCACCATGAGCCATCCTATTTTGGAGATATTGATTCATTTCTTTAGCTGTCACAATTTGTGAAAGTACACCAGATCGGTATGTATAAATAAAGATGAGTGTGGAATGATATGTTACCAAAGCACTCTTTATTTCTGTGGTTAATGGAAAAAAACAGTACATTAATCCATGAGATGGGTAGATTAATTCATTAGGCTATAGTAGCAGAAAACCAAAAGCAAGAAGCTGTGGAAAATTATACATAAACATGTAGGATTGGAGGTATATACATACATATATATTTATACTGTATACACGTGTGTGTATAGACTGCACAAGTCTTATATGCTTTACCAATTTTGTTATATATGTTAATCATGTCTGCATAATTATGTACAAAATAATTCAGTATTGCCATATATAACTTAAAAATGACAAAATAACATTACAGGAGAATATATGCATGGCTGTAAAGAAATATAGTACAAGACAGACCAGTTTTCAGATGGAAACAAAAAACCTGGGATCTGCATCAAAATAGAACGGAGCGAGCATGACAGTTACCAGAAAAACTCATTCTCCAGCATGTTCAGTAAAACCTAACAGCTGTTTTCTAATAAAACTGTACAAATCTGTGTCCAAAATCTACTGATTTTAAGTAATGAGTTTTCACTCCAAATATCTTTAGAGAAGTTTCTTTTATGCAGAAATGTTTTCAAAAGCATCTTTTGCTTATGCCATATTTTTGTAATTTATTTACAAACTTAATATCTAGACCCTTTGATGCTACAACTGTAGCAATGAGAATATATATATAAAACACACTCGGTCTTGCAGGCAGGCTGGGTAGCTGGTGTGCACCAGGTGGGCAGTGAAGTGCAGACAAGGCCAGCAGTAATGTGGCTGGCAGTGTGCTTCTGGCTAGGAAGTATTTTTCTAATAATAAAATAAGATGGACATCTTGAACTGACAAAATAAATGACAGGCAGGCAGTGTTTGGCAGTCAGGCAATGTGTGGTAGATAGGTAGGCAGGAAGTGTGGAAAGGAGTGTAAGGCCAGCAGCCAAGTAGTGGGTGGCAGGTGTTTGCAATTTTGTTCAAAAACTGAATAAAATTTAGATTATGTATAATTTGTGAATCTGAGCATAAATGTTTTGTCCATCTAAAGGATTTCTACACCCATTATGATGTTGATCCAGTATCATGCACAATTATTAGAGTGTATGATTGAATAAGTAAATTAATAATATTAGTAATAATAATGTTTAACAGAGTCTGGCACCATAATGGTATTCTCCAAACAAACCAATGCTAACAGTTTTCCTTAAGTCTCCAGTGTAAAAATCACAAAGAAACTTAACATTAATTCAGCAGCTGTTCACACTGTGCATCTAGAAATGCTCTTACCCTCACTATTAAAAACAGCAATTATGATTTGATTTCACCAAACATTTAAGTGATCTCTGATCACAATCATTCAAAATTATTTTCTGACCACATTTCCTCCTGGAAGATATTTCACCATTTTCCAGGTTTTAATGATGCGTGGTACAGTTTCAGCAATCTACTCAGTAGTTTTCTTTCCAGTGATGCAGGACAATAATTTGACCCTTCTGAAACAGAGTAACACATTTGCCATGACCACATGATATGTCTACAGACACGATTGTTTAAGAAATGAGAAGCTACTCACTGCCAGTTAGGGTTAAATAACTTGTTGCCAGTTGAATCATATTAATCACTGCCATAATCATCCAATGGAAGGCTCTTAACTGTTTACTTAGTTAAATACAGGTGGTGACTTTTTTATTTTATATATATATATATATATATATATATATATATACACTTTCATAGTGTGTATAAAACCCAACATGCAAGTCAAATAACACAATGGTAATGGCAATATTGAGTACTGAGGATTATGCTTGGTGGGTTTTGTCCATGTACTCCCAGTTGCCTGTGGTATTGTGCACACGCGTGCTCAGCGATGGATTGGGACTTTGTCCTGGGTGTAACCCACCTTGTGCCACAAGTTTCCTGAGATAGGCTGTACAGGTCCTTCTCAAAAAATTTGCATATTGAGATAAAGTTCATTATTTTCTGTAATGTACTGATAAACATTAGACTTTCATATATTTTAGATTCATTACACACAAACTGAAGTAGTTCAAGCCTTTTATTGTTTTAATATTGATGATTGTGGCATACAGCTCATGAAAACCCAAAATCCCTATCTCAAAAAATTAGCATATCATGAAAAGGCTCTCTAAACGAGCTATTAACCTAATCATCTGAATCAACTAATTAACCCTAAACACCTGCAAAAGATTCCTGAGACTTTTAAAAACTCCCAGCCTGGTTCATTACTCAAAACCGCAATCATGGGTAAGACTGCTGACCTGACTGCTGTCCAGAAGGCCATCATTGACACCCTCAAGCAAAAGGGTAAGACACAAAGAAATTTCTGAACGAATAGGCTGTTCTCAGAGTGCTGTATCAAGGCACCTCAGTGGGAAGTCTGTGGGAAGGAAAAAGTGTGGCAGAAAACGCTGCACAACGAGAAGAGGTGACCGGGCCCTGAGGAAGATTGTGGAGAAGGACCGATTCCAGACCTTGGGGGACCTGCGGAAGCAGTGGACTGAGTCTGGAGTAGAAACATCCAGAGCCACCGTGTGCAGGAAATGGGCTACAGGTTGCAAATTTTGCATGTCATTCGGAAATCAAGGTGCCAGAGTCTGGAGGAAGACTGGGGAGAGGGAAATGCCAAAATGCCTGAAGTCCAGTGTCAAGTACCCACAGTCAGTGATGGTCTGGGGTGCCATGTCAGCTGCTGGTGTTGGTCCACTGTGTTTTATCAAGGGCAGGGTCAATGCAGCTAGCTATCAGGAGATTTTGGAGCACTTCATGCTTCCATCTGCTGAAAAACTTTATGGAGATGAAGATTTCATTTTTCAGCACGACCTGGCGCCTGCTCACAGTGCCAAAACCACTGGTAAATGGTTTACTGACCATGGTATTACTGTGCTCAATTGGCCTGCCAACTCTCCTGACCTGAACCCCATAGAGAATCTGTGGGATATTGTGAAGAGAAAGTTGAGAGACACAAGACACAAGAATCTGCAAAAGGATTCCCGACCAAGTATTGAATGCATAACTGAACATAATTATTTGAAGGTTGACTTTTTTTGTATTCAAAACACTTTTTTTTTATTGGTCGGATGAAATATGCAATTTTTTTGAGATATATTAAAGTCTAATGTTTATCAGTACATTACAGAAAATAATGAACTTTATCACAATATGCTAATTTTTTTGAGAAGGACCTGTATTTAGGTTAAGCAGTATAGAAGATGAATACCTTCCACAGCATAGAAACCAATAGCGCCTAATGTTTTGAGTATACTAATATGGCCGCTTCGCTTCGGTGAAATGACGTCATGTCGGCTCCTTTTACGAAGACGCCAAGATTCGAACTAAATCCTCCTTTGCGCGTCTGGAGTGATAACGCAACCAAACCTGTGACCTTTACACTCAGTCCCGCCCACTTCCGGTGTCCAGGTGAGCGGATGGGCGTTACCTAACGCGGAAGTTACTTTACGTTTGGGATAAAAACGCTCGGACAATGTGTGGTTTTGGTAAGAACTTTGTTACAAGCTTCATTTTTTTCTTAAGCTGTATAGCAAGTAGCATCATGTCCAGCTGTTGCACTTTCACTGATTAATATTACAATTTGCACTTTTGTTGCGGTGTTAAATGTTCAATTTTTTTTTAAACAATGATAATCAGTGCTTAATCTGATAACGTAGTTGCAGGTCTGAAACATGTACATTATTCTGTTTCTTCATCTGCTTTGTAGATAAACAGAAAGGGCCCGGGAGGCTGATGACTAAAGGACTAACACTCATAGTTGTTGGTCATGTTAATTTCATTTTGGGCGCCATCGTTCACGGCAGCGTTTTACGACACATCTCCAAACCCCGTGGTCACATATCTACCGAGTACACCGTGTCCAACATCATAGCGGTCACCTCAGGACTGCTGGTAGGGTGCGACACGAACATCCAGGGTGAACGCTGCATGACTGAAACAGGAATGTTGCAAATCTTGTAACTTGCATAGGTTTGAATTCAGGGAAAGTCTACACTGTTCGGTTAAGTTATTGGCCTGCATGAAGCAAAGAAAACAACAAAGGAGGTTGCTCACTTACTCATCTCTAGATGGACAGGGTGCAAATCCATCGCAGAGCGCACACACAACAGGGAGGAAACCGGAGTACCCGGAGAAAACCCACCAAGCACTTGGATAATACTCATGTAATTTATTATTATTCCGGAGGTGGGACTCAAACCACCAACCCTGGAGGAGGTGTGAGGGCCACACTGCTAACCACTATGTCTAGTCATTGGGCTGTTGGGTTTATTTGCTCATGGACCTAGTTAAATTGAATGACTCTCACCCTGTGTGTGTGTTCAAGGCAGAATAAAGACAAATTAAAATTTTATTCGTCACATACAGTCATACACAGTACGATATGCAGTGAAATGCTTACATGACCGCCAGTGACCTTAAAAAGAGAATTAAATCTTATAGTAAGAAATAAATATGAATAAAGAAATACGATTGGAAATTTTAACTTAACTAGAATAAAAATAGAAATAAAAGTATACTGTACATAAAATAGAAATATACTGTACAATAGAGATTTTTATTTTATTTTATTTTTTATTAAATTTGGTGGAGGAGGTATGGTGTGCAAGTATGCATAGAAACGTGTCTTAAGGTGCCTTATTAAAGTGTCTTTGTGCAAGGGTCCAGAATGTAAACATAAACATGAGTAAAAAAGGAAATCTCTATTGTACAGTATCTCTATTTTTATTTCTATTTTATGTACAGTATACTTTTATTCTAGTTAAGTTAAAATTTTCCTATTGTATTTCTTTATTCATATTTATTCCTTACTGTAAGATTTAATTCTCTTTTTAAGGTCACTGGCAGTCGTGTAAGCATTTCACTGCATATCGTACTGTGTATGTGACGAATATCGAATAAATTTATTTGAATTTGATGTGCATGAAAGTGTCCATTGACGTTAACAGGTTGTATTAGTTCTGTGTTTGTGGTGTGAATGTGGTATGGTTGAGAGACCTTATCGCCTGCGGGAAGAAGCTCCTCCTCATTCTCTCTGTGTTGGCCTTCAGGGAGCGGAAGCGCTTTCCTGACCGCAACAGAGAGAACAGTCCATTGTAAATAGTTTTTAGGCTCCTATTGTGGCTCCATAATTGGCCATGTGCCCCCCTGAAGAGGTTGTTAAAACTACTAAAATTGGATTAAGAACTGTCCAATCCCCTAATAAAACCTGGAAGGATAGTGGTAAACCATCTTCTTTGAAAAAAAAAAAAGTAAATCATGAATGGTGATCACCTTAAACTACATGTTCGTGACACTAATTAGACTAAAGGCTTAAATTTGCTAGGGAGCAGGAAGATTGGATTCCAGATTGACCCTATTCCAGAGTGATGGGTGCATCAGGATAAGAAGGGAAGCACATGAAACAATTCACCTGTGAGGCTGTGTTATGGTCAGGTCTAGGCTCAGCAATGGTTTGTGCCAATAAAATGAAGTCAGCTGATAGATAGATAGATAGATAGATAGATAGATAGATAGATAGATAGATAGATAATTGAAGACAGGATAGGTTTGTAGATGTGATTGCACCATGTATATCTCACATATAGTCAGTAGACATAGACTAGTGCAATGCTAAGAACAAAAAGCTACAAATTATAGAAAAAGAATATAAATACAACATATAAGTCACAAGTAGTAATAATTAAAAAAAGCTGTCTTTCGGCTGTTCCCTTTCAGGGCTCGCCACAGCGAATCATCTGCCTCCATCTAACCCTATCCTCTGCATCCTCTTCTCTTAAACCAACTAACTTCATGTTCTCTCTCACTGCATCCATAAATCTCCTCTTTGGTCTTCCTCTACACATCCTGCCTGGCAGTTCCAACCTCAGCATCCTTCTACCGATATATTCACAATCTCTCCTCTGAACATGTCCAAACCACCTCAGTCTGGCCTCTCCGACTTTATCTCCAAATCATCTAACATGGGTTGTCCCTCTGATGAACTCATTCTTGATCCTATCCATCCTTGTCACTCCCAAAGAGAACCTCAAGATCTTCAGCTCTGGTACCTCTAGCTCTGCCTCCTGTCTTTTCTTCAGTGCCACTGTCTCTAAGCTGTAGATCACTGCTGGTCTCACCACTGTCCTGTACACCTTTCCTTTCATTCTCGCTGATACTCTTTTATCGCACAACACACCTGACACTTTTCTCTACCCATTCCAACCTGCCTGTACCCGCCAGAGATTAATAACACTAACAAGTGAAATACGCGACATGCAATGCAACGTTTGTGCAATTGTATTTATGAACAACATTGCAAAAAGCTGTAATTGTGCAAAGACAGCATGATAGCACAAACATACTGTATTTGAGAACTCAAATTGTTAAAGAATGGTTCTGGAAGGATGAGGAATCATTTTCACACATGAAGTGGCGACCACCTTGGGTGGTGTAACTAGAGCTAAAGGTATTTAAATGAAATGTTGGTGTGTGAGATTTTTTTTGGTCAGGCAGTGTACAGTAAATGTCAGTTATTTGTTGTTGATGTGTATAATTGTGCTAATAAAAATTTTTCTTCTCTAGAGCATTGCAAGTGGAATTGTTGCAATATTGGTATCAAGGAATATTAAGAATGTCAAACTGGTAAGGAAATCTTTCATTTACTTAAATCTGTTTGATGAATTTGTCTTTTCTTGTGTTTTAAAACTGTATGTTTGCAAGCTATTTAATCCTTGGCATATATGATTAGGCATGTCATTGAGTCTTTTCTGGTTCCTGACATAAGTGATTAAGTGGACGAGAATGTAAATTAAAGTAAGTCTTGGATCTCACACTGAACCTCTGCTTTTCCTTCAGCATGTGGGACTGTTGGTGAGCTCCTTCTTAAACGCTTTGCTCTCTACAGCCTGCTGCATTGGGCTACTGCTGGCCATCAGCCTGACTATTTCAGCTGACGGTAATGCCCTCATGCAGGGCTGCAACAATACAGGCCTGCCCATTAATGCTCGCTCGCCTGTCTCCGTCAACTGCCCCTTTGACACTACGCGCATTTATGTGAGTTTTTGTTAGCTCCTAATGTTGCTTGGATAATAATGGATATCATGTGTAGTTTAATTTTCAAGTGTAACAGCAGTCTGTGTGACTGCAGCGTTGTTGCAGAATATTTTTCATGTGCTGTAGTTGAACAGTGTATGTGAGTATCTGATGCGTGGTGAGTGTTTTTATTTATTTATTTTAATCTTTATCTTTTAGGACACAACTATGTCCTTGTGGGTCCTGTGCACTCTGTTATCAGCACTGGAGACTGGTCTGTCTGTGTGGTGCTTTATAGTGGGTCTCACACTGAGAGGGATTGGGTCTTGTGGTCACACTTACCTTAGAGAGCAGGTAAACTAGGCATACTCTCACCACCATACAGTTACTGGAAATATTTGAGATTTACATAAAACTAATTCAAAACCTAAACACTTTAAATATTAGTTATGGTCTCCATGTATTTTTTTTTTTATTTATTTATTTTTTAATTATTGCTTTGCAATCCACTGTTTGTATTCTTTTTTTTTTTTTTTTTTTTTTTTTTTATCTTCATATCACATTGCCTTATGATATTGTATTACATGACAGCTGGAAGAAGGCAGCTTGGCACATACATCAAAGGTGGATCCAGAATTTTCAGCCCCGAGCCAACGTCTCATAGCACCCCGTTCCGGCCAGCCATAGACACCAAGATCAATCAGGAATCTTGGGTAGGAATTCCACTAACCTTGTAGTCTTTACTTCTTCGTGAATGTGGTTGCTGTGGATTAAGAAAGCCTGTAATAATGCCAACTTTACGGCCACTGCATATAAATATAAAAGTTTATATTAAGTTAAATTAAATATAATAATATTTATATTAAGGCTAATTCAGATTTTTTATTGTTTATTTCAGTTTTGGAGGAACTCTAACTCTAATGAGCTAATGAAATGGATTCGGTATTGGAAAATGCAAGTGTTGATGAGCGACTATATATTTATATCAGTTGTCGATTTATGTTAGTGGATTTTTGTTTGTGTGTGTTTGTTTTAAACAAACGTTAATGGTTTCGAGCAAATTTCCCCAACCATTTAGAACAATTGAAGGTTAAGACATTTCTTCATTTTCCTCATAGATTATGTACAAGAGAAAGTTGTGTAAACATTTCAGGTAAAATTCTACAGTATGAAATTATAATTATAAAGACCAAATGTTTAACAATTGAGTTTACATTTTTAAGACAGTTTTAGCTAATATCAGCCAACCTGTTTTATGTAATCTAATTAAACAAATATACACAATGGAACTTCCATTATTAATGTGTAAACAGGTAAATTAATTAAAATAAACCGTTGCCATTACCTAAGATTTTGAGCACTCCATATGTAGTGCTTATATAAAATACCGAACAATTCAGGGGTTTGAGTTTGTTCTTACAGATAAAGAGAAGTGTAAGGGAATGAGGGGAACCTTTCTGTAAGGTACTGTACTGAGGTGTGAATACAAGTAGAAGGATGCTGATAATTCTGATTATTTTGAATCAAGTTTAATGATAATTAGATGATGAAATTCTTATTGAATTGATCTTGCGTACAGAGAGGGAATGATGTGACGCTTTTAAAACAAGAATGAAGTTTGATGCTTGGCACATATATAGTGTGTTTGTGTTAATGCATATGAAAGCTCATGAATTTATATAGATTTTTACAAATGTTTTTTAAGTAAATTCCATTTATTGTATCTGATTAAAATGAAAACAGTTTGTTAATAATAATAAATATAGTAATAATGATGAATGTTTACATGTTTATTTCATTAATGTTTTTCATTTATACTGTACATTAAATGGGTTCTAATAAATAGAACAATTACTGCATGTGGTTATAGTTTCTTTCCTAACTGTTAAGAGATTCTTATTGAAGTCTGGGTTGTCTAATTATTAGTTTGAATTCCTATTTAGACTTCGGTTTATTTATTTATTTTTTAAATAGAGAATGTCTTAGTCGTCTATCTAGGTATACTGTCTGAATAGGTATTATAAGATCACAGGTTACTTACCATCGTACTGCACACATTTTCTTGGAGTCATTTCTGCACCTGTTATGCTTCTGCACATTCAAAAACGCCACTTGATTTATTTCCAAACTTCCCAGCAGAAAAAGTCTGAATAGCTACCAGCTGCAAAAACACAGACAACAGAAACCGGTGACTTCATTGCAAAGTGCTTCTTAAAAAAAAAAAAAAAAAAAAAAGGAGATGGGAATTCACCTTTGTAGACATTGTCTATACCGGCACGAGTCGGGGTACACACTATACGGGGTGCCACTCTGTTGTAGGGCACACACACATACACACACACACACACACTCGCATGGTCATTCACACACAGGCAATTTCTGAATGGCAATTAATCTACATGTGTTTGGGAAGTAAAGCGGAGAACCTGGAAGCAAGTGGGGAACATCCAAGTTCCACACACACACACAGAGCCGAGATGGGAATTAAACCTGGATGTGCAAGGTGACCGTGCTAATCACTATGCCACCATGCTGCCCATTGTAGACATATTTAAAAAAAACAAAAGCTGGACAGAATGTGAGTGTCTGATGCGTGGTGAGTGATTTATTAATTATTCATAATTTATTCATTAATTAGCCAAGTAATAATGACTGTTTGAATGTATGCTTTTTGCATTGTTTACTATTAATTATTCATAATTTAATAAAGTGTCACAGAAAAGAGGGTGAGTTCTTCACAAAGAGTCAAAGAGTATTGTCTTGGCACTTTTGACTCTCGTTTATTATTTAAACCTACATTTCTGTCATGCTGCTTGGTGAAAATTTTCCAGCAGGATTGCAATATTACCCATGAGAACTGCTTTCATTTTAAGATGGAGGTTTATTTTAGGGACCCAGATAAGATAATCCTGGGATACTTCTAACTGGAGACCTGCATTCGTCTGTATTTATTCGATGCCACAGTTTCGAAATGTAAAATTATCATGTTTCTGAATATGTTCAGTCATTTTCTTCGGAATGATTTATTAGAAAGCTGAGGTTATTCATCATGAAATGTCCTGAACTGCTGCCCTGAGTCTGAGTCCATCTTTGGCGCCTGCGCAGTGAGCGGAGGGCGGGGCCTGTGTGTAGGGGAGGGGCAGTTTCGGTTGGAGAACTTGGAGTATGCAAAGCGAGCAGCGGCTCGTGCGGGCGGCGCGTGCGTGTGTGAAGGTCTGACTCAGGACATTTAAACAACAGCGTTTAACGGTTTTCAGTGTGGACGCGGCGCACAGGTAAACTCGGTTCGGCCAGAAACAGGTGTCTCTCTTTGGCGTTTCTGTTGTGTGGGGGTGGGTGTGTGTAAGACAAGGCGTGTGTGACGCTGTGAGCTGCTGCAGTGAAGACGCGGTGTATTGTCACACACACTGAGAGACACGGCTATAAAAAGATGAAGAATAAAGCGTATCAGCGGTAAAGTTTCAGCTTTATATTTATAAACCAATGTTTGCGAACTTGTCTGAGTCACGACTGTGTGTGTATGTGTGTGTGTTTGTCTTATTTGAAATGAATAGCACACGTCAGTGTATTATTGCCCTGTGCGCGCGCATGCTGGGGAAAGGCTGAGGGGTTAAACGGCAGGGCATGGGGGTAAGAGAGAGAGAGAGAGAGAGGGGGAGGGAGGGAGGGGGGAGACGAGGAAAGACTTGATGTTATAAGAGTTATAACGCAGTAATTGCACACTGTAATTTTATTTGCTTACTCCATGTAAACCTGTCAGCCGACATTAATATAAAGTGTAATTATTAAATAGGAAATTTATTTATACTAATTAATGTAATCTATGTTGTAAATTTTTGATAACCGAGTCATTCCTAGTCATGTCTGTCTTGCAGTGTGTGTGTGTTGTGGGGGGGATGGGGTGGGTTTTCAGTCACAGAGTTGGCATCATAGACCTTTTGGACACATGACTCAGTGTGAGTGGAAAGATGTTCAGGGCTGAAAAACAAATGATCTGAATCCATTATTATTATAAAAAGTGCTTTATTAAGTATTCATGCTGTACCGGGTAACCTGGAACTAAATGTCTTTAAATATATAAATTGCAGCACATTCTTAAGTAAATAGACATACTTGTGTATAAGCTGAAAAAAACAACAGTGTTTCCCACACATAGGGTATACTTGGGCTGGCTTTTCAATATACTTGACCACAATTCGTCTGGGAGAACAACATTATGAATGTGAAATCAATAGAAATCTAAAATAAAAAAAACATTGTGTTAAAGGTGATATGTATTCGTTGATTGTTGTATGTAATAGACCACTTTTGACTGGCAGGTAATGCCTACTCGTTCTGCTGGCAACCACTGCAAGTATATTTCACACCTGTGGGAAACACTGAAGAATATTCAACATTTACTGTATCAGAGCTGATCAGGATATTGTATCAGATGATATTGTTACATTTACCGCTCCAATTATTCAGGGTTGATTCTGATAGACTACAAATATCACATCACAAACGCAAAAGCGTGGTGTTCGATCTGGATCTGTTGCATCTTTCAGTGTCAGTTTTTTAGCTGTCTTTAATCTAAAATAAAAGTAAAATAGAGTAAGGAAATCAGATGAGGAAAAGCAAATATGGATCCAGCCTTCTGTGTCATATATACAGTGTGTGTAGTAATATTAGTCATAAATATTACTGTTTTACAAGCGACTATACAAGTTCAAATTAATATGTAGTTTTATTTATTTTTATTTATAAATACATTTATAGTACACTAACTATATACTCCCTTTTACTGTCATTTTTTAAAACTTTTTTTTCTCTTGTTTACTATTCTGTTTTCATATACTTGTTTACTTGATATT
The DNA here is from genome assembly GCA_030522415.1 of Channallabes apus. Taxonomy (NCBI): domain Eukaryota; kingdom Metazoa; phylum Chordata; class Actinopteri; order Siluriformes; family Clariidae; genus Channallabes; species Channallabes apus. Next base: position 21,315,563 of record CM060116.1, read on the forward strand.
TTAAGTACATACTGTAGAATGTCTATAGGTGGTACGGTGGCTTAGTGGTTAGGAGTGCGGCCTTGCACCTCCAGGGTCTGGGTTCCTTTACCTGCCTCGGGTCTGTGTGTGTGGAATTTGCATGTTCTCCCTGTGATTTGTGGGTTCCTCCCACAGTCTAAATATATTGAGAATTAGGCTAATCGCTGTTCTCAGATTGCTTGTAGTGTGTGTATGTTTGTGCCCTGCGATGGATTAGCACCCCATCCAGGGTGTACGGCACTTTGTGCCCTAAGTCTACTGGGATAGGCTCCATGCCCCTTGCAACCCTGTATACGAGATAAAGCAGGAAAGATGAGTGAGAATGTCTGTAATACTGGACAACACAAATAAGTGTTGAGATAAATAAGGGTTAAATATAATTATTACATGAAATTAGATTGTTGCACAAACAAAAAAATTTCAAATGATACACATGATGAAATTTATTTCAAATGATAGAATTTATTATTTAAAACCTACATAATATTATATTATGTAGGTTTTATTATATTATTATATTATATTATTATATTATGTATGTAATATTTGAATAATATTCTTCTTGTTCTTCCAAGTGAGTTGTAATGTTCTGAGACATGTTGTTTCATCTTGCAGGTGTTCTTAGAGCCAGTGATAAGAGAGATGCAAGCTGTTTATTAGTGACCACAATGCACAGCATGGTGAAAGACAATATCTCACTGGTATGAGTGGCTGAGCTTTGAGGTGGCTGATCAAAGTGTGCACTGGAGCAAGCACCAGGCCAACACACAGTCACTGAAGAGGGCATTGTGAGTCTCATACAGGGGGATGGAAGCAGTGGATCAGCCCAGTCTACCTCCCTGACACTCTGGGTGTGGTGGATATCCATTAGGAGACGAATTGGCTCCATGCTCATTTTACACACCCTGCCAGGCTCGCCACGCTGCATTTTGTGAATGAAGAATGGGACTCGAGGTGGATTTATTAGTACCTGCATTTGGTTTCTGCTGCAAGGAGATGGGGCTGCTATGGACACTGCTGGCCTCAGCACTGTTCTCCTGCTGCTCTGCCATCCTCATGGATTCTGTAGAAAGCCACAGCACATTCACCTGTGAGCCCATAGGACTCCGTATGTGCCAGGATCTCCCCTACAACACCACCTTCATGCCAAACCTGCTCAACCACTATGACCAGCAGACGGCCGCTCTTGCCATGGAGGTAAGTGGACGTTTCACTTTCGTCTTTCTCTGTTTCCCTGCTGGTCTGTGTGGGCAGGTGAGGGGGGAAAATGGGGTTGCCATGGAGCTTGTTGTTAGGTAAGCTTGTAGCTTGTCATTCTATACCGACTCGAGAGAATAATCAAGCAGCAATCGATTTTTAGCAAAATTAAATGAGTGGCACAAAAATAATGTTCTAACAAGTAAGGTGGTACGGCTGCTGTTTAAAAAAAAAAAAAAAAACATTTAAGGCACATAGATTCAATAGGATATTTAGATTCATATTCCAGTTCATACACTTATGTCTTCTGTTAACAGACCATACGGTAGAAAAGCATTCTGTAGTCTCCTTGGTGATGTGTCTGACTTGTTCCTGTCACTTTAGTGAGCCATTTGTTTTAAATATCTGTTTACTTATGAAGCATCGAGAATATGTAGAATACATGGTGTCTCAGAAGTCATTCATACTTGCACTCACGTATGAATGTAAGTATGAACATACATCTCTCTCTCTCTCAAACAAGCAACGGTTAAGAATATAAAAAAAAAGAAGAACATATTGAAATCGTTCTCATGGCTGTAACAGGAAGCTCACAAAGATCATTTAAACTTAATCATCAAAATTAAGTTACATGCGTAACACCAGATGTTTTATATACAATAAAACACAGTTGTCTAGAGGAGGACTTTTGCTCAAATGTAATGCATGAAGACTTTCAGGACACCCTTTAGATGTTTATTCATTGCAGGTAATTGTGTAGTAGTGGTGTAACAAGAGAGCATCCTTGTGCATTTTAAAGTGACTAGGCAATATGAACAACTGAACAAAAAACTTATATTTAAGGATCTGTTCATTACACCACATGATTCTACAAATTTGTAATGCTGTTAGTAGAACTAATGAATTAGTATAAATGTTAAAGAAGACACACACGTACATACAGTAGGAAGCAATGAAGTATATTTTGCTCCTTTGCCGTCTTGCCGGAATACTGAAGGATGTTTTATTCCAGATACAGTGGGAGGAAATGATGCTGTCAGCCAGCAGTGTTCTCTGCCTCATAATCTGCTAATGCCTACTGTAGATGGATTGATTGGAGGTGCTGAATGATCCTCTTCCTCCTATTACCATAGTCAGTGTGAAGTGCACAGCGGATAACACTGGTGCCGGTGCAGCTCTGTAAAAACACTGTCTGCCGCCAGTCAATAGCAGGTCATGTGGGCCTTACTGGAGTGAAGGGTGCTGCCATGTCAGTGTCTGCCCATCTGTCATACGGGTTCTCTATTCCCTCTGGATTTGTATTACATTACTCTAGGGATGTTCTGTGTGCTGAGAAACCAGAGCCAGTGCTATAAAGCAGCCCCTCCCCCTCCTCTGCCAGCATAGCGCCATTCAGAGTTAATGGGAACAGAGAGTATCCACCCTCGCTCGGGCTCAGTGCATTCGTGTTGTATTAGAAACTGAGACTGATGTATACAACATGGTAAAATATCATCTCGATACTCACAACAAAAAACCTTAATTATGGCAGTTAATGCTCCATCACGGGTGCCAGACAGAGGGCAAAATAATGAATAAATAAAATACAATTGCGCATCAAATGGAAATTATACATGAACAGAAAACCAAATGTGGATTAATTCAGTTGGTCGCTCAAAGACATTGATATGTCCCAGATAAGATAACCATGTTTGATTAAAATAACTCTGCTGATGAGCACGGCATACATGGAAACTTTTTTTTTTTTTTTTTAATTGATGTGAATTATCCTGTCTGCTTACCAAGAACATCAGGGTACACTTTTCTTGCATCATAAACCAAAATGCAATAGTCTGCTCTTCTGTGTGTCAGATACATTTCAATGGCTTCAAAGGTAATCTTAACACAACTTTTTACCTAAAATGTATGTATTTATGAACAGAAATGATAGAAACCAAAAAGAATTCAGATTATACAGTACAGCCTGTTGCGTATTACACAGAGTATCCGTGGAATTATAAAGGCATTCAAACTGAAGTGTAGAAATTATACTCATGAAAGTATAATTTATGTAAAGAATTATGATGTTATCATATTGCTTAGCTCTAATATGACCTTTTCAGTTCCATCTGGTTTAATCCTGTCCGCTTTCACAGTTAGGATTTCGATGTTGATGAACCATTTATTGTAAAAGAATATAATTGTGTGGTTTGGTTTAAAGGAGATCAGAAATAAGTAGATGCTTAAATCAGACTTAATCTTGCTTCATAACTGTGTGTTTATTTAAGCTAAAAGGTATTAAACTCTCTCTCTATATATATATACAGCTTTGTTAAAACCACATTTTGCTATGAGGAGGGTGGAATGGGTTCTTTGTTTAAGGTGTTGTGTAAGAAATAATGAATTAACGCTATAGCTCAGCTTTGTCTTGTATGTTTATATTGAGCTGCATCCAGAATGCATCACCAAAACCAGTAAGCTCAGTGATGGAACATCATCCTCTTCACACACACACAGTTAAATTAAGGATGACTAACTTCTGACTTCAGAAGGCTTTCACATTGGATGATTTGAAGGCTTTGCCAATTGTTGTTGATAAAATATAGTCCTCAGTAATCATAAGTAACACCAAGTCATAATGAAGTAAGGACAACAGGTTGTGATGTCAAAATTCAGATAATGCCAAAAAAATGGTATAACTAACATAATATTTAAACATTGAACCTTTCACATCTAGCAGAATTTTTGAAAAGAGCGGGAAGGAGAAATGATGTTTGTACCCACCCAACATTTTTACCAGAGACTGATTGAGCTGGAGAATAAAGTGTGTTTGGCTGATTGCAGGCTGCTGCTCGGAGGCTGCAGCTGGTTTGCAGGATCTATGAGATCTGACGTGAGCTCTGAATGACTGATAATGACAGGCCTGTGTGTGAGCGAGCTCGCTGGTACATTTCCAGCATGAACAGGTTTCCTATCAAATCATGGATTTGTAGGTAGGAACCTAAAACCCCTTTTTATCCTCTTTTGTAATTTAAACGATTCTAAAATCTGCAATTGTGTGAGAAGCTTATCTTTCTGTCCCACTCTTATTTACATGGTCTGGTAGATCACACCTACTGTATTCATGAAAGATAACAGCCAGTCACAACAGGTCTGAGATTAATGTGAAACTCACAGTTCATTCAGTCTCCATTTTGTTTTCTCAAAATGTGCGGTGTATGTATTCAGATGATTATTTACATGCTGCCGTCTCTCAAGTAAAATTGACACTTGGTCTTCATTTTATGTATCTAACAACTCATTACATGAACATAAAAAATGTTTAAGTCCCTCAGGGGTCCAACAATTGGTTTGTAAATCGAGAAAACTAAGGTTGTTTTCACATGGCTGCGAGATCGTCTACAATCAAATCTGATAGTGAATTAACTTACCTGAACAGGGAAGTGTATTGCTGTTTAGACGTGACATCATCAGTGCCGTTGGTCTCCTCCAAAATTTCGATGGGCTCGTAAGCTCTTCCTCTGACCTACACAGCCATAGCTTATGAAGTAGGAAGGCATGCGAGAGCTTTGCTCTTTGACCTTTTTAAAAAAAATCTATAAATAATATTTGGTATAGAATGAAAACTTTTCTTTATTTAAAATCAGCACATGCATGCATGCGCACGCACACACACACACACACACACACACACACACACACACACACACACACACACACACACACAGGTCCTTCTAAAAAAATTTGCATATTGTGATAAAGTTCATTCTTTTCTGTAATGTACTGATAAACATTAGACTTTCATATATTTTAGATTCATTACACACAACTGAAGTAGTTCAAGCCTTTTATTGTTTTAATATTGATGATTGTAGCATACAGCTCATGAAAACCCAAAATCCCTATCTCAAAAAATTAGCACATTTCATCCGACCAATAAAAGAAAAGTGTTTTTAATACAAAAAAAGTCAACCTTCAAATAATTATGTTCAGTTCTGCACTCAATACTTGGTCGGGAATCCTTTTGCAGATTCTTGTGTCTCTCAACTTTCTCTTCACAATATCCCACAGATTCTCTATGGGGTTCAGGTCAGGAGAGTTGGCAGGCCAATTGAGCACAGTAATACCATGGTCAGTAAACCATGTACCAGTGGTTTTGGCACTGTGAGCAGGCGCCAGGTCGTGCTGAAAAATTAAATCTTCATCTCCATAAAGCTTTTCAGCAGATGGAAGCATGAAGTGCTCCAAAATCTCCTGATAGCTACTGTAGCTGCATTGACCCTGCCCTTGATAAAACACAGTGGACCAACACCAGCAGCTGACATGGCACCCCAGACCATCACTGACTGTGGGTACTTGACACTGGACTTCAGGCATTTTGGCATTTCCCTCTCCCCAGTCTTCCTCCAGACTCTGGCACCTTGATTTCCGAATGACATGCAAAATTTGCAACCTGTAGCCCATTTCCTGCACACGCCTGCACACGGTGGCTCTGGATGTTTCTACTCCAGACTCAGTCCACTGCTTCCGCAGGTCCCCCAAGGTCTGGAATCGGTCCTTCTCCACAATCTTCCTCAGGGCCCGGTCACCTCTTCTCGTTGTGCAGCGTTTTCTGCCACACTTTTTCCTTCCCACAGACTTCCCACTGAGGTGCCTTGATACAGCACTCTGGGAACAGCCTATTCGTTCAGAAATTTCTTTCTGTGTCTTACCCTTTTGCTTGAGGGTGTCAATGATGGCCTTCTGGACAGCAGTCAGGTCGGCAGTCTTACCCATGATTGCGGTTTTGAGTAATGAACCAGGCTGGGAGTTTTTAAAAGCCTCAGGAATCTTTTGCAGGTGTTTAGAGTTAATTAGTTGAATCAGATGATTAGGTTAATAGCTCGTTTAGAGAACCTTTTCATGATATGCTAATTTTTTGAGATGGGGATTTTGGGTTTTCATGAGCTGTATGCCACAATCATCAATATTAAAACAATAAAAGGCTTGAACTACTTCAGTTGTGTGTAATGAATCTAAAATATATGAAAGTCTAATGTTTATCAGTACATTACAGAAAATAATGAACTTTATCACAATATGCTAATTTTTTGAGAAGGACCTGTATTATGGGAGAGCTTACAGCATCAAAATCCAGCACAGCTATTTAAACTATTTGTGAACTAGCACTCTTTAATGACTCCAAAGTCATGTTTATTAACTTAAAGATGTTTGTCTTTACAACCAAAAAAAACACACACGTTGTGAAAGCAATTTGTGAACACTTTTACATCTGTTTCCTAGAAACCACCCACGGTGATGTGAAACACACAAGTGTTATTGTGAACATTGCCCTGATCATGCGTTGTAACTGATTGACAAATTATTAGTGAGTAACCCTGTTTTGAGATTACATTAAATGTTTTACATAATTGTCTGTATCTGTCATGTCACTCAAACAGGCAGGCGGTGATGAGTACAGCCGCATCGCTGAAAGCACAGTGGTTTGTCTCATTATTTTCTGCACTGTAAGACTTTACTGTATATCAGGCAATATAAAGTCAATATGGTTGACCAAATATTTAAGCCCTAGCCTACTTGTCGCTAGTTTACTCGCAAGGCTCCATTCGGAAGCAAGCAGTTCCCGCTTCTTAGCTCGGCTTTTTGGGGGGAAACTATGGAAACCGCTTGCGATTGTGATTCCACAAAAGGACATGCAGTACGGCTCTCAGGAGGTGTTTTCTCTCAGTGACCCCTGACCCCAGAGGATGAGGGCTCATCAAAGACTCTCTCTCTTTATACCAGCCTTTTTCTGCATCAGTGGTTGCCATGGCAGCACTGGTGGAAAGGCAGGGGAAGAATGTGGCCCTCAGACAAGCAGAGTGGAGGAAAGACATGACCAGAAAGAGACCCCTGATTCAAGGACTAGTGAATGACAGGAGAGAGCGAGTGTGGGAGCTGCCGGTCCTTTTTTTGTTGTTTCTCCTTTTCTTCTTTAAGATTGAGAAAAGAACAAATATTAAGGAAATAATTCCCCCTCTGGGCAGTTTTAACTATTCAGGGCTGCCGGTCTTTTCACAATTGTGTGAGAGTGTGGAGGGCCACCCGGAGCCAATCGGTTGGTACAGATGAAGTTTATCTTTGTTGGACAGACAGGCTGTGTTTTATTCTGTGTCTGTCCCCGCACGCTGCTTTTTATTCACCATGAATGGAGTTACTGCAGTGTTTCCATGTCACTCACATAGCTATTTCCCTGCCTGTTTCACATCCTCATTTAAGAGTTCTTAATGCTGCCAGCTGAGCCACCTTACTGTACGTCCTGACACCGACTGCAGGCTAGTGAACATGTCAGAACTGTTTGCATTTGCCACACCCAGAACACAATCAAAGACAGAGTTGTGCAAAAAAAATTTTTTTTCCAGAAAAGGACAGATGAATGAGTAAGTGTACGAGCATGCTGAGAATCTGTGCACGCTTCACCGAGTTGGACTCTTAGCTCGTGACAATGTTGTGAGCTGGAGGGAAGAGACTGTCATACAGATACAATCTTAAAATTCCCTCTGCAATGTATTTTGCACAAGAGCAAATATTATTGCCTGCCAAGTACATTACCTATGCAGCTGGTTCCAAGAGACACTTCGAAATAAAGTGAGTGAAAGACAGGAAGGTGTACAAACTCTCTTAAAGGATTGTAGGATCTGTTTACATGGTAAGGAAATGTATTTATCATGCAAGTCTACTTTTCTTCAAGGTTAAACTACTTGGTGTTAATTAATTAACGGCTGCATTCTGTAACTAACCGTGTAAGTTATTCATCACTGTAATGTGTCAGAGTCATCAGAATCTTACGATTAAGTGACTATGTATAAGTAAATTTGTCATCTGATCCTTAAAATTCACATGGGGATATTTAAATTATTCTCTGTGTGTGTGTGTGTGTGTGTGTGTGTGTGTGTGTGTGTTCCAGAGGCAAACACATCTACATCAGAGATTGCCTCAGCTGTCAGTCGATTACAGTCCTGTCTCTCTCACTCCATTTTTCATGTCATTCCCCCACCTTGATTTATTTATTTATTTTTTTTCTAACCCTTTATTTGTCACCTTCCTACTTGTAAGCCTCAAAGCGAATACCTGTAGCTGTAACCTGATCGCTGACCTGAATCTTTCCTTTTACTACACCATTGGAATAGCTGAGCGCATTTACACATCATACATACAAGTAGCTCGAGAAGCACTGAAAGCTGTCATACACTTGAAGGCCAAACCTCCATTGATTTCTTTAAGTAAATTGTAGCTTAGACAAAGGAAAGAACAGGCAGGAACTTAATCCTTCCATTTAAGTGTTTGAAGAGGAGTGGCTGTTGGCATCCGTGAGAGACAAATGTGTTCTTTTTCCCTCCTGCCAAAAGAAAAGCCCACCCCGTTTCTCCTGCCATTCCTCCCACACAGCGTGGGCTGCCTAGCATAGCAGCCGGGTAATCAGATCCGACGCTGCAACGTTTTAATTACCAATTAGCATCTTAGGCACAGAGATTAAGCTAGATAATATGCTTGCATTTGCATTTCAGGAATATAATATGAGCCAATCATATTAATTATTCACACGCATTCTTTTGTCTTAACAGATTATTTTCATCTCCTCCACATGGATGATGATATAATGAGTTAGTTTAGTTTACAGAAGAAGCCTATAAATATAGATCATAGATGTTTTGTTTTGTTCATATCATCTTCTGCATCAGTGCGATAGAGAAGAACAACTGTATATTTAAAAAAAATATTCCAAAAACTAATTTTATGCATGATGTTATGAGATGGACTGCATTTCAGAAGAAACATGATGGTGGCTGTCTGGGATTTAAGCTGAAGAAACGAACCACCATATGTAAGAGAGTTCCGGTTAAATTTTTCCGATATATTTTTGTAACTTTAATTATTTTTCTATTTGTTTTACTTTTTGCACAGCACTGTAAATAAACACACATGTTCTGTACTGAATCACTTGGCTGCTGAAGCCGAGTGAGGACCGATGAATAGGAGAGGTCGCAGCATGTTGAACGTGCCCTCTGCTGACTCTGGACAGCTTCAGCTCTCAGAGCCCTGCAGTCCCACAGTAGCTTGTCTCAGGAGGAGGCAGCGTCAACACACACACTGGTTATAAAGTGAGGGGCCACTCAACATAACACACAAACCAGTGTGTAGCATTCGCATACTTGTGGTACCCACATGTGTAATATTGAGGCCAGTTATATTTTGACAACCTCATACTAATAAAACAGATACAAGGAAGATCTTTGCTTCTTCAGTTTTGGCATGGGACCGTTTTGCGCTTTTGTCTTTGCCTTAGGAACTAAAGACCTTTAATCTTTATTTACTAAACACAGTGCTGTGATCTTTCGTCTGGCTGTGACATTAGTGTAAATGTCAGCATCTCAGCCCCAGGCCTGAAAGAGAAAGAGTAGTCTCCCTGTTGTTTTTTTTTTTTTTTTAGTTCTTTCAATGCACCCATTAACCCTGTAGAATGATTAACACTACTCGACATGTCGTTAATAGTCCATTCAATTCTCTTCTTTTCAGATCTGTCCAGCTTGTGTTCTGGTGGCGCAAGTAGAAGGCTGGCAAATTTTACACAGTAATGTCAAAATATTAATGGGTTAGGTTCATATTGAAATGTTTTAGAAAATCTATAGTTTTGTTTTAATATAACTTCACCTAACTTCATATCTATGTATTCTGACCAGCATGTTTGAAAAGTGAACATATCAAACAAGTTAACATAAGTTGGGTAAATTGTCGTGCAGTTTTATGTGCCTGTGTTCGTTGCTTTGGTGCTCTACCTCAGTCCCAGGTTCATGAATTATGTACGTGCAGTGTGGACTTCAGCTTTCATCAGCACTAAAGTTTCAGCAGCAACAGTCCTGTAATACAAGCCTTTCAACCTGGCAAGCACTTACAGACTTTGCCACACTGTCTCAGTGCTGCTTTAATGGTAATGTCAAAATCAATATTACATGACTGAAACGAAAGAGTCAGCACTTTCCTGTAGTTTTCCACAGCTGTGTCTGATGGGCATAAAAATCAGCAAGTCGTGACCGTCTTTAGGTCTTTGTTGAATCTCGCCACTTCAGAGACAAACTAAATATTTATTAAATATCAATTCCTTTAAATATTGATGTTTTTTTCTTTCCTGTGAATTTTAATATATGTTTTTCTTTCACACAAAAAAAATATACTAGTATAGTAATTGGTCTGTATAACCTCATACAACACAAAATATATCATATATCTTCCTCTATAAAATAAATTTCTCTCATCGACTGTCCTAAGTTGTGATCTGTGATTTGTCTGTATTTAAACAAAAGTGTGTTATCAAACCTATTTATAAGTAGGCTAGATAAATAGAAGCTACACAGTCACACGATAGCTTTTGCTAAGCAGCCTGTTTTTGATGGCAAATCCCAAATCCCTTAAGTTTGCAAATATGAACTTGTCTAAGGGCAAAAATTTCAGTATTGCGAGTCTATTTAAATAAAATTGTGAAAAGCTAGATTACTTATTGAATGGAAAGCTTCTGACACTTGGAGTTCAGCACTAGTCAGTGAAAAATGGCATTGTTCCTGTGTGTGTTCATGTCCCCCCCCGAGGCAACGGGCCGGTGATAAAGGGCCAGACCCCAGCAGGAAGTGCATGTGTATTGGCTGGCCCCAGGTGGAAGGGCATTGTTCATTTCTCCAGAGATTTACATGTTAATGCCCAGCTCTGCAGCTGTTCTGTCTCCCAGCATGCACTGGTCTCCTTGGGGACACAAAAGCACAGTCAGAGCCACCCACAGGCTGGCGAGCCTCAGGAATGGGCATAGGATTACAGTACAGAGGAAAACTTTTGCAGGGCTGTCTTTCTCTGCAGACATGACGATTTCTTAACAAACTTGGGAGTGCTGTATTCAGTTGAATGAATGTTTGTTTGATGAAGGTGCACCTCATATGTCTTGGTTTAGCACTTTTGCACACATCATCTTCACACTTCATGGTTCAGTTCAAAATAGAAAGAAAAAATAGTTTCATTAGCCAAGCTGGTTTGATTAGTTCCAGTGAAGTGGCGCTGACATCATGCAGCGAGCTGTTATGAGAACTGTCATTCTGTCACTGGGCTCTTGGCCGAGTCTGACCCTCCACTCATCTCTCCACAGCTTTTTCACCCCATGGTGAACCTGCAGTGTTCTCCAGACCTGAGGCCTTTCCTGTGTTCGCTCTACGCCCCCGTGTGTACAGAGTATGGCCGCATGTCGCTGCCCTGCCGAAGCCTGTGTGTCCACTCGAGAAGAGACTGCCACAAGCTAATGGATATGTTTGGTGTGTCGTGGCCTGAGGAGATGGACTGCAGCAGGTAAAGGAATAAGGTTTGGGTCTCATAAAATGCTAACATGATGATTAGGAATGGCAATCACCAGTCACCTTCCGACACGATATTATTATGATACCTAGCTGACGATTCATTGCAATTCTGTAAATGTCACAATTTTATAAATATTAATAGAAGGACCTGTGTGTGTGTTTGTATGTATTATGTATATATATGTATATATTATTGTTATTTATATATATATATATATATATATATATATATATATATATATATATATATATATATATATATATATATGAAATGATTTTTTTTTTTTTTACATTTTTATTTTATCCAAAGTGAGCAGACAATACAACCCTAAAGAATAAATGCTAAGAAATGCACAGCCTTGCAATATATTCAATTATAATATTTTACACAAATGCAATGAGCAAACTAATATTTTCTTAAATCTTCAAAATACAATTACTAAAAACACAGAGAAGTATTTGTTTGTGTGTATTCACAGTAATGTCATGTTTCTGTGCCCCTGACCCAAGGTTCCCAGACTGTGACGAGCCATATCCCCGTGCTGTAGACATGTTGACCACCATGAACACCTCAGATGAGCTGCCCAAGACAGTGGAGCGAGACTACGGTTTCTGGTGTCCTCGTGAGCTGAAGATTGATCCTGAGCTGGGTTACACGTTCCTGGGTGTGCGTGACTGCTCCCCTCCCTGCCCCAACATGTATTTTAGTCGAGAGGAGGTCACCTTCGCCCGCTACTTTATCGGCGTCATCTCCATCGTCTGCCTGTCCGCCACACTCTTCACGTTTCTCACATTCCTCATCGATGTCACGCGTTTCCGCTACCCAGAGCGGCCCATCATCTTCTATGCCGTATGCTACATGATGGTGTCACTGGTCTTTTTCTTGGGCTTTCTACTAGAGGAGCGCGTGGCATGTAATGCAGCGAGCCCCGCCCAGTTCAGAGCGTCCACAGTGACTCAGGGCTCCCATAACAAAGCGTGTACTCTGCTCTTCATGGTGCTCTACTTCTTCACCATGGCTGGAAGCGTGTGGTGGGTGATCCTCACAATCACCTGGTTCCTGGCTGCTGTGCCCAAGTGGGGCAGTGAGGCCATTGAAAAGAAAGCCTTGCTGTTCCATGCCAGTGCCTGGGGCGTGCCTGGTGTGCTGACTGTAGCGCTGCTAGCCATGAACAAGATTGAGGGCGATAACATCAGTGGCGTGTGTTTTGTGGGACTGTACGACGTGCACACCCTGCGCTGGTTCGTGCTCGCTCCACTGTGCCTGGACGTGCTGGTCGGCGTGTCTCTGCTTCTTGCTGGAATCGTGGCCCTAAACCGGATCCGAATGGAGATCCCTCTGGAAAAGGAGAACCAGGACAAACTGGTGAAGTTCATGATCCGTATCGGCGTCTTCTCCGTCCTTTATCTGGTGCCACTGCTGACGGTGTTGGGCTGTTACCTGTATGAACAGGCGTACCGCCCATTGTGGGAGACCACCTGGGTTCAGAATCGCTGCCGAGAGTATCACATCCCCTGCCCTTATCAGGTAACACTGCTACCATCTTATTCTCATCAACTTTATAGCAGAACCAGTCCAACTGAGAGCCACAGTGGCTTCAAATATTATACATCTAACATATGTTTAATATCTAACATTTTAATTCCTGATGATAATTTGAACCATAACATATGAACACTATTATTATTATGTGTTTTGTATACATACACTACCATTCAAAAGTTTGGGGTCACTTGCAAATTTCTTTGTTTTTGTTTAGTGATTCATTTTCTACATTCTACAACAACACTAGGGATTTCAAAACTATAAAATAACACATGTGATTAAGTAATTACGTAACAACAACAAAAACAACAGTTAGTTGTTATTTTAAGACACAGAGGTCAGCCTTTCTGTAATAGTTCTTGCAAGAACAGTATTGTCAAGTGCATTTGCAAAATCCGTCAAGCACCATAATGAAACTGACTCTCATGAAGGCCATCCCAGGAGGCCGAGACCAAAACCTACCTCTGCTGCAGACGAGAAGTTCATTTAGAGTTATCAGCCTGAAAAATGACCAATTAACAGCACCTCAGATTAGAGGCGTTATGAAGTCTTTACAGAGCAGAAGTAGCAGAAACATCTCAATATCAACTGTTCAAAGGAGATTAATGCATTTTTTGGACGCCTTCAGCATTCCTTTACAATGTAGAAAGAAATAAAAATCAGGAACCATCATGGAGTTAGAAAGTGATCTAAAACTTTTGAACAGTAGTGTACGTATGCACACACACACACACACACACACACACACACACACACACACACACACACACATATATGTATGTATGTATATCTCAGGGCATGACATTAACTTTTTCTTCACCATGATGCGTTAATGTTTGTTATATTTAGATTTACTTATAAATGACAGCATACACTGTATCACTATAGTAGTAGTCAAGTATTCAGTAGATAGCTCCCAATATAAAAACATGCAAGCATGCGTGCTCGCGCAATGCATGTGTGAATGGGAGTTTTATGCGCGTAATATTACGTTGCAATGTGTCTATTATATCAAAAATATATTGTCATACCAAAGAATAAACTACCCGCCAATGTGGCTAGTGAGACTAAAGTTATTACCCGCCACAGCCGAATTTTACCCGCATTGGGCGGATGCCAATGTCAAGCCCTGGTGTGTGTGTGTGTGTGTGTGTGTGTATATATATATATATATATATATATATATATATATATATATATATATATATATATATATATATATATATATATATACTACTGTTCAAAAGTTTTAGATCACTTTCTAACTCCATGATTGTTCCTGATTTTTTTTTTTTTTTTTTATGTATGTATGTATGTATGTACTTCTCAAAAAATTAGCATATTGTGATAAAGTTCATTATTTTCTGTAATGTACTGATAAACATTAGACTTTCATGTATTTTAGATTAATTACACACAACTGAAGTAGTTCAAGCCTTTTATTGTTTTAATATTGATGATTGTGGCATACGGCTCATGAAAACCCAAAATCCCTATCTCAAAAAATTAGCATATCATGAAAAGGTTCTCTAAACGAGCTATTAACCTAATCATCTGAATCAACTAATTAACTCTAAACACCTGCAAAAGATTCCTGAGGCTTTTAAAAACTCCCAGCCTGGTTCATTACTCAAAACCGCAATCATGGGTAAGACTGCCGACCTGACTGCTGTCCAGAAGGCCATCATTGACACCCTCAAGCAAGAGGGTAAGACAGAAAGAAATTTCTGAACGAATAGGCTGTTCCCAGAGTGCTGTATCAAGGCACCTCAGTGGGAAGTCTGTGGGAAGGAAAAAGTGTGGCAGAAAACGCTGCACAACGAGAAGAGGTGACCGGGCCCTGAGGAAGATTGTGGAGAAGGACCGATTCCAGACCTTGGGGGACCTGCGGAAGCAGTGGACTGAGTCTGGAGTAGAAACATCCAGAGCCACCGTGTACAGGCGTGTGCAGGAAATGGGCTACAGGTTGCAAATTTTGCATGTCATTCGGAAATCAAGGTGCCAGAGTCTGGAGGAAGACTGGGGAGAGGGAAATGCCAAAATGCCTGAAGTCAAGTGTCAAGTACCCACAGTCAGTGATGGTCTGGGGTGCCATGTCAGCTGCTGGTGTTGGTCCACTGTGTTTTATCAAGGGCAGGGTCAATGCAGCTAGCTATCAGGAGATTTTGGAGCACTTCATGCTTCCATCTGCTGAAAAGCTTTATGGAGATGAAGATTTCATTTTTCAGCACGACCTGGCACCTGCTCACAGTGCCAAAACCACTGGTAAATGGTTTACTGACCATGGTATTACTGTGCTCAATTGGCCTGCCAACTCTCCTGACCTGAACCCCATAGAGAATCTGTGGGATATTGTGAAGAGAAAGTTGAGAGACACAAGAATCTGCAAAAGGATTCCCGACCAAGTATTGAGTGCAGAACTGAACATAATTATTTGAAGGTTGACTTTTTTTGTATTAAAAACACTTTTCTTTTATTGGTCGGATGAAATATGCTAATTTTTTGAGATGGGGATTTTGGGTCTTCATGAGTTGTATGCCACAATCATCAATATTAAAACAATAAAAGGCTTGAACTACTTCGGTTGTGTGTAATGAATCTAAAATATATAAAAGTCTAATGTTTATCAGTACATTACAGAAAATAATGAACTTTATCACAGTATGCTAATTTTTTTGAGAAGGACCTGTTTCAACTCGTGTATGTGTGTATATATGTGTGTATGTGTGTATATATATATATATATATATATATATATATATATATATATATATATATATATATGTTTGTTTAGAATTGTAACTAAGTCTGGGGACAAAATTTGGGATCTTAAATTTCCCTGAAAATTCCAAAAAATCTAATTGGGATATTTATAAAATCCTAATAGAAAATCACAATACAAATGGAATCGGCCCGTAGATATTTGGATAAAATTTTATCATGGGGTCCCTAGTGATTCACGGTCCTACTAATTAAATTATTATTATTTTTTGTTAGTTTTTTGTCAATTTTTGTCAAAAGATGTTCTGGTTGGAAACACGACAGTAACACACTGTGCGCTTATGTTTCAGTGTAATGTTAAACCCCTTTGCCTTTCTCAATGCACAATAACACAGTGATCCATCTAGAGTCATGTGCATCACGTGACACAGAAACGTCTCTTTCTCACTTGCTCGCCCAACACGTGCAGGATAGATTCCGTCACCTCCTCCTTTTCCTCCTCCTCCCCCTTCCTCGCCAAGCTCTTCATACACTCCTACACTCAGTCGACCTGCTTTCACTGAGCTAATAATTATATACCACCTGAGCAGAGCTCTGCATTATATAGGTGTACATGTACGAGTCTCTGCTCTTTCTCTTTGACCCACAGGTCTGTCATGCTGTGTTACTGATTGCTTTTTGTCTGATGGTCCTTTTGAAGTAGGTTAGAGAAATGCTGGGCCTTAAATAAATAATGCTCGTTCCATACAGAGCAATCTAGCTGTCTTGCGATAGACTGACTTACCATCTGTAGTGATTTTGCCCACCATCTGTCCCATGTCGTGTCCAAAGACAGACTCCAGATAAAACAATTTCCTAAGATAACTGAATGAATGGAAAAAATAAAGGTAGAGGGACGGAAGTCTACAACATTTAACCATTACATATGGTTATGCCTGTAGCCAGTTAACACTTAATAACATCCAGAGAAACTCCTCATATAAAAGAACCCACGCTGGGCAGTTTGAGGTGCTTTTGCTACACTTAGGAAAACCATAGCACCCCCTAGTACGCCAAGAAATGTTTTTCAATATTGAATTTGTAAATAATACAATTCATAATTTGGAAAAGAAACCAATATATCAATAAAACAACAGGATTATTATTATAGAATAAAAGCATGAAGCCATGCTGAAGACCATCTTTAATGGTAAGTAGATCGTTTCCCTCCTGTCTGTTATGAATTGAAGGCATGTTACAGCACATCAAGGACCGGTTGTGCAGTGTGTGTGTTCGGTCTCTTCAGAGCACTGAGTTTAACAGTTTCATATCACACTTGGGAGATAACACTGAAGAGGAGGGGTTAACACTCGGCTTGTGTGTTTTTCCCTCTGCTCTTCATGAGGATCTCTAGCATGTGTGTGAGAACTGAAAAAATGCTTTTGTGTGGTCACTCGCATTCCCGCAACAGCTGATATTACAGAATGAAATCTTATTTTAATGAATCTACTCATGTTTTTTGACAGCTTATTCATTCCACAACCGATTGTCAGAAATTCATGAAAGTGTGAAAGTGTAGTTTATACTGCATTATAAGTACTAATTGAGTCAGTGAATGTTTCACTTCCACATGCTTTGGAAGCTGCCAATTTTGAGTTTGTGTTCTTTACCATGTGTTGTCAAATTATTTGTTCATTTTAAATGCCTTATACAGTGGTGTGAAAAACTATTTGCCCCCTTCCTGATTTCTTATTCTTTTGCATGTTTGTCACACTTAAATGTTTCTGCTCATCAAAAAACATTAACTATTAGTCAAAGATAACATAATTGAACACAAAATGCAGTTTTTAAATGAAGGTTTACGTTATTAAGGGAGAAAAAAAAACTCCAAATCTACATGGCCCTGTGTGAAAAAGTGATTGCCCCCCTTGTTAAAAAATAACTTAACTGTGGTTTATCACACCTGAGTTAAATTTCTGTAGTCACCCCCAGGCCTGATTACTGCCACACCTGTTTCAATCAAGAAATCACTTAAATAGGAGCTACCTGACACAGAGAAGTAGACCAAAAGCACCTCAAAAGCTAGACATCATGCCAAGATCCAAAGAAATTCAGGAACAAATGAGAACAAAAGTAATTGAGATCTATCAGTCTGGTAAAGGTTATAAAGCCATTTCTAAAGCTTTGGGACTCCAGCGAACCACAGTGAGAGCCATTATCCACAAATGGCAAAAACATGGAACAGTGGTGAACCTTCCCAGGAGTGGCCGGCCGACCAAAATCACCCCAAGAGCGCAGACAACTCATCCGAGAGGCCACAAAAGACCCCAGGACAACATCTAAAGATCTGCAGGCCTCACTTGCCTCAATTAAGGTCAGTGTTCACGACTCCACCATAAGAAAGAGACGGGGCAAAAACGGCCTGCATGGCAGATTTCCAAGGCGCAAACCACTTTTAAGC
This sequence comes from Channallabes apus, assembly GCA_030522415.1. Taxonomy (NCBI): domain Eukaryota; kingdom Metazoa; phylum Chordata; class Actinopteri; order Siluriformes; family Clariidae; genus Channallabes; species Channallabes apus. The sequence continues at coordinate 21,333,840 of CM060116.1, forward strand.
AAAAAGAACATTAAGGCTTGTCTCAATTTTGCTAAAAAACATCTCAATGATTGCCAAGACTTTGGGGAAAATACCTTGTGGACCGACGAGAAAAAAGTTGAACTTTTTGGAAGGTGCGTGTCCCGTTACATCTGGCGTAAAAGTCACACAGCATTTCAGAAAAAGAACATCATACCAACAGTAAAATATGGTGGTGGTAGTGTGATGGTCTGGGGTTGTTTTGCTGCTTCAGGACCTGGAAGGCTTGCTGTGATAGATGGAACCATGAATTCTACTGTCTACCAAAAAATCCTGAAGGAGAATGTCCGGCCATCTGTTCGTCAACTCAAGCTGAAGCGATCTTGGGTGCTGCAGCAGGACAATGACCCAAAACACACCAGCAAATCCACCTCTGAATGGCTGAAGAAAAACAAAATGAAGACTTTGGAGTGGCCTAGTCAAAGTCCTGACCTGAATCCTATTGAGATGTTGTGGCATGACCTTAAAAAGGCGGTTCATGCTAGAAAACCCTCAAATATAGCTGAATTACAACAATTCTGCAAAGATGAGTGGGCCAAAATTCCTCCAGAGCGCTGTAAAAGACTCGTTGCAAGTTATCGCAAACGCTTGATTGCAATTATTGCTGCTAAGGGTGGCCCAACCAGTTATTAGGTTCAGGGGGCAATTACTTTTTCACACAGGGCCATGTAGGTTTGGATTTTTTTTCTCCCTAAATAATAAAACCCCTCATTTAAAAACTGCATTTTGTGTTTACTTGTGTTATCTTTGACTAATAGTTAAATGTGTTTGATGATCAGAAACATTTTGTGTGACAAACATGCAAAAGAATAAGAAATCAGGAGGGGGGCAAATAGTTTTTCACACCACTGTATCTGATTGTCTAGTGAACTCCCAGTGCAGTCTAATCTATAGTCTCGTGAGTGTGTATGTCTCACAGGTTTGTGCTCACATGCTGATCACTTTCTAGCCAAATTTTGATAGTTTGCACATAAGTTTTAACACCTCATCCCTTAAAGATTCACATGCTTTCTCTTGCCTCATATACAGTATCTGGCAGTAGCTCTGTGCCTCGTCTAGGACTGAGTGGGAGGATTTTATAAGTACCATCATGACTGTATAGAACAGCAACTTCATTCATCTTCTATACCGCTTTATCCTGTATTTACAGTAGGGTCGCGGGGACCTGGAGCCTATCCCAGGAGACTCTGGGCACAAGGCAGGGTGTACATCCTGGACAGCATGCCAATCCATCGCAGAGCACACACACACACACACTATGGTCAATTTAGGAACGCCAATTAGCCTAATCTGCATGTCTTTGGACTGTGTGAGGAAACCGGAGTACCCGGAGGAAACCCACCAAGCACGGGGAGAACATGCAAACTCCATGCACACAGAGACGGGAATCGAGCCTGGCCGGGAATCGAACCCGGACCCTGGAGGTGCAAGGCAACAGTGCTATCCACTACACCACCGTGCCGCCATTAGAACAGCAAAACTTAAAGGAAATTCATAACTGCATAGAACACCAGTATCACTATCTGTATTGTTTAGTTATTCAGGTATCTATCTGTATTCAGATTTAAACATTAAGTGGGTTTAAGCAGAAGGTGTTAATTTGTACTCCTATATTCTCTGTGCTGAAATATTTTACCTGTCCAGAGTAAGTTACTAATAAACACTGTTTTTTATTGTATGAGCTTCAGGTCTCAGTGCAAGTAAAACCTCCCACTCAGCCACAAATTTATTTAGTAAAATAAGAATCACAACAAATGCTCATATTGACGGCCTCTGACTTTGCAGTCCTGGTGTGTTGACTAGAACACTGAACATTTTTAACCCATCTTTAGAGCAGAGATTGTTCTGGGCCGATTCTGATTATAGACTCCTGACTTCAGTCAACCCCAAAGAAAAAAAAAAACAAGTAGAGCGGCGTTAGCTCTGTTCTATTCGATCTATTATCGATGGTTCTGAAATAGGGCTGCAACTAAACGATTATTTTAATAAGTGATGAATCGGATAAAAAAGCAAAACAAGAAAAGCATTAATTTCCAAGCCTTTATTCAAAAACAGAACTAAAATCTTTAGGAAGTGTACAAACATGTTGCTCCTTCAGCTGTTATAATAATAATAATAATAATAAAAAAAAGAAATGGACTAAGTGGAACCTTGAAGCAAAATTCGTTCTGAAAGCGGCTCGTATCCCAAAACACTCGTAAACAAAATAGTGTCAAGTGTTATAGTAAACAGTACACGCGTGCATGGATATTGATTATACCAGTAAGAGACGCGCACTAGGACCCAGCAGGGCAGACGATTACGGATTTCTCTGCCTCCCCCATTGTTTCTTTCCTCTACCTCCACTGGTTTTAATTTTTTTATTTTTTCTCCACCCTGTCTGTGAGGCGCCGATTATGAAATTCGTTGGTAACTCTTTAATAATTGATTTAATCAATTCGTTGTTGCAGCCCTAGTCTGAAATAAAAAGAAAAATATTAACATCATGCAAGAAAAAAATGCATCATGGTTCCAGACTTTTTGGCCAACCAGTACATTTCCTGAGTTGCTTCCAAAGAACACAATACCTACTGTGAAGCATGGGGGTGGAAACATCATGCTTTGGGGGCTGTTTTTCTGCAAAGGGACCAGGACGACTGATCCGTGTAAAGGAAAGAATGAATGGGGCCAGGTATCGTGAGATTTTGAGTGAAAACCTTTTTCCATCAGCAAGGGCATTGAAGATGAAACGTGACTGGGTCTTTCAGCATGACAGTGATCCCAAACACACCACCCGGACAACGAAGGAGCGGCTTCGTAAGAAGCATTACAAGGTCCTGGAGTGACCCAGCCAGTCTCCAGATCTCAATCCCATAGAAAATCTTTGGAGGGAGTTGAAAGTCCATGTTGCCCAACAACAGCCCCAAAACATCACTGCTCTAGAGGAGATCTGCATGGAGGAATGGGACAAAATACAAAGTATTGAGATGAAAAAATTGACCAAATATTTATTTTCGACCATAATTTGCAAATAAATTCTTTAAAAATTCTACAATGTGATTTTCTGGATTTCTTTTCTTATTTTGTCTCTCATAGTTGAGGTATACCTCTATGATAAATTGCAGGCCTCTCTCATCTTTTTAAGTGGGAGAACTTGCACAATTGGTGGCTGACTAAATACTTTTTTGCCCCAAGGGGTTTATAAACATGCAGTTCTTCATTCCAAATAGTGTTGATTCAGATTCAGTTGCATCTCTATCGTTTGTTTGTAGGTGGAGCAGACGAGCAGGCCTGACCTGGTTCTCTTCGTTATGAAGTACCTGATGGTGTTGGTTGTTGGAATCCCCTCTGTGTTCTGGGTAGGAAGTAAGAAAACCTGCTTTGAGTGGGCCAGCTTTCTTCATGGCCGCAGACGCAAAGAGTAAGTCCTTATCCAGTGAGCACCTCGCTACACCACTTCATGTGCCTTACAGCATGTGTATGCAGAAATCCATAAGTAAAATGTTAATTTTTTTTTTATAAATAGGTACTTCCAGCATGATAATGTCAAAATAAAAGTCTTCTAAAAATGTTTTCAAGAACATGGCAGAACATTCAAGGTCCTTCAGTGCTTCCCCTGCCAGTCACTGAATCAGAATCCAGTAGAACACCTCTGGGATGAGTAGATCAGGAGATTTGCAGGTGCAAATTGCATCTGAAAAATCTAAAGGAATTGCTTGATGAAATCATGTGCACATGGAGCAGAATTTCAACAACCCTTTGAAGCCAAGTGCTTTAAAAAAGTGCGGTACTGGGCGTCCCTACCCAGTATTAGTACACTGTTCCTAAAGAAGTGCTCAGTGATTAAAAACCATCTTCCTGCATTGCAAAACCGGCATATATCCCAAAAATATTTGTAATTTGTATGTTTTTGGTTAGTGTTTCTATACGCCTGCTTGATGCTGTGAGTCAGTGAGCCAGATAAACCCTTGAAACAAGTACCTACATCACTGTGCATGAGAGATTAGTGAACTATGGAGCATTAATATCCAAAACAAATATCAATACTGTTAATACCTTTTTAAGTGGTATAATTTTTAACAGCAACTGATTGATTAATAATTCATCATTAATGCCATGAAGAAGTCAAAGTGGATTGAGGCTTGTTTGAAGGAAAGGGAGGCGCTGTCCAGTATTTATATAGTGTTCCTAATGAAATGTCAGTTTCCATGGTAGCAACTTTGTGAGATAATTTAAACTTAAAGCACTTTAACTCTTACATTTTCCGTGTATGTTTATCCTCCTTCAGCAGTGAGGTGAACAACAGCCGTCAGGTTCTGCAGGAGCCTGACTTTGCTCAGGCTCTGCTGCGTGATCCCAATACGCCCATCATCCGAAAGTCACGTGGCACATCCACACAGGGCACGTCGACCCACGCCTCCTCCACTCACCTGGCCATGTTAGATGACGTGCACAGCAAAGCGAGCAGCGTCCACAGCAAGATGAGCAGCTACCACGGCAGTCTGCACCGCTCACGTGACGGCAGGTGAGGACGAGATTGTGGATTTCTATTTATTTTGGGGGGATAAGGGCTCGACTTTTCACATCCATTTTAATTATATCAATTTGTACGACAGCACCGTTGAAATGGTTCATTATTATTTTATAACAAGAACTCGAGCTGCCGTTACAGAAGTACAGGTTTACTGTATATTGTGTATAAGTGCCCCTATTATGCGTTTTCAAATATGATCTTTCATGCAGTGTGTCATGTAGCTCTATGTGAACATAAATTATTTGCAAAGTTGTGATGCCAACAGTGCATGATAAATTAATTTTTTGTCTATTAAAAAAAAAAAAAGAGTCGGTTCACATTCGCCTAAACGAGTTGTTCGCAATTCTAATCTTTCTCTGTTACGGATCCACATCACTACGTAACATATTTACATAATGTCCGCCCACGTTCTACGTCACGAACAACTTGCCCGTCATCTTACAATTAACGTTACCACACTCTTGTTAACATGTGACACTTACCACTGAGAAACGTTCTGCTCCAGTCGTGCTTGCGAAACAGTTTCTTGTCGATGTGCCACTTCAACCGTTTCATCGTCAGACTCCGGGTCGAATTGATACGGTAAATCCGAGGCCATCTTTTCTATGTATTGACGGGTCTCCAGAGCCGTCGTTCAGTTCTGGTAATGGGCGTTTCGTTTTCTGACACACGCTGTAGCGGTAGACCAATCATAAAGCACCGCGCCATCTGACCAATCACAACAGTGAGGGCTCACGGAAAGGAGGGGTTTAGAAAGACTGATTCTTCGAACTGCTTCACACGAGTCGTTTACGAATCATTTAGAAATGGGGGAAAATAAAATCTATTTTTGGAGAAAACTAAAGTGTTTTTTGACCTTGCATACATGTAAACCTGTTTTAAAAGACTCATAAAGCAATATTAGCAACCTTTAAAATAGCATAATAGGGGCACTTTAAAAAGCTTCTTCTTCTACATTACTGTATCGGCAGTAATGGTGAAAAAGGCTGAAAATAAATGGATTAACAGCTTGTAGTTATTTAACAAAGTAAAACAAATTGATGCTGTCAGATGAAAACCTTGTATGTCCATGTTTGGTCATATTAATTATTTTCAGAAATCAGTGAACCCATTATATCTGGTCCTAGACATGAGATTTCCACCCAACCGTGACAAGATATTATGTTGATTTAGTAAACCTTACCTTAAGGAAATGTTTCTGAAAAAAAAGACTCGTGTATCAGGGCTTTGTATATGATTTTAAGAAAAAGAGCATTTTGAGTGTTATTGAGAGAGTCCGAGAATACAACAGGCATTAAATCTAACCGCAATGATTCTAATAAAATTATACACTTGTAGTCATTTTCTTCACAAATGCATGAAGGCACTAAAACATGTAACACAGATCTTAAATCAGTGTGCGTAAGAGGCCGTGTGAGGCGATCTGGTCTTATACACACTTGCTAAAGCCAGGCTATGGACGGAGCTTTGCAAAGGACAAAAGTGCGAATGATGTGACATTTGACTGTATGTGACATTTCCATCAGTATTAGAAAATGGACTACACTGTGAAGATAACCTAATAACCAGATGAAAATGTTTATAAGGTGAATATACACTGATCATCTAGAACATTAAAACCACCTGCCTACTGTTGTGTAGCTCAGCAAACAGCTGACCTAAAGGTGACCTCCATAGATCGAGCTCGTTTATCCTACAGATGCTCAATCAGATTAAAATTTGGAGGTCAAATCATTACAGTAATTAAATTCATTAATTCTTCAGAAGCATCAGACCTTTTGCTCCCCATCCATGTCATGTCCCAACTATTCATTCTTCTATGTACAGAATGTAAGTACTGTATATAAGCCCACTTTGTAACCTTGATGAAATGTATAATATTGCCTTGTGATCATCCCTGTCACAGTCGGTCATGTGTGTGTATAGGGTTACTCACCACCGGTATACCCAGCAGGACAGGAGCCGAGACATGCCTGAGATTTATAACAAAAAAGCAGATTTGCAAACTGATAAAATGATAAAAGAAAGTATCATTTACGTAATAGTAGTAGTCGTCTGTTCAGACCTGTAGGACTGAGTGATCTCATGCTGCTTGTTTTGCTAGAAGACTGAACTCTGTCCTGCTTTTTTTTTCTTCTCATCCTGCAGGTACACTCCCACCAGCCACAGAGGCATGGAGGAACGCCCACCTTACGGGAGCATGCCCCGCCTTAACGAGCAGCTATCTCGTCACAGCAGCCAACACCGACTCGACAGTCAATCACGGCACAGCAGCGCAAGGGACTTAAGCCATCCTCCACCTGCCAACATAACACACGGCTCAAGCATGAACCGTGTTGTGGAGGAAGACGGAATGAGTGCGTAATCACTGGAACGTTCAGTTTATATACACACACACGCACACGACAACTCAGTGTCAATTCGTACTGTGGACTCAAGAACCAGAGACCTGATGGTTCTGCAGAGGGAGAATGTGCTTATGTAAAGACTGCACTCGAACCGGTGCACAGTTTCTGTATTTTACATGTATAGAAGAGCCTTTGGAGGAACGTGTCACCCTGTGGTACATTTTACAACTTTTTAGGACACTTTTTTTTTTTTTTTGATACTGTGAAGTTCAGGGCAAGTGAGTACAGTACTACAGCATTACTCTGCCCCCTGCTGAGGGACTGCAAAAGTTTCAGTTATGGCAGTTAAAAACTCATTTTAAAAAAGGCGAGGAGCCGTGCAGTCGTAGAGATGCTTAGAGAGAAGTTTTTTTTTAATTTTTTTTACACTTGCTGACTTCCAGGTTTTTCGTCATGTGACCATCACATCCACAGCTCTAAGCATCTTGTCTGAGCAGCTGCAGATTCCACTCTGTGCGAAGCTTTTACATTTTAGCTTGTTGAAGAACTCAAAGTCAAGCAAAAAGTTGGAATTAAATCAAATGTTAGTGTACTTGGCAATTATGTGCCTCTGGCAAACAATTATATATTCAAAGATGAAGAAAGTAAAAGATTTATTCACATTAGCGCTTGTAATGTGTTTTTGTACATTTACTGCAGTACTACTCCTCAGAAAACCTGAAAACCTCAATTTCACCATTCCCTGCTCCATCAGCCTACCTCATCAGCCCTGAGATCCCACACCTGCCTCAACCACACTGAACATTTAACCTGCAATCATGATCCTGTTAATTATTATATACTGATTCAGCTTTATGAGAGTTGCCATGACTTGCAAAGTGCAGCTTTTTCACAATATACCATCTTAGACAAGAAAACATTTGGAAATCTACATTAATAAACAGAAGTGAGTGGCATCACGACTGTGCACAAGTGTGTGCTTACTGCTTCTGGGAAATAAGTTTGTCTGCACGCTATATGCAAAAAGCTTTTAAAACTAATTTTGCTTGACATTTCTGTTAGTCACTCCAGTATGCAATGTGCGCTCCTACTGTAAGCATGTAAATGTGCAGCACTGTAAAATACTTCTGCATCCAGGCACTTCTCTGGTACAGAAATCAGAAGTGAACACATATTTATATCAAGCTATGAATATTTTGTATTATTCAAAGTGACTTTTTTTTTTTTTAATTGAGCTGCACCGAGTTATAATTTTGTTAAATCGTAGCTAAATCCAGATGTCTGGGTGATTATCCTCAGTGCTTTTGTTTACCTGTTGCAAAAGTGAATTATCTTTGTGGTATTTAGTGCCTGAAAATGTGACTGTGGACCTGAGACAGCTACTACTACTGTACATGTCTAGTTTCTTTGCCTTCAGTCTCCAACGTATGCTTAATACTTTGTGGATCAACTTATAATCTATACTGTAGGGACTGCAGCTTCTTGTAGAGGGAGGAAGATTTAGCACTTTAACTGTGGCTAGCTGTTGAATGTGTGTAGATATGCTTTTCAATTTTAGGGTCTTGCAAAATTTCAAATTTTTTTATAATGTAATAAAATTTCTGGTGAATGCTTTTTTTTTTTTCCATTCTGTTTCAAACATGGAAAAATGGTTAAAGTAATTTACACATCCTCCACTTCTCTGATGTAGTTGGATTTCTGGCATCCTGCAAAGCTAAATGCAGAGATTGTTCCCCTCAGTAGTAATATCCTTTAAGAACAGTACAGTACTTCTAGATTTTAAATTCTGTAATTTACAGATAGTTACATCTCCGCTTTAGACATGACATCACACTAGCATGGTCCGTTAAATTATACTCATATCTCCAGCAATAACATACCAGTTATGTCCTGTCTATCTTAAAGGGAAGTCAGATGTCTTGTCCCAAAGCAACACTAAAATTGCAGGCAGAAAAAAAACAAGAAGTTCAGTTTTGTAACAGTTCCCCATTTTATTGAAACAAATCAGTCAAGATATGAGTTCTCAATGTGAAAAGAGTGGTGGCTAATTAAATATAAACTCAATGACATTCCACCTTAAATAAGCATGTGCCAAAAAGAAAAAAAAAAAAGTGTGGTATCCGTCTTGTTCACATCCCAAGTGTCCACACTACACAGATCAATAAAATATGGTAAAAACAGTTGGAAAAATCCAGCCACAAAATTTAAAGTGAATACACCTGACATGCAAAACTGTACATATTCTTACAAAAACAAAATGGAAAACAAAAAAAAAATGTGATATGAACTAGCTGTAATATACAAAGGCAGAGTGAACCCTCGTTTTGTAATCAGTTCCCTTAAGTCTAATCCATATTCTTACTACATCACCCAGCATACACACTGAGTTCAGTTAAGGCACCTCCCGCTTTTCCTGTGTTTGCCTACACGATGACCAAATGTCAGAGACGTGTCTGATTTGGTTCTCCTCCTGCTCTCCATTTCTCATTATAATAAAATAAATCATTGGTTCTAACATACCTGAGTAACATCTCAAACAGGCTTCCTGTTATACCATCATGCTTGTAGAAACGTTCTCCATCACAGCACCTCAATTCCACAAGGCAAATGCACTCTGCGTTAAGCTCAAATTAGAGTATGATCGCTTAGATTCAGTAGGAATAAATATGACAAAGTAATACCACATAAGTATGATCCCAAACCAGAGCACACATCGCAAGTCAGCTGCTAATTTAAGATTACAAATGTGCCGAGTTTATTAGACTGGCCCACAGTGAATTTCTCTGTTTGCAAAACAGTAAGTTAAAATACTGCTGCATGAAAATCTTTTAACTCCAGTGTAGACTGTTTAGGTTCGTTTTTGCTCTCAAGACACAACTGTCCCCTCATTATTTATGTCCTTTAGGCATGATATCAATCTGGAGTTAATTAATTTAATATGGATAAAAGACGAAGTATATAATCAGGTCGCTTCATGGAAATCCCTTAAATACTAGTTCGGGAGATACAACGCTGTTAGGGCTATGGCAATGTACGGAGAGGAACAGTAACCGTTTTGATATATTTGCTATAGTCTATATTTTACAGTAAATCTAAATATACAACCTGCTGTGCTCTTACATTGAAAACTCATTTCTTCCCTGTAAACTAAGTTTGAAATCTGGAATCTGGGTAACTTCTAGATTGTTTCCCATAGCATGAATTAATGGACCCTAGAACTATCTTAAAAGGAATCATCTCATAAATAAGCCAAAAGAATTGTTTAACTTATTTGCATTGAGTTACGTCTTCTTTTGACAAAAATATGATCCATATAAATTAATAATAAAAAAAAAATGCATGGAATGAGCGATATAGTACAGAAAGCTTGTTCTGACTGGAAGTGAACTATAATTAATTGCTTGCCTCGTAAATTTGAGGTAAAAAGGTCCAAGGGTGACTGATAGTCTAACTATGCGCTGTCCCTGAACTCTTAAAATAATCGGTAATTAATAGTTAATTTTACACCTTGCCATCGACATCAGGAATTAAAAAAAAAAAAAAAACACTCCCCCCACCCCCACCCGGTGTGTAATTACTGGCTACAGAAAGTAACAAAAGTAGAGGCAACAGATAAATGCACCAGTGAATGAGTTCAAGCCCTTGAATGCTCCCTTAACTGGGAGAAGCACCCTCAAGCTCAACTGGATTGTGTTTTGTGAGCGTCACACAAGTGACATTAGTGTCATCAAACCCATGATAACATACAGATTATATTGTATATGTACATCCACACCCAGGCTACGTTTGGTTTCATGTTTTGAGTTATGCAAGTCATAGTAACATTAAAACAAACCAAACATAAAATTAAACAAACAATAAAAATTAACAACAACAACAAAAAAAATCTTTGGAAACAGCATTATTGCTCCAGTAAAGGAACCATGAAGAACACTAAAAACAGGCGAGGAGAGGAAGAAGAAGGAGGTGGCTGCAATGACGGAGGGATTGTGTTCCTACATGATTACGGTCTCTGGATCTACAGTATCTGTGTGTGTGCATGCATGTGCCTGGTGTTTATCATTACATTTGGACGTGTTTCCCTAATAAAATCTAGGCAGATTCGGTGGAAATATGTAGAGATTCTGATAAAATAAAGCTAAAATTATTTAATTTACCATGGCTACATTTTAATGTTTAAAAACTTTTGACTTAAAGTCAAAGGAAAACAGCACTCTCCAAGCCAAGTCAGTTTTCACAATAGTGTTATTTTTTCATAATATATTATACTCTACTTAAACTCTATGTACATTATTTTAATCGTTCTAGTTCTACTGTATTCTGAGCATTAAATATGAAAGAGCTGCATGGCACCGAGTGCCGAGGTCTGTTTAAATGTAGTGCGGAGGTTGGGAACGATCGTGTGTCAGTGTTATGTTTTTAAGCATTAACTGTTGTACTAAGCACTTCTAATCATAATCATCACAACTTTTTAATCATGCTCTGAATTCACCTTGTTCTTAAGCAAAGGGTGACTGATGTATTTAGTGTTAAGATTTTTTTTTATATTGAGGGAAGTGTAGCCTTTGCATTACTCTTAAAATGTAATGACTAAAATAGTAGCATCATTGGCAGATAAAACCTTTGTAATAAGTTAGAAGAAAATCATTTAACATTTTCACCTCAGTAATTCGAAATCTACTGGAAATGTTTGCAATTTTTCTGCAAAAGCAGGGTTTTAAAATGCTATAGTCAAATGTGCATATTGGACCTCTTTTTGCAATTATGTGCGTTTGTGAACACACATTCACACACATGCACAAAGAAATATAGGGCTTATCTGCACATAACCACTAGTGTAGTGTATCAGGTTCCTTGAGAGTCACTGCTGCTTGTTTATCCTTTTTTTTTTTTTTTTTACCATAGCTTGAAGGGATCCTGATGCTCTAGAGAGGGGTACAGAGAGCAGGAAGAGTGGGGTCAGTGCCTCGGACGGCACTCAGGACTCCCAGCCCGGGTGCTCGCTGCGTTCCAGAGACAGGGACTTGCTCTTATGTGGGGATGATGGACTTGGTGGGCTGCTCAGGTTGGAGCTGTTGGAGGCTGTTGAATGTCTTGGTGAATCTGAATCCTACAGATTTAAAAGAGAACGTTTACACAAATGTACAAAAAGCTTTTTTTTCTTTCTTTTTTTTTTGTACAGCAACATTTTAGAAAAAAATAAACGACAAATCACTTGCTGGTACACGTGAGCTTGGAGCCATAACCTAACAAACACTATTAAGTGAGGCTGTGAAAATATTCTAACCCAGTTAGACATCAGTATCTGGCATTGGGTACTGGCTTTAGTCTACTGCCTAAATCATCAACCAGTCAGCTCCATGTGTAGGGGGAGAACATCCGGAACATTCTATTATTACAGAGAGCTGCAGGCCAGAGATCTTCACAGGTGTCACACAAACACAGGCAGAATAAGACAGTTCTAGCCAAGATATGACAAACTTGAGCTAAATGTGGTTGTACCAAAATGTAATGTAAGTACCAGTTCCTGCTACTATGTACCGTATTATTTTTACTTCACGATTTCAGTTCAGGTTCACCCTCTGTTAATGATATTTATAGTAAATGCTTAATCATGCGGTCAGCCCATGACTTTCATAGAGGTCTTAGCATTCGGTAGGTAAGAAGGTAAGGTGGTGTCTCCGCAGTGTCTCACCGAACCAGTTATATACTTAAGTAGCATTTCAGTCTGGCGGTAGAGCTACAATGAAATTCAGGGATTTAGGCCTAACAAAACCCATGAAGATCCCCAATACAAACAAGGAGCACCCACTAGTCTAACAGGTTTATCTGATGCTAAAAGGATGGATACATGGAGGGGTGCTTTATCACATAGTGCTGCTGGTTACCTTTATCTTACTAAACAGGGTCCTTAAAGTCCTTTTCACATCAGGGGTCTTGCCTGTGGGAGAAACTGCCTTCCACTACAGAGAGTCACACATTGGCCACACGTCATAATGGAGTCCACACACATGCGAAGTGAAGTGTAGAGTATGTGATTGGTTCTCAAGTGGAACAGGATCGCTTATTCTCTAGACATGGTGCCACTCGATACATGCACATAGCGTGGGAAAGAAAGGACAGGACCCTTTTTTTTTTCCAAGCCTGGATTTTCTATATGCAGCATGGACAGCTCAAAAACAATACCATGCTTTAGAGGAAAAAAAAAACTTTGGCCGTGATTAGTGTCAACTTGCTCCTCCCGTCACTGCTGCACAGTGAAAAAGCAAAATGAAGCAAAAAAAAAAAAATTCCAAGCATGAAGACTTTACCTGATACAGCTTTCTGAAAGTCTAAGAGATCCCATACACAGAATAAAACACACCAATCATCCAGATCAGAGGTTCTTAACACTGGATCGCCTGCCTTGTACAGGGTGATTCACTCGAAAGAGGCCCAGAGTATTTTGTAATAACTCTTGTTAAGACGAGGCGCTCTGAACGAAACACTACGCCGTTTAACGCCGTACCCCCTTCACTCACTTGGTGGTGTACATGAGCAGCGTGTCTTCCTGGTGCGAACGTATTGGGTCACCAATTAGTTTAAGCGATGAGTTAATTTAGGAAGAAATATTGTGTTCTTGATATCTAACGTGAAAATCCTGTTATTCCCCACGATATCCTTGCCAATACGCTCAGGGCAATGGAGCACCGTGTCGAAATGTGTCAGGCAGAAAACAGAGATCACTTCCAGCATTGCATGTAATGCAATTGATTAAACATGTGTCAAGGTATGTAGCGGGCTCTTTTTCAAGTGAATCATCCTGTATGTTTTAGTGTTGTCTCACCTCATAGCATACCTAATCAAAACTAATCAGCTAATTACCAGCCTTTGAACTGAAGTCAAGGCAGAGCAGGGAAAACGAAATGCGCAGGTCAGGTGGTCCTCCAGGTCCAGGGTTGAGAACCACTGATGTAAAATGATGCACTTTTATTAGTTTAGCAATGCAAACTAATAAAAATGCACTATTTACACTACTGTTCAAAAGTTTGGGGTCACTTTCTAACTCCATGATCGTTCCTGATTTTAATTTCTTTCTACATAGTAAATTAATGCTGGAGGCGTCAAAAAACAGCCTTAATCTCCTTTGAACAGTTGATATTGAGATGTTTCTGCTACTTCTGCTCTGTAAAGACTTCATAACGCCTCTAATCTGAGGTGCTGTTAATTGGTGATTTTTCAGGCTGATAACTCTAAATGAACTTCTCGTCTGCAGCAGAGGGAGGTTTTGGTCTCGTCCTCCTGGGACGGCCTTCATGAGAGCCAGTTTCATTATGGTGCTGGACGGATTTTGCAAATGCACTTGACACAATACTGTTCTTGCAAGAACTATTACAGAAAGTCTGACCTCTGTGTCTTAAAATAACAACTAACTGTTGTTTTTGTTGTTGTTACGTAATTACCTAATTCCATATGTGTTATTTTATAGTTTTGAAATCCCCAGTATTGTTGTAGAATGTAGAAAATAAATCACTAAACAACAACAAAGAAATTTGCAAGTGACCCCAAACTTTTGAACAGTAGTGTATGTGTTTTTGTCTGGTTTGCTTTTGCAACAAATAAACTATTTGGCAAGAAATGTATCACCAGTTCAATAAATTACCTGTGGTTTAAGCCCTCCCGCTTAGAACAATTACGTACCTCTCTGTCAAACTGGGAAAGGGGGGCGTCACCTGCACAGTCCACGCCTCCCCCTGATGATAGTGAGCCCTCAGAGGGTGAGGTCATTGTCTGCCGCTTGTTGGAGCCGTAACTCCCACTAGAAAACTCCCTCCTAAGAGCACTGCCATTCTGTGAGGACGAAGCTATGAGGCAAACACCAAACCATGTGACCATTATTACACTGAACAAAACCTATCAACTGGCAATTTCAATTGCTTTCTTTTTCAAGATACAATATTTTTTACTATTTCTTATATAGTTTCACTGCAACAACTTACTCGTGCCGAGGCCACTGCTGGCACTCATGGAGCGGCCTGGTTCAGGTCTGACTTTTGTTATAGAGGGTATGCTGACGGAGCCGCCCAGTACGCCCCGGCTCTCTTGAGGACGAACATTCTGAACAGAACATTTGGGAATCAGAATATACTGATTTACACACATCTAATTACACAAACATTAAAAACCATTAAAACTTGAAAAAAATAAAATAAAAAAGCTGTCAATTACGTTTTGTTCATAGATACTAGGGGTAGGCAAGTTCGGTCCTAGTGAGCCGCTATTCTGCAGAGTTCAGCTCCAACTACACATCACACACACTACTAATCACACACACCTCAACAAGTTAATCAATGTCTTGAGGATTACTGACGCTACAGCAGTGGTTCTCAAACATTTTCTGTTATTCCCCACTTAAGGGGGTTGGCGAATTTTCAAGGCCCACTTGTCATCAAAATGATAACGAAATTGGCCAAGTTTACTGTTTATTGAAATATCAATTTATAAACCAATAAGATCAAATAACACCAAGTTCAAAACAGATTAAATACACGTGCAATTGTTATAAAAAGCTTACATTGTCACTTATCTTTGCATAATTGACCCCATGTTTATTAGCTGCTCAGCAATCGTTTCTAGTTTTTTTGCACTGCATAATTCTGTATGCAACTTTGAATTTGTGCCATGTGATTATCCTGCTGTCTGCATTCTGACAGATTTCTTTCAAAGAAGTCGAGTGGCTTATTAACGTGACTGGAGTGTGTTGTCTCCAAGTGTCTTCCTAATTTGTTGGGTTTCCTGCTGTCTGCTGCCAGCGGTTTAAGATAGAGACCTGCACGGGACAGATTTTTCAGTTCTGAACGGGACAGATTTTTCAGTCCCGTTCGCTCCCGCAAGATTCTGTCCTGCTCCCGCAAAAATATATATTATTTTCTCCTGCCCGCAAAATCCAGCAGGTAAACATATAAGTAGTTTTATTTTTACTGCTTCTTCCCGCTACTCTGTTATTTGTTTCAATTGCTTCCCTTTTGAGTATATATAAAAAAGAAACGGAAAATAAATGTTTCGTTTTATTTGAGTGGAAATGGAAAATGGAATGATGAACATGGACACGAACGAGGAGCTTTTCAGAACATAGAAATACAATCAGAACTGTTAGAAATAGGATAATAATTTTGCAATGAAACAAATTAATAAACGTTGATTTCTCAAGTGGTCAAACAGAAAAGCATTTGGCCTAATACTGCTTCAGAACGTTAGGCTTTTTTGCCTTCAGCAATGTCCAAACATTGAACATAAGTTATCCTTATTTCTCAATAAATAAAAATAAGTTCCGACCTTCCGCCTGTAAATTGTTATTTTAATTTTGTCGTTCTTGTTGCTTTTGTGCAGTAGATAAATAATATAGTACTTGTTTTCAAGTACTTGTTGTTTGCAGGTCTCTAGTTTAAGACACAAAACACACATGGGTCTCTCCTCTGCCCCCACCATGAATCCAAACTCAAGATCGGCTTCATCATATTTTCTTTTCGGCTGACTTTTTGGTTGATTAAGCTGATAATGCTGAATCACCTGCTTTGTTGTGGTCCATGTAACAAATGTATCCATTGAAGCTATTATGGCCACTACATACAGTAAGCTACTGACCCGGTTTGTGACCGCGGTAAAGTTAGTTTTATATTCGCATCTCCGAATTCAATAGCTGCATAAATAAACCCGCAAATAAGATACATTACCTCTCTGCACTATCTTAAAGCTACCCCTGCATTTTTTCTCGATTAAGTACCTAAATTATATGTTTGAAAGCATAAACATCGTTATTCTCTACAGAGCAACAATGATTTAGGGATCATCGCAAAATGCCGCACACCAACAAAAAGCGTAGAACAATATGGATCTTCCCTTTTGTTCAGAGCCTGAAGGATCAAAAAGCAACTTTGTTGCCACACTGGAAACTAGAAATGCCAGACTAGTACTGCCTGATAAAATATTAATTTTATAGCAAATTTTAGCATACACATTGGAATAAATAATCATTATAATATAATATCATATATATAATACCGAAAGTTTCCTTATATTGTTCCTCTGCAATTAACATGCCGACGTTAAACCGTTATTGTTGCACTATGGATCCACTTTTTCTCCCGGCCCCCAACTGATGTTATTTTAATTTACTTGTATTAATGATCCATTTCTTTGTGTGTGGTTGTTTAGTTTTGAGAGTACACTCTTCATTGTCAATAAAGAAAAGCATGAATTAGAATAGGTACTTTCCTATTATTTTCCACTAATTTCCTCCGGTTCATTGCGCCCCACCTGTCATGTCTGTATTCCCCACTAGTGGGGCGCGGCCCACACTTTGAGAACCACGGGGTTACAGGAAGGTGAGGCTTTTCTTTTTTGTTGTTGGAGTCGGAGGTGAAATCTGCGGATGTCTAGGACCGAACTTGCAAACCCCTGATTTATACAATGATATTTGTGTTGTGTACTTTTCATGTTTAAATCCACATTAAACCCAATGAATCTTTTGAGAATGATATAATGAAATCCAGTGTGCTTAAGTGGGGGACTTAACTAAATATTTTATGTGTAAAGGAACACATTTTATTACAAGCACAAAAAAAAAATCTGATTGTCAAAATACATGGCAGTCTCAATTCAAACTAATTAAATTTGCCCCTGACATGCAATGACTTAAATTTTGTGCAATGTAGCAATGTTTAGGTACAGAAATCTATACAGAAATCATGTTTAAAAGAGTAACAATTTATAATTTTATGTTCATGGGGTTCAAAACTATTTAAATATTTTATGTTCATATCATGGTGCTTTGTCACATCCTGTTGTGTTTAGTATTGTTACACTTCAGTTGTTTAGCTTGCTTTTTCTAAAATCTGAATTTGCTATAAGTTTTGTACTTCTACTTGTGACATCATTCATGCAACAATTAAACACCCACGAAATGCCATCTGTGTTGTCACGCAGCCAATCCAGTACTTATTTCAGGTCTTTGTAAATCAGGATCTTATTTTAGAGGTTGATAAATGATGCAAGGGTCTCTAGCCCTACCAGAGAGCAGATGGAGGCAGGAGTCCCAGGGGCAGAGCTTAGGGATGGGGAGTAGGAAGAAAGAGGTGAGTCCTGGGAGAGGAAGTGGTCAGCAGAGGTGACAGTCATGTGATAGACATGCTCAAAGCTGCTGGGGGTGGAGATGAGGCGCAGGCAGGGAGAAGGGAGAGGTGAACCGGGCTACAGCACAAAGAGTCAAGACAGGGTGAAATGAGGGAACAGAAACAGTGAGAAGTGGAGAAAAAAAATAGCCATAGACACCTTAAATAAGAAATGGGAAATAGAGAACCAAAAATACCAAGAATGGACATGATACCAAATAAATTGCTAGGAAATTTGACAAAGTTGAAATAAATAAGATGGGAGGCAGCAACGTGTTTAAAATAATAATAACAAAAAAAATCTTCAAAAGCGTCTTACCATTGGAAGATCCTTAAGTATTTGGATCCCATCTCCAGGACCCATATGAACAACATGGTTGAAGTTGGTGGGATTTGAAATCAACTTATTCCTCATCTCAGGATCTCTAAGCATCTCTCTAAATCATAAATCAAACAATACCATCAAAACAATCAGGAGGAGCTCAGATCATAATGTTTACCATTCATGCAAAAACACCATTAATGCTCTTCATATTTGCATCCAAGTACTGATCTGAATGCTCTTTCACCTCCGTTGCTGCAGTCTCTCCTCCTCTGGAACTCTGAAGGAAAAGCGGCGTTTGCTCGTCATGCTGCGCACCATCTGCTTCCGGCTGTTATCAGACGTCTCTGGAACCACCAGCTCGTCTCCCTCTGTAACAGATGACATTATCAGTACAAACATCACCACCATATCCAACTTTCTAATTAATGAACAGTGTTGGTTAAATTACTGAGGAAATGTAATCCGGTGCTGATTATAATTCTTTAATTATGTAATCAGTGATGTAATCATGTGTTTACACTATCAAACAACAATTCCCTGGGTTTACTCAAGGTTTGTCTCTTGTGGGCATGCACAGTGACAAATACAGCAGTCTATTGGGTTATTTATTACGGGTGTAACAATAGAGCATATTTTATTCATTCTGTTGAAGACTAATTATACATGTCGGTCCATATATAATTATGCATGCCTGCATAATAAATATAAATAATTGCTGCATATATCCATAGTAAAATATGGTATGTTATGTAAAGTGTAATAAACTTAAAACTTAATCAGACAGACATATACCGACGAGCCATAACATTAATATTACATAACACTGATCATGGGAACCCAAGGCTCATTTATGCCTGTTGGGAGCAAATGCTAGCCCAAGGTCTGATCCCACAGAAAAGCTAATTCAGCAACAAAAATAAATAAATCTATGCTGGCCACGATAGATCAGAACAAACGGTGCATCACAGGCCACCACATAAAGGTGGTGCCTTTGTCAGGCCAAGAGCCCGGGTCCATGAATTTGCCCTCCAAACTACCCATATCCCAATCAGCTCAAGCAACCATGAGATACTCTGGACAAACAAGTACAATCCAAGGGCAGTACAACATCCATTGTACGGAAGTGGTTTGGAATGCAACGATGACGCTCACGCATGTGTGCACACGCACGTTTAAGTTGTGGATTGTATCTACTGTAGTTTCCAGAGGGTGAGCGTCACTGTGAATAAGTGAGAACAGTAACCCAAATTGCAGATTTGCATTGTCGTCATCAGTACTACTTATCTAGACATATTAGAAGCCAAACCCGAGATCAAAAGCCTGGTTTTATTATCGTTGTTAAACAAACGTTACATCATTAGAAAGTTTTCTACTTTTTCGCTATTAGTGAATAAACTAACAAGGATTCACAATAAATTGTGAAAAAAAACTCAAACTCAGTGTTTTGGTGCATAGAATGATGTACACTCGCTCTGGCATGCACTTGCTCTCGGTTATAGTTGTCATGGTTACAGAAACTCAGTGGAATATTTGGGGGAAAAAAGCCACCTGTGAAGCACATGAGACTTATGTAATAAACACTCTACCAAAAACAATTAAATGTTTTAAAAAGTAATGATTTAATTTGATATATACAATTATTCATTCATTCATTCATTCATTCATTTTCTATACCGCTTAATCCTGTGTTCAGGGTCGCGGGTATATACAATTAGTGTTATTCTAACCTATGCAGAAAAAGAAAATGGTGTTCTGATTGTGTTATGAAATTTTTATTATATAATATATAATAATATCATTTGTCAATCTAGACAAATGGTCAATATAGACAAATTTATTATGATAACATTTTTACCATATCATTGTGGAATATATAGTTGCCTCTTAGATGAACCGCCCCCCACCCACATACAATCCATACTCTCACCCTCAAACACAAACACCCTGAGACCCCAAAAGTCACACAAGCAGCATTACCAGGGCTTCAAAACTCTCAAATTGAGATACACATCAAACTAATTTGTGGAGGGAAACAAAATTGTAAAGTCAGTGAGCCGAATTTAGAATTTTCCTGAGATAAAAAAAATTTTGAAAAAAAAAAAGAAACTTTTCCTGAGGACTGGAAACCTAGTATACCTAGTATAGAGGCTAAATTAGTCATGTTTAATAATTAAGTTAACATTCTAAAGCATAGCAGCATTTGTTTTCTTATGGAGGTGAGAGAGGAGAATGAGGTCAATTACTGTACTTATAATGTTGCATGTTTTAATCAGTTGCAAATGGAAACCTAAGATTCAGGTAACACTTATCAAGACACCACCACATCGTATCAAATTACAATTTATGCATCGTTTCACCCACAGGATTCAGACATGGCATGTACCTGCTGTTTTATTTTTAAAGTAGATTAGGCGTACTGTCTCCAGCCCTAGCAGGTTCAATGAGCCGTCTGTGTTCAGAGGATGAACCTAAACAACAAGTGCAACAAAATCACAACAAATGTGTTAGCGAGAGCACCAGGAAAATAACTTGTTACTTTTACTTACAACATGTTACACGTTATTAGTTATTATTTTTTTTATTTTAATGACAACTATCTAAATTAAATTATTACATGATAAAAGAAATAATTCTTCTGAGTAAAACTGTGTGACATGCGCATCTTAAATATTTACTTTTTTCAGAGGAATTGTCTGAATCCACTCCATACTGTTCACATCAAACACATCCACTGCATTCTCACTGTACACTGATAAGTAAGGTGCATTATAACCTGCAGAGGACAAAATGTAAACGCATTTATTGTAGACGGGCATGCATGAGTGAGTGATCATCTGACAGATTAATAGTGTTGACAGCACTTACAACAGGCAGTTGGCACAGCTGGCCACATCAGCTCCTGCTGGCGTGAGCGCCTCCCCTGGCAGTCAACGTAAACACCGATGCTGCTAAAGCACAAGAGTAACTCTTTGCTGGAAATTTCCACAGCGCAGAGTGCGTCCAAGCCTAGCTGCCCAATGAAAGCCAGGGTGTGATCCTCTGGATGGAGCAGGCTAATGGGAGGCCCATCTCCTTGCAAGCTGTAGCGCAGGAATCCAGCCTGATAACCCACACACAACTTATCCCCCTGTAGAGCCATCCACTGCACCGCCCCGGGAACCTGCAGCTCCCGCAGTTTCCTGTACCGTGTTTTACCCTTGCAGAGCTCGTAGCAGATGACCTGCCTCTTCATGGCAACGCACAGGCAAGGGCGAACCCCATGCTTCACCACGCCAGACACCAATGTCTGGCAGCCTTTAGTCTCAGGAAGTTTGTAGAACTCTGTGTCCCGATCGTCCAGAGATGCCATTGAGAAAAGCCGAACGTGACGGTTACGGCCGGAGATGACCGCTAGCAGCTGCTCAGAGGGAATCAGGTCAATCAGGTGGACCTTTTTATTGTCCCCTACCTTAACAATCTCTAGATAACATCAAGAAGAAGAAAAAAAAAGACATGGATGAGGAATCTGGAGGAAGTAGGTAAAATTGTGATACAGGTTTTATTAGTACAAAATAAATTAGTACCATCTTTGGTGACGTGGATAACGTACAGTCCCTCCTCATTGCCCAGAGCTATCCTCTCATGATCTGAAAATAAAATAAAAAGTAAAAGATAAGTGGGAATGCTATTCTGTACGATAATGTGCAGAAGGCTTAAAGTACTTTTGACCATGTTGCAGAAGCACCTAGAATAGCAGCAGACTGGGTGGTTTTGATTAGAGGCAGGGTGCAGTCATAAGCTTCTTTAGGGACATAAACGGAGCGCTCCTTTAACTTGTTCTTCCTTAGGAGACGGTGCAGCTCATTCAGCAGTCCCACCCACTTATTCTTTTCCTGATCGTTGTCAGCCAGGATTAGGATGGAGCATTTTTTACTGCCAGATGTAGAGAGCTGAGACGCTGTGACCTGAAGGCGAGACAACAGGTATCATTATTTAATGGAATGGTAACAAAAACCGCTTTAACAGGAACAAACCGCTCCATCCTGTGTTACTGTGTTGCAAACAAAAGCTTTTTAAACAAATACAGTTTAAAATCTCGTTACAACAAACCTGCTGTGACTGTAAACATTTTTTAACTTGCGTAAACCCTAAGCCTAAAGTTGTTTATATATGTGTACTTAACATTTACAGTTCCCTGCAAAAGTATTCATACCTCTTGAACATTTCTACATTGTGTCACGTTAGAACCACAAACGTACAGCAAATGTATTTTATTGAGATTTTACATAATAGACCAAGACAAAGTAGCACATAATTGTGAAGTGTGAAAAAAAATATAAATGGTTTTAACTAAAATCCAGTGAAACCAATTGCCTTCAGAGGTCAGTAATTACTAAATAGCTGTTCTGTGAAGCCGTCAGAGGTTTGTTAGAGAACAACAGTCAACATACAGCATCAGGAAGCCCAAGGAGCACACCACACAGGTCAGGGATAAAGTTTTGGAGATGTTTAAAGCATGGGCCTCTTGGCTGCTTCTCTCATTAATGCTCTTCTGGCCTGGCCTGTCAGTTTAGGTGTCTTTTACGTTTTATAATTTTCACCTTTCACTTAACAATTAAGCGTAACTTAACTTGTGTTGGTCCATCACATAAAATCTTTAAAAAATATATTTACATTTGTGGTTGTAATGTGACAAAATGTGGAAAAGTTCAAGGGGTATGAATACTTTTGCAAGGCACTGTAGAGGTTAGCTCTATAGATGGTGCTAGTGCATTTGGTTCACTGTATAAAATGCTCACTTAAATAATCTCTATAGAACAGGGGTGTCAAACATACGGCCCGCGGGCCGAATACGGCCCACTAAGGTGTCCAGTACGGCCCGCGGGATGATTTGAACAATAATATTAAATATCAAATATTTTTTATTATCATTATAAGTAGTAGTAGTAGTATTAAATAAAGTCTATGTCCGGGTATTCGCTGCAATATTGTGTTTGGTTTTATTCATTTTTTTATTTTATCATTGATCATTTAACTGCTCTTCTCTTGCGCTTCTGCCGAAACCTCTAACACGCATGCGCATTCTAAATTGGCGCCTAAATCTAATTTCTTCGGCTATTTGAAGATGTGTGGCAAGCACTCGCGATTTAAAAAAAATGTCCAAAAAAAGAAAAATTGATCTGGAAGGGCGGATGTTTCAGGAGAAATGGAAAGAGAAGTATTTCTTCTGTGAGGTTAACGGCAAGCCGGTAAGTTTAATCCGCTCACAAGCCGTGGCTGTGCAAAAAGAATACAACATTAAACGGCACTATGACATACACGCAGAGAAATATGATAAATACACTGGACAGCTCCAAATGGAAAAAGTTAATGCTTTAATCCGCTTTAAAAAAATTTTTTTTATTTGTTAAAGGAAAGTTCTCATTTGTAGTGTAGAGTTAATGTTCATATCCAAAGTGAATGATATATTTTTTTCATTTGCATTAACCATAAAGAATTTATTTTTGTATATGATTCTTTCTAAGCTATTGAGTTGTTAAAGGCAGCTTTTTTAAATTGTGAAGTGTTTTTCTAGTTTGTAAATTATATTGTAGACTATAGCTTCATATTTAATGTAACTGTCTGTACACAGAGTCTGCAGCATTTTTTATTTCTTATCTGACAAGTAATATTCATGTTCAAAGGAAATGATTTTGCTTGCCATTACTTGGCATTGTTTTCCCCCCAAAAAGGAATAAGAGTCTTAATGAACAGTTTCTGAGGACTTGTTACATGCAGTTTTACAGAATATAGTGTATTTGTTGTAATTTGATGGACTATGATTAAAAAAACAAATTCGGCCCGCACATGGTCACATTTCTTCTCATCCGGCCCTCACCCTAAAATGAGTTTGACACCCCTGCTATAGAATCACTATTAAAAAAATCAACAATAATGAACTATAAAGGTATTAGTGAAACTCGGGACTCTGCTCATCAGTCCAATCAACTTAAAGTGTGTGATGGACCCAACTTCATTCAAATGTTATACATTTGTAGTCATAGTCGTCATGATAATTGTGCTTAGTGGATCAAAAATTACTTGGCAATCTGGTGTTGAAAATACTAAACATTTCCCATGATTCAACCCACCGGTCACATCAAGCATTGCTGTGAAATACATTAAAAACACTAACTTGTAAATCACATTTAAAGATTTTACGCATATGTATAATGATGATGACAAAAGTATATAATTACAAATCTGACGAGGTCAAGAATTTGCTAAGCTATTAACTATCCCATGTTTTTGGTCACTAATTAATTATCTGTAAATTTATTTTAAAAATTAACTTTGAAATACTAAAATAACATGGATTATTTATTTACAGTTCAACTAATGAATGAACATATTTTAAAAGCTTCAGTAAAATATTTAACTTGCTTATTTAACTAGCTCCTGCACCACCTGCTCAAAAATTTAATGTTAAGTGTATCCTTATGTTATGATATATAATGAGAACCTATGATAACTGTTAGGTTGAGGGCAAGTCGTTTGTACAAATTACTGTAAATGGTAGCTCCAGCAGAAATATCTGTTAATTAAAACCCAGGGTTTAACTTACCCTGAAAATACAGGGAATGTCCTTCCTATTGGCATGGATGACATCAGATGCTAGTACTGAACTGACTGCAAAATCCTCATCCCTGCAGAAAAAAAGAAAATTTTCAGACAAAATCTAAAGGCCCCAGACAGCAATCGCTATGTTTAAATGTCACAATTCTTACTTTTCTTAAATAAATCATTCTGATTACAAATTACAAATAAATATTTTATGTTTTATAGTTAGTTGTCAGTTTACCATAATCACTAGACTTACTTTTAATTGTTGTGAAAATCCAGCTACAGCGAAACCTCGGATTACGAGTAACGCGGTTTACGAGTGTTCCGCAAGACGAGCAAAGATTTGTAATAAATTTCGACTTGAAAAACGAGCATTGTCTTGGTTTACGAGCACCAAGTATCACGCATGCGCTTCTTGTTTTGACAACGAGTGTCACGTCATCACAACTGAGCCAATGGTTTGGTTTTTCTCTCTCTTGCGCTGCAGAATTGTAGGTAATCGTCTCCCCTGCCGGGTCTTAGTGCTCGTCTCTTACTGGTACAATCAACATACTACACATTACTATAACACTGTGACCCAATGTGTGTGTAAAACATTTAATTTTGTGTTTGGAAGCGCGTGTGTACAGCGCGTGTACTGTTTCTTATAACACACGTGTGTGCGCGCGAGTAAAAGCAAAAGAAATTCTCAATACAGAGGTTAAAAATCTCAATTTCAGATAAAACAGTGTAGCGACGTTGATTTATGACCGTTGTTTACAGAAGTGTAGTCCAGTGCGGGAGATGCGTTGTGGGTAATGCAGTCTGGTGCGTGTGAACTTGAAGATCCTATAAATTGTTGATTTAGGTGCAATCTTAGTAGCCATAATATCCTTGGCTGTGAAGCCATTTTTATGCAACACAATGACCTTTGCAGGTCACCATGGTTAACAATGGAAGAACAATGATTTCAAGCATCACCCTCCTTTTAACATGTCAAGTCTGCCATTCTAAACCAATCAGCCTGACATAATGATCTCCAGCCTTGTGCTCGTCAACATTCTCACCTGAGTTAATAAGACGATTACTGAAATGATCTCAGCAGGTCCTTTAATGACTGCAATGAAATGCAGTGGAAAGGTTTTTTTGGGATTAAGTTAATTTTCATGGCAAAGAAGGACTATGCAGTTCATCTGATCACTCTTCATAACATTCTGGAGTATATGCAAATTGCTATTATAAAAACTTAAGCAGCAACTTTTCCAATTTCCAATATTTATGTAATACTCAAAACTTTTGGCCACGACTGTACTATAGCCCGACAATGCAGCAAATTAAAAAAATGGACATCGACCAGTTTGTCCATCTCATCATTACACGAGCATGAATTAACGGGCTGTTACGCTGTCGTGAGCAACATCTTTCCGTTAATGTGTGTGTGTTTAATTAAGGCGAAAGAAGAAATTTTTACTGTGTAAGATAAGGAGGTGGTGACAGGAGGGGCTGAAAGGAAGAGTCTCCACTTACTCTAGCCTCACACACACACACGCCTGCGTGCACAAACAGAAACCCTTATCTGTCGGGATTTATTTTTTACTTAAAGGTTAAGTGCAGGTTAATTTGTTTTATTTTTACTTTATATTTTGTATAAATGATTTTTATGTATTAAAAATTTTGGGCTGTTGAACGAATAATTTAAGTTTCCATTATTTCTTATGGGACAATTAAATTTGGTTTTACGAGTGTTTTGGAATACGAGCCCACTTCCCGGAACGAATTATGCTTGTAATCCGAAATTCCACTGTATTTAACTCCACAGATTTCTTTCTACAACTGAGACAAAACAGCATCCAATATTGAGCCGCTGTATTTTACTTTTTGTTTACAGACCTGACAACTCTCACATATCCTGCCTCTCCAAAGACCAGTATAAAAGTGACATACTGACATGGAACATCAATGATTTCAAATATGTATATGCGTATGAAATAGAAGACAGACACATACAGTGCATGTGAAAAATGTTTGTATAACAGGGTGTGAGAGTCTTGGCAGATTGTTCAAATTGTTGTTATAATGCTTAGTCATGCTGCTTATATTCTTAAGTATTTTATTAAATTTTATCTTATTTTTATCTAGCTCTCTATCTATTTTCATCCAAATGTAATTACTACACAGACCACAAGAAGACTTTACTGTAAAGCTGCTTAACATTTAATATAGTCCAAGGTTCATCAGCAAGAAAGCTGTTGAAAAGGAAATGCATTGTCCTTTAGGAATGTTGACTTATTCATACCCCTTATCTACCAAAGTCACTAAAGGTCTGTTTGTGTGCCCCTTCACATCCTACTTCCCATCCATATGACAAAATTTGTTATGAAAAAAGTCATTTTCTTGGAGGTCCTTTTCCCCTCCCCCACAATCTTAGAATACACACCCTCACTGGTACCCATGTGTACTGTATGTGTACATCATAGGTACACACCCATGTGTACCTATGATTAAAAATGTTGAAAATGATGAGTGCATGCTCAATATTGGAAAAAAAATTGCTTATATACAGTATATAAACATTTTCAACCTCCACTGAGGCATCAATTAAATTAGGTAGTGATTATGCTGTATGCAAACATCATTGGTGACAGACAGTATAACACATCTGTAAGTGGTTCTCAATAGTGACTGACCGCATGTCGATGACCTGGCTAACCACGACACTGGGCTGAGCGACTTTGCCCTCCGCAAGCTCATAGAGGAACAACTTAAAGTCACACACAACAGCAAGGGCTTTCTGCCAGCCTTTCTTCACCCCTGCTGGCTTAGGTACCTAGAAATAATCACAATGATAAAGATTTATCTCACAAATTATCTGTACTACACAGTCAATGCAGAAAATTAAGGCCCTAATAACTCAATTGACTAAAAAGGGATGACAGCAGAGAGCAGAGCTTCTTACTCTAACATGGCCCTCATAAGCTGTGCCAATGCCTTTCTGTGCGTCAATCCCCAGTGGACCTTTTGTTTGGTCTGGCGGAATGGGACACACGGCAGGGGCTCTGTCCGCACAGGTCACGTGACACGAGAAGTTGCAGACTGTACGAGAGAAAAGGGAGTAAGTAAATGGAATCTAAAAACCATCATTACGTTATTAATTTTTTTAAATTAGTTGTAGTGTTGATCACCTTCACATATGCATCCTTGTCGGATGAGTCCAACCATCAAAGAAGTGCACTGGTTACACTTAGTGGGAGCAGTGAAGGACTTCACCACAAACTGATGAGCTTTTGGCTGCAAGAGAGTAAAGAAAATCTTGAAAAAGACCTGAACTCTTTTGCAAATAAGGGAACTTTATGAATTTACAGGCATTATAATTAATATGCAAACAAAGATGCTTTCTAGTACATTTCTCCTCTTGTTTATAGAATCTAGAGACATTACAGGGGTTGAGCATATACAGTAGGGTCGGCCTATTAATATGACCCAAATATGGTTATGACACACGTCAGGAAAAGAAACTCTTGTATAAATATTAAATTGCTAAATTTATTGCTTTAGGTTATATATCAAAATATAAGATATTATGATAATATTATAATATTGTTCGACAATTACAAAATTGTGAGAAATCACCAACCCCACTGTTAATATATATTTTTTAAATGCCACTTCTTAATTTTAGCACATTAAAGTATATTTAATAATTCATTTACAAAAATAAACAACAATCAGTACCTTGGGTATGGGAAACCCAGTGCTGCTGTATCCTCCCGATCGCATGGTAGGCGTCTGTGTACCTTTGTGGGGATAATCTAACGGCTGGAACGATAAAGTTATGCATCAGCAATTGTGATAACACAATTATCACTCTTCATTATTCCGCATACACTGCTTGGCCAAAAAAGTTGCACAATTTAATATTTTGTTTGACTGCCTTTAGCTTTGAATATAGCTTGCAATGTGGTGGCCAAATGTGTGAAATTGATTCTTCAGACTCCCATAACTCCTTTACGATTTGAATTCTGGATTTTCCATGCCATAAAGTGTGGAAAATAAATAATAATAATAATAATAAAAATATAAATAAAAATAATCAATTGATTTCATCACTCAGGTTGTACATTCAGGTAGTCACTTTACTGCCTCAGTGCTGCTATTTGCCCGGACATGGCATCAATATAGACTCATCACACCACATGACCCTTTTCCATTTGACATTGTGAGTGGAATGACCATACTTACACTATTAACATAGTTCACCAAGCGTTTAAGTGACTTCCACCCATAGTTATTCATGATTGTTTTTTCAGACCGCAAATAACAGTTTACCACATTTCGTTAGCTGTTTCTTTGCAGACCCTTCTGAAAAAGCAACTTATTTTGGCCAGATAGTGCGAGTATGAGTGTGTGTTTGTATGTTTGTAAAAGACACCTCTAATGGCTCCATGTCGCTGGTGGTGGAAGGAGAACGAGAGTGGGATACAACTTGTGACTTGCGATCTTCATCTCGGGATGGCGTGTTTGACACACTAAAGTTGTCAATGGAGTCAATCTAAGGGGGTAAAGGAGGAGTCAGACACAAAGTTAAAATGCTAACCTTCATTACCCTAATTAAGAGTTTCCTAGGATTATATTGCTAATGATTAGTTGTGAATATTATAAGACTATTTAAATATATTGCAGTATATCCTACTACAATGTGATAATGTTCTACAATATATTTATATTCCTACCAAATACTGTATATATATAAAATTGAACTTCTACCAATATGAGATGTAAGAGCTCTTAAATCCTAGGAAAATCTTAATTATTGCATGTCTGTAATCATTTTATACATTCAAAGCTGCTTACATGGTATGTCTTCAACAAAGAATGCACATTACAAAGGTTAAGGCCACAATCATCAATTTCAAAACATTTAATTTGTTCTGTGCTAATTTTGTGTGTTATATCACACAAAGTGCTCTGAGAAAAAAGTATGGACATTTACATTCCATAGTACATTCCAATGTTTTTTGTATTTAGATTATTAAAATACATGCATAGAAAAAGATAAATCAATTTCATGATTGTGCCTTAAAAAAGAAAACATGGTCTGGTCAAAATTTTGTGAACAGCTGACATTCACATAATACCCAAATTTCAGTGGAGTTGAGGTCACGACTATTTGCAGGACAACAGAGTTCTACCACTCCAACCTTGGCAAACCAAGTCTTCATGGACCATACCTCGTGCACAGGGCACAGTCATGCAGAAACATGCTTGGGCTTCTTAGCCTTATTGTAGTTTAGAAAAGTAACAAATATGTTATGATCAGGTGTCCACAAGCCTTTGCCCATATAGCGTAGATCAATATAAAGACCCCCTCACAAAAAAAAACAAAAAACAGCCAAAACAAGACATTCATGCCTTGAAAATACATGCCAAAAAGAAGATGCTAGTCACATAAAAAGAGAGCCCATGTGCTATAGATA
This sequence comes from Channallabes apus, assembly GCA_030522415.1. Lineage (NCBI taxonomy): Eukaryota > Metazoa > Chordata > Actinopteri > Siluriformes > Clariidae > Channallabes > Channallabes apus. Next base: position 21,364,229 of record CM060116.1, read on the forward strand.
ATTGTTAAATCCTGGTTATGATTATATTCAAAGCACTCCCTGCACATACTCTAAAAATCCCGGCTTAAGTAAATATAAACGAAAACAAGCACTTTTGTAAGTCGCTCTGGATAAGAGCGTCTGACAAACAACTAAATGTAAAAGTAAATACATACAGTATTAAATATGGCTATGTCAGGTAGATTAATGAAACATGGATAAGCTGACACAGACACACTGACACAGAACTGAGAATCAGTAAAGAGTTATACACATATGGTTATGACCCAAATACTAAAGATCATAGTGACATCCATGTGCAATTCCAGATCCATGCAATATGAAAATGTAAACACATGCATTAAAGCCACAGAGAATATCACAAAGCCAATACGAACACAGCCAAAAATTTGTTACTGCACTCAATGCCCCACCAGGACAAACTAAGAGCTTACATGTCTGCCTTTGCTGGCTTGACCACAGGCAGGAGATCGCTTCAATATAAACAACAACAAAAGTTGTAGATCACGTTAATACATGGACTAGTGACACAGAAATCTGCAGATAGGGCTTATTTTGAAATAAACAAATACTCAGAAATAAATGTGGGATTATAAGCAGTTGTCCCAAGAAAAGACAGCAATATGGAAACTTTATGGTTATCTATCTTAACTATATTATTATCCATATTATTACAACATTCCCAAGTGCTCAGTTTATCAATACTAACATCAAAGTGTTCCACTGCAGAGGCTGGGGCATTGAGGAACGAAAGGAAGGAGTTGTGTGATTCTTGATTCTTTACACCTGCAACACATAAAAAACGTTTCATATAAAAATATACATCGCACTGTAAGTCATAATCTGTGATAAAATGTTTAGGGGAATTTACCCTTAGACAAACGTAGTTCTTCTGTTTCTCGTTTTAGTCTTTCAATCTCCGCCTGTAAGTCCTGGTTCCTCTTTTCGGTGTCCTGGAGTTTGCTGATCGAGGGGGGAAAAAAATTAACATTCAGATAACGAAATCTGTGCAAATCTGTGCATATCTCCCAGACTTCCAGCCAGATATCACTGTAATGTTTGGGCCAAAACCTTTTATCATTCTATCTAAAATTGGTTAACGGTACAAAATAAAATTATACTTTATTCTATTAAATTATCATTGTATTTGCTTCTATCCAGAATCCCAACAAACAGCATGAAAATCTCTAGGTCAATAGCTGAAAAGCTTTACCATTCAGTGGCCATGTTGGCAGCCTTCACTTTGTTGAGTTCATCTTGGATGGTTTGTTTTGCTTTTATCTCAGAGTCCAGTGCAGACTGTAGCTCCAGACGAGCAGACATGTCCAGCTTAGCCAATCGTCGCATCTTCCATGGCATGTCCTGTCATGATGGAGGAATACCGTGAAAAAAACCCAGCTGTTTTCGCAAAAATGTTGCTTGTCTAACATTTATTCACTTTGATTTAATCATTAAGTTATACAAAATATAATATATGATAATCAGTTATAAGAGGTCCAAATATTAGCCCAAAACTCAAACAAGCTTTACCGTAGAGCGAGCACCAAGACTGGTGTTTCTTAACCCCTCCAGCTCCTCATTCATCTTTGAGGCCAGAGCCTGGAGGTAACCTCGTGCATCTTTCTCATCACTCACCCTGTGGAACAAAAGTAAAATGTTAATCAGCGATTATGTAATGCTATAACATCCAGTTAAGAATCATCTTGTTCTAATAAGACACACACCACTGTATGATCTCTGTGATTTGGGCTTCCCAGTGGGCCACACTCTCCTTTTTGTCAGCTAGCTCTCGCATTTCATCCTCCAGCTGCTTGTGACTGCCATTTAACTTCTTATGTGAGATTGTCAACTAGAAACACATGGAATAATGGCAGAGATTACCATTACCATACAATTAAAAGCAATATTTTATAATAGACATAATAATGGAGACATACAGAACTTTTTAATATATAGGTATTTAAATGTACATTGTGTACAATTATCTACTATTATTTACAATAATCTCAAAGACTAAAAAGATGCGCAAAGATTAAGGTATTGTGTCACTGCGTAATAGAAAACACACCTTTTTTAGAGTAACAATTGTGAACATGCACACACAACTAGGGAGTGTTTAACTACTGTCTGGTTTCTATTTCAGCTATTAAACAGCCTCATAAATTCAGTTAAAAGCCCATGTAGACCAGTAGCGCTCACTTGGCAAATCCATGCTCTGTCAGGCATGGTCTCAGCATACAGTAAACATTCCAGAAACACAACTTGTTCGGAGAATAACAAAACGTTAATATAAGTAGGGTCACAGAGGGTGCTAAACATATTACTGTAGTTTGTAGACAATTTAGAGGAATCTGTTTTTATTTCAAGGATCAATGAAGCATCCATCTACATGATGATAATTTATTGATTATTACAAACATTTCATGTATTTAGAGAGCAGCGATAGGAACCCCTGCTGTGACAGCAAGTTCCTCTTGTTTCTCAAATTACACTTTTCATATTTGTATTCAACTCTTCATATAAATGCTAGATGCAATTGATAGACTTCCAAAGAACATTCTGAGAACTACCCATATTTAGTCCAACGTATTGAAAGTCTTCACAGAAGGTTGCTGTTCCTGCCTTATTCAAGCAAGAGCTCCACTAGTGTTTTTTTTTAAAGCTTCACAAAACTTAGATGATTTACGTAGATTACAAGAAATATTACAATGTCTGCATTTTTCGCAGAAACCCAATTCATTTCAACTGCATTTTCACTTCCCTCTTCAAAATATATTAAGACCCCAATATCAAATTTTGGGTGTGAGCCTAGAGTCTTACTTACTCAACTCAGTCCATAGGGAGCTCCACCCCAACTTTCGGAGAGGAGCAAAGGGAATTTGGAAATGTTGATTACACTGTGAAAAGTATTTTTCGAAAATGGAGAACGTGGCAGTAATGCAGCATAGTGAACATTAACTGCCGAGAAGACATCTTTAACAGCGTCTCAGGGTGTTTTAAACATAGTGCTGGGTAATGTGACACCATTTGTGGGAACTTATAAGGAGGGACATTCTGCTCCAGCTTTCTATCCTTTGGTCTTTTGTTGCTAAGTCAGCCAGGCTTCCTGACGCCAGAATGTCCTATCGGAGTATACAGGCTGTCTAAGGGGTAGTGCATCACACACCTGCTCTGTTTGAAGCTTTCCGTGTTCCAGAACACAGCATGATTTTAACAAAAAATTTTTTGATTAATAAAAGTGAATAAAATGAGACTGGATGACCTCATTACTCTAGTGCTACCATTAGTCATGCTTCTTATAACAAAAAATTTACTTCTGAAATTAGGATTTTGTAATGCGGGTATGTGTCTGGGTATGTTTGTGACACAAATGCGGTAAACAGACAAGCATAATGCTCACGTTATCCAGTTTACTGGAGAGCGTCTTGTTCTCTTCCATTAGCAGGACCCTTTCCCTCTCGTATTTCTGTTTGTAGTCCGTCTCAAACTCCTCTCGTTCGTTCTGACTGTGGGGGGTGATAACATTTATTAACTCTTTAAAAACACAGAAAACAACAAATGGGCACATTTTAAGGAGTTTTTTGCACCAGTTGCTGTACATTTCTCTACGCATCTTCTCCAGCTTGTCTTTTAGCATCATTATTTCTTTGTTTAAAGAGAGATGTTGTGCATCTGCATCACGGAGCTCCTTTTTCAGGCTCTTCAGCTCATTGGCATGCTGGACATCGCGGCGAGACAGCTCCTCCTCATAAAACACTATCTTCTTTTCTTGATCAGCACGCAGCTTAGCGAGCTCCTGATGTTGCTCAGGAGTGCTGGCAGCCGGGGAACGACCAGCCTGCTTTTGCTATTCCAAAACAAAGCACAAATTAGACACCCATATTTTTCAATAAGGGAAGAAAAAGAAAATAAATTTTTCTTCCCTCGACCCTTTAGCATATTAGCAATAAAATAAAATAAAAATCCCTACACAGATGGAAAGAAAAACATATGTAGTTAGGTGAAACCCACTTAAGGAAGTCTGCGAGCCATTAATGTAACTAAATACAAATCTGACCAGAATATATTCATACCTTCAAATTCCGTGGTCTTTTCTGATTTTAATTTATTTTAATTTTAGTCTTGTACCCGGGACAAATGTCCCTGTTAGTTTTTATGTCATATTTAGCCAATCTTATCCTATTTTTGTTTAGTTAAGTTTAAGTCGACTAAAAGCCTGGGCATTTTAGTCTAGTTTTAGTTAAAGGAACCTTAAGTTTGAAGGAACCTTTTTCACAAAACAATTATCTTAACATTTAAAATGCATCTTTTCATCTGATGTTTTCAGCTTCTTCTTCTTTGTCTTTCGACTGTTCTCTTTCAGGGGTCACCACAGAGAATCATCTGCCTCCATCTAACCTCTTCTCTCACACCAACTAACTTCATGTCTTCTCACTGCATCCATAAATCTCTTTTTATAATCTGATGTTTTCAGCTAATTATATTAAAAATATCTTGTATTTTTAAACCATCACAACAACTGCTGCATGTCCAATACTCTTTTTAAAACTACAAAACAGTAGGAGCAGTATGGACAATACAGTGTTTTCTAACTTTTTTTATATGAATTTACAAACTGTTGGACTGTTGTAGAGAAACCCAATCTATGGGTCACAATCATTTGCTAACCCATTAGCTTAATGTGTTTGGCAATGGTTTAACTATAAAATAAAATACATCACATACTGTATAACAAAACATAATTACCACAAAGAGGCTTTAAAACTGTAATTGTGTGCCCACACTGTTTCCCCTCCGATCTCCAGTTCAATATGAAGAAAATGGGCCAAACTGAAAATGGCACTCCTCTTTCCCCGAGTGATACTGTTGTGATGACGAAGAGTTAAAGACGACTGAGCTTGTAACATACCGTCAATGCGCACGGAAACTACTCCTGATATGACACGCGCCATGCCCCGGGAAATACTGCTGCTCGCGCCATAATGAATGAACACCGTTCGGCGGATTGTGACAAAAATTAAATGTTGACGAAAAATAAAGACAGATGTTTTATTAGCTTAATTTTTTTAAAACCATATCTTAGTCTGGTTAATGAACGTGACGTCTCACAGGAAAAAAGGTAATCAACAAATATTGTATCATCACTATTTTGGTTGATGAAATTAACACTAGGCACAGCTCTATAACAGCTCTTAATCTTGTTTTCCTGGGAAGATCAGTCAGCACTTGACAATACTGTTCTAGTAAGGACTGTTCTAGAACAACGACCTTCGTGTCTTAAAATAACAACTGATTGTTAGTTTTGAAATCTCCAGTATTGTTTTAGAATCTCTGTGCATGTATGCTCAAACAAGTAAGTTTTATAAAACCTTTACTGCCGCAAGTTCCTCCTCAAGTTGTCTGCCATACTGTTCACTTCGATCCCTCAGCTTCTTCTCTTTGTTGGCTTCTGAAGCACGCTCCTCTGCCTGGGCTTCCATCTAACACACGCATAAATCCACAACATGCCTTATTGGATTTTGACAGATCGGATAAATACTGTGGTTGTGACAGTCTCCGAGTTCTGCCCACCTCTTTTCTTGCCCTTTCGGCTTTGCGCAAATCAAGCCTCAGGGCCTCCAGCTTCTGGTTGAGTGCATCCATCTCTTCCTCTTTGTCTCGTAGCTGGCGAGAAAGGCGTTGTTTTTGAGAGCGCAGCTCGGTCAATCGCTCACTCATATCAGAAAACTCGTGCAAAGCTAGCTTCCTCTGGCTGTCTGCCTCCTTCAGCTCCTTCCCCTGTGCCTTCAGCTTTTCTGTCGCCTCAATCAGCTCCTACACAAAAACGGCAACTTGTTAGTTTGGACCTGCAGCACTAGCCAAGAGACATCACACGATTAAAGATGGGCATAAGAAGGGTCAACAATAGTTCTCGGCTTTTGAGAGCCGAAAGATGCCCAGTGCACTGAAGTCTAGTCCACTTAGCAGAAGTAAAGAGGAGAGTTTTCATGAGAATGCACCTTTTGCATGTCCTCCCTTTCCTGCTTTATGATTTTCATCTGTTTCTCTAATGAGGAGATGTGTTTAGTAGAATCCTCCAGATCTTTGCGGGATGCACTGGCTTGTTCCGACTTCTGCTCCACCTGGCCAGAGTCTAAGTGGCAAACCAGCCAAAGACATGCAAAGGCGCATTAATAAAGTGTAAAAGAGCGGATATGATAACGTGAATATGCTGTGTGGCATAAGCATTTACTTACCTGCTATCTGTTTCTTTAGAGTCTCAATCTCCTCTTTCAGGCTTTTGATCTCAAACTCCCTATTCGCAGAGACGGGGGCATCTCCAGCGTACTGCAGAGCTTGCACAGTCTTTGTTGACTCTTTAAAAAGATATTTAAAAAAGGGTAAATATGATTGAGTCAGGGGTAGCATTTACTAATTTAAACTTTACTGCAACTACGCCGTTTGTTAATACTATAATTATGATTATGTGAGTGGCTGGTGAAAGACTGACCCTGGAGTTTGCGGCTGAGCTCCAGTTTTTCCTGCTCCAGACGTCGAAGCCTCCTCTCATATGCCTCAGTAGCTAGGCTCTCTTCCAAGCTGCGCTGCACACACACATCCATCTGCACAGGTGCTGCAGTCTCACGCAGACAACCACGGTCAGATAGAGAGCTGAAAAGAAGGATAAGGAGAGGATAAAACAGGGAATCACCCCAAACATGCAAACAATCTCCATTTTGGCTCAAGTCTTGTTGGTTTTTTATTATTGACCAATTATTACAGTCAAATAAGATCCTCCGAAAGGATGTTCATACACAGACCAGGCATTTTGTATGTTATTTTATGAGCACAGTATGACTTCTCTTAGACTCAGTGTTATGGCAGAATACAAGATTTAATATTTAAGTGAATAAATTTTTGTCCCCATATTTTAAGTCATACAATCAATGAAGAATAAAATGGACGCAAGAAGTACTGAGCAAGAGCAACAGCCAAATTTTAACAATAACACTATGAGGGAAAAATGTATTAATTAATTTAAAAAATATATTTAATTAAATAAAATTATTACTTTTTTTTTTGGCTGTCTATGAAAATGCGATGGTTTTAATGGCTCCATTTAATTTGCTACAATACTCTGACTTGTTAAATAGAGACTATTTAGCCCACAGAACCACTCGGCCATCATTCCTCGTTACATTTTATTCCTCATTACTTCTGGTGCAAGAGCGAATTTCTCTGCAAGAATGAGAATATAAATAATGATAATTGTTGCTTACCAATGACTAGTGTAAGTAAAGCCTACAAATGGGAGATGATGTCCAGAGAAAGCTGTTATAGAGGGAGGAGGCATCGTTTCCTGGTGAAAAATAAATAAATAAATAAACGAGATTTAAAACCCTCATCACCCTGAAGAGACAGTAATTAAAAAGGTAACATTTCGCACTGTGTTTTTGAGGCAGTCGTCCTCCACATCGAAGTTGGAAGTGTCTGAAGGGCTGCTGACTTCAGGAATGTACGGAGCGTCACAATTTCGGATGTTGTCCCAGTCGATGCCAGAAAAGAAAGGATGCTGCTTGAAGTCCTGGATGCCGTTCTGACCAAGCCGGTGCTCCCTGCTGCAGATGAGCCTGCGGATCAGGTCTTTGGCGTTCTCAGATACCTCTGTGATGTTAGCCGGAAACTGGAACCGCTCCTGTTTAATTCCATGATTTAATATGGTGATTACTTATGTACTTGTGCAAAAGTGAGTACACCCTTCCAATTTCAGCAAACATTTTAGTACATCTTCTCAAAGGACAATACTATAGAAATGAAACATATATTTTAAAGTAGAAAATAACTCAACATACAGACTTTATTGTCTGTAAAAACACAAAAAATTAATACACCATAAGTGATAACAGCTGTACAAATTTAATCATGCAAAGTCACATGTCCCATTAATCATGCTGATTGTGTGTGTCAGTTGCCAAGTATGTCTCCAGACCTGAACCCTACTGAGCATCCTCAAGCGGAAGGTGTCGAAGCGCCATGTGTCTAACATCCAGCAGCTCTGTGATATCATTATGGAGGAGTGGAAGAGGATCTCGGCAACAGCATGTGCAGCTCTGGTGAATTCCAGGCCCAGGAGGATGAAGGCCGTGCTAGACAACAATGGTACTCCCGCAAAATATTGACACTTTGGATACAGTTTTGACATGTTCACGTACTGTAGGGTGTACTCATTTTCACTGGCAGTTATTTAGGCAATAAAGTCTGCATGTTGAGTTACTGTTAGAGGACAGGAAATGTGTACTGCTATACAAGCTGTACATTGGCTACTCTAAGTTAATCTAATTTTCATTTCTATAGCATTATCCCTCGAGAACACCTAATAAAGTGGCTGCTGAAATGTGAGGGGTGTACTCACTTTTGTGAAATATTGTAAGTAGAGCTCAAAGTAACCCATCTACTGACTACAAACCCTTTTAAAGTCTGCAATACTGAATAACATGATGAACAGTTTTCAAACTTCATGAGAACCTCTTACCTTGTGGTTCATTATCTTGCCGTACGTCTCCACCAGAGATTCAGCATAGAAGGGGGTTTCCCCATATAGCATTTCATACATACAGACACCCAGAGACCACCAGTCACACTCAGGGCCATATTTGCCCTTGCCATCCTCCATGGCCTGCAGGATCTCAGGAGAGATGTAATCTGGAGTGCCTACTGCCACCGAGGACTGGACCTGAAAGACAACGTGAGACACAATCAGTACCGAAATAGAATAGATCAGCTTTAGATGGAGACAGAAAGACTGCTGAGCCCCAATGAAATAATTCTGCCACGGACGATACTGTAATGCATTTTTATAGACAATGTAATCCAATCTCATAGTCATGATCCCCCCCCGTTCATCATTTTATAGCATTCTTTAATGTGGTATGGGATAGGTCATTTATTGCAGGTGTGAGTAGTGCTGAGTGTTGTAGAACTTGGCAGTCTGTTGCCAGTTCTTCAACAAGACAATTGTTTCATCCTATACACAGACGATAATGCTTGCAAAATCATCAGAAGTGTGTTAATCAGCACTGTTTGAGCTTTGTCTAAGAAGTCATGTGCTTAGAAATGCCTTTCCTTACACAGGAGTCCCAAAAACCGAAACAATGCCAAATGCATGGTGGTTAATGTTATCGTTGGACCACCTGAACCATGCCTGGCTTTAGGGAAAAACACTTCTCACAGCACTGTGTATATTTCAGGGGGGAAAAAATCTCTAAAAACAGCCAGACCTGTGCATTGAAAGGTAGTTAAATGAGGGGGGGGGGGGGGGGGGGGAAGAGAGAGAGAAAGAAAGAAAGAGGGAGACAGAGGGAGGGAAGGAGAGAGAGAGAGAAGGAGGTCGAGAGGGAGAGAAAGAGCACCCTGCACCCTGGTTTGCAGTTCCCTGTTTTATATCAGAACACAGACCAGGTGGGAGTGAAGCCTGTGGCAGCAGTGTGCAGCTGGAAGACTTTGTGGAAGTGAAGATGTAAATTAGCCAATTCTTCTGAAATAATACACTGTGGTTTTACACAAATAAACACACACAAAACCACAAACGTGATCAGCTGTAAGCACGCATGTGTGAGCAAACTAAGACACACACTCACACTCGTCTTGTCGGAGAACAGGGGAAAATCCTGCTGAGCTGTCTGAGACATGCCACAAAACGAGAGCAAACCTTAGTCATAGGTCAGAAAACAGCCATTGTTTCCTACATACTTTAGGGCCTATTTACAGAGATACACAAATGATTTCTGACTTCATTTCTTTCTTTTTTTTAAAAAAAAAGCCATGCTAATCACCTAAATTAAGGTTAAATTGTAAAGTTTTGTTTTGTTAGTGCTAGAATTATGAACACAAGTAATTTGATTACCTGGTGTCAAGAGCCAGCAACCAAATTGGGAGGAAAAAAGTGTTTGTATGACTTTAATGAAATATTATCATCTGTATTTTCATATTTCAGAGTTGTTTATACTGGGCAAGCGTCTGCTTGCCTTTTATGTATATTTCTTCGCTCTATGTTTTGACTAGAATGGTAAATACTATATTTGTCACAAACACTTGGGCCATGTTCCAAACTTTACACTGCATGATGTCGAGGCTTTTTAGGCAAACTATTTTGTGTGTATTGTGTGGTTTGGGACATTGCCCTGAATTTTCTCAGAAGTATGTGAGAGAATTCAAAAGGAACAAAAAACTTGCAGCTTAAATTCATATTGCAAGACATTTGTCCATAAGTAGCTTGCAACAATGTTCCCAAATCTTCTGCAGTAATAACGATGGGACGATGTCCTTACCGTTCCATCATCCATGAGTTTAAGGCAAGAGCCAAAATCTGCCAGCCGAATGTGTCCATTCATGTCCAACAAAATGTTGTCTGGCTTGATGTCCCTAGAGAGAAGAACAACATTTATTAATCTGTATATTTACAATCACAGCAACATCCAAAAACATCGGGTGAAGAAGAGATGTACAGAGGAGAATATCTTACGCATCAGGTCCTCAAATGATGAAATGAGTCGCCATTGAGTAAAACCAGAGAACGTTAAACGATTGGTATTTCAGCTCCTACAAACTCACCTCGGCTTTGAAGTTAGAACTTAGGAAAACGCCATACCTACCCTTACAGTCCCTTTAATGTCAACACACACTTGAATCCATTACACAACACAAAGAGACCATGGACACCAGTACAACAATAGAACGTTCTATTCCAGTTAATTCAGCAGACAGGTTTAACGTTGAAATCTAGAGTTTGCAAAAGCCACACTAACACCTGTACTACAGTTCTTAATACGTGAGGAGCTACAGTATACACTGAAAGCTTAAGCATAAACTGAAACATGGACTGTTAGATTGAATTGACCGGGAAAGGGGCTGTTTTTTCTGTTTTGTCAATCACTCAGTACAAGTCCAAATACTTCTAAGCAAACTATTATGGAGGTTTTCCAGGATACATTAACCCAGTGGTTCCCAAGCTGGGGGTAGCGACCCCTCTTGGGGTCGCGGAATAATTTCAAGGTGTCGCGAGAGGGATAAAAAAAAAAGATACACACTTTTCAGTATTACAAGTAAATGTTATAAATAAATATTTTCTGATTTGTAAAGATATTACTGATTGAGTGTGAGTCTTTAAATTGAGTGTTTAAAAAAAACTGCAACTAAAAGATATGACATCACTGTGCAGCGACTGGCTCACTAGTTACTGCAACAGCGCACGTGAAAACCGCAACTGCCGAGATGAATAAATTTATGCGCAAATCTAAAAATGTTAAGGAAATTGTTTGCCTGAATCATCGGAACCATGTACATCGACCAAGCAAAAGAGCAAAAGTAGGAAACGTTGTAGGCCAAAGTAGGAAACGTTGAAAATATGAGGAAGAATTCATAAAGTGCAGTATCAGTATTCAGTAAGTTGCAGTAGAAACCGAATACACGAGTTGTCCCGTGCAGCAGTGGATGTACTGCTTCAATTTGGATCTGCATATTTGTGTGAGCAGTATTTTTCCGCTGTTACATACTGTATATAAAAAAATAAATACAGCTCATGTCATGATGTCGAAGATGATATGCGGGTAGCCGTATCCACCATCAGCTTTGATGCAAAAAACAAGTACACCCTTCCCATTGAAAGGTAAGTCAAAATTATTTTGATGTATAGTAAATGTAGTCAAAATACTGTGAACAGCTTGTTATGTTTATTGCTTGTTCTTGATAGCGGGGGTCGCGAGATCTTGTCGATCTTCAATTAGGGGTCGCTGGCTTGAAAGTTTGAGGACCACTGCATTAACCAAAGAAGAAACAGAAGTAGTGTTTCTTGAACTGAATAAAACAGAAGAGAAAAAGACATAAAATTTGTCCGAGTGTTCCAAAAAGTATTAGATCTCAGTGAAATCCCCCAACACCACCCAATTTTTTTTTTAACTGGCAAGCACTAAAATCATCTAAATACACATATCGAATGTAAAATATGTAAAAGAATATGAAATATAAACAAAATGTGCATTTAAAAAAAAACCTGCACTATTTAAAGAAAAATATTGAGACTTTAGAGCGCATTTCACTTGTGGTTGACCGCGTTTGTCATTCCAGAGAAAGCGAGAGGCTGTGCAGTACTTTGGATTGCCTCCAATTTCCACCTTATTGTAGACTGTTTATTTGTTCCTGCTCCTCATTCTGCCTTCTTTGCATCAGTGTTTACAGAGGGCTAGAGTCACTGGAGAGTCCCCCCTCCCAAAAGAACACTGATCAACATTCACACACACTCCAGAGAAAGAAAGAGAGCACACAAGCTCTAGTTATTGTCAGACTTCATCTGTCTACCAACATGTAAACAATTCACGAAGGAGCCATCAATTATAAATTTGCCACCCAGTTTATAATAATTGTTGCTTAATTGACACTTTAAATTTTGTAGGAATTGTACATCATTTAATCAACAAGTATAACAAATATTTTTGTAGTGTCTATAGGCATGGCCAATGTAAAATACTCCCTCTTCACTATTGAGCAGTAAAAACACACTTTAACTTACTACTCCAGCAGGTGGCAGCTCTTGACCAAACAGACAATAACGCACAGCTATATCATGCGTGATTTAGAAAAATCTCTCACTTTTGCAAATGCAACGCCCCTCATTTACAATTCCTCTGAGACATGCTGATATGAGCTCAGATCCGAGTTTGGCTTTTCATCTAGGCCTGCAACCAATGTGAACGATATGATGCACACTGCAATTGTGATAAGCCTTGTAATACAGTGAGAACACAACGGTAAATCTCACATGGTTTGAAGTGACCAACATTAAAAAAAAATGATTAATGCATGTATGATTGGTGAAATTACTCTTAGCATACTGATCTGTGATACAAGGTCTGCCAATTCTGACATCAATAATATAAATAGGAGGTATTTTCCATAATTGAATCCTTTCCATAATTAAAATTAGCTGGAAACTAATTCCTGTCTATTCTTGACATGTCCCAAAGAGAACCTCTATAACTGAAAAATCACAAATGGAGAATGACATTTAGTATTAAATATAAATTGGCAAGTTCCCTATTCTGGGTAAACATTTTTAATTAACTGTACACTTAATAATTATCGAGATGTTTAAGCAATGACATATTCCAATCTTCTACAATGTATAAAAAAAAAATTAAGCTACATCAACAAAAAAAAAGGGGGGGGCTATAATTTTTTGCAACCTTATTATTCAGGATTGCCATGGCAACAACATACACAGAATTGAGAGATGGTGGCATATTTTACTCCTATTGCTAATGACAATTTGGTAAACATATTATTTACTCAGAATAATACCTTGAAGGATGTGTAAATAGAGACATCATCTTGTAATACTGAAAAAGCACATATTGTCTGTGCACTGACTGAAACAGTTGACATATGGTCACAGGCAGTGTGTGGACTGACCACCTTCCCCCACCCATGTCCTTATTGATGCTGTTTCTGCAAACAGCTATAACTGCTAATCAGTTAAACGCTAGTTAACCTGTTGCCCTGAATGCTGAACTTAGGATAGTAATACTAAACACAAGTATTGACTTAACATGAATAAATTATGAATTACCATGGTATACAACATCCGCCTTAAATTGCTTTCTGCATCCTAACATGACTAATTCAATTAGTTTATAAATGTCATAAGAGGAAAATCCTAAATTATGCAGTACTGAGGTAATGGAAGATGAATATGACAGATATAATTGAAATAAACAAAGCTGACTGATCTTTCACAACTGAGCCTATAATTAGTGATGTGAAAGCCAGTGAATACAGGGCATGTCACAGGAGGAAACCAAGGGGTCACTTGGTGGATGGATGTGCATGAGCGCATCTGTGTTAGCGAGATAAACACAGAGTGAAGCAGGTGCTGAAGAGCTGGCTAGGATCAGGTGTCACAGGTGGGCATGTGTCTAGACTCGGAGGAGATGTCTGTGTGGGAGGGGGGTTAAGGATTAGTGAACCAGACCAAAGCGCAGTACTTATTTTTCCTTCTTCTTATCCATAATCTGACCAGCCAAACTGGTGACCGCAGGAAGGAGAACTTCAAACAATAATGGATGTTTAGATACACTCAGTTACACAGTACAACTTAAACATTTACATTGTGATATGCTTTGAATTATATTAAAGAAATACAACAATGAACTCGGATCAACAGTCGATATGTTCCTCTACTAAGCTGAAATATGGTTTATGGCATCTGACTGTTAATTAATTAAGCAATATCACACAAGAGGGTGTGCTGTTGTGGTGGTAATCATCACGGTTGTGATGCAGTCGTAGGCACGAGGGCGCAGCCCAAATGCCGAAGGTATGTGTGAACTATCTGTACAGCAAAACAGATTTTTTCCTCCAGGTAAACAGCAAAGTGGTCCTAGTCAAAGTGGAATTGGATTAAATTACAGCTACCCGCTCCCTGCTTATAGTTGCTTATAATATCTAGCACATGGGAAAAAGGCTGAACATTTTATGCAACAGATCACTTGGGTCTGGGCTGGGGGTGTGCCAGATACTATTTTGTCTGAAATGTCTCCACTTCATAATAGGAGGACAGAAATAAATGATGAAGCTGTAACTGGCCTTGGCACAGCGAGCTACACACACACACACACAGCACAGAGACAGGCATTCCCAAATTTGGCAGAATCTGCCAAGCCGAGGACTAGGACGAGCGTCACAGGCATGCCGGAGCGTGTAAACAAGGGCATAGTTGCAGAGGGAAGACGCAGAACACAGTTTTATTGGCAGTGAGTTCAGGGAGCAGAAGGACACAAGAGAACTTGACACTTTATGATTCTCAAAGAGAAAAATGATGAAGAGAAAACTTCGGTGGTCAGAATAGTAAAGGCAGAGTTAGTACTGTAGCCACAAAGAGAAGTTGAGGAAAAGGAAAAATAAAGGAAAGAAGGAGGGGCAGCCAAAATGTGGACCAAAAAAAAAAAGAGAGAAAGAGAGAGGAGATAGGGAGGGGAACGAAAAGAGGGCAATTTTGAAGATTTCCAATTAAGGCGTGTGCGTGATTCGTGGATTTTGGCATGCTGGGAGTTGATTGTAAACACTACCTCAGAGCAGATAAGAATTTAAGTTACTGCACTGTACATGAGGACATGACGCTCTCTCACAAGACTTCAGAGAAGGAGACAAGAGGTTAACAGCCTATTTCAAACATTACCAAGCCAGAGAGAATGAGAGCAATCCCAGAAAACATATTTATAGAGCTATTCTTCCTCTGAGAAAGCAGGATTGAGAGACTTTTTCTTCTTCTTCAATATTTATAAAATTTCTTTAAACAAGCAAGAGCTAAAGGCAGGCCTCAGCTTTTTGGCAAGATCCAGCATTCCCCTTTATTGCCTTAATTTAGGTCTGGCGCAGAACAGAAGAAAAAAAATGAAGCTCCTCCCTTCAGTAATCTTGTTGTGATAATCAGTCATTTTTCCTCCTTGTCCCAAGGAATGTCAGTAACTAGTTCCTAATGTTTGTGAGAACGTCTGCAGATAGAAATGTATTTTCCAGTCCTCAATTGGCCAAAGGTTCTTTTTCTTTATATAATCCCGACTTATAAAAAAGTCACCACACTGACATATAAAAAAAAAGGGGATAAACTGTGTGTGTGTGTGTGTGTGTGTGTGTGTGTGTGTGTTCAACAGAATCAGAAACAGAATAAAGCAGGGTTGAAGAATAAGAAGGCAATAAATGCAGTGTGGAAAAACAGCGTTTGTTTTAATGCCCTGTGGAGACCGTGTGCTTTAGCTGCAGGGTCTCAGCAGGACTACGGCATGACAGACTGACCTCCTGTCACAGGATTGCACTGCCTACCACTTACACTTCATTCAGATGACAATTCAACCACACACACACACACACACACCCAGCCTCATTCCACTTCATCATTTCCGCTGCAACAAGAGAAAAAGGGAAGTGGCTTACCACTTCCACATTATGTGGCTTTGGAATGACACCACATCCTGTCTCGATTATTGCTCATTTCCTCAACAGGTGCTAATGTTAAGAAAAATACTAAAACTTTTTTTTTACTGATTTATCAAGTGGTCATTGGACCTTTAATGCACTAAATAAGAAATCTAAGCACAGTTAACTTCTTTCTTTGAGATACTGAGCATTTATTTTATTGTACATTTAAATGGTTCATCACAAATGCATATTAACTTATTTTTGATCCACTATACCCAATAGTAATAATATAAAAATAAAAATAAAATAAATTAAAAAATAAATAAATAAAATAAAAATAAGAATAAACAAACACAAACTGCATATGATCTGCATGTTTTCCAGGAAGCCATCCTCCCAGGCGGCGTATCAAACATTAGTAAAGTGGTAACATTAGAGGGGTTTCTGTCACAAGAGATAGAGCTTTTGCTCTACAGGTGTGTAGCAGGGCTTGACATTGACACCCGCCCACCCACCAAATGAGGGTAAAAGTTGGCTGTGTCGGGTAATAACTTTAGTCTCACTAGCCACTTTGGCGGGTAGTTTATTCTTTGGTATGACAATATATTTTTGTTGTAGTTTTCTCTAATCATCCGATATAATAAACGCATTGCAACGTAATATTACGTGCATAAAACGCGCATGAATGTAATGAGGACATTTAATACCTCTCTCTACACATGCATTGCACACACACAAACACACACACACACTTTTACTTCCTGTTCGGTGTGTGTGTGCGCATCATTTCCTTAAAGGGCTATTGCTTCTCAACAGGATGAGAATGTTTGCCCCTTTCGCAGGTTATTTACTGATTATATAAAAAAAGTAATCACTATTAAAATCTATTTAGATTTCATGTTGAAAATTCATCAATTGATTGAATTACCTCACACTATAAAGAGTCAACACTACTAAGATAGACCAGAGTCCATTGTCCTAACTCAGAATTCTGATATAATAATACATAATGAATAATAATACCTGATAATAGTACACAACACACTAAAATGATAAATGTTCTGAGTTGCTGTATTTTTAATATTTATAATCAATTGTACTGAATCTGTTATTTTTCAATTGCATGTGGTAACAGCAATAAGCAGATTATACTGTTCATGTTTGCATGTTTTTATATTGGGATCTTAACAGTACTGAATACTTGACTACTACTACTAGTGATACAGTGTATGCTGTCATTTATAAGTAAATCTAGATATAACAAACATTAACGTATCATAGTGAAGAAAAAAAATGCAAATTTCTGGAAACAAAATTGTGGCTAGTAAAAGTCACTGAATGGCTAGTGACTCCGGAAAACCACTAGCCACATTGGCCAGTGAGCAAAAAAGTTAATGTCATGCCCTGGTGTGTAGCTAGCGGACCTAGTTAAAATATATGTACTGTATGCATGTATAAAGAAACTGCAACATTTACAGCTTAATTTTATTGCTGGTTTTTTAGCAGAAAAACAAAAGAATTTATAGATCTTATTTATTCTCAACATTAAACACAAACTGTGTTACAGAAATTAAATGTTCAACCATATTAAAATATCAGGAAGACTAACGATTAATTCTCTTCTTGAATTAAATTTCCATGATAAATGTGTCATTTTCATGCACGAGGCAGATAACACAATAAAAATCATACTGCAACGTCATTTTTTTTGCAATAGGAAAACATCTGCATGTATTAACTTTCTGTGGCTAGCATTACACAGAAATTACTTCCTCTCCACTTCATTTCACCCACGGCCATGATCTCTATGCTGACCAAGGAGCAGAAAACACTCCAAGCTAGTATTTCCTACTCACAGAGAGCTGAGGAATGTGAACCAGTTTGTGGCCTGATGTTCCACGCAACTCATGGTGAGTCAGTGTTATGGGGTTATGAGCTCTGGAGGTCAGGGACGCGTATGAGGCATGATTGCTCCTCCTTTCCCACAGAGACACTGACGCTGTAGGACTGCTCATTCCTGAGGGAGGTCCCAGCATTCCAGGCCAGGACATACACTCAGGCTCTGCACAGCTGCGGCTCACCACGCCCCAGCTCAGCATTCCTCCCACTGCCCCCAGTTTCACTCAGCAACTACTGACTGATTTAATAACCGGGTTCCATGCATCATGCTTCTATTCTTCCTCAATGACAAGAATCAAGATCAAACTCAAACGAACTGCGTAATGAGGTAACAATACAGAGACGTTTCCAGCCTAGATGCAACTCAGCAGCAGCTGACAAGGAGTTATGTAACACATTAAAGACTAGTCGACATTCAAGTTCCTGACCGCTGACACTTATGAGCCTGTCAGAGCCTGATCGGAGACAATAAGGTGGCAAAACATTGGGCATATGAGTGTGGTACACATGTCACATTTTAAAATAGACCTTTAAAAAAATTGATCTAAAGCCTTTAAAATAGACCTAAAATACTTGTACGCAGAAGAAGGGAGAATAAACATCATTTTTTTCTGTGCAGAGGTGTGCATGCTGTAAAGCCATTACAATGAGCTCATTTAATGACACGAGGACACAGTGTCATGCCCGACGCTAGGCAGGTAGACAGTGTTACCCTTAAAGCAAACCTGAACAGGTCAGTGATAACACCAGTGTTCTCCTGTAATTCCAAATAGACAGAGGACTAGTTATCGGTAGTGCGACATACATTAAGATGGATAACAGTATCAGGAAACACTGCTGAGTCATGATTTGCAGTGTCACAGTTTCTTCAACTTATTAATAGCAGCCAAACTCGTCAAACTAGGTTAATATCAAAACTATTTTGTTTATCGCCAACATTAGTCAAAACACATATCTTAGCACACTGGTTCTGCAGCTACAAGATATGCGATCCTCATCACGAGTCAAATCCTGAGAGCTCAGGTTAAACATTACGTTCTCAAATTATTTGAGAGGAATACTGTGCTTCGTATCGGGGAGCTCCTCTCCACTCAAAACTCACTACAGTGCTAAAGTCTTCCAATAGGACGCTACAAATAGATTCACTGGAGAATAAGCCTTCACATTGCAGTACTGAGGCGTGGTGTTTATGTTGTCCGCGCAAAACACACTAGCACATCAGCAAGCTTGAGCAAACAGGAAGCTCAGGCTGATCTTTTCCTGTAGCAACCCCCTAAGACAACACTAAATGCTCATCTAGCATCCAAGTATGGAGCAGCTAATGGTGACTCAAAATATAATTTAATGCACCTTATTATATATGCAAAAAAAATGGCACAGTGGCTTGCACTGTCGTTTGCTTCTCCAGGGTCTGGGTTCGATTCCCTACTCGGGACTGTGTGCGTGGAGTTTGCATGTTCTCCTCGTTCTTGGTGGGCTTCCTCCCACAGTCCAATACATGCAGATTAGGCTAATTAGCGCAGTGTGTGAATGAGCATGTAAGTGAAGAGTGTATATGCCCTGTGATGGATTGGCACCTCATCCAGTGTGTACCCCGTCTCGTGCCCCAAGTCTACTAGAATAGGCTCCAGGCCCCCCGCAATCCTGTTTACAAGATAAAGCGGTATAGACAGCGAGTGAGTGAGTGAGTGAGTGAGTGAGAAACAGAAAATGCACACTGGACACAAGCAATATATTTTATAGACCTTTTCTTGCCAACATTTCTATAATACTGTCCATATAATATACTTAAAAAATCCTGGTCTGTTAAATTGCAATAAACATTCTTTCATGTCATGGACAGACCTCTGTATAACCACACAGCTAATTACCATCTTTAATCCTGCTTTGAGCAGGCTCCACGCTCAGAGTTCAGATCTGCTCCTCAGCAGGATGCAATTAACGGCTCAGAATGGATCACCTTCACTGAAGAAGCAGTGTACCACAGAAATCATTTTAAGAAAGATCTACGTGGATAAAAACTAATGCTAAAACAGGCACAGATTGCACAGAGCCACAAGCTGTGTTGAGGCACATTAATTTAGAAGCAGCTCAGCACTTAATCAAGTTAATGCAGCTAACAGGGTTCCACAAAGAACATCATGCTGCAATGTGTCTGTTAGGGTGAACCGACCAAAACATTTTGTTCATTAGTTCAAACTGTTGGGGTAAGAACTTTGCTTGATTGCTTGATCTGTGCAGGAAATCCTCCACGAAGCCTTACCTGTGAACATAATGAAGCTGATGCACAGAGTCAATAGCTAGCACCATCTCAGCCAGGTAGAACCGGGCCATGTCCTCAGGTAAGCGATCCTCAAACTTACTCAGCAGTGTCAAGAGATCTCCGCCCACATAGTAATCCATCACCAGATACTGCAGGAGACAGCAATACCAGGAGCCATATTACATTTCTGTGTCAGACTGTTACATTCGCCACCTATTGTTCAGGTTCCTCAGCAACCTTGTGCTTGTCCATCCGGCTCGGCTCTTATCTGGAGCAGGCTATGTCTCACTAAGAGGAGCCTTAAATAACATAAACTTTACATAAGAGGAACTGAGAAGTGAAAAGGACTCTTCTGGTAATAAATCAAATATCATATTTATCAAACATCAATGAAATATCATACAGGGTTAAAAAATTCTAGAGATCTAGCATGGTTACCACCTTTCCACCAACATGGTGCCAGTGCCAAAACTGGGACCAATAAAACTTTTCACTTCAAAGGGCGAAAGTTCCAGATGAAGTTAACATGGTTTATGCTAGAAATAAAGGTAGGGAGCATCATGTTGTCGTCCCACAGCTCTGGTTATGCATATATTTGTTCGATAAACACTGAATGATTTTTTTTTTGTTCTTAAAACAAGAACTAAAGCATAAGCAGTACGCTACTGTTATTCATGATTTCTTACACCATGACTAAATATAAAGATTTAATGCTGTGTTCATTATACTAGTGAAAACTGTTTGCTGTTTATCTGATCAAACAACAGCTACAGGAGCAGCCCTGGCACTGTGTTAATTAACCACTGCTTTGGTGGAATTTTTCATTAATAGTGATGTCATTGATATCGTAAGCTCACCAGAAAGTTGTCATCCTGAAATGCGTAATATAGTGTTGTGATCCACTGGCTGTCCCCATTCACCAGAACGTCCCGCTCCTCTCGAAAGCATGCGGTCTACACAACAAACCATTATGGTCATAACTTCTTGTGACTTTCACTTTCAGTATGAATTCAGTTAATCAAAACAGTATGCTGAAATGGCTGATGCATCATTCACATGTTCAAATACACAGGACTTAAAAAGGCAAAACTTTCACATTATTGTCAACAATTAACGTACCTCAGCTCTTTTCAGCATTTCCCACTTGTTGAGAATTTTCATGGCAAAAACCTTGTCAGCGTTCTTCACCTTCACAACTGCTACCTGAAACATACAAACAAGGGAATTACTTCAAATGGGGTGTAAAAGGTAGTTTTTCAAAAGCCGTATTCACACGGTATTAGTATTATCTGGGGACTTCGTATGATTTAGAAATTGTATAAATAAAAAGATGCACAGGAAACAAAATCCTTGAACAAATAACATACGACCCTGGCAAATCTTGGCAAAATTACAGACATAATGTAATAATAATAATGATAAAATTATCACAGAATGTCAATGTTAAGTAAAATATGGTAAGTCATTTGCGAGGGAAATTTTACTTTACAAATGACAGACATGACCCATTCGCACAGGATTAAGATCACAGACAACCTCCGCAATTATTACACATCACAGGAGATCCCCAGATAATATTAAGCCCGTGCGAATAGGGTTAAACTAGGGAATTTTTGTCTTTGTATTTTGCTTTTTTAAATATTGAGGTGTAGATGCAGTAGTACAGTCTGATTTCTGTGACATTTGGACAGAAAGTCTTCAGTTGCACAGTGCTTTAGGTGAAGTTAGTGAATAATTTCTTTGAGAAAAAAAGAGAAAGAAGAATTGTTCTTAATTAAGATATTTAGTTACAGCGAAAAGACATGGGATGTGTCAACTGAAACTGAAATGAACTCTTTCCCTCAGTAGTAGATATAATACCGGCTGACAGCAATGACAAGTATACTCGGCTTTAAGTTAATTCAGAGGTCATGTCCTCCAAGTGTGTTGAATTTTGCACAACAGCACTGAATGAATCAAAGCTTGTGTGTTAAAATGCATCCATGTAAAGTCATCTTTAGTAAAGGGTGCAAGTAAGAGCCATACACTTAAACTTAGCAATATTTATATTAATATTCAGATTTATTTCATGTAAAACAAAAATCTTGTGGGATGATGTGAAAAACTGTGTTCCACAACATTTGGAAAATTGAACCAGATGCCTGTTTTGTTGTTTGAATGGAAATACAACACACATGTTTATGGTCGCATTTGCCTCAATGTTAAAGGGAGGGGCAAAATTTCATTCAGTGGCTTCCCACACTTCCCAACAGAACCAAGTGTCAATACATTACTCTTTAGTGAAAAGCTCTGTAATCTGTAAACACTCTCCTCCCTCCCAAACGCACTTACACAAACAGTTTTTGGGACTGAATGTCTTACTAAACGTTTTGAAAGCTTTGCCTTTCCAATATGTTATTTTAGATTGTACATGTGCATATTAATATATGTGAATAGAAAAGTCATTCAGAAGTTGTCTTAACCAGAAAAGCATTTTACTTAATTCACAAATTTAAGAAGGCTACATGACCATAAGAAAGATAAGATTTTCTCCCTAATTTAGTGCACTGCAAAAATTGTTAGTCTAAAAATAAGAAACAATTACTACATTTGATAAAAAAAATTACCTAAAACTAGTGAAATTATCTGTCCATGCAGCAAGTAAATTTTACTTGGTAAGAAATCTTGAAATAAGATTTTTAAATCAAGCAAACTGAGCAAACAAATCTTTGAATTTGTCAAAGAATCTTAAAAGAAGTTTTATTTTGTGAGACGTCTGGTGAAATAACTAATTTAGCTTATTTTAAGAGCTATTCTATCCAATTTAGGATTTCTGGACTAATAAAGACAAAATGATATACTCATGCTCAGTTTAAGATTATGATATAAAATCAAGTATTAAAAACAAGTAAGTAATTTTTAAAACAAGGCAAATTATCTATCATGTCTGAAAGTCAGATTTTAAATCATGGCAAGTGTCAGATAATTTGCAGTGTGGTATCCAATTCCTCCCCGTCACTAGGGGGCTCCCACATTAAGGCTACTATTACCACTCAGTCGGGAAGGCCTACCTAGGAAGACTATCAGACGTTTCCTCCGAACCACGTGACGCCAGCCGACCACATCTTTTCGAACTGCTCACTCATGTACCGTAGGGGGCGGCGTAACACACTCGGAGGACAGCGCTATCCGCTCCTCACACTTGCGTGAGCTCACAGACACCCCTGATTGGCTGTAGAGCCGTGATTAATGTGGGAGGATGAAGTACCTCTCACCCCTTCCGTGTGAGAGAGCTCGGCCAATCAGCTCTCTCCAGACCTCTGGCTGCGAGAGGTTACAGCATCACCCTAGCAAAGAACCCAAAGACACAAACCCGGCCGGAAAATTCCCCAGATCCCAATTTAATCGGAATACCAAAGGGAAGCACCAAACAAGTCCAATCCACGGAAGCACCTCCTGGCAACCCACAGAAACCCGTTCTGCATTATAATATTATTGCTGATTTCTAACCCTGTGCAAAAAATAACTGCTTCAACTTTGATGCGAATGCACTTGTACTAACTGCACTTACACTGTTGTACTTGGCTGCATACTCGACAATACAGTTCAGGTAGACTTAAAAAAAATATATAAACAAAAATTGGAGCATGCATTTAAGACTGGGTACATTCAAATTTAAGACAACAGAGTTTTCAAGGTATTGAATTTTAAAATCTAATTGCTATTCATTATAAGCTTGAAGAATCCAAATGAAACAACTGTGTGAATCGCTCTCTTATTTAATAAGCCAAAGCAAGCAGTAATTGAGCTCTCTGCACATTCCAGACAGAATGGGGTTGCTACAGTGGACTTAGCACAAATACACAAAGTCAACTTTTACCTTCTTTGTATTAAATTCACCTCTCATTGTGATGAGAAACACCTTCACTACCACAGAATCAACACAGACACATTGCCTTAGCTACAGTACATGACCTTACTGGGCTGATGCATGTGATGAGAGAAAGAGATCGAGATAGAGACTACGATGGTAAATTAAATCATCTTTGCCTTATTGGTTACTAAACAACTGAAAAGGTGCAGGAGCACCAGCTTGTCCACATTTAAATTGTAGATGACTATTCCAACACATCTAATAATATTTATAGAAAGTCAATAATTATTTGTTGCTGACATTTTCTCTTCTCTATCTGTCTACAGTACATCTAAGTGGCCTGTGCCAAAGGCATAAAACAACATAGAGCAACATTCCTTCTTTACTCCCTTGATACTTGAATCATGAATTTTAAATTACCGCGGATACGGAACCTTTATGCTGTTACTAATAAAAGAGTAAATACATGTAGAGAAACATGTGTATTCAAGCAAAGAAACATACTGATTAACAAATTATATATTGTGTATTTATACACACTTCAGGAAAAGAAAAATAGCATGACGTATAGTATATTAATATAATATTAATACTATTATCATTATATATATATATATATATATATATATATAAAATCAATATATAACGTATAGCAATACATTTAGTATTAAAATATCTTAAATGTTTTCTTTTCCTGTGTGTGTGTGTGTGTGTGTGCGAGTATGTAAACATAAAATAAGAACTTGTGCAAATTTGTAACAATGGTAAATAGGCAACAATTCCCTAAACACATAAGGAGTGGACAAAAAACAAATGCACACATAAGCAAATACAAAAAGCTACATCTAAGGATCTCATCCACTCATCGTCTATACTGCTTTATTCTGTGTACAGGGTCACAGGGGGCCTGGAGTCTATCCCATGAGACTTAGAGCACACCCTGGACAGGGTACCAGTCCATCGTAGGGCGCACGCGCGCACACGCACACGCACAAAATATTATGGGTAATGTGATCAGGCCAATTCACCTAATCTGCATACCTTTGAGCTGTGGGAGGAAACCGGAGAATCCGGCGGAAAGCCACCAAGCACGGGGAGAACATGCAAACTCCATGCGCACAGACCCCAAGGGTGGGAATCGAACCCGAAACCTGGGGGTATAACACCTTACAGGGCTAACCACTAAGTCACAGTGCCGCCACATCGGAGTATCTATGCGCTAACTTGTTTAAGAATAGCAACACAATTGATAGGAAAAACAATGGTTCTTTAATGCAATTGAGTGAATGATTCTTTCTTGATATATTAAATAGGGAGCATTTCTTTAATGACAAAATGTCACCAAAACAGAAGTACACTTGTGGAATTTTCTTCAAAATTTTCTCCCCTCAGAGTGATGTCAAATCATCATAGCTGCACACAGCATCGGGAATAGAAATAAACAAAGTAAAGCTCTTATCTTTAAATGAGTTATTCTGTATGTACAAGTCTTACTCTCAGATTAAACAACATACAGACATATTCGTTATGTCATATCGGAACACTGACTATACAGTTTGTCATTTTTAGAAAGAAAATATAAACAGATACATTAATACCACCGCCAGATAAACTGAACAACATAAATCTCTAATTATACTCCAGCCATCAAAGAGCCCAAGACCACCAACCCTTCCTCCAAATTCCCCAGACGCCAATTCAGTCAAGCACCCATGGGATGCCTCGGACAAACAAGTCTAATCCATAGAGGCCCCACACCGCAGCACCCAAAGGATCCGGTGCCAATGTACAGGTGCCAGAAATCACAGCACACTCCAAAAGGCTGTGAAGAGCCACAGCCCAAGGAGCCAGAGCCCTCACAGTCGCACAAAGGGAAAACTAAAGTCTAAGAGGTTTTAATGTTAATGGTTTTAAACATTATGGAGGATAGGTGCACATTACTTGCCCGAGTTAGCACATTTTTCGCAAAATCTGAAAGTCGAGGGTGCCATTTGTCTAACAACAATGACCATTCTGAACGGCAAAGTATCTTACGACTTTGTACTTCTTTCATTGTCAGACAAATACACGCCCAGTTTGGTAATCGAAGAGAGAATCACAGATAAGAAATTGAAAGAGTAGAACGGATAAATATTACGTTTTGCCTTAAAATGACTCTGGCGTGTTAAAATTCACTTTTACCACTTCAGCGCTGTTTTTTCAGCATATTACATGTTATATTAAGTAATTCAAGTGAAAATATTAATTAGAAAACTAAATATCACTAATTAATAACACTAAACTTCAGACAGATTTTCCAGTACGTGTTTCATTAAATTGCATCCAGACAGTTTTTGTGTGATGCTGTGACATATTCTGGCAAATAACTGTTTATAACTTCACTTCTACTCAACATTTTGATTTCAACAGAGCGCATAACACTGGCCTCTCAGTTCAGGTATTTTACTGTACATGCCCTCAGCACAGACGGCTGCGGATATGTTTGCTCTAATGAGATGTTCTCATAGTATCTCATATCTCATAGTGGCACTTCACATTACTGCTTGTTATTAGCACAATGATTTCGAAACATACAAGACAAAAGTGATTTTAAACTTCTCGCAGGAAGAATAAACATATATTGATCATACATTCTCAGAAGGTTTAGTTCTCATAGTCCATTTTAGTTTTTTGGCATTTTTGTGATTTCATTTATGGCGCAGGGTTAACTTCAGGCAAGTACCTTACTGGCAGTACCTACTGCCAAAGTTTAACTGAATTCTGCCCAACCTGTTTCGCATGGTACTGTGACAAAATCTTTTTGGACAAACTGACATAATTTTTCCTGGTTCTCCAACGTATGAATTATCATTAAACGAGTGAACTCTTTTCGTATCATTAAAAGAGTGAATTCTGACCAATGTACAAAAAAACCTTTCCTTTAGTTATATAGAAAACTATGCAGGCAAGCCAGAGACGTTTGTGCTAGATGGGATTGTGCAGTGTTGTGATAAATGGATATTGCAACCTCTGTCCTTCAACAAGAACAACTTCATTCAGCAAAAATTTACTACACACACACACACACATATATATATACATATATATATATACATTATATATATATATATATATATATATTATATACACACACATACATGTACACATCTATCTATCTATCTATCTATCTATCTATCTATCTATCTATCTATATATACACACACACACACACACACACAATACAGACCAAAAGTTTGGACACACCTTCTCATCTATCTATCAATGTGTTTTCTTTAATTTCATGACCATCTACATTGGTAGATTTTCACTGAAGGCATCAAAACTATGAATGGACACATGTAGAGTTATGTACTTAACAAAAAAAGGTCTCCACAGTCACAGGACCCGAACCCAATCGAGATGGTTAGGGGTGAGCTGGACCGCAGAGTGAAGGCAAAGGGGCCAACAAGTGCTAAACACCTCTGGGAACTCCTTCAAGACTGTTGAAAACAATTTCAGGTGACGACCTCTTGAAGCTCATCGAGAGAATGCCAAGAGTGTGCAAAGCAGTAATCAGAGCAAAGGGTGGCTATTTTGAAGAAACTATAATATAAAACATGTTTTCAGTTATTTCACCTTTTTTTGTCAAGTACACAACTCCACATGTGTTCATTCATAGGTTTGATGCCTTCAGTGAAAATCTACCAATGTAAATGGTCATGAAAATAAAGAAAACACATTGAATGAGTGAAGGTGTGTCGAAACCTTTGGCCTGTACTGTGTGTATGTATGTATATATATATATATATATATATATATATATATATATATGTATGTGTGTATATATATATATATATATATATATATATATATATATATATGTATGTGTGTATATATATATATATATATATATATATATATATATATATATATATATATATATATATATATATATACACACATACACACACACAGTATATATAATTTTACTTATTTATTTTATAATGTATTTTTTATAACCTGCACATAAATGGAAAGTAACACATCTATTAGTGTTGTACTGCTGTTAATTAAATGCATGCACAAAATGTATTAAAAAGAGTCACTTGAAAACCACATCTCAAGCATGGTGTAACAGGAACAATCACTTTGATGACAGATGCCACACAGTAACAGCACATCTGGATTGTAGTTCTTGAAGCATGGAGAAGAAACTCACAAAAATGTCTATTTTAAACCACAGACTGAATTACACGACGTACCCACGTCACAGAAACCGTCTAACTGTCTGTGCTTCAAAGACTCGAAACATTTTGCTTTTGTAATTAACATCTACCGTCTCTTCACAGACAATTTTTTAAATGAGAGAGATATGTAAAGACAAATTAAAACTAATTGTACATTTGCCTTTATTTAACTGTAAAATCATGAGAGTGACTGTTCCAGTCCCAGACAGAATTCTTCTGGTGGTGAATAATGCTCACCTCCCCAAACGCTCCTCGGCCAATCACTTTCAGGATTTCAAAGTCCTCCTTGTGTAGTCTCATCTGTTTCACTTTAGATGTGAATGGTTTAGCTGTAGACAGACAGAGAGAAAATAAATAGCATGTGGTCAGCATATAAGAAATTAAAAAAGTTCCTTTACAATTGTGTGCTTTAACACAATATCTTTATATACTGTAGGAGTGCTCTATAAAGTTAAGTATGTCAATTGCTCATCTACAGTTCACAATTTATCTCACAAAACACTTTACTCCTCACCAACTGTTCATGTTTATCATTCCCAAAATTAATCCCCAATTCGGTCAACCAGGAAAGTGCTACCTGCCCTCTTTAGCAGACACGAGCTCACAGATGTCCATGCTTGACGTAGTCTCTGTGATGCCATCCCTCCCACCCAAACAGCACTGCATAGTTTTCTTTTTTTTCCTAGTAAGAGATCAATGTGGCATTGACAGGAATCAAACTCGTGATAATAACAGGATGAAGGTTCCTGTTGTGCCACTTGAGAGCTGACGCCTTCTCTTTTCACAATTTTACTGGCCTACACCAAACACTTAATAAATCAATATTACAGTTTCACACAAAAAAATATCAAATATCTATCATATTTATCTATAACTGGATAAAAGATTGGTGTGACCACATGTACTGCATGTGAGAACAGGCCTGAATCACAGGAATTATTTTCC
Source organism: Channallabes apus (assembly GCA_030522415.1). Taxonomy (NCBI): domain Eukaryota; kingdom Metazoa; phylum Chordata; class Actinopteri; order Siluriformes; family Clariidae; genus Channallabes; species Channallabes apus. Next base: position 21,393,363 of record CM060116.1, read on the forward strand.
TACTCTCCAAACATACGCAGAATGCCTTTAAGGAGACTAGATTACACTAGGCAATAAACAAACACTCGTTCTGGGCAAAAATGCAGCCCAAAGTTAGTTTGAAGCATCGGCTGAACCACTAAACAAATTAGAATCTTTCACAGGTATCATCTATTCAGGACATACAGTGGTGTGAAAAACTATTTGCCCCCCTCCTGATTTCTGATTCTTTTGCATGTTTGTCACACAAAATGTTTCTGATCATCAAACACATTTAACTATTAGTCAAAGATAACACAAGTAAACACAAAATGCAGTTTTTAAATGAGGGGTTTTATTATTTAGGGAGAAAAAAAATCCAAACCTACATGGCCCTGTGTGAAAAGGTAATTGCCCCCTGAACCTAATAACTGGTTGGGCCACCCTTAGCAGCAATAACTGCAATCAAGCGTTTGCGATAACTTGCAACGAGTCTTTTACAGCGCTCTGGAGGAATTTTGGCCCACTCATCTTTGCAGAATTGTTGTAATTCAGCTTTATTTGAGGTTTTTCTAGCATGAACCGCCTTTTTAAGGTCATGCCACAACATCTCAATAGGATTCAGGTCAGGACTTTGACTAGGCCACTCCAAAGTCTTCATTTTGTTTTTCTTCAGCCATTCAGAGGTGGATTTGCTGGTGTGTTTTGGATCATTGTCCTGCTGCAGCACCCAAGATCGCTTCAGCTTGAGTTGACGAACAGATGGCCGGACATTCTCCTTCAGGATTTTTTGGTAGACAGTAGAATTCATGGTTCCATCTATCACAGCAAGCCTTCCAGGTCCTGAAGCAGCAAAACAACCCCAGACCATCACACTACCACCACCATATTTTACTGTTGGTATGATGTTCTTTTTCTGAAATGCTGTGTTACTTTTACGCCAGATGTAACGGGACACGCACCTTCCAAAAAGTTCAACTTTTGTCTCGTCGGTCCACAAGGTATTTTCCCAAAAGTCTTGGCAATCATTGAGATGTTTTTTAGCAAAATTGAGACGAGCCTTAATGTTCTTTTTGCTTAAAAGTGGTTTGCGCCTTGGAAATCTGTCATGCAGGCCGTTTTTGCCCAGTCTCTTTCTTATGGTGGAATCGTGAACACTGACCTTAATTGAGGCAAGTGAGGCCTGCAGTTCTTTAGATGTTGTCCTGGGGTCTTTTGTGGCCTCTCGGATGAGTTGTCTCTGCGCTCTTGGGGTAATTTCGGTCGGCCGGCCACTCCTGGGAAGGTTCACCACTGTTCCATGTTTTTGCCATTTGTGGATAATGGCTCTCACTGTGGTTCGCTGGAGTCCCAAAGCTTTAGAAATGGCTTTATAACCTTTACCAGACTGATAGATCTCAATTACTTTTGTTCTCATTTGTTCCTGAATTTCTTTGGATCTTGGCATGATGTCTAGCTTTTGAGGTGCTTTTGGTCTACTTCTCTGTGTCAGGTAGCTCCTATTTAAGTGATTTCTTGATTGAAACAGGTGTGGCAGTAATCAGGCCTGGGGGTGACTACAGAAATTGAACTCAGGTGTGATAAACTACAGTTAAGTTATTTTTTAACAAGGGGGGCAATCACTTTTTCACACAGGACCATGTAGATTTGGAGTTTTTTTTCTCCCTTAATAACGTAAATCTTCATTTAAAAACTGCATTTTGTGTTCAATTATGTTATCTTTGACTAATAGTTAACGGTTTTTGATGAGCAGAAACATTTAAGTGTGACAAACATGCAAAAGGATAAGAAATCAGGAAGGGGGCAAATAGTTTTTCACACCACTGTATATTTCCCTCTTTTGCTGCAAGTCTGCCTGATAGAGTCTGTCTGATATCACCATCCAAGCACCTGTGAGACTTTTCGGCTTTTATGTTTGATGAGAACATTAATTGAAGCTCTTGACCTGTACCTGCTTGGTGAACTGCACTGTGAATTTAGCAGCATGACTGGCTGATTCAATAACTGCATGTCTTCTTTTTAATTGGGAAAAATAGTTAAATTATGGAATGCTTTATAGACCAAATCTTAAATTATAACATAATACTGTAATTTTTATAATTGTGAAATAAAGAAAAGATCACTATCTACATACATATCATTTTCACATGAGAGCTGTGTAGTGAAAATATAACTCAATTCATAAAAATGTGAAGGAAAAAAAAAATCTCATGTGTAAGCCCATTCACACATAATGCAGTAAAGAATGTTACTTTGCTTGCCAGCACTCAGTAAATGTTACAAGAAAACAGATAATGTTACCCTCTCCAGTCTAAAACAAAACAAGATTCAGGGGGGTCATTAACATTACACCACGAGGTTCGAGCCCATGGCACAGGTGTATCCACTTCCTCATCAAGAAGACAACAACAAGCAGTAAAAGAGTTTTAACAACAAGACTGTGTGAGAATACATCACAGCTTAATCATTTCTTATAAAAATAAATAAATAAATCAGTGAAGCTGATTTATGAATCTGAGAAAAAAGTAATTTTGGTGATTTATTCACACAATGAAAGTCAAGACACTGACTGGACAGATAAAGTATATACCATGGTGAAACAAAGTCAAGCCTACACAGTCAGTGTTTCCATATAATAGTACACACATGGTGGGCCATAATTCAATAAAATTTTATTTGTATAGCGCTTTTAACAATTGACATTGTCTCAAAACAGCTTTACACAATCAAAAGAATTATTTACGTTTGTATGGAATGTGAATGAATCAAAATAGCAACCAGACTCCTTTCATGTCTACACAACAGGCAATTTTTAATCTAATACTGTCCAATATACACCGATTTGGAAATATTAATTTGTGTTTGGGAGTCTGTCAGGTGACTCTCTCTCTGCGTCTCCTCCCTGCTTCAATCCGTTTCGCTTCCGACAGCTCTGTTAAGAAGATAAATAAAAAAAAAACCTGGGAACAGTGTTGTGCATGACCTTGCTAAAAAAAAAAGCGCCATTCATTGAACATGGTCACTTTTGGTGAACGATGAACTAAATGGACCAGGTTTCAACTACAGAACGCGAGAGTCATTAACATGAACTTGAGAAGCAACTTTTTGTTCAGTTTCTAATACTGCTAAAACACTGATATCAGCTCCCTGACACCCATAAATCATATATAACGTCCTGGAAATTAATGTTTTCCGAGTGAATGAGCGAGAGCAAGCAAGAGAGACTGATTTATCTTGGGCAAAGTAAACCTATAACTTTTTACAATGGGTGGGGCTTTATGCTTTTCCTCTGTGTGTGTGTGTGTGTGTGTGTCTCTCTCTCCATCATTCCTGAGTCTCATGCAGCGCAGTATCGGAGTTGTCCAAGACAAAAACACACTTCACCTCAAAAGTACAGTAACTGTACAGCGGGTGTACTTCTGCCGATAACATCAGTGTTTCCATTGTGGGTTTAATGTTTTTAAAGAGTTTATTATAGTTTTATTATTCAACATATTTCATAATATTTTCTTAAAGTTTGTTCGATCATCTATGATTTAAAGTTTGTGTGCAATAAATAAATCTTATTAATTCTCTCTTTGTCTTACTTTACACTTACATGGAAATTACCAACAAAAAGTCATGTGTTGTGTGAGAAATAAATAATCAAACCATTTATCTTTAGCCCACAAAACATCTATCAACGTCTTGCCACAGTGCCTGAAATTTTTCTTGGCGATACACTTTCTGTTTAGCTTATATTCAGATGCAAATGTTATCAGTGCTCCTCCCTGAAGACAGAACAGAATCAAAGTAATTTTCCCCCTTTTTATGTTTGCGAGCATCAAAAAATATAAAATGCTAAAAGATTGCATGACCTCAAAACAAGAGGTTTTTCAGAAGTCAATGCTATATGCCAGTGTATCCTCATGCGCCCTGACCAGACAAAAAGTTGCTCACTCTAAAATTTCGACCACCTTTAGTTTTTTTGCGCACACAATATGAAAGCAAATTCCAGGTATCTGCCTGGAATTTGACAAGAGGGAAGAAAAACAAATAATCAGTTGATGAGATAACCTGGTCATTCTGTACATTCAGGTAGCCAACTGACTTCATTTCATTGCCAGATAGCCTCTCTGAACCTTATACCTGACAACCTGGGGACCTGACAAACCAGGGGCCTTTACAGTGGGCACTAGGTGTAGTAAATATGTGCTTCTCTTCTTAACCTCAACGCCCATCGCTCTGTAAAAGGGTCCGATAATCTTTATGTTCCCTAGAAAACTGAAGACTTTTTTTAACTAGCCTCACTAGCAAATTATTTTCTTAAACCTGTTAAGTCCCAATCTCCCAATCCTGAAAGTTCTTGGCTCACTGCGTGTGAAAATGCACTTACTTTCATTATTAAACATGGCTGTGATTTTCGCTGTAAATGTGAGGGTTTTTCCCCCTTTTTTTTATGATGCAACTTCACAAAATTTTTTATTCACCTTCAAAAAGTCATTCCTTATTTTGTTCTGACTACATTTCTTCTGTGAAGCTCATGGTTCCTCACTGTTCTTTTAGGTGGTTTTAACAGTTCTTAACACAATTCCAGTCATTTCAAGTTGTTTTTCAGGATGCTCTTCAGCTGTTTTCTTTTCTATGCAGACCCTTATGAAAGTGACTTTTTTTGGCCACGTGGTGTACATTTAATTTACACAGGTTGAAATGGTTATTTAAAATCTGAGGAAAAAGGGTGAGACATGGGAGACAATAAATAAAATTGCTGAAAAAGGTCAGGCATCATGGTGGCTTTTTCATGGAAACATCCCTATTGCTCAACTAAAATGCTAATGAGCTGATAAAGATCTAGATCTGTATATTTTGGCTCACATTTATAAAACACCTGTTGCCACTAAATGCTTTTATTATTTTGCATCAAGGTTCATTAGTAAAGGCTACAACTGTACTTACTCGCTCAACCTGTTGTAATCATTGTTGTTTTTTTAAACTGGATATTAAACATTTTTTAGTTGGTTAAACTGTTACCCAAACTATTACCCAACTAGACAGATGAGACTGATAACACAGAAATTAACAATTATAAACATCAGGAATAAGTTAACAATTGTGCAAATCCTTAAGCATTTAGAAATAATCTTGACCTTAATATTATGCAATACATTATTAATATTAACAAACGAAAACACTGTTTTTTATTATTAAAAATAAATAAATCAAATCACCCACTGCGATTACTACCTTCTACTTTATTCTGTTCTGCAATTAACAATAATCCAAATAAAAAGAAAATAAAATTGCACCATGTAAAGCTATTAAAACAAAAACCACCATAAAATTGCTGACTAAATTGAAACAAGCTGTCAGGTCCTGATCAAAATCATGTCATAAAACATGAAACGCAGCAGAGGGACAAAAAAAAAAAAAAAATCACCCCAACATCAAAAACGTCACATATTTTCCTCTGTGTGGTGAGGTAGACATGTGGTTATAAATTAAATACTGCTCATCTCCCGTGTTGCCCTGCAATGACATGCCATATAAAGGCAAAGCAACAAGCAAGCAGTGCAACATAACTTCCATAGAGGGTAAGAATCTCCCAGTCGCAGAGCCACTGCTGCATGTGACTAAAGCGGCTATGCAGTTAAGTAGATTAGTCAGTATACTGCAGTACAAATTAAATCCTAAAAGGTCTTTGAGCTTGTGCTGTGTTGGTTAACAAAAATAATTTGCTGGTTTTAAATAAACGTTTCATCTGTGACTATAAAGTGATAACGGCGACAGTCACCAACTGCTGAAGCCAACAATTTAGTTTCTGCAACAAGTACCTAATAAACCTACAACTCTTCATGAATAGATTAAATAACATTTCTGTTAATATCAAATGTAGTTTAGAAATGTCAGACTCCAATCCTGGACAAATCACAGCACTAAAGAGTGTATGTTATTTTCATATAATATCAATAGTTGTCACTAACGAACAAAATGAGAATTTTTAAAAAGGAGCATCTGTTTTTGCAAGGGTTTGCAACATTGTCACTGTATATGCAAAGTTTATTGAGACAGGAAAGTCTTCAAGATATGAAACATGTGCTTGTTGCATGCTTACATTAGATGAATATGTCTCGTTCCGTGTGATTTCCAAGCAGCAGCATAATGAGATATCTGTCCATATTCTTCCCATTTCACGTACAGTACGCTAAATGATGTGTCATTACATAGGGTTGTCTCAGCAAGCACCAACACAGAACCATAAGTAGGGTTGGGTACCGAAAACCGGTGCTAATATTTCACCGGAACCTACATAACCGGTATGTACCGGACCGAAAACAGAACGCGAATTTCGGTGCCACTTAATTGCCTGAAATGTCGATTGAAATATTTGTTCTCTGGATTCATATATTTTTGTAAATTAATAGTTTATTAGATTGAATTAAAAAATTAAAAGCACAAATCATCAGGAAATGAGAGACCATCCGATATGCGCGTGAATGCAGCAACTGTAAGCGTGTAAACGTTACACTCGCTCTGACGGCAGCAGGTGGTCTACCGCTATCTTAGCTTGATAAATTAAACAACTTTTGTTAAAATGCCTAAAACGAAATGGTCGAAAGTGTGGCTATATTTCACAAGAAAGGTTTCCAGCACCGCGACGTGCATAGATATATATACTATGCGCGGCGTGCAGCAAATGTTTTACAGCAGTTGCGTGTAAAAAGGGAAACACGTCAAATCTACAGTACAAAACAAAACATTCGAGGGCAGACGGAATAAAGTTAAAAGCAGAATAAATACATGGAATAAAGTTAAAAGCAGAGGGAGGCACCGTGTTTAACTGCTTGTGGACAACAGCTGGCGCTATCGGTGTGGACGACTCCAGTCCCAGTCATACCAACCGTAGCAAAAAGGAGTCACTGATTATGATGCCGACAGCAGCCTTTACGCAGGTTAGTAGTAGGATAATGTAATGTTAATAGCAAAATGCAAATCTTGCATTCATGCTAACAAATGGTCAAACGATTTGTAAAATACTAATGTAACATGGATTCTGTTTAAATAATTATGGCTTTCCAGCTAAAACTAGTAGTACTACAACAGTGACCCAATTACCATTGCAAAGAAGGCTATGCATGTCCTGTGCAGGGCATGCAATGTGTCAGGAAAGGTGTCGTATTTTACCAGAAAAGGCAAATATGGTGAAATTCATATAATATAAATATATATTCATATATAGTTTAAACTTTTAAGATATTGTTCAATATTAAGCATAAAATTTTTTGCTCACTAAAAATGTATTCTTGAGTCATCCACCATAATTTTGTCGCTTTTGGAAAGTATCGGTTCAGGAACCGTTTTGGCACCGGTACCGTTTTAAAAGTATCGATTTGGCACCGGTATCAAAAAAAAAAAAAAAAACCGATACCCAAACCTAACCATAAGGCAAATCTATTGCTTGATAAACATGCGTGTTTACAATTCCTTATCAGAGTGAATAATTTTGCACCACAGAAGTAATTAAGTTCAAGAAATGTTAAGCCTACGCTGATACACACTTCCTCTCTTCAGCACGTAGCAGCGATTATATCCTAACTATCGTGATCCTGTGTAACTGAACATAAAACATTTGGTTCTACATGTAGATCATAAACCCTAGATAGTAATAACAACCGGGTGAGAAATATAAATGTTCTAATGCTTTTTATGCAGGAAAATGGAGCTTGCCAGTAAACTTGTCCTGAGAATCTAGTGGAGATTCGAGTAACACATGCCTACATGGTATACTTGTGTCAGAAGGGCAATCAAATCTGAAAAAACTCAGCAGCAAAAATTAAAAGGTTTTATATGCATTCAATGTCTTAATGCAAGATTTTGTTTGTTTACAATTATGTTTTGTTCACTTTCAATGCATTTTTAATTCTTTAATTTTTGTTTAATCAATTTCAGTAGAAGACTAATTCCATAACAGGGCAGAGAAGTTTGCACTTTCCAGTTTTTTGGTAAAATGACAAGCTGTTTTGAAAAATAATAAATAAATACATAGAATTACTAAAATATAAGAGGGAGAAAGAGAGAGAAGAGCAAGGCTCACAGCCATAATGCTAATTAATTAACTCAATTGTGGGAATTACACAAACATTAAATCTAACTAAAACACATAAAAACATGAAGATATTATACAATGTAAGTGTTGGCAATTTGCTGTGGTTTAAAGGAAACATATCCGACCAGGCTGCACATGAAAATAATGCACATTACCAATAACTCTACTCTTAACTATTCATCAAACCTCAAGTGCATCACAAAAGAGATACATGTTAACAAAAACTCTGAGTCAGGTTAAGGTCTTAATTTCTGAACCCGTATTCACAAAGGTACTTAGAATTCTCTCAGAGAGCCTCGTCTTAGCTTAAAAAGTCCTAGCTGAGAGTCCTAGACTAAAAGTGATTTAGGAAACTTCTCAGAGCAACTCTGAGAAAGGAAAGTGCAAAAACCTTTATCTTAGTGAGGAGGTGTGGTCGACCCCGTTCCTAGGGATGATGAAGCAATTCAAGGACTGTGATTGGTTAATAAAAATAACCTCTGACCTCTGTAAATGTCTTGAAATGGACTCTTTGTGAAAACAGAATACATGATAATAGAATAAACAGTGAAATAACGTTTGTATATAAAGAAATTTTATAATCATGACTACAGGCTACGTTATGCCAAGTTTATATTATAGGCTAAATATCTTAAAGTTAATTAAAACAACCAAGTGTTGAAAATGTGTCTACTTTTGAAGCAACCAATTTCCACAAAGCAGTTATTATATTTGCGTTCTTACATTTAATTACCATACTGATTTTTATTACTTGTATACCATTTTATATTGATGGGAGCAATTATTTACATGATTGCAAGACAGTCTATTTAAGTTGCACTTATGGATGGTATGTAAATCAACAATCCAAGAGAGATGGAAGGGAGTAAGAAAATCAAATTGGACAAAAGAGCAGTGTTTACTTTTAGCTTTATGTTCAGTGTTTGGAGAATATTTCTTTTTTCCATCATTTTGTCCTCTGCTATAGAAACTTAGAAAAACTATAGAAGTTTTTGCACTAGGAGCAACTTTTAGGCTTAAGAAGCTTTGTGAATACGGGCCCTGGAGTCCAACACCCCCTTCCCCACTTATGCTCAGATGTAGGTATATCTACAGTTTTCTATAATGTCAAAAGGATTTCTGCCCAAGAGTTTTGCTATTTAAGAATTACAGAAAGCACTTCCTGCCCTGGTAAAGATGCAGAATAATGTTAAATAAACTGACCTGCTTGGGTTACTGTTTATGATTTATGGGATATGAATCCCTCTTATAACTGGCCTTCTTGAAATACCACAAGTTGTCAGAGAATGTTCCCTTAGTCAGCTTTTTCCATGAAACAGTTAGGCCATAAAAACAACTAAGCCTGCTCTACATCTTCGACATACACAAACCTATGCACGCCTTAAACCCAAGCTTGATGAGTTGAACACGTTGTGTTTTATCTTTCCCGTAACACACTGAACCAAAGCAGTCTCTTACATATAATATATGTAACAGACTGCTTTATTTATTCAGTATAATCGGTGTTTTAAAAAGACTGCACTTATCAGAACATCTTAGCCTTCATTTCTTGGTCCTCATCTCAATTTAACACCAAAGTAGCTCCATACTTCGGTCAATACCTGATACCGATCCAATACTGACAATACCTACGCCAGCTCTCTGAATGGTTTGTTGCCAAGTTATGGGAAACCTTGGGCAAGATGGAGGTGAGCTCTAGGACAGATCTTGTCTAGCGTTCACATGTAGATCATGTTGCACACACAGCCTCACATCTTGTTTTTTGTTTCAAACAGATGATTGAGGAGATAGCATCCGACTACCAATCTGGACATGTTAAAATCACAGTGAAGGATCAGGCTAAGAAATATACAGATGCCAAAGTGTGTGTGTTTGTTAATAAATGTTAATATGATGCTTTAATGTGAACAAGAAAAGCCTGATATAACCTCACATAGTTGAGTATTGAGAAATAACTTGGGAGTTTTTTTTTTCTTGCAGCATTCCAACATGACAAATCACTAACAACATAAATGACAAAGGATTGTCACCTGAACAGGATACACACTCATGTGTACCCAGTTAGTTGAGCTTAAACATCTCTAAATCATGTGGCTATCACAAGGTTGTGACCGTCACAACAAACTTGGCTGAGCGAACATACATGTTCCAGCTTGCTCTAGAGCAGTTCTTAACACTAGGCTACTTGTTAATAGTTTTGTAAGAAAAGCAAAAAACAGTTATAATAAAAATTTCCAAAAAACAACTAACTTTTTTCCAATGCTATATTTAACTTTAGTATTTAAAAAAAATACGTACAAGTTGTAGGTGTTAAATGTCCATCTACAAAGAGGGAGACAAATATCTCACAAATAAAAATAATTACATAGAGTAATCACCTTGGGCATATGGAGGATACTTTTGAAGTATTCACTGATTATATGCAATGCTGTGACACCAAGAATAGCTCCCCTGAAATAGGAACAACTGTTTATATTTTCCAAGACTTGGCCTTTTTATAGGCTACACAAACTCCCTTTAAAGACTCAGCTGTCCTGGGCAAAGAAGCCAGTAAGTGACTACATGTGCACCTAAAAAAATTCAACTTAAATCACAGAATTCAACAGATATCCGATGACTTACTGAACGATTAAAATTTTCAACCAGAGGGGGAAAAAACATGAGTTTTTATCTCATAAAACAATAATATTTACAGGCCAACTAAATTCACTTCAAAGCACACTTTGTACAGTATGTAGTATTTTTTCATCCTGGGCCTATAGTAGTAGTTATATATATCTCACACATGCACATCCTCATATAATAATTTTCATACACTACTGGTGAAAAGTATGGGGTCACCTGGAAACATTACCATTATTCATCAGATACATTCAACATCAGAGATAAAAATTTTGTCTTGAAAAAGGAATTGTCCTTTTGCAGCAATTACGGCCTTGCAGACCTTTGGCATACTAGCTGTCAATTTGTTAATGTATAACCTGAGGAAATTTTACCCCATGCTTCTCCAAGCTGCTCCCACAACAGTGCAACAGGGTTGAGATCTGTTTACTGAGCTGGTCAGTCCAATACAGACAGAATACCAGCTGACTCCTCCTTTTCTCTAAATAGTTTTTGCATAGTTTGGAGCTATGCTTTGGGTCATTGTCCTGTTGTAGGAGGAAATTGGCACCAATCAAATTACCCACTTTAGCACCACCAGACCATCACCTTTCCTCCACCCTGTTTGACAGATGGCATCAAGCACTCCTCCAGCATTTCTTTAAAAAAAAAATTATGCATCACACAAATGTTCCCTTTTGTATTCCAAATACCTTAAACTTAGATGTGTCCGTCAATTTCACTTTTTTCCCCATCTTTCACTATGCAACGCCTAAAGATCCTAACCTCTTCCTTTTATTATCCAGTCTCCAATATGTTTTTTCTTTGCAACCCTGCTTGCATCCTCAAGTCACTGCTTAGCTCCTGAAGTTGAGACTGGGGTTTGTGGGTAGCACTCAATAAAGCTGCCTAGTTGATGACCTGTGTGCAGTCTGTTTCTCAAACTAGAAACTCTCATGCAATTCTCTCCTGGTTAGAAACAGTTTGTGTTTGATGAACACCACTGTATAAAATTCTGTTTCTTGGGAATTCTTTAAAAAGAATTACCTGAAATGTTTCAGAAAGGAGTTGTTTACATTCTGGTCATTTCTAGTCTAAAATCAAACCACAAAATGTTATGCTCCAGGTACAAAACTATAATAAAAGGAGGACACTTTTATTGTTTCTTTAATCAGCACAATGGTCATGGCAGCTGTGCCGACATAACCGCAAAAGGATTTTCTAATTATCCAATAGCCTTTTAACATAATAAACCTGGATTAGCCATCACAATGAGCTACACAGTAATAAAAGAGTGATGGTTCCTGAAAATAAACCTCGTCACAGCTAAATATTCTATTATCTCCGGAAATATCTATTACGATTCCTTTACCATAAATTGTTTTTTTGTTGAGGTTTTTGCTGTTGTTATAATACTGTTATTATTATTATTATTATTATTACAATAATAGTCACTTAAAACATGAACAATGTAAAGACCATATTTTTATTATAAGTTTTATGTGCTTTTCTTTCAAAAACAAGGGAATTTCTAAGTGACGCTAAACTGTTGACTGCTGAATATATAATTTAATGTATTTTCATGAATTTTTATCATTTAACACTAAAGCACATGTGATCCTTAGAATAAAAGACCTTATGATCCTTGATGTTTCACTCAGCCTTGCAGTTCAGCATGCAGGTATGACTACTAAACATTTAACAGCATGTTGTTACTTGACTCTACTAAAGCCTTATGCATACTGGAAACGCTTGAGGACTTTACAAGACCCCTAGCATTCTAAACATGCAGTCAGTAACCTACACGTTTACTTGATTATATTAATGGTACAACACATAGTAGAGAAACGTCTGAGGAACAAAACTCTCAAAGAAAGATCAGTCAGTTATGGATCACCCGATAAATACGATCGATCCAAAAACTTTATGCATATGCTCATTTGCCAGGAGCTGGATTCACTGAGCATTTTTTTGGTACGTATATATCGTGTAAGTGCACTTTGAAGTCAGGCAAACACTCATTGCCCCGGACAGTCTTCAAACTCTGCTGAGCAGATATAGTTTCTAAGTGCTGGGCCTTTCTCTGTACAGCCCTCACACAGTCATGGAAGTGGCAGGCTATTGTGTGCACCGCTGGTATGAGTTTGTCAGGAAGAACAGGTTTGAATACTATGTGTACTTAATGTGCAATTTATTTGACGCACCTATTTTGTAAGTACACCAATTACAGGCTATAGACTCAACTTTCCTTACACCCTTCTTAATAATAATTCTGTAGCTCACATATACCCAATCCTGGTGCTCAATACTACATTTTAGGCACATTTTATCATCTCGGACACATACAACCCAACTCAGGAAGGGACGGTAGTTAGCTGGTTGTTTAGTGAGTTAAATCAAGGGTGATAGGAGCTAGAAACACACAACACATGCAGGACAGGGGTTCTCCACAACTGGTTTGAGGACTTCTCAGCTTTGTAATGCCACTGCTGCATATGACATATGTACACCCTGACAGGCCAAGGTCAATGGTACGAACTGTCTAAAAACAATAATCTTTCATCAGTGTTGATCATGTGAACTAATGGTCACAGTCATGTAGAGAGAACTGTGCAGAACAACACAATATATCCAATATGTACCTACTATTGAGCATGCATGTGTACAATCTAAAACTTGCAGTGCATTCAATCCTTGGACTGGAATTTCCTACAAGTCTACCTGAGCCTCCAATAACTACCTGGACTCCATACGAACATCAATTAACATCAACTGAACTGCCTGCCACCTAACACACAGTATGAATGCAGATCAATTCCTGCTTTCTGTTTCAACCAAAAGAGGATGGGTTCCCTGTTGGTTCCTCTCAAGATTTCTTTCTATTGCCATCTCAGGGAGTTTTTCCTTGCCACTGTCGCCCTCGACTTGCTCTTCAGGGACTATCTGACCATTTTGATTCATACACATTCACATACAAACGTAAATAATTATTTTGATTGTGTAAAGCAGCTCTGCGACAACGACAACTGTTAAAAGTGCTATTCAAATAAAATTTGATTGAATTCATAAACTGATCGATTTAACAAATTAACCACAGTGTGCGACACCTACCCCACTCCAGGAACTGGGTTATGTTCTTCTCCCTCCTGAGGGGGGAATTATTGCACTCATCATACAGGCAGATGAGGACGTCCAGAAGAGCCTCGACGCTGAAACACTGGCCATTAGACTGGGCAGGACCATCCAGGAACAGTTTTTCCAGCTTTTTCAAACGAACTTCTCCCGACATGGTGGAACAAAAATGTAACAGTCCCTGCCTTTACAATATCTGACAAAATTGGTTCGGAAATATAAACTCTGACATTAAAAACACGAGTCAGCGAGCCACGTCGGTGGTGAGGCTACAAACACACAACACAGCTAGTTAGCTCCAGAAGACAACACTTCATGCCCCCATTCATACACAGCACAGAACCATGATGTGCTCACACTGCCTTAGCTAGAAAGCTAGCCAGGATTTTTAGCAAATTCGTAAATTTGTTTTCGTTTCACGAATATTATACGCTACATTTTCTGAAAGTTGTTGAAGTCACAAATGAGTCGCATCAGAAATTAAACATCAGCGTAACGAGACGTGATGTCGCTCCTCTGTTCACAGTCCTGACTTCTTATTGTACGCGAATAAAAACCTGCTCATATATATATTTTTAAAAAACTGTTATATATTCTGTAAAATATTGATAAATAAACCTGGTTATCAGTTTGTTTTCGGTTGCATAATTGTAGTTATTAGCAGTGAACGTGAGCTAACCCTGCAGCAGAATAAGATACGCTAGGTAGCTAAGCGGCTAGCGATAGAACTGCGCTAGGTAACGTTAACTCTTGAATACCTAGACACTAGACAACGAGAATGTCTTATTAAACCTTGATTTAGACGACACTACATAGCACAATAAATTAATCTACAAAACCGTAAACGTATTTAAACACATTAATTTGATCCTGTGGCCAACCACAAAGTAACTTCCAAGTTAGCTAACGATTCTACTCTGTAGCCATAGCAGCCGAGCATGTTAGCTGAAAACCTAGCTAGCTGACTAACTTGACACAACTTCCAAAAAACAGTTGATAGGCAGGACAGACCGTCCGCAAAAAAAAAATAGACCGACGACTCTATTAATAAAAACAAGTCCTTTCCACAGTCGAAACTCGCCAGAATGCAGAGTAATTAACATTCCCCGTTTCCCCCAGAGCTGTGGAAATCCGTGCCTCTCCCCTGGGCGACCTCAGCCCCGCAGCCCACCGCGCGCAGGGAATGCGGCTGCAGCGGCAGGAAAAGGCTTCATTCTAAATATCTCCCTAAATGTAGTGCACTACAGTGGCCACTGTTTCACATCCGGTATAGTGTCCCTATATAGGGATTACGGGAGGCATTTGAAATGACACCAGCGAGAATTCCACACCAACATGGCGACGGGAGCACAACAGCTGTTTTGCTTTATGGTTAAATTCAGGGATGCTGGAAGTGCATACTCCGCTATTTCTGCACCATAAATCATTGATAAAGATACGATTATTTTTGTCTAATTATGTATTGTGATAGAAGAACGAAATTAGTTTAAGATTAAACATTTTAGGGTTTACAGATAGATTGTGATGTAATCATTTTTGAACAATTTCATTGCTCATAAGTAATTTATCGTGTGCATTTCTTGGGACTTCCCCCATTAGCCAAAAAATAACCCAGGATCGATTATTCGTGACACTGTTTTCCTCCCCCAGTCTCTCTTTCCTTTAACAGCTTGCACACTAGCGGTCCCTGGAGTCCTGCTGTTCATCAGTCAATTCAATCACAACTAACATTCGCCTTTCTGCGAATTACATATAAAAAGGTGCAAAAACCCAGCTTTATTTACTTCAGTTTATATTTTTATTATATATTTTTTATTATATTATTATATGTGAATGAATGTTTTGTAAATGAAGGCATAAAAATCAATTGACATTTACAGAAGCACTGTGCAGTGATGACACTCTTTGAATGGTGTGCAAACGTTTTAAAGAAGACCGTACTTCCATGAATGATGAGCTGGATCCCAGAGCCGAATCACAAACTAATACGACCTGCACATTATAGGAACTCAGCTGAGGGTTATTTGCCCTGTACAGTCCTGACCTCGCTCCAACTCGTTTTCCACATGTTTGATCCATTAAATGAGTTCCTGGGAGGCCAGGAGTGAACATGGCTCTGTGAAAACATTCTACTTTGATGGTATCCAAGCACTAATGAAATTCTGGGGTAAATGCTTTAGTGTAGCAGTGGATTATATAGAGAAATAAGATAGCATTTACTCTCATAACTGTGTTGTTATTCGCACATCAAAAGTCCTGGTTTGACTTAAACACTTATTGTATATATTAAGTGTGATACTTTACCAAAAATATCATACCACCAAAAAATTTAAATTTTCCTTATGCATGAAATAGAGCCCCGTACACAATACTAACGATGATGGTGTAATAGCGCCGACTGCTGGACAAATTAATAACTGACCGTGATGAGTAAGCTTGCTGGTTCGTTTAGTATTAATAACTGCAACACTGCGTATAAAACTATTTATGCCTATACATTTAAACTATGCATGTTCTTTATATATTTATACATGTACGGAGTCTTTATAAAATATTAGGTCTCGTATTAATATTATAATATGTTTGTTGTTTGTGAATGGACTGTATTTAAGTCTGTATACGTGTATGTATATGGCTGTTGTATTAGTCTTTTTGTTTAACACTGGATTGAAGTGTGACCGTGCAAGTGCTGTCAAAATCAGACATATTCGACAGCCTTACATATTTCATTCAGAAAAAAAATGAACATTGGCTAGTGGCCTGCAAAGCGGCCGGTGGTCAATGAATCCACGTTGTGATGCTAATGTGTGACACGCAGCCTATCATTAACACATCACCTAATGTGTTTATTCGACTTGCGGTTTGATTAAAAGGCTAAAAGAAAGGAGCAATGTTTAAAGTTGTTTTTATCCTACTGGGCTATTGTTTTTCATTTGGCGAATAAAACTGACAATTCCCACCTTCAACCTAGATCATCTAGCTGACCTTTAAAGTATGTAGTAGTCTAGAGCCCATAAAATACCCTTCTACAGGGCAAATAAATGAGTCTATATAATATGTGTGTATTGAGAAATGAACCAACTGCTACGCCAAGGATGATAAGGCAGTAGACTAGACTAAATGCACTTTAAAAGCTTATAAAGTTTTAATAGCGATCGGGGCCACGTTTCATCTATTTTATTATATTTTACATGAATGTTTCACACATGTCGTCTTTGCACAATGCTTTCGAATGTATTACCAGACTAACTTTAAACATACATCATCTTAGCATGTATCACTTAATTAATATTTAATAATTAATACTTTATTACTAAACACACCAAAGCATGTGCTACACATCAACCTGGACACACATACTCACATGCGTGCATTGAAGTATACACAATTACATACTTATAAAATAAACGTCTGCATGTTCATTCGTCTTCAAGGTGGACAGAGTAACCCTGTTTGATCTCAAACAGTTTCAGAAAAAATATAAGCACCATCAATATATTTATTCTGCCATTAATGTTAAACCAAGACATTAACACAAATAAGCAAACAAACAAACAAATAAAAAATAATAACTAATGCAATACATTCATACTGGGGATACACTATGTTTAACCAATTGAACTGAACATATGAAAGCAATGCAATTTTAACACAGATATCATTAATATTTTAAGCATTAAAAGTGAAATAATTTGTGTATTCACATGAGATTGGAAGGACTGGTAGCCCATACTTAAGGAAAGCATAAGAGATCAGAAAACCTGCAGGCTCCTCTTATTCAATTAAGATGTTAGACCACTGGCGTTGTGTAATTGGATTTGGAATGGTCAAGTAAATCATATACAGCCCATGTAATGAATTGGAAGTCTAGTCAGGAGTATTAACTGTTCAGTGACATCAAAACTCATAAACAGGTAGACTATTAAGCAGTGTAGAATGCCTTGATCAATGTGAAATGTCTAGGACAATTTCATGGAAATTTCATGGACATGACTTATTTAATTATAATTTAGATATATGAAAAACTTTTATATAATTGGATCATTTTATATTATTAGTCGATATAGCATGCTACAGGTAGCCACTGGATTAGGAGTGTGCATAGAAGGTCAAGTAATAATTAGCGATTAAAAATCATAAAGTTTTAATAAATTCTTATAAAAGAATATAAAATGTAACACGTTTGCCATTATTCTAAGTGAATACTTTTTATACTTAATGTGTTAGGAAATGTGTTGATTAGAAAGTAAAGTTTTTCTATTAACCAATATTAATTTCCCATGGATTATTTCAAAATAATATAAACAGTTTAACATTATTTCTGTATTAATAATTCTATAGAATAATTACAATAATATATCATAAAATTAATACAGAAAACTTTATATAATATTGTAAATATTTTCTACCATGACAAAATATCTTTATTAATGACATGATTAACAGCAGGCTAGGGAGGACATTCAGTTGCTTGTCTGAGAATAGTTGATCTATCATCAGACATTTTTGGAGGCCTGAGTTGTCTGATAGGGAACCTATAAGCCAATACACAAGGCAGACTGAAGTCAACTTTAGTCCTCCTGTTTGTGGGACAAAAAAGGTCTGACTGATCCTAGAGCAGAAATAGATAATCACCCCCTTAAGAAAACATCTTCCAATCCACATTCCAAGTGCCCAACCCTGTGGTCTGTATCTGTAATCATAACTTGATCCTTGAGTGAAAGTAATTCCTAAATACACTTTACACTCTAAATATATTCAGCCTAAATAAATTGCTAGACCAAATCCCACACAACAAAGTGGGAGCTAAATTTGTCATTAATATGGATAGAAATATATTACTTAAAACCTATTGATAATAATAAAAAAAACAATCTTTTTGATGTCTCAAAATGGGTTGATGCACACATGATGTATTATCACACTATACTGCTCATTGGACTGTTGCCTCCTACGGTACATGTTTTTATACCTATGGTATATACAGTATCTATTATGCGATCTAATGAATACATGATATACATGACATAGAATGTATTGGCTTATGGAGATCAGTTTTGGGATTTTTTTTTACATTTATATAATTAACATTAAACCATATGTTTGTGCCAAGCATATGTTTTGTGTAATATATTTTAAATCAATGAAATACTTTATACTCACACTGTACAAGTACCCCAGAGACAAGGAAAAGTAAGCATATCCTTTAGTAGGCTACTATATTGTATAAGAAGGAACTGGGCCCTTATGATGATACTGTTCATGTTAAATTAACATGCACGTTTTTGGGGTGCATGTATGTAAGTATGCATGCATGTATACATTTATTTACTTATTTGCTGAGACACTCATCTGAGAAAACAAAGTAACTACTCCTAATTAGCGAATGCGTCTTTGAAGTGGTTCAGACTCTTCACCCCCCCCCCCCCCCCCCTTTAAGACTGTAAAGTGGTCTAGACGTGATGTGATGCAGGGGGTCGAGCCGCATATAAGGAGATGACACTCCTAAGCCCTTAGTCTCTTCACAGTAGTGACCGTGTAGTACTACTACTACCCTACGACATGGCTCTCCTCGTCCACCTGCTGCTTTGTGCAGCGCTCATCT
This sequence comes from Channallabes apus, assembly GCA_030522415.1. Classification (NCBI taxonomy): domain Eukaryota; kingdom Metazoa; phylum Chordata; class Actinopteri; order Siluriformes; family Clariidae; genus Channallabes; species Channallabes apus. Next base: position 21,412,742 of record CM060116.1, read on the forward strand.
CTCTGGCGCAAACTTACTCAACTGAAAACATGAAGGAGGCGATTCTACAGAAACTCGGACTTACAGAACTGCCCAGGATCCAGAAGAGAGATTTAGAAAACCTGGTGGTTCCGAATCACATCAAGAGCAAGTATCTGTCCATGCTGAAACTGCACCACTCTCGGAGGCGAAGGTCTCTGCCCAGTTTGGCGGGAATCCTCAGGCGTATCCATGGCGATACAGGTGAGATTTTTTTTTTTTTTTTTGCACAAAGTATTAAATATACAGATGAGTTGTCAGTCAGTTGTAGCTAACATGTTGAATGCACACTTTAACTATCTACCCAAGTTTTTATATATATATATATATATATATATATATATATATATATATATATATATATATATATATATATGTCAAATTGGGATTGAATGGTTAACTGAAATTTAAATGCTTTGATATTTTCCCCCAGATATAACAGGAGAAATTAAATACTCAGACATGACTCGACAACATCTCGTGTTTGACATGGAGACACGACTGAAAGAAAACAGTGAGGTGGCCATGGCAGAGCTCAAACTTTACCAGACCGCTCCGCGTAAGATGCCTGTGACCGAGAAGAAGAAGCACAGACCTGTCAATCACGCCCGAGTGAGCATATACTGGGTGTGCAGCGAGTCCAACCATACCTCATTGGTAGACTCAAGGTGAGCAAAATGAAAGCACTGGGTCATGTTTTGAGACAGACACTTGGAGTGGAGACACATTCGAGTGGAGAAACAGGAGAAATTAAATTCGAAGAGGAAACAGTTCTGAGAACAGTTGTAGAATCGCAAAACCGGTTCGACCGAATTCTAGAACTGATCTTAGACCTGTTTTTGTTGGCCTCTTGGCGAATTCCAGTTCTATAATAAGAGTCTGTGATTTCTGATTGAATACTTAATAAAGAAAGAGGGCAAAATTCATTGTTTAACGCATGCCCCTATCTTTGACAGGTTGGTGCCAGTGAATGAGGTCGGCTTGAGGAGTTTTGACGTGACCCAGGCGGTTCATTATTGGTCCAAGTCACTGACAAAAAGCCCACTGCATTTGGAGGTGCGGATCGAAGGAGAGAGGCCTGGGAGTCATGCAGCCGAAATGGCAAAGCGAGTGCGATTCACCACGCAAAACGACCTCGACCAGACTGCAGGGACACCTGAACTTGTGCTGTACACCTTGAACTTGGAAGAATATGGGTAAGTGCTATTATAACACAGCAAGCTTTGATTAACCCTGTCGTGTAAATTCTGTCCTATATTTTGGGGTGCAAGCTGTGTACATAAGTTATATATAAAAGCAATGTCACTCATTATGCATTTCTCTGTACAGGTCTCTCGGTGACTGCAAGCGCGGCGCGGACAATCAGGCGTGCTGTCGAGAAGAGCATTACATCAACTTCCGAGAAGTAACGTGGGCGCAGTACTGGGTCCTAGAGCCCGCCGGATACCAGGCATTCCGCTGCACAGGAGGATGTAAGCAGCCAAAGCGTAACTACGGCTACGGACCGAGATCCTGCTCAGTAGTCGAAAGCGCACCTCTGCCGGTTATGTACCTGCTGAAGAAAGGGGACTACACACAGATCGAAGTGGCCGAATTCCCCAACATGATCGTTGAGAAGTGCGGATGTTCCATGGATAAGATATCCACTGTTTAAAGATATCCACATGGACTTCTCACTATTCTTTTATTACCTTGAGCACTTGAAATAATACTACATATTATATTGTCTTGAGTCACGTTATTTTTTTTAATTTTGCACCACTAAAGGCACTCTGTGATTCATTTTTTATTTTCTGAAAATAAAAACAACAAATGTCTACAATCTTTTGTGTTATAGCCTACTGTATTTCAAATCTTATATTGCATGTTATTTACAGATTACCATGTAAACACTTATGATCTTGATCTTAATTGGCTAGTTGGGGAAGGTTGACAAAGCAATGGAATTTAGCAGGTTCAGATTTCAGTTTCAGAAATAACACCTAGGATTAGGAGCTATTCACATGACTCAGTTAAATGCTAACGAGCACTTCATATGGCATGGAGCGAACCAGCCATTAACACATTTCACACACAGAACATTCTCGGTACAATCAAATGCTGGGTTTCATATACAGCTGATTGCATTTCATGCAGCATGCAGCCTGCAATAAACAACTCGCTCAATGCTACATGAGGTGAGATAGATGTCAAAATCTTTTAATAGGCTTTGGTTTTAGTGGTTTTGGTACTAATTTGGTTTTAACGATTCCATTCGTAATAGTTTCATGGACAGTAATTATTCTGTCAGCGCTGTATAGTTTCTCTAATGCATTTATTAAATTAGTGAAAGCTCGTTTAACAAGAAAAGAGTATAGAAAATAGTCATTGAGCATGTTGATCTTTAGTTAGTATTAAACTAATAATACGTTATTATTAACTATATACTGTGGGCACGTATGCAAAAAGGTATTGTTTGAACAACAATAATCATACAAAAAAAGCTTTAAGATTCTTTTTGTCAGGTATGAAAAGAAAATAATTTCACGGAGCTCCTTTAAGGTGTATAGGATCTTTGTGCTATTGGTTTTATACAGCTTGTTAATTTGTATATAATATTTACTAATCAAGTCTAGATTTCTTATAAAACAGATTCCGAGAAGGTCATATTATTTTATATTATATATAAATAGTGTGTATTGTGCATTGTGGTTTCTAACAGTGATTAAAAGTGAAATACCTGGTAAAGGTAAATACCTGGAGATGTAAATACCTAATAAAGGTAGTAAAGTTATTATTTGAAGAACAATAGTCATACACAGAAAGAAACTTCTGGATTAATGTTAGATATGACTTTGCATATTATATTTACTAATCTTGTTTTTTAATATAATATAATATAATATAATATAATATAATATAATATAATATAATATAATATAATATAATATAATATAATATAATATAATATAATAATGCATGTCAGATGAAGATGCTCACCTTGATTTATTCTGACTCATACACCTATAAACTTTAACGCTCTTTCAATGAGACAAGAGCAAGCTATTTCTTTTGTGTTGGTTACAATTGAAACTTAAATGAATAATTAGGTTTTTTTTTCTGTCTGTAACTAATTTATACTTTGGTCCAGAATTACAGACTTCTGTCTGGAAATAACGTGTATGTGTGTTATTTTAACACATGAGCAGCAGGGGGCGTCATAAACGAGTATAAACGAAGCTGACTGCAGAGATTTTTTTCATGCGCTGTGACGACTTTCGGTGCTGCGCTCTGATTGGTGCTTTCAGATGATTACGTCACGTGGAGGCTGCGCTAGAACTTGTTTATTATTGGATACCATCGCAACCGCACACTGGCTAATACCATAGCTAATTAAACAAGAGCGTTTTAAAAAGACACATGCTAGATTTCAGGTAGGTAATATATACTGTGTAACAGATCGCAGTTGGTTTGGATTTATTGTTAAAGGCTTAAGCTGGTTGTTACTTTAGATGCTTTGGTAATGTGGAGTTACTCTGGTAGCTGTCTGGCTAACGGGGACATTAAGTGAAATAACGGTGATTCGGACACAACGCAGACACACCGTAATAAAGAGAAAATCACAGAAGAGCCCGATTTCTTGTAAAACTTTTTTTTTAATGATCTAATCTTTTGACCTTTTAATGTACTTTATGCATTATGGTTTCTAACTGTGATTAAAAAGTTAAATACCTGCTGATTGATCCCTCCTGGAATGGACGTGGATGTATGTGGATTAACCAGCCTGCTAACTAACTTACATCACTCTTTTATTGAACAGGCTTTCCTGAAGCAGCTTAAGCCATCAGCATTCACTTCAGGATCTTTTCACTCCAGCTTCAGCAGAATCCTCTTAGGCGGATGTTTGAGTGAAGCAAAAATCGTTGCAGATCCTGTTACTTTACATTCTTTCATGTTATAGGCAAATATTTGTGCGATGAGGAGTGAAAAATGATCCACACTTAGATTTCTGTTGGCCGCACTGTCTTATCAGCGCTTTCCCTTCAAGTCTACTGTTTCCCCAGGCACTGCTGTGCAGGTGTGAAGGTGTTACATCAGTTCATTTGTGCGAACAGAAATCGACACCCCACTTGTGTTTTGCACGAAAGAAGAGAAGCGTGCAGTGATTCGTGATTTGTGGTCTGAGGGTATCCCTGGTGACAAGACAACTTATTGAACGGCATAAACAGAAGTGTTTGGGATAAAATTTGGACCGATACTCTAAGGAAGGTGAAAGTTTCTTAAAGAGAATCATTATTGGTGACTTGGATTCATCACTACAAGCCTGAGTGTGGAACGCTGACCAAGTCCACCATTAGCTGGAAAATACTTACAGTTATCTGGGTTTCTCAATTTGAACTGAATTGGAGCATTACTAGGGAAAAAAAAGTTCCCAATTAGAAATCTTTGGATTAAACGCAGAGAACTCCTATAACACACTCGGAGGACATGCGCTATCCGCTCCTCCCGCTTGCGTGAGCTCACAGACGCCCCTGATTGGCTGTAGAGCCGTGATTAATGTGGGAGCACGAAGTACCTCTCATCCCTCCCCTCTGAGAGAGTTCGGCCAATCAGCTCTCTCTAGACCTCCGGCTGCAAGATGTTACAGCATCACCCGGGAATCGAACCAGCGATCTCCGGATGATAGGGCGATCTCCGGATGATAGGGCGAGCCCGGATGATAGGTCGATCTCCGGATGATAGGTCGATCTCCGGATGATAGGGCGAGCCCGGATGATAGGGCGAGCCCGGATGATAGGGCAAGCACAGCTCAGCATTAAACATTTTTTAAGTGAGGGAATTGACAGATGGACAAAGAGTAATGAAAAGCAAGTAGATTCTGTTGAAAAATTATTTATTTGTCTTTTATAAAATTGAATTAAAATAAATTTAACACTGAGCAGATATTTTTTTTTACTCACCCTTCGTAATAAAATTTTTCTGTTGTGTTTTTCAGATTCAGGTATATTGTACACAGGATGAATTTGCCCTCACATTTTCGAGGATGCCGGCAGGTAAAGAGTTATATAGTACTACATTTTATGGCCAAACATATGTGTAGACCTGACCATCACACCTGTATGTGTAATTCCCTTAATGTGTTGGTACACACTCCTCTAGAATGTCTTTGGATCCTGCATCATTAAGATTTCTCTTCATTGTTCCAACATGCCAATGCCTCTGCACAAAGCAAGCCTCTTGTCATGATTTGCTGAGGTTGGAGTGGGCACGATTGAGTGGCATCTGTAAGCCTTAACCCCACTGAACACCTTTTAAACGAACTGGAATACTGACATTACCCTAGTTTTTCGTTAGTACCTGACCTCACTAATGCTCTTGTGGTTAAATTCCCACATCCACACAACGTAATCTAGTGGAAAGCTTTACCAGAGGAGTAAAGATTATTGTAACAATGGAACGGGGACCAACACCAGGTTAATTCCCATGGTTTTGGAAGGGGCACATATGCATGTGATAGTCAGGTATCCAAACACATTTGTAAATGGTGTGACTTGGCGGTTAAACTCATGTATTAACAGGTCAAAGTGATGTGAGAGCAAAGCCTAGAACCTACATAGATGAAGTCTTAAGGAGACATACAAATCCTCCTTTACAAAAGAAAAAGCCCAAGCAACAATCTGAGAAGCTGCAGCAGAATGTGGAGGTATGAAATGAATTACATAGAAATGAAAACAATATATGCAGTGTTGTTTTGTCCTTAATCTGCTCTCTTCCAGCTTCAGACCTTAAAGAAAAACCTGTCCAAAGACACTGAGGAGGATGAGACCATTCTCAATAACACATATGACCCTGTCCAGGGCAGCCCAAGGTACACGAAGAACAGACGCAGAGAGAACGAGGTGTTCAAGAAAGCCAACATCAGTCATGTGGGTGAGGAAATGTCCACTGCAATCTCAGGAGGAAAGAAGAGCAAAAGAGCACTCCCTCCACCACCGTCTGCTCAAGATGAAGACGAGAGTGACAAGAATGCCCTGCGGTCTGAAACAAAACCTTCTACTGGGGCAGATTCAGTGCAGAAGAGGAAGGGTAAAAAAGGGAAGAGTAGAGGAGGCGATGATGCCGGTGTTACCAAAGCAGAGTCTGAAAACAACGACGATCTCATTCAGGAGTATCAGCGACAGATTATGCAGGAGGAGGAGGAGGCGTCTCTGAAGAAACTCCAACATAAGAAACAGAGTGAAAGGCTTCAAGAAGTAGTTGTGTTAAACAATGAATTTGAAAAGAAGAAGAAAAAGAGGAATCTGAAAGAAAGTAAAAAAGATGAAAGGTGAGGATTTTCAGTACGAGTTTAAAGGACATCTGATAAATTCCGTTTAGTCACTTGTAGACATTCAGATTGGTCTCCAGTGTGTGTGCGTGCAAATTAAAAATATGAGAATTTTTTTTTTCAAATTTCAAGGGCTTAAACAAGCCAAGCGGCACGGTGGTGTAGTGGTTAGCACTGTCGCCTTGCATCTCCAGGGTCCGGGTTCGATTCCCGGCCAGGCTCGATTCCCGTCTCTGTCCACATGGAGTTTGCATGTTCTCTTCGTGCTTGGTGGGATTCCACATGGTATTCCGGTTTCCTGCCACAGTCCAAAGACATGCAGGTTAGGCTAATTGTCGTTCCCAAATTGCCCGTAGTGTGTGTGAGTATGTGTGTGTGCCCTGTGATGGATTGGCACCCTGTACAGAGTGTACCCTTCCCCATGACCTAAGCCTCCTGGGATAGGCTCCAGGTCCCTGCGACCCTGAATACAGGATGAAGCGGAATAGCAGATGAGTGAGTGAGAGTAAACAAGCCAAGATGTTCTCTTTAATGTGACCAAATAATTATAAATAATAGTAAAACCCTCCCCCAGGTTGTGGCTCAGTGCTACAGTTGTTTGGTGCAGGGGCTCGGCAGAAGCTCGTTCACATGGACCCTAATATTTGAATAATAATCAGAATACTAGCTCAATCAGAGAAGGAATGAAACTGCATCACGTAATCACCTCAGTTGGGCCAGGTGATTTGCTTTGATCTGAATGAGGCTTGGAGAAATCATTTGATAATCCACTCAATAGCTCCATTTTTTTTCTCTAAATAAATAAATATATATATGCTACCAGTCAAAAGTTTGGACACGCCTTCTAATTCCATGGTCTTTTCAGATTTTTATGTATTTATTATTTGTAAAATCCAAAATGTGCAATAATCTCTTTTGAACAGATGTTGAGATGTGTCTGTTACTTATGCTCTGTAAAGTCTTTATAACAGCTTTTTGGTCTCGCCTTCCTGCGAAGGTCTTTATTAGATCCAGTTTCATTATGGTGGGAAATTAAGTTTCTGTTCCTAATCAGAAAAGTGTAAGATCAACTCTCTCTAACCTGTGTTTACTTTTATCCACCGGGTCTTTGGATGAGGTTACGGCACTGATTGGCTTGCTTTTTGATACATAGTAAAACATTTACCCAATCATAAATGAGTTTTTGTAACCAATTGCCACGCAGATCATCGCCATCAGAAAAGATGCGAAGCCTAAATGATACTAAACCTTATTTTAGCCCATGCTAAATGCTTCACATAGGAGAGAAAGAAAAAAAGTTATATTCTGATTAACCGTTTGACTAAATACAGGTCCTTCTCAAAAAATTAGCATATTGTGATAAAGTTCATTATTTTCTGTAATGTACTGATAAACATTAGACTTTCATATATTTTAGATTCATTACACACAACTGAAGTAGTTCAAGCCTTTTATTGTTTTAATATTGATGATTGTGGCATACAGCTCATGAAAACCCAAAATCCCTATCTCAAAAAATTAGCATATTTCATCCGACCAATAAAAGAAAAAGTGTTTTTAATACAAAAAAAGTCAACCTTCAAATAATTATGTTCAGTTCTGCACTCAATACTTGGTCGGGAATCCTTTTGCAGATTCTTGTGTCTTGTGTCGCTCAACTTTCTTTTCACAATATCCCACAGATTCTCTATGGGGTTCAGGTCAGGAGAGTTGGCAGACCAATTGAGCACAGTAATACCATGGTCAGTAAACCATTTACCAGTGGTTTTGGCACTGTGAGCAGGTGTCAGGTCGTGCTGAAAAATTAAATCTTCAACTCCATAAAGTTTTTCAGCAGATGGAAGCATGAAGTGCTCCAAAATCTCCTGATAGCTAGCTGCATTGACCCTGCCCTTGATAAAACACAGTGGACCAACACCAGCAGCTGACATGGCACCCCAGACCATCACTGACTGTGGGTACTTGACACTGGACTTCAGGCATTTTGGCATTTCCCTCTCCCCAGTCTTCCTCCAGACTCTGGCACCTTGATTTCCGAATGACATGCAAAATTTGCAACCTGTAGCCCATTTCCTGCACACGCCTGTACACGGTGGCTCTGGATGTTTCTACTCCAGACTCAGTCCACTGCTTCCGCAGGTCCCCCAAGGTCTGGAATCGGTCCTTCTCCACAATCTTCCTCAGGACCCGGTCACCTCTTCTCGTTGTGCAGCGTTTTCTGCCACACTTTTTCCTTCCCACAGACTTCCCACTGAGGTGCCTTGATACAGCACTCTGGGAACAGCCTATTCGTTCAGAAATTTCTTTCTGTGTCTTACCCTCTTGCTTGAGGGTGTCAATGATGGCCTTCTGGACAGCAGTCAGGTCGGCAGTCTTACCCATGATTGCGGTTTTGAGTAATGAACCAGGCTGGGAGTTTTTAAAAGCCTCAGGAATCTTTTGCAGGTGTTTAGAGTTAATTAGTTGATTCAGATGATTAGGTTAATAGCTCGTTTAGAGAACCTTTTCATGATATGCTAATTTTTTGAGATGGGGATTTTGGGTTTTCATGAGCTGTATGCCACAATCATCAATATTAAAACAATAAAAGGCTTGAACTACTTCAGTTGTGTGTAATGAATCTAAAATATATGAAAGTCTAATGTTTATCAGTACATTACAGAAAATAATGAACTTTATCACAATATGCAAATTTTTTGAGAAGGACCTGTATGTAAACCCTCATCGTATCAGGTCAGTCAGTGTCCATGTCAACGGTTACCCTGGAATCTCTAATTGGAATGATTTTAATTGATTCTGAGAAATATTGCCCATGTAAATGTTGCTACTAAAACTGTGTGTGTGGAGGAGGAATGCAAAAGAGGGACTTTGAGAGGGATTTCAGCCGGAGGAGTAACTGACACACATTCGGGGACCTCTGAGACCTTGTGTTAAGTTGTTACAGAAATATGGGACCTTTAAATAATTGAGTTGGAGAGATCCATTTAAAATGAGATCTTTTTATTTGACAAGCTTAAGCAAAATTAGAATAATCTTTTTTGACTTTATAATACTTACACCACCTTTATTATTATAAGTGAACTTCCCTCATCGAGTCACCAAAATCGGATGGATTTAGCAGCTGATAAAACTAAATCAAAGGATGACTTTCAAAAGGATATCTTGGAGGAGGAGAAAGAAGACATAGTCAAGCCAATAGTCAAAAAGAAAAAGAAGAGAAAGCAAGGTATGGAGCATTTACTCGTCACTTCTGGCAGCAATTCACCCACAACATGACTCAAGAGTCTGCTTTTTTAGTATTAAAAATAATTAGGTTGTGTTGTTCATCATTGACAGACGTAACAGTAGAGGACAATCAGGCAGAAGTGGATGCACTCCCTAGTCAAGCCTTTGATGACAGCCTGGTGCTGGGAGTTTATGTTCACCGGACAGACCGACTCAAGACGGACCTTCTGGTGTCCCACCCCATGGTCAAAGTCCATGTTGTGGATGAAATAACTGGACAGTATGTCAAGAAAGAGGACAGGTAGGTATCACTGCTAGACGTAAATCTGCTTAGGGTTATTGAGAAACGAGACATGTTGATATATTGTTATGCTGTAATATCCTGATTCTTTTATTTGTTTCTATATTCGTACACTTTCTTTGTTACACTCAGCCATCGTCGAGTGTCTTCCTTTTACGAACAGGACAACGTCGAGCATGTCCTTCCCATTATAACTCAGCCTTTTGACTTTAAGAAACAGAAGTCAATAGTTCCTGAGTGGGAGGAGCAGATCATCTTTAATGAGCGCTTCAGTTATTTTATTCAACAGAATGATGAAGCTCCAAAGGTCATCCTTTTTTTCGAGGTGAGCCAGTATCGATTATTCATCGCATTACACATTATTAATGTTGCATCAAGGTTAAAAACCTGTCGATTTTTTTTTTAAATAGATACTTGAATTCATGAGCATGGAGGAAGCGAAGGCAAATGCCTCAGCTGAGTTCAGCGAGCGAGGATTTCGCAAGATTGCTTGGGCTTTTTTGAAGGTACCACAAAATAGTTTGTTTTCTGTAATTTGATTTTCAATAGGTTTTCTAGTCAGGTCTTGGTATTTGCTCCCATACAATGTTCTTCTTCATTATATAATGACTTTCACTTCTCCAACCTCTCCACATTTTGGATCTTCTGGATTATATATTATGAACATGAATATTATATTATTTTTCATATTCTTCATTTTTACTGCTGGCTTTAATGGTGCTATGTGGATTGCTCAAAATTTAACTTTTTTTTTCAAAACCAAAACCTGATTAATATTTTTAATAAAACCTATTATAAGGTTATCTCTGGTATAGCAATCAGGATTAGACTTGGTGGTGGTGGAGTCATTTTCATGTACTTGTTTAGGAATGTTCTTCAATAAATTCTGGGGTCTTTCAAGGACAGACTCATTTCTAATGTAGTAATAATAATATAATAACGTTTTTGTCATAATTTTGCTTCCTATAGTAATTTTTTCCTAGAATCAATATTATTTTGTATATTTTGTGGACAAAATCTAAAACAAGTCCATTTGATAAAGGCTGGCAGGAAAGTTTTTAAAAAGTAAAAAAAATTGTGAAATGATTGTAATGTACTACACAGTGTACTTTTAGTCTGTAACTCCTAAATCCTAATTTAGCCATGGGGTGAATCCTTTGTTAATGTATTTTTTCCAGCTTGTAGGGACCAATGGTGTGCTGAATGTTAGCAGCAAACTGCGTCTCCAGCTGTACAGTCCTCCACCAAGAGCTAGGAAAACTCCCCACACACTCGAGGTGTTTCAGTGGTGGTCGAAATACCCCTGGAACAGATATGCCTCGACTATTTATGTCACAGTGAAAGGCCTCAAACTACCAGAACACGTACGTTTCACCTACAGTAACGTCCAAACTGTGATATTTTAGCTTCTTCTAAATATTAATGTATTCCTCCGGGTACTCCGGTTTCCTCCCACAGTCCAAAGATATGCAGGTTAGGCTAATTGGCGTTCCTAAATTGCCCGTAGTGTGTGATTGGGTGTGTGTGTATGTGTGTGTGCCCTGCGATGGATTGGCACCCTGTCCAGGGTGTACCCCGCCTAGTGCCCGAAGTCTCCTGGGATAGGCTCCAGGTCCCCCGCGACCCTGAACACAGGATTAAGCAGAATAGAAAATGAATGAATGAATGAATATTAATGTAAATTTGTAAAGAAACATTGATACTGTATATCACAGTGTCGGTTTAGCTCTTCTTGTCTTGTTTGTACTTGTTTGTATACGGTGCACTGCAAGGAAAATTTTACTTTTCAACCTCAAAAAATGCAAAACGTCAGAGCAAAACACTAGTTTCACATTAATAAAAATCTGTGAAAATGTGTTTTTATGTTTGAAAAAAAAAAAAAGGCACGAAGACCAATCTTGTCACCATCTTGTCACGACTGTAGGTGGACCCCAGCATACGCTCAATGATGGCTCTGCAGCAGGAGAGGGGCAGCACCTCATACACTGAGCTCCACTCTGAACTGGCTCAGAACACTTTCGCCCAGCTGTTGGAGAGCAAAGCAGATGCCATAAAATGGAGCCGGCTGCCTGGACAGGTATTTAACAAGTATAGTTAAAATCCAAATCCTTTTGCACGTAAAAAAAAAGCATTTTGTGAATTTTTTTAAATTTAAAAAATGATCCTACCAGGTGTGTCGTATCCCAAACAAGCCGATGCTGTCATTCCGTGGAGGTCAGATGGGCTGCTTTACTCTACGGTTCTCTCATGAGGGCAGGGTCCTGGCTGCTGCTTGTGCAGACAGAGATGCGTTCCCTGTTATAGGTGAATAGATAATAACTACTTGATGAGCATGCTTCTATACTCATATAGACCTCCTGTCTAATGAAGCATCTATTTATGACTGTAATCTAATATTCAAATGAGGTCACGATTTACAAAAATAATTTACAATTTCTATAATGATTGATGTGTGTGTTTCTGTAGTGTATGAGATCCCCTCAGGCAAAGTCCTAGCATCGTTTAATGGCCACCTCAGTATCGTCTATGATCTCTGCTGGACCAGAGATGACACGTGTCTTCTGTCGGCATCCTCCGACGGAACAGTCAGGTGAATGCCTCCTTGAATATCTTTCACATAAGTATTGAGATCTTCATCTTTATGATTGTTTAAACATCATTTCCTTCCATCAGAGTGTGGAACGTTGAAAGACTGCAGGGACTTGCTCTGAAGATCCTCCCCCACCCATCGTTTGTATACACTGCCCAATATCACCCTCAGGCCCAAAGCCTGGTGGTAACAGGGGGCTATGACGGTCTGCTCCGGGTCTGGAATTTAGATGTTAAAGACGTGAATGGACAACTCCTGCAAGAGTTTGAGGGACACAAGTCTTTCATCAATGCGTTGTGTTTTGATAGTGAAGGTACAGCTTACAGTATGTCTGTAAATATATTTTTATGTGTCGCATTAATAAAAATGCAGGAAATAAAACAGTATAGGGTTTCTGACACAGGGAGTAGGATGTTTTCTGGAGACAATGCTGGCCTGATAATTGTATGGAGTACCCAAGTAGAGGATGGACCATGGCATGCAGCAGCACGTTTGTGGAAAATTGACAAAGTAAAGTCAGAATCAATACAGAATCATTATTACGCTTAAATATATACTACTAATCGTGTAAACGCTTTTACAATAAAATGACTAATCAGTATGTGACATAAAATGTTTCTTATAGGAAATAAAGGAAAGTGAACTGAACGGAATTCCTATCAGCTCACTAGAAGTCCATCCAAATGGACGGCGTCTTCTGATCCATGCCAAGGACAGTGTTCTGCGAGTGATGGACTTGAGAATGTAATTACAGAGAATTTTGTGCAGCACCCCATATACAGTCCATTTATGTAGTATATGTATGCATGACATAGTGGTGGCACGGTAATATAGTTGGCACGGTGCAGTAGTGGTTAGCACCTCCAGGGTACGGGTTCGATTCCCGCCTCAGGGTCTGTGCGCATGGAGTTTACATCTTCTCCTCATGCTTGGTGGGTTTCCTCTGAGTACTCTGGTTTCATCCCACAGTCCAAACACATGCAGATTTGAATAATTGGCGTTCAAATCGCCCGCAGTGTGTGAATGAGTGAGTTCCTACCACAGTTGTGAAAATGAGTATAAATACAAAGGTCACTTTTGGCCTCCACTGTCCCTAGTTGGACTACAGAGGTTCCTAGATGGATGAATGGAATATAGTGTACAAACCGGATTTCAAAAAAGTTGGGACACTAAACAAATTGTGAATAAAAACTGAATGCAATGATGTGGAGATGGCAAATGTCAATATTTTATTCAGAATAGAACATAAATCACGGAACAAAAGTTTAAACTGAGAAAATTTATAATTTTAAGGGAAAAATATGGTGAATCAAAATGTCAACAAATCCCAAAAAAGTTGGGACAAGGCCATTTTCACCACTGTGTGGCATCTCCCCTTCTTCTTACAACACTCAAGAGACGTCTGGGGACCGGGGAGACCAGTTTCTCAAGTTTAGAAATAGTAATGCTCTCCCATTCTTGTCTAATACAGGCCTCTAACTGTTCAATCGTCTTGGGCCTTCTTTGTCGCACCTTCCTCTTTATGATGCGCCAAATGTTCTCTATAGGGGAAAGATCTGGACTGCAGACTGGCCATTTCAGTACCCGGATCCTTCTCCTACACAGCCATGATGTTGTGATTGATGCAGAATGTGGTCTGGCATTATCTTGTTGAAAAATGCAGGGTCTTCCCTGAAAGAGATGACGTCTGGATGGGAGCATATGTTGTTCTAGAACCTGAATATATTTTTCTGCATTGATGGTGCCTTTCCAGACATGCAAGCTGCCCATGCCACACGCACTCATGCCATACCATCAGAGATGCAGGCTTCTGAACTGAGCGTTGATAACAACTTGGGTTGTCCTTGTCCTCTTTGGTCCGGATGACATGGCGTCCCACATTTCCAACAAGAACTTCGAATCGTGACTCGTCTGACCACAGAACAGTCTTCCATTTTGCCACACTCCATTTTAAATGATCCCTGGCCCAATGAAAACGCCTGTGCTTGTGGATCTTGCTTATAAATGGCTTCTTCTTTGCACTGTAGAGTTTCAGCTGGCAGCGGCGGATGGCACGGTGGATTGTGTTGACTGACAATGGTTTCTGGAAGTATTCCTGAGCCCATTCTGTGATTTCCTTTACAGTAGCATTCCTGTTTGTGGTGCAGTGACGTTTAAGGGCCCGGAGATCACGGGCATCCAGTATGGTTTTACGCCCTTGACCCTTACGCACAGAGATTGTTCCAGATTCTCTGAATCTTCGGATGATATTACGCACAGTTGATGATGATAACTGCGAAGTCTTTGCAATTTTGCGCTGGGTAACACCTTTCTGATATTGCTCCACTATCTTTCTTCGCAACATTGTGGGAATTGGTGATCCTCTACCCATCTTGGCTTCTGAGAGACACTGCCACTCTGAGAAGCTCTTTTTATACCCAATCATGTTGCCAATTAACCTAATTACTGTTAATTGGTCTTCCAGCTCTTCGTTATGCTCAAATTTACTTTTTCCAGCCTCTTATTGCTACTTGTCCCAACTTTTTTGGGATTTGTTGACACCGTGAAATTTGGAATCAACATATTCTTCCTTTAAAATGATTGAATGAATTTTCTCGGATTAAACTTTTGATCTGTCATTTATGTTCTATTCTGAATAAAATATTGACATTTGCCATCTCCACATCATTGCATTCAGTTTTTATTCACAATTTGTTTAGTGTCCCAACTTTTTTGGAATCCGGTTTGTATATAATTATTACACAGAGTATGAGAGTAGTGTAAAAAAAAAAGTGTTTACCTTTTATTATGCTTAATATTTTGAATTGACATATTTGCTCATATTAACATTCCTATTGGTTTGTGACTTTTTGGAAGTCTTTCAGAATCCTCAAACTTAAATGCAGAAACAGATTGATGGAATAACTCAATGGCAATGTGATCTAATTATGTGTTAAGCCACTTGAGCCCTCATGCCATGTGTACTTGAGCATACAAATATTTTATCACAGAGTAACGTGCTAGCAAAATGGCATTATATCCTTTACTCTGGCACCTCTCTGTATATTTGTGATATGGGTAAGAAATCTGTGACTTGTCTTCAAGTTGGGTTGATTTTTGTCTTTTTATTTCTATTCCAGTTTTGCTATAAAGAAATATATAGGTGCCACAAATTACAGGGAGCGGATCAATAGTACCTTCACCCCATGTGGAAACTTTATCTTCTCAGGCAGTGAGGATGGACTTGCCTGTGTGTGGAACGCTGAGACCGGTATGGTCCTCCCATCATCATATAACTAGACATAGTCCTTTCAGTAGGCTAGTATGATTTCCTTACCAAACACAGCTGAAATTGAAAAGCAGACTGGGATGTAAAGATGCATGTGTAAAGGTCATTTGTATTTCAATTTCTGCTCTGAATTACTTGGCACCATTCTCGTACTGTAGTTTTTCTGTGTTATTTAATGTACTTTTTAGGATAGACCAACATACTGCATTTAAAGGTGTCGAGTGTGGCTGGAGGTTTTCATCTATCATCACAGACATGATTTATGTTTAACCAAAATGAAAACCTGCTGCCCTTCAAATGTAGGTGATCAAGTGGCGGTGTACTCAGAGCTGTGCTACCCGACTGCTCTCCGTGGAGTGGCTTTCCATCCCCATGAGCACTTGGTGGCGTTTTGTGCCTTTGGGCAAAATCAGCCAATTCAGTTATACGTGTATGACCGAAAAGGTGAGTTTAAATTAATAAACATTTTTATACAGAGTTTTAGATGTAAAATGTAAAAAAAACTTTATATACAGTACAGTGATGCATGACTATATTATTCTGCACATACAACAAAAACATATGCATCAGCCAATTCTTTCTCATTTTTTTATTAGTTACTCAGTTGGAGCTGGAGAGTATGAAAGTGCCGAACAGGTCTGACTCTGTTGTGAGTAAAACATTGAGGAATAAGCCCGAGACTCTTGCCCTCCAGGATACTTCAGCTTCTGGGGTGGACCGATTCGCCAGCGCTGCTCGCGTGTCCATCAAGATGCAGCGAGTTAAACAGAAATTAGACTCAGTTCTGGTAAGAGCATGCAAAGTTTACCTATTCGGAGAGTAAGTTGAAATAGTCTGGGATGCATATACAATATATTATCTTGTCAGCAAATATGTTTAAAACTGAACTGCTATTCTTAGAACAGAACACAGTTATGAGAGTAAAAACTACCTTCATTTCTCTATATAATCTCCGGCTACACTAGTGCACGCATCCTAGCGTTTCACTAGTTTTTTTTCTGTCTTATCTGCTGGCCTTTGAAGAACTAATTTAACAGCCAAAAAGTGAAAATAGCTTGGAGCGAGGTCAGGACTGTACATGGGATGTGGCAGTAACTCCCAGGCGAGTTCCTGTAATGCACAAGTGGTGTTTGTTAATGATTTTGTGTACAGTTCCCACAGATAAATGCATTTCTTCCTCAAGTTAGTGATATCTTATCTATCTATTTTTAAAGGATCAGATGATCCACTCACTGAATGCAGTGGCCTCTGATATGAACTCGGATATACAGCCTTCTTTAAAATGTTCCAACTAAGATTCTCATCATCTGCTGCTGTAAATGTCCTTCCAGCAATCCATCAGTTTGATGCGTTCATTCACAAGGAATTTCCTTGTCAGTCCTGGTTTGACTTGAACATCCCTCATATATAGCCATAGTAAGAATTGTTTTTCTTGTTTCAGGAGCCACATCACTTGGGTACCATGGAGTACCTCTCTGAACAGGGTGAGTAGATCTATAGTTTATACAGGACTAAGTGATTGAAATAGTTTTAGATTATGTTAAAATGTCATTTTCAGTAACACAAGTGACTTCTATTTTAATTGAAGGAAGCATGTCTCAGTTGGGGAGGGGCTTATTCCAAGAGGCAAGTAGACAAGCGCCAGATATGTTTATAATAATTCAACATCAATCAGAAATCCAACTGGTAATTTGTCTTACTGTGTTTCAGGGTCTGCATACGTCTCTCCCTGCTCCATCTCTGCTCTCTCCTCACTCCAACCTGCAGCTGTCCGGCTCACTTGGTGCTCAGCTAATTCCTCAGGCCACGCTCAGCTCACAGACATGTACACGATTTACTAAAAGCCTTTAAATAGCCTTTTATTTCCCATATTATTCTATATTTTTTGATCATTTGTAAAAATTCTCTTATTTCAGGATGAAACTTTTCTTTTTTGAAATCTTTAGGTCATCATCAGTTGTATAAGCAGTTCACTTCATATCATACTGTGTATGTGACAAATAAAATGTGATTTGATACGATAAAGCGCCTGCATACAGAGAGACACCTGCTGATTAATGGTTAAGTTTGTGTGCTCTGGAACATTTTCATAAAGTTTTTTTGTTTTCCTCCTCCTATACAGTTGGCGCCACTGCTTTTGGTCATTCCATTAGAAGAATACCATCAGTAAAGCAAAGGGTAGAACATACATTTTTTTTTTATTTGATTTATTTATGAGACTACAACGAATCAATGACTGTTAAATTTGTATTAAGAAAATGAGCTTCATATTATTAACAGCAGATTGTATGAATTTCCCAGAGTCGACCCGATCATGAATTTCCATTACAAGTTAAGACCGATATGGAACAAGCCCAGCAGACGGTAATTATCATTGTGTTGTCACCATTAAGTTCTTATTAAAATTATACTCTATAAAGACAGTTAGCTGAACTAGAACATAACTAGCTCCTGTGAATTCTCTAGGTTGTGACCCTGTATGACTACAAGGCCAATCGTTCAGATGAACTGACATTACGCCGCGGTGATGTGATCCATGTGCTGCACAAAGACAATGACAACTGGTGGTTCGGATACTTAGCCAGTGGACATCGGGGCTACTTCCCAGCTGCCTATGTGGCTGATCAAAGTGTGTAGAATATTTTTGGTAACAGATGAGCGTCGGATTTAGTTAATGTAGTCGTGTAAACACGTTTTCTCTTTCTCCTATACAGCGGGATTTGATGAAGACCTCTCACGGGCGATAGAGGCACAACCTGGACCCTCTGAGCAGATAAATGAAGGAATTAACAGAGTCCCATCCAGCCAGGTAGTCTAAGAGATTAAGTAAAATTGTGATCTAATTCAGTTAAAATTAGATAACTAGGTAACTAAATACTTTTAGTTCTAAATATGTGGGAAGTAGGTGGTTTTAAAATGTAAAAGATACACAATTTCTGATTCAAGATTTGGAGAGGTCTGATTACTGATATCTAGGGTGGTGTGTCTAATTCTTTGCTTCTCCATGATCCTTATGGAAAAGGGCACTAATTTCAATAGGAGCAGATATGATAGAAAAGGCGAGAAACATTTTTGGATTTTGCACTGATTTCTTCTCTCTCCGGGCCATTCGTCTTCAGTTATCTGCAGCTGTCAGTTCATCTGGAGAGCTGAAGATCATTTCAGAGCAGGACACTGATGCTGAAGCACCTTCTGTCAAGTACGGCCCAGTACATTATTACAAGTCTTACATTTTAAATAGGTGCAATGCCGTAACTGTTTTAAACTCTTGGTCTTGTATTTTTGCTCAAAGAGGTTTGTCCATCACCTATATACAGTATTTATTCATTCTAAGGCTATTGTGGCATGACCTATTCTTTTCCCCCTCTTTATCTTAAAAGAACTAAAAAGAAAAAGAAGAAGGTGAAGAAAAGTGAGCTTTCTTATGACCTTCCACCAACCCCATCAGCAGATCCTGACACTTCTGGAGCATCTACCAGGAAAAACAGACCTCTTCCCCAATTAGGACAAACCCACAGATTTCTCAAATTTGATGCTACGAAACAGGAGCAAGTGTCAGATCGGGGTGACAATTAATACTCAGGAGAAAGGGAAAATATATACAGTACATATTAAAATCACCAGGGTACTTGATTATATTTTTGTAATCAAGCCTTCTATTTGTATTTTGTAATTTTATAATGTTTATATTTTAATACACAATCCTAATTGAGTTCATGTTGCCTTTGTGTTTTTTTATTTATTTAAGTGTTAATCTATTTATATGTGCTTGTATAATACAACTTTATTGTAAAGGTTTGAATAAACATCCAAACGTAAAGGGGGAAAGAAAAATAAACTATTACATAGGTAAAGCCATACTTTAATATATTAGTGAAGATAGAGATTGGCCGTGGTTTATCTGAAAACTTTATACAAAACTGTAACAGGGTTTTGTTTAAATTTAGAATGCGAGTAGCCCCTGACTGAGCCACTGTTCGTCACAGACACGTGTTTTCACATACTCATTTTTTGGACCATTTGGACTGTAATCCGCTTGAGGAACATGGCTTCCAAGCATGCTCATGTTGAGCCCTGGCAGAATAATGGAATTTGCATGTGCTGTGTGAACGTGACTGAGAATTAGTTTGTCACATTTTATACTATGGTGCCTTAAAACAAAGCTGAGAAGTTGATGAAGTGCTTGCTTAATAGCCGAGCAGTAGCAACAGACCAGTTTTATAAAACCGATACAGATAGAAGATGGAGCAAAACCAATCATCTAGACATGTGATTTCCAACAAATAGATTCATTGTTGTGGAGAGAAACTCAGATTCCAAATCCATAATCAGGCCTGAGTATACAGTGGTGTGAAAAACTATTTGCCCCCTTCCTGATTTCTTATTCTTTTGCATGTTTGTCACACTTAAATGTTTCTGCTCATCAAAAACCGTTAACTATTAGTCAAAGATAACATAATTGAACACAAATGCAGTTTTTAAATGAAGGTTTACGTTATTAAGGGAGAAAAAAAAAACTCAATCTACATGGCCCTGTGTGAAAGTAATTGCCCCCCCCCCTTGTTAAAAAATAACTGTGGTTTATCACACCTGAGTTCAATTTCTGTAGTCACCCCCAGGCCTGATTACTGCCACACCTGTTTCAATCAAGAAATCACTTAAAGAGGAGCTACCTGACACAGAGAAGTAGACCAAAAGCACCTCAAAAGCTAGACATCATGCCAAGATCCAAAGAATTTCAGGAACAAATGTGAACAAAAGTAATTGAGATCTATCAGTCTGGTAAAGGTTATAAAGCCATTTCTAAAGCTTTGGGACTCCAGCGAACCACAGTGAGAGCCATTATCCACAAATGGCAAAAACATGGAACAGTGGTGAACCTTCCCAGGAGTGGCCGGCCGACCAAAATTACCCCAAGAGCGCAGAGACAACTCATCCGAGAGGCCACAAAAGACCCCAGGACAACATCTAAAGAACTGCAGGCCTCACTTGCCTCAATTAAGGTCAGTGATCACAAATCCACCATAAGAAAGAGACTGGGCAAAAACGGCCTGCATGGCAGATTTCCAAGGCGCAAACCACTTTTAAGCAAAAAGAACATTAAGGCTCGTCTCAATTTTGCTAAAAAACATCTCAATGATTGCCGAGGCTTATGGGAAAATACCTTGTGGACCGACGAGACAAAAGTTGAACTTTTTGGAAGGTGCGTGTCCCGTTACATCTGGCGTAAAAGTAACACAGCATTTCAGAAAAAGAACATCATACCAACAGTAAAATATGGTGGTGGTAGTGTGATGGTCTGGGGTTGTTTTGCTGCTTCAGGACCTGGAAGGCTTGCTGTGATAGATGGAACCATGAATTCTACTGTCTACCAAAAAATCCTGAAGGAGAATGTCCGACCATCTGTTCGTCAACTCAAGCTGAAGCGATCTTGGGTGCTGCAGCAGGACAATGACCCAAAACACACCAGCAAATCCACCTCTGAATGGCTGAAGAAAAACAAAATGAAGACTTTGGAGTGGCCTAGTCAAAGTCCTGACCTGAATCCTATTGAGATGTTGTGGCATGACCTTAAAAAGGCGGTTCATGCTAGAAAACCCTCAAATAAAGCTGAATTACAACAATTCTGCAAAGATGAGTGGGCCAAAATTCCTCCAGAGCGCTGTAAAAGACTCGTTGCAAGTTATCGCAAACACTTGATTGCAGTTATTGCTGCTAAGGGTGGCCCAACCAGTTGTTAGGTTCAGGGGTCAATTACTTTTTCACACAGGGCCATGTAGGTTTGGATTTTTTTTCTCCCTAAATAATAAAACCCCTCATTTAAAAACTGCATTTTGTGTTTACTTGTGTTATCTTTGACTAATAGTTAAATGTGTTTGATGATCAGAAACATTTTGTGTGACAAACATGCAAAAGAATGAGAAATCAGGAGGGGGGCAAATAGTTTTTCACACCACTGTAGTTATTAATCTTGGTTAGGTTGCAGCTCCAATTCCTCCTTTGTTTCAGTGCTTATATTAAGCACATTAGCTATTTAAGCCTTACCAAAATCTTTAGCAAAGAGATCATAGGCGAAGTTTATGAAGAACAAACCAGCAGCTATAATTTTTTTTATGCACAAAGTGGTATCTCCAGACTGAATATAATAGGAATAAAATTATTATTATAATACTGGTTCCACCACAGCAGTTGACATTCCTCGTTTGTACATTTAACAGTTCAGGTAATTTTACTGCACCTCAATAACAGGATGTCACTTGTTTCTGTCTGTTTTCCTTACAGTTATTTTTCTATTCCATAATGCCACCCCCCCCCCTCACCCCTCCCCCATTTAAAAAATGATAAGCATCTCAAAAGTGAAGCAGCAGGTCACAGAACCGCATACAACACCAACAGTGTTTTTCTTTGGGTAAAAACTGCCTGAAGCATCCAATATTTCAGCTCTATTCATCAAATGACATGTAACGTGGTTTTCACTGGACAAGCAGGCGCACACAAGCCTGAGGCGATGCCCGCATAATTAACTCAATACCATTCAAGCTCTGGAACAGTGGATACTGCACTTGTGACTAGTCTGGTGATTACTGAAGAAACTAAACGCCTTAGCACATGTACATCAAATGTGCGGTGGGGTGGGGTGGGGGGGCTAAGACGAATGGACGGACAACATCTTACATTGTGATAATTGTTCTACCAGAAACAAAAGATTTATGAGCCAGGCCTGCTTATCAAACACGTATCAAACTTTGCCAATACCACTCAAGCCTGAAAAGAATAAAATTCCCATAGCTCCATCATTTTCCACCAATTTTATGTTAATCCCAACAAAAACCTCTCTCTTATTGGACACGTAATTACCCAACAGACCTTTCTAATTCCCTCATGGCTTAAAGTAATCAAATCCTTACAGTTTGGTCACGTTCCATCAAAAGGTGTTTTATATGTCAAATATTTTCCTAGAAGAATAAGACTGTTACTGTAGTAAAGGGCACTGCACCTGCAAATTACTACTCATGGCTTCAGTGCCAAGGTGGACAAGCAAGGCATTTTAATATAGAGTTGTCTTATAGCACAGTTACATACAATCATAAATGAGAAAGAATAACATTATATGCAATTGAACAAAGATAAGTTAGTAAAAGCATATTGAAACATTTTGACTATTATTTACAGGCTTATCTCTCTTTGTAACAAGAAAGAGCATCATTAATAATTACTCTGTAAAAACGTGTGTGTGTGTGTGTGTGTGTGTATATTATAATATATATACACACACAAATTGTGTTTTTATTTGCACACTCCATGCTACATACCTTTTTGTAGTGGATAGATACAACTATAGCTATAGGTTTTCAGATCCCAATATGTTTCAAATACAATAAACTTGTTTTACAAATGTATAGCACCTGATTGTCCATCACAAATTTTGGAATTATTCCCAAGTTAAATTCTAAAACAAACATCTGTGTTTTCTTAACACAACTATTAATAGTAAGAAAATTCAGTTTTCCTCATAGTGACGCATCAATACATCACAAATACCTTGAATTTGGTCAGACATTAGGGTACCAAGTTAAACAGAGGTTTCCGAAGATGAGCGGAGAAGAGGGGATTTTTCTCCTGCATACGATGTGCATTCCGCACCATTGATTTTCAGAATTCTGAAATCAAATTAAAGTTATCAGATCCAAATGTATTGAGTGAGATAATACATGCGTCTAGATAATCCAATGAAGAAAAGCATAAGAAAAGAATTACCTTGTCTTGTATATTTCTTCTTTGGTTAAAAATAATATTAATAGGAATGCCTGGGCAGAATGAAGTGAAAGAGATATCATAGGTAATATGCTTTACGGGCTCCCTGCAGTAGATATTTGTGAAACCTTTATACTTACAGCAACAAAGGTGATTCCCCCCTGAAACCCTGCACCCCATTCAAAATTCAGTTTCTGTGTGATAAATGCACCAACAGTGGGCCCGAAGAACATCCTTCCACAAAATGAGAAACATCACAATTTGTTATTTTTTTAATGTTGATTTATTTTTAAATCTAAAAGCTAAGCTTGGTTAATACTTACCCTGCAGACCACACGGCCGAAAACAGTCCTGATATCAAACCCAGTGTGCTTAAGCTTTCCTCAAACCCATTTTCACTACAAGAAAAAAAAAAAAGTTGTCTCTTCTTTCAAATAATGATTCTATTAAAATTCAAGCAAATCTTATTTCAGTGTGTTGCGCACAGTGTATATGATACTGTACTTGGTTTATTTGTAGTGCAGCATGCTGTTACCCAACGTGTACCTCATTTTCATAACATTGTTATTGATGCACAAAATTCCCATGAAATGAGTGTATACAATCATGTTCAAAAGTTAGCACCCCTTAAAGCATCCAAGACAGTTGCCAATCTTCCCAGAAGTGGACATCCCAGTACATTCACCGCAAGGTCAGACAATCCTCAGAGAAATACATAAAAGCCCAAGTGCTACATACTCTACCCAAGCGACCCTACAGGCCACATTGAGCATGTTAAAATGTTTAGGACATGTTAAACATTTAGAAGAAGACTGAACATGGAGAAAGCCTCTTCTGTCTAAAAACTGCATAGAAGCACGAGTAAGGTTCACTAAACTGCATCTAAAAAAAACAAACAAGACTTAGGACAAATGAGGAAAAAGTGGAGTTATTTGGCCTTAATGCTCAGCTAAACACCCTCAAGCACAGCAGCAAAGGGGTGATGATTTGGTCTAGTTCTTGCGGCCACAGGACCTGGACACCTTGCAGTCATTGAGTAGAACATGAGTATTATAGCCATATGTCGAACAGCTTTTTGGGTCATGCAACAGGACAATGATCCAAAGTACACCAGCAAATCTACATCAGAATGGCTGAAAAATTAAAGAGTCAAGGATTTGGAATGGCCTAGTCAAAATTCAGACCTCACACTAACTGAAATGCTGTGGAATGCCTTAAGAAAGCTGTGCATAAGAATCTGCATACAGGTCAATCTACAAGCTATTCAATCATGGGGTACACTTAGTATTGCCCACATGTTTTTTTTCTTCTTTTTATCAGTATTTTTGGTTGAACTAATAATGGTAAGGTGAAAAAAAAAAAGTTATGTTGTTTGTCTGAGGTTGTATTTGCCAAATACTGAGACTCACCACGATCAGATGCCTTGTGTTTTTGCACAAGGAAACATATGATTAAAGAGGTGGTACTAAATTTTGAACATGACTGTACACATGTATCATGTACACATCAGGATTTGCAGCCTTAAGTGAAACCCCTAGGGTTTCTTTGATTGTTTATCTGGGAAATCCTTTAAAGGTAATTTATATAGGCTTATAATCATATCAAAAAGAGACCCAAGTAGAATCGTTTTAGGAAGGAAAGAATCCAATGGCTCATACAGAACAATTCAAAAAACATTTGGTTTGTGTTGATTGGTCACCATAAATTGTGATTAACTGATCATAATTCTTCAAAATCACAATTTCTCATTCATTTGTCCAGTTATGATTAAAAACTGTTCTGTTTTTCCACTACTACTACTACTACTACTACTAATAGCACAATAGTTTTTCTCATCTTACTGTGCACAGATGAGCATCTCAGTGAAGGTGGGGATGCAGGTCATACAAAGAGAAAACCCGATGACCACCAGCATGACAACAGCAAGCCAAAGCTCACTATAAAATTTAAATCTCATTCAGTCAATACTTTAGTGTTGATTAAAATTGTATTAAGCCACTAATAACCATGTCCGTTAAACCCACCTCTCAATATGAAAGACGGGAATAGGTCCAAGTAAACAAAAGCCGACTGCTGTTGCTATTCCTCCTATTGCCATCATCCACTTTCTGATGAACTGCACATAAAACCAATACAATATAATAAAAACTGCAAAAGACGACAGTTTCTCAGGAATTTTTCGAGATTGCATTTAACTTTCTTTTGTCAGCAGCACCGAACTTTGTGACCAACCTGAACTGCTTTAAAGAGAAACCTGGCTTACTGGATACTTATCACTGATTATCCCAAGGATGGGGGAAGCAGCGCCGTAGGGTAATGACACTGCAACCATGAGCAGCCCCACAGACTCAGCAGTCAGGCCAAACTGCTCACAGAAAGTAATAATTTAACAGTTACCATACGTGTTTGACGAAAACAAAAATCAGGCAGTGTGTGATTTCATAAAAATAATTTCATATCTTTTGTTTGAATTTACCGCGTCTATGGCAAATATTGATAGGGTGGCATCCAAAAAGCCGATTCCTGAACTCAGCGTGAACACCACAAAGCAAATAAGCATCATCTTTACTCGTGAGCACAGCTTGAAGAAGGAACCATGTGAGGCAACCGCATCTGTGTTCAAAATATCAATACACAGTTACACTCACTGGCCACTTTTAGAATACCGGTGCATCTGTATATTCATATTTAATCATCTAAACCTTAAAACCATCTTCTTAATTACAACAGAGGTATACCAGTTATTAAGTCTTCAGTCATGGGGCAACAATGCAAAGCATGAAATCCTCCACAATTCATGTTAAGAACTTGTTGTGGTTATTCCAAACATAATTATTCAATCTTTAATTGTCAGGGCTGGTGAACCCTTCTTCCCCCTATTCTGATCTGCATACTTTTTGCTGCAGCCACATGATTGAATATTTGATAAAATATTTGGTATACTCATGTTCTCATTAGAGTGACCAGTGAGGACATTTCTACACATGACGTACTGTATTAAGACACAAATGGTCATTCTTATGATGTTTTATGTTCATGCATCATAGTTTATCTGAAAACATTCTGATCAGCCTTAATTTCTAATAGCCTTAATGTGTGCACTTACACACATTACATTAATTCTAAGGGTTTTAGTAGTTGTTACTGAACTCTACCTATTACTATCACATTTAAAGTAAAAACTGAAACATTAAACTTTTCTGATCTGAGTAGGATCATGCATTCGTTAAAATATAATAAAATAAAATACATAAATAAATAAATAAATAAATAATTACCAACCAAAGTTTGGTAAAATCCACATGATTAAGGGAACTGTCAAAAACAGAACACTTCCCAAAGCAATGAATGTAATTTCATATCCAAATGCTTGGTACATCCATCCACCCAAAGGTGGTCCCAGTATGAGGCCCATTCCTGTAAAAATTTCAATAAAGCCCTGTGGAAAGATCATTGATTGGAAACGATTATTAATCAAAATACAAAAATATTTAACCTCTTATCGTTTGATCTCATGAGACTATTATACAAGTGCTGCATATGAATGCTTCACATATTCAATAGTAAAACTGGGTAACTTCAGCTTAAATAGGCCTATTGTCTATGCAAGACAAAGCGCATCTATCTTCTGAATAAAAAACATGTTGACAAAAACTCACCAGGATTGTTGCTATACTGTCGGGAAACACTTTTGCTGACACAGTGAAAGAGGATGTTACAGCACCAGCAAAGCCAACTGCATTTATAGATCTTATGACAAAACAGAGCACTATAAAGATGGTTCCTTCAGGAGCTCTGTCTAGGAATCTGGTCATTTGTTACAGAGAAAAAACAAAAATAAAGATTTGTAATGATATCATTGGAACGTTGCAAACATTTGACCACTACACATATATATGCTTGGGAATCCTGTACTCACCCAAAGACTATAGTAGTTACACCTGAAATTACCAGTCCTGCAATTATCATAGATTTTGCTCCAATCTGGACAATCTATAGGACAAACAAAAAGAATGGGCATAAAACATTTGCATCTTGGGTCAGAATATCCTTTTAAAGTATAAACTACAAATAAAAATATTCACATGCAATATACTCGCATTATACAGACATAGCATCGATTAGCAATTTTGTGGTTAGTCTTTCGGCGGCTTCTGTCGGGGGGTCGCCACAGTGAACCATTTTGTCAGCACAACAATTTGGCACAGGTTTTTATGCTGGATGCCCTTCCTGATGCAACCATCCCATTGGCTTGGGACCGGCACCACATCCAGTCGCTGGGGTTTGGACATTGCCTGTGAATCGGACCCGGGCCATCCGCATGGAAGGCAAGACACACATCACCAATACCCACTTGTGTTAGTTTGCAATCCATATTAATAAACCCACTGGCCGCAGTGTCATGTTTTACAGGTACATACAGTTTCACATCTGCTGGTGTGATTTTTTCAGTCCCCTCTGTCCAGTCCATTAGTTTAAAGCTACAACCAATGACCAAATATTGTGTGTTGGGCAGCTCTCTGCACTACCTATGATGCTGGCGTGAGTGCTTTTATGCATCATGAAGTCACCGCTGAGCTGAGAATCAGTCCTTTAAAACAAAAATATCCAGTCAGCAACAGCTCTGTTATGATGATGAAGGATAGATAATGTTCATTCAATGTTTGCAGAAAGAGGAATTTCTACCCAACATGCCATAAAAAAAAAAAAAACCAAACATAGCCAAAAACTTTAAAAAAAAAAAAAAAAAAAAAAAAAAAAGTAAAAAGTGCACACTTCAGGGCCCATATTCACAAAGCTTCTTAGAATTCTCTCAGAGAGCGCCTATCTTAGCAGTTGGATGTGCCAGAATTTTCTTCAATTCAACAAGGAGAAAACTGAAGTCATTGCATTTGGAAACAAAGATGAAGCTCTGAAAGTGAATGCATACCTTCACTGTAGGGGTCAGATAACTAAAAATCATGAGCAAAATGGCTCAGCTTTACCAATTTCCATGATTGCAGGATATTTTGCACATTTTATATATTCAAGTTGCACTTTCTGATAATATGTAGTCAACAATCCAAGGGAAGGAAGTAAAAGAACAAGAAAACCGATTTGGACAGAAAATCTGTGTTTACTTTCAGCTTAATGTTCAGCGTTGGAGAACATTTCTTCCTTCCACCATTTTGTCCTCTGCTATAGAAACTCTTAAGCCACTTAAAGGTCCTCCTCTCTACACTTTACCGTAGGAGCTGTTTTTAGGGCCAAGATGTTTTGTGAATCATTTTTATTTTTATTTAGTCCTAAATTTAAGGGGAAATTCTAAGAAAATGTCATAATTCTAAGAATTTTTAGAATTTCATCACTAGAAGCAGCTTTTAGGCTTAAGATTTGTGAATATGGGCATAGATGTTTAAAACCAACCAAAACACTGCTACACATAATAAGGTGGACTAACTTCTTTTAGCTCAATACACACTCCCATGGTTATGATCATGAAGAGAATTGTCCTCCACCTCCCTTTCTATTAGATCATCCAGTAAAGAAGGGCCGACATAGCAACATATGAACTACAGTTATTAGTGAACACCTACAAAGAGCACCTGAACAGTCAAACATGGTACCTTTTCTTGTTGCTAAGGTGGTACCCTCATTGCACCATTATATGTTTCTTACTCATTGAAGTGTGAATACAGTGTACCTTTAAAATGATGAAAGGAAAGTAGAAAGTAGTAGTACTTCAGGTAAGTAAATGTAAAAAAGTATGCACATGGTGGCTTAGTGGTTAGCACAGTTGCCTTGCACATTGAGGGTCCTGTTAATAGGAGACTAGTTAATAGGAGTAGTAGTAACTTTTAAGGTAAAGTACCAGGCAAAATTTTGGACACACCTTCTTGGTATTTCCCGATTTCCTTCTACATTGTAAAATAATGCTGATGGCCTCCAACATATGCAATAATTCCATTTGAACAGTTGATACTGAGATGTGTCTGATACTTAGGGTCTGTAAAGCCATCATAACGGCTCTAATCTGAGGTGCTGCTAATTGGTGATTTCTGAGGCTGGTAAATATCTCTAAACTCTAAATATTTGACATTAATCAACAACTGACTGTTGCTGTTGTTACTTAATTACCACGTGTTATTTTATAGTTTTGAAATCTCCAGAATTGTAGAACGCAGAAATTAAATCAAAAGTTTAGACACAAGTATGGATTGGTACTATACACTACATGCACATTTTAAGTAAATTATACTTATTTAAAGATACAAAAAAAAAAAAAAAAAAAACTTACATATTTCCCCAAGACCAATGATCCAACCAAATTGAAGAAGGCATAGCATCCAAATATTAACCCAATTACTGCCTGGCTTACACCTTTTCTTTCTGCCTAGAAATAGTTTAGTTCAATTTAAAAATCATTTCAAAATAGCTAAGAAGTATACATTAACAATTATTTATTTGACATTAATCAAACAATTTTAGAGTTTTTACCTCTGGTGGAAAAAATGGTCCTAATATCGAATAGCAGATCATTGAGCTGAAGTTTATAGATGCCACCGCAATTAAAGTAAACAGCTGCTGCCGACTCATCTTTGAAAAAAACATGTCTGACAACATAAGAAAATAAGAAAAGAAAAACAAAGGTGATGTCAAGAATAAAGTAGGAATAAACTAGAAACAAGTTTACTATTACAGAACTTTTTATATAATTACATTATTCTCTTTATCAAAGAAAAACATGTGTAGTATAAAATGTGTAGTAAATACACACACACACACATATATATATATACATATATTTACATATATTTATATACACATATATATATATACACACATACCCAGAGGGGCAGGGAAAAATGTATAAACACAAAATATATGCTTCTCTTTTGATGGTCACATGATAGAATCATGTGTACTACACATTGCTTGTAAAGGACATAGATAATTGTTGAAGTGCATTTATATTTTTGAGCCCCTGTGTGTGTGTGTGTGTGTGTGTGTGTGTGTGTATACACATAGAAATACTACTATTGACCTATAAAGCCCTAAAAGGTCTCATTCCGCAATTCCTGAGTGAACTGCTAGTGTCTTACAATCAACCATGTCTACTTCAATCAAAGGATGCAGGCTGCTTGTCAGTACCAAGTATTATGAAAACTACAACAGAGGTAGGGTTATTCTTTACAAAGTCCCAAAGTTATGGAATAACCTTACAATAAATGTTCAGGATTCAGACACAGTCTCAGTGTTGAAGTCTAGGATGAAAACTTACTTATTTAGCCAAGCATTTTGGTGAATAGATTTGCCTTGGGTAAAAGAGCAGATCTGGGGGACTCATGGACGTACAGTAGAGTACTATGTTTAGATGCGGTCTTCCTCACTCTCATGAGTGTTGACGATGGAGTGACTAGTTACTTTACTGTATAGGAAGCGCTCATGTCTGCATTTCCTTCTGGCTCTCCCTTTTAGTTATAGGGTCATATTATAGTGTCATAGTCCTTCCAGTGGCCCTGCTTGCACTAAATATACTGTACATTCACCTTATGCATTATGTGACTGTGACTATACATAACTGTTATCTCATCTCATCTCTCTCTCTGTCAAGCTACAGATTAGTCTCTTGAGCTGCCAGTAATCCAGACCCACCTCAGCCCCCCGGACCTGTCTGACTCCATGAAGACCATGAAGACGACTTGTAACTGTAGTCGCTTACTAGTTCAGGATTTTCCTACAGTTTTGTACCTAAGCCTCCAATAACATCAGCTGGATTCCATATTAACTTAAACAGATTTCCTGTGATATTGAACTTCCAGCTGCCTAACACAAGGTATGACCACGAAACAATTCCTGCTATCCATTATCTGTGTGGTTCCTGTCAAGGTTCCTTCCTGTTGACATCTCAGGGAGTTTTTCCTTGCCACCGTCACCCTTGTCTTGCTCATAGGGAGAATCTGATCTTGATCTGATTTTGATTTATACACATTTTCTTACACATTTTATACTCATTTCCCTAATTTTCTTTTGATTCTGTAAAGCTGCTTTGAGACAGACCATTACAAAGACATTAGAAATAAATGATGTTGGTGTCTGTATGTTCTGTACTTACCTGTGCTGTGTCTCTCCGCGTGCTCAGCTGTGTAACTCTGCAGTCGGTCTGAAGTGAACTGAGTGAAGCTGACACACAGCACAGTGGCACGCGCTCGTGTTCCAAAGCCCCGCCTCTTTTCCCCTGACTGTTATTAGTAGAAGACTTGCAGCAGCTCACTGGCTGAGTTTTCTTAATTGCACCATTCCTACTACCTCTAGCCACTGCTGCTGTGTGTGAAACTCACAGAAATACGACAATCATGACCTGATGCACTGCACTGCTGCCACACCAATATCTCATTAGGTAATTGTATGTAAGGGTCACATTTACACCTGTACAGGTGTTCCTACTGAAGTACTCAGCGAGAGTAAACCCTCAGCAATATATTGCTCTATTCTGCCCCCTGGTGGCACAACAGAGAATAGCTCTCTCTTATTGTTCCACTGGATGCTTTTTTTTTTTTTTTAGCACACAGATTCCCACGGGGCTGTATGTAATGTCCATGTGTGTAATGTGACCTAGAGGATGCAGAACATCTATAATTAAATCATATGCAGTTTGTATGGGTATGCCAGTTCTGACACAACCCTGCCTTCATCTAGGTTATCTTAATGTGCCTGCGCTGCTGCTGAGGTTGATTATTAATTTAATCAAGAGCATCTATACTAAGCAATAAACAATATTTCAAGAGTTTTAATTAACAGGCTGTTCATTCGTCTAAATAAAGATTTATTTCACAAGCTTTGCTGCACTGACACTTTTTCTTTTTTTATTTCTTTAAAAAACAAATTACATTAGCTAAGCTCAGTAGCTCAGTGGTAAGCACTGTTACTTTGCACCTCCAGGGTCCAAGTTCGATTCCTACCCCGGGGTCTGTGTGCATGGAGTTTGCATTCTCTTGCTGTGCTTGGTGTACTCCAGTTACGTCCAACAGTTAATATTGGGCTAACTGGCATTTCCAAATTGCCAGGTGTGTGTAGTGTGTGCTCGTGTGCCCTGTGACAGATGCGCACCCTGCCCAGGGTGTACCCTGCCTCATGCCCTAAGCCTTATGGGATATGCTACAGGCCTGTTCACAGAATAAGTGATATAGAAGATGAAGGAATTCATTCATAGTTTGCAATTTTGGACCCTTTGTTTAACGTCAGTAATGTATTTGTGCTCAGTATTGTTGCTCTGCTGCATGTCTGTGTACACACCCCAGTTGTTTTCCATACCCCCTGCCTGAATACTTCCTGCTGCGCTTTATTCATGTACTGTCAGCACTGTGTATGTCAGAAATATATCACATGCACTATGGGAGAAATTTCATCTCACTGTGTATCACACTCTCACTCGGTCATTCTCCACTGCACTATTTCTATTTGGATTTCTGGAATATTTATAGATAAGCTCATCTGTTTTAGTCACAGGATTTTGGGTGGTTTGAAATACAAAAAAAGGCTTCCTGAGAAACCAAATCGTTGCCTGCAAAGTGCTTGGTATTAAATTGGACTGATCCAGCTAAACAGCTAATTTATGTCTGGGGTGTGTTCTCCAAACTCTACATTCTATTGCCTCTTAGTCACGGTGTACGGTATGGATGCATATACCATATAACACACATAAATTACAATAGCAAAGAGGAATATATGACCTGAATCAGTGAACATGTCCGCAAATGAGCGACCTTTTTTTATTTATTTAGTTTTTACTTCTGTTTATGTACAGTAAATGCTTTCTCATAGCATACCATGTGTGTCCTAATGAATGAGAAAGACGAGTTAATATTACAAGCTCATCATGGTTTATTGTACATTACAATAGTAAAGCATTAGCACAGTTAAAGCCTCACATTCCACACAATTCAAACTGGGCCTGAATATTCTAGTATAACAGATTAGAAATTGCTCAATTTGCAAATCATCAAAGCATATACACCAAAAAACAGGAGAATGTTCATATCAACCATCATCTGTCAACACAGATACTCTCAGCAAATGTTTAGTTTAACTTACATTCAAAATATAAAAATCAACATAACAGCTGAAATTATATAAGAAAGCGGAGGAGTGTTTATATATACTGTATATATGTATACATAAGATACAATAAACATAAAAAGGGCCAATTGGATTTCGTCTCGACTGTGATATTGTGGTACCCCAGCACTGCTACATCAACAAATCCTGACTTTCCTAAATGGCTGAAAATAGAATGGCAGACCAAATCTCATATAGAAATCCTAACGTCATGAGGAGACATTGACGCTGAATATTGACTCAAGATGTTTCTTCTACAAACCTAAAAAAAGGGGGAAAAAAACCCTCATGTTCTTTTATGTAAATGGGAAACGTGTATCCCATACATCATTGTAGCCATCATTTAGAGTTTTATATTCAGTTCTATTATCCTCCAAGTGGTAGTACCTCTACCAAAACAAAGCCAGGTCTACTTTCTAAAGTACGTCTTGTACATTACAGTGTCAACTCAATGATACATATGTAGACTGTAAGAACCTCCAGGTAACAGACCAAATTGCGAACACATCGTCTGAAATCCATACTTACTGTAAGTGAAAATTACTTGCTAATGTGGTGAGATGTAATAAAATGTGTGGCATTATTTTACAAATCTACAGTGATTCAAATATTATTTAACACAGCCCGATTCATGATCAACATCTATTTGAGTTTTATAGTGATAGAAAAATGCTGCAATTACAAAGGGTGATCATAAAATAAAAAGTCAGCAAATAAATTAACTCGCAATGAGACGATGAACTTAATAGTAATAATGCCTGATTCATGTTACACCACACATAAATGAGGTACGATAGATAGAACAGTCAAAAGAAGATCAAAAATATTTTTCACTTATGGCATTATCCCCCTTAATTTGTAAAATTCATATTACCACTCACACTTGAGAAAACAACCTGCAGCAAAACAATCCATAGTAAGGGAATTTCATCATCACAGGGTAACTAAATTGGCAAAGGTTTGCATGCAAATCATTGTTTATCCTTTAATATATTAATGTTATGAAACATATACACGCACACTGAAAGAAAAATCAAAAGTAAGAACTGATCTTTACTAGCGTTAACCAAGCACTGGTCCTGTGTTCTTTCTACTTCTTTTTTGTCTTCTTCCCCTAAAGTTAATAAAAGAATGAGTATTTCAACCATTCTGTACCTTCTTCACTCTGAAGTATGCTATGTTTCTTACCACTTTCCTCTCACTGTTACCTTTAAAATCTGGCCCAACACAAGCTGTACCATAGTTATTTGGCAACATAAAGCGTTGTCCATTGTTATTCACGATATATAATCAGCAAATCATGTTGCCTTGCACAAGATGGCAAATATTGTCCTTTATTTGAGCCTTTGAGTGACATTGGCCAAGGCGACAGCAAATGCTTGAACAGCTGAGAATGGATATTGAAAATCCAGGATGTACGCGTTACCATCAATTCTGCCGAACTGCATCACCTGTAACAGGAGATCAAAATTACTATTCATAAATTTATCCAGCAAGATTTAACGAACATTTGACAGATGTGACTTTTCTGAGTACAAGTAAAGTAATCATAATGGGTCTGTAACCCCACAAGGGTAGCCTATCCAGGTCACTATGTCACATTTGTTCTCCTTCCCATTCTCATCTTGCCTCAACTTGGAAAAGTGGATTCTAATAAGGTAAAATATAGGTCAAAAATCATTTTGTTGTTTCTTGATGTATGGAATATGGGGGCATGGATGTATATCTACATACAAGCATAGAGCATAATGGATTAAATGCCTACTAGGATGGCTGGATTTTGGAATCTCTCCCATTCTAAGTCAAAGAAATGTCTTTTTAAATAATTTCTGTTGAATTTGACACATGCATCGAATGTAAAATAAGCAGTAAATAAACATGATTGTAATCATGGATCTAAAAGACCCTTTTCTACATTTCTAACTACCACTGATCGATGAAATTTTACAATGTCCGAATGACATACCAGTTCACAGCCCTTCCCTGTGGTCCCTGTGATTCTAGTGCCACAAGTGTACACCTGCTCCTTAAAACGCTTTGGCTTTTGTGCCACTTGGGACACACTTCTGTGTGTACTCTATCTACACACTGATTATATGAAAACAGTTGGAAGACTTTCTTACTGTGCCTTGCTTGAACCCCTAACCTTGCTCCGGGAACAATGTTATAAAGTTTTTGCAAATTGGCTAAAACCATGAGTGAGATCTGTAAAATGGTATGTGGAAGTGACTGTTACCAGGCACACCACTGACCTGCTATTCCTTTGCCATGGCGAGCTCCATAAAGTGGCTCGATAGCTCACTGGAGAGAGGAAGTGATTTGTGCAGGTTTTCCCCAATAATTGTAATTTGATTGAGCAATCAATAAAAAAAAATGGTATTCACATATTTGTAAGTGCTGTCTATTATTTTATGACATGGTGTCATTTCAGACTGTATGTACAGTACACCTGGGATAGGGTTGCTACTATGCAGTCTCCAAGTATTCTTCAGGAAGCCACCCTTGTTGACCATGTATGGAAGTACAAAAGTAGATTATGTAAATACGGTAACAGTGGTTAAGAGATGTGGTTAAGTGGCGGATTGCCAGGACACCTTGGTCACTTGGGTTAACAAGAATGGCTAGAGAACAAATGTGACATATCAGGGAGCTTTTACAGTCTACCCACATGAGGCCATAGTCACACATTATCTGTACTTGGAAATGAATAAAATGAATACATGTAAAGACTCGATTATATCAGATGCACGCTGGCTTTCTCTTTCAATCACAGAGCTATTGTTACACATCTTACTTTCTTTCATTGTGATGTAGGCAGAAATATGATGTCCTATTTTAACTGATATATATATATATTGAGCAACCAAACAAGATGAAAAATGAGGGAAAAACAAAGACTTACTTGTCGTCCATCCAGCTCAATCTGAAAATTTTTGGCTGATTCCTGCGTCACTCTTCCACCAAAGTCAAGCTGGTAGACTTGAGTGGCTTCATTCCACAATGGCTGTTTGTTGGCCATGACATACACAAAGCCCTGACTGCCAAGGCTTCGATCTTCTCTCTCGTTTGCCTTGCGGCACTTAATTTCCTCTAGTTCATTTGCTGTGCGCAGACTGCGTTTGCTCTTCCAACCTTTCTTGCTGCTCTGGCTTTGATTCATTAGTTCATCACCACTTATGAAGAGTTCAGGTTCACTTTCAGAGCTGTCCTGGAACTCATTAGTGGTCCTGCTCAGCTTTTTGGCCTTGTTCAGTTGCTCCTTCTGTCCTTTAGGTTTCTTTTTCTCTCTGCCACCAAGCCTTGGGCTAGCAATGAGAGAATTGAAGTCAGCCAGAGCACGGCCTTCCTTTTTTGATTTACTCTCAGAAACCGTGGACATGCCTGCCTCCTCTGCTCTGCTGTCGAGTCTCTTACGACTTTTTTTGCTGAACCTGTCTGACCCCTGTTGTACTGGACTCTCATTAAGTGAGGACTGTTCCTGAAAACTCTCACCAGAGTCAGCTAAAACCTCTGAAGTGCTTTGGTGAGCCATGAGTTCAGCTGGAGGAGGAGGAGGTGGGAGTGGGGGAGGTGGCGGTGGTGGAGGTGGAGGAGGAGGCGGAGGTGGTGGTGGTGAGAGAATGGGCTTCTCCAGATTCTGGTGCATTTTACTTGGTAAAGTTGCAGAGTGGTCCTGCATGGGAGGGCAAGCACCGTATGTGCTCCAGGGATGTAAAGCCATTGGATGAAGCTGAAGGTTGGTGCATGAGCTCGCACCAGGATACATGGGTGGGATTGGGCAACATGGTAGACTGGCCAGATTATTTGCATAACCAGGGGGTAAAACAAGAGATGGATCCTGTTGGTTGAATGGAATTGAGGTTACCATATCGCTGGGGCCACAAGGCTGTGGAGAACTTTGCAATGACTGAAACTGAGGACCACTGTGGCCCACACCAGGGGGAAAGGGTGAAAGGGAAAGCTGATATGTTGATGGCATGGTCATAGAACTGGGACTAGCAGGAGGCTTAGTTGAAAGGACAAAAGGTATTCGAGTTATGTCTAAGTGCTGTGCTTGGCTAAGTAAAAGATGGGGTGGTTTGTGAGGTCCTGGTGGGTTAGTCAGCATATTTTGATCCTGGGCCATCCACAACTGATCTGAAGAAGGAGAATCCCACTGGTAAGGTGGTGGCCGCTTCACTGTTAAACTGACATCTCCAAGAGTTAAATGGCGCATTGATTTTTCCAAGTGGCACTGCTGGTTTAGTGTCTCATCTTCAGTAAAGGCAGAGTTGATATAAACGGTCCTGTCTCTACTATTGTCAACAGGGCTCAGGAGGTTGTAAGAGGACTGTGAAGCCAGAGTTGAAGCACTTTTAGAGTGGACAATTATGGTACTGTGTTGTGCCCCTTTGCCAGGTGGAAAATCTTGCCGCACTACCGTTCCCCCAGCAATACCGCTGCTGTTGCTTCCACCACCACTCACACTTACACTGGTACTGCTGCTGTTACTGCTGCACTGAGTGCAAGTATACAAAGCTGTGGGAATCCTAGGTTGGTAAGAAAGTGCAAGGGCATTATTAACTTTAGATTTGGTTGGTAGAGTCCTTGCTGCGTCCACCAATTGAGGAACCTTTAGAGAATTTTCTCTGCGATCCCGTCGCAGAGTAGCATGAATAAGACTGCTGTCAATCCTTTGTGTGGGACTCCTATTAACATTAATCTGATTAGCAGGGTGTGGGTATGGTGGCGGATCTCCACTTGGTATGGAATATCGAGGCACTGAAAGGCGACTGAGAGTTGCTGAGCTATAAGGAAGCTGGACCTTCTTATTTTCAGAAGAGGTAACTTTCAATGTAGCTGAGCTACCCATTCCTTGCAGGCCATAAGCGTTCTGATTCCGTATAAGACGTCTACGTGGGCGACACACCTCCTCCACATTTCCACTGCTGTCAAAAGTTGTTATCCTTTCATAACCAAGAGGTGTCGGGTACTGAATGGTCACTGGGTGAAGAGAGAACTCATCCTTAGACAGACACGGGTCTGATGGAAGTGTGTTACTGTTCTCACTGTTACCAATTAGACCTGGCTGGACTGGGGGACCTGCCGCTGCTGCAGATACCACCGTACCTGGATATGGAGGTGGAGGATTCATTTTACGCATCTGAATTTCAAGAGAGTTGTCATTTTCAATAAAAGACTGTGGTCTAGAAGGGACTTTAAGGGTGTGCGTTTGTTCTGCTCTTTCTGGTGGCTGCTCTGGGTGTGGAATTGCAGGCATCATTTGTAGCTGATGCATGGAAATAGGGGCATAGCCTGAAGGAGGTGGTGGTAACGTTATTTGCATCTTGAGCTGTTGTTGCATTTGTTGATGCTGTCTTTGCATCTGTTGATGTTGCTGCTGAATTTGTTGATGCTGTTGCTGAAGCTGTTGCTGCTGTTGTCTCATTTCTTGAATCTGTTGACGAATTTGCTGTTGTTGCTGCTGCATTTGCTCATGCTGAAGGTGCATCTGATGCTGCTGCTGTTGTATTTGCTGATGATGATGTTGGACTTGCTGTTGATGTATTTGCTGTTGCAATTGCTGTTGTTGCAACTGCTGCTGTTGCAACTGCTGCTGTTGCAAATGCTGCTGCTGCAACTGTTGCTGTTGCAACTGCTGCTGTTGCAACTGCTGCTGTTGCAATTGTTGCTGTTGCAACTGCTGCTGTTGCAACTGCTGCTGTTGCAACTGCTGCTGTTGCATCTGCTGATGATGTTGCTGTAGTTGCTGCTGCTGCATTTGATGATGATGCTGTTGCATTTGCTGTTGGTGCTGCTGCTGTATGTGCTGTTGAATTTGCTGATGATGCTGCGTTTGTAGCTGTTGTTGATGCTGCAGGTGCTGTTGATGATGTTGTAATGGTTGTTGGTGCTGTTGCTGCGCTTGCTGGTGCTGTTGTAACTTCAGATGCTGCTGTTGTGTTTGTGTCTGTTGTTGATGTTTGGTTTGATGATGATCGTCTTGTTGCTGCTGCTGCTGCTGCCGTTGCTGCTGATGAGGTTGTGGGGGCAAATGATGCGGTGGTGGTGGGAGTGTTCCACTCAAACCCAGGTTACTCATTTCAAGGCCACTAAAGATAACCTGTCCAGGACTAGAGTATCTTGCTGGCACAGTGTACTGTGCTGTCACACTGTCTGCACTATGATCAGGAACCGCTGCCTTAGCTGCTGCCGCTGCTGCTGCGGCAGCTGCGGCTGCCGTGGCTGTGGGATTGGTCAGGACGTCAAGCTGAATATTCTGATTCGCTAAAAGAGACTGCACAAGTCCTATGCTCTGTGTCGGTGACATGGCTTGAGCAGGACTATGTATAGGAGCAATGGGAATATTAACCGTGCAGGGAGGATTATCACTTGATACACCTGAAGGCCCCATAACTAAAACAAAAAATATTATAGCACTGGATTAACACTTCATCCACACGGATGTTTAGTTATTCATATGTTAAGTGTGTTCTATAAATGTTTACCTGGTAAATCATCTTCATCTTCACTAAAAACATTGGGATTGAAAACTGGTAGACTCATGAAGTCAAGGGAAATTTTACGGACCTCTGGTAGATAGATTGTCATCTGACGTGGTTGCAAGTGCAGCAAACTGGTTTTGTAGATAACTATAACAGACAAAATCAACATAAAAACATAAATAGTGATTGATAGACTATTGTTAATTATATTAAAAGAAATATAGAAAATAAAACTTTACTGTGTGAAATTTTATACCTGCACCCAAATTCGCTGGCAAAAAAGAAGCAAGTCCCACAATCTTGAACTTTGTACCCCAGATGTTCGAGGTGACTTGAGCCAGATAATTATGCTAAAAGGCAATCACAATCATGGGTTTAAAAGTGTAGTTATGATCTGACACAATTCCCAAAAGCTTAATTTTTAATACCTCGCTTAATCCATCTATAGGAAACTCCCTGCGAGTGAGACTAGGAGATCGAATAGTAGCTTTCTTTGGTAATCTTGGAGACCTGGACAATTCTTGCGATGTTTGGGCAAGTTTGGGAGACTTTCTTGATTCCATATTGATTCTAGTTAATGAAACAGAATAATGAGGACATATACTATATATTTCATGACATACGGTATAAATGTTGATAACTTCCATTTTTTAAATCCTTATTATGTTCTTTTTTTACTAGTGGTCCAGAATATACACTTTTATAAAGAGCTAATAAATGAATATTAAACAATACTGTTTATATTGTGCTTTATATTGTCTTGTCTCTTAGAATCACACTAACTGATTGTTCTAATTTCAGAGGCCTATTATTCACTGCTTATCCGGTTATTTTTTTCATAGCACTTTACCTTGGAAGTTTGGGAGACCTGTTTCCCCTAGAAAGTTTAGGTGACTTCCTTTCGACCCATTCGTCACTCAATTCAATGTCACTGGAGTCAGAGCAGTTGCAGCTGTCGGTCATGTAGGATAACATACCATTCACGCACACCTCATCTGAAATTCATCAACAAAATCACATGTTTACTTTGAAAAAAGTTCATCAGGAATGATTAGGGAAAATGCATATCCATCCATCACAACACTCACTCACTCATCTTCTATACCATTTTATCCTGTTTTCAGGGTCGGGGGGACCTGGAGCCTATCCCAGTAGGGCTAGGGGGTACACCCTGGACAGAGGCGGGGTACACAGACATACACACATTCACACACTATGGGCAATTTGGGAACGCCAGTTGGCCTAACCTGCATATCTTTGGACTGTGGGAGGAAACCGGATCACCCGGAGGAAACCCACCAAGCACGGGGAGAACATACAAACTCCATGCACACGGACCCTGAAGGTTCAAGGTGACAGTGGTTCCATCGCAACAATGATAACATATTTAAACTCTACCTGTCTTAGTGTCCAT
The DNA here is from genome assembly GCA_030522415.1 of Channallabes apus. Lineage (NCBI taxonomy): Eukaryota > Metazoa > Chordata > Actinopteri > Siluriformes > Clariidae > Channallabes > Channallabes apus. The sequence goes on from CM060116.1 coordinate 21,454,203, forward strand.
TTTGGGATCCATTATAATAAATTCCGGACGCAGTTTGCTGATACGACGGCCTTTAAGGATAGGCACCAGACCTCCCAAGTGCTCCAAATAGAGGGTGTAGCAAGGCCCTCCTGCCTCTGGATTCTCTTCGGCACGCTTCATTGTACAATGCAATCTCTCGTTTCCCACTGTAGGGTAGCTAACAAAGTCGCGAATGTTGTTTGGATCAGGAATAGGAGGCTGTAGATAGAAAATGCAGATCAGTATTTAATTATTCTTACTTGGTGTCACTTTAGATAATTGCCTCATGGTAGGATACAGCATCATTCTTACTTACCTTGATGGTTGGTATAAATGCACTGGTAACATAGGAACAGAGGAGAGATGGCATGTTCAGTTTGCTCACATCTCTCTCCTCTCTTAGGGCACTAGCAATGCCCTGCTGACACAGCAGTTGGAGGCTAGCCACCCTGTGCTCAACCCGTACAACGTATAGTGCTGGCCCACAAGCCAGAAACAACCTTGAGTCCCTATGGCCCCAGCATATAGTGGTGATGGGCCTCTGAAATTAAAACAATCCAAAACCATTTGCACTTCGATCCACCAAAGATTATTTTTTTTTAATTTTATCATTTGTATTTTGTGGCTGTCTTTTTTATTACAGTTCGTTAATTATCCACTATATAGAATGAGATGCATTTAAATGATAACTGACTGAGAATTGACCTGTGCAGGTGTTTCCAAAGTGTATATATGTTCTCCTTGGACATTGTAGAACTTGACTAGGGCATTTCTCATCAGGGAGGAACAGGCTGAGTCAGAAGGCAGCCCATGTCTCTCCATTCCAGCTACGGCTAACAAGTCTCCCTGAGAGCACCACTGTACCTCAACATCTGTATAACAGAAACACAGATATTTAGCAGGTGGAACCGTTGTTACCAAAAAAGTATAACAACTGTGACAAAGCACAATCTTTTACCTTTTAGTCCTGAGTGGATAATGTTGGGGGAAAGGTCATCATAGTTATTCATTAAGCTGATGTCTCCAGATATGAAGCTTACTGTGAGAAGGGGCTTCACATTACGTGCTTCAAAGGAAAGACAGATTTAGAGTGATCAATGACGGAGAAAAAAAACGGAGAAAAAATGCTGATGAAATACAATGTATTGTACATTGCAGAGTGTTACCTTGACTTGGGGCATTGTCATCAGAATCTGTATCACTCTCAGTACTGTCTTCCACCAGGAAGTCAGGGCAGTTCCAGGACATGCCCACAATGCCATCTGACTCATGTAGTAGGACATGGGCAAGCATCCGACCATGACAGTCCATTACAATTACTTGCCCATCTGCTGTTCCAAACAACACCTGTGTACATACAGTCATCATTTGCACACACCGAACAGGGAACGAGTTAATTCACATGTCACATACACTGCATGTCTTCCCTTCTTCCCCTGACATACCCATCTATCTCAAATAGAGTCAATCTGGTTCTTCAGGCTACATGAAATTTTTTCATTGCTCCAAAGTCCAATCTTTATGCTGCCTTGCAAATTTAACCATTTTTCTTGATTAGCTTCACTAACTAACCTCACTAGTGTTTTTTTTTTTTTTTAAGTATATCCACACCGCTGTTTAGTCCCAATCCCGCAAGTACTCGGCATAGTGTCAGTTCTCAGCATAGGGTCAGGAGTAGCTTAGTGGTTAAGGCATTGGACTACTAATCGGAAGGTTCCAGGTTCAAACCCCAGCATCACCAAGTTGCCACTGTTAACCCAATTAACCCCTTAACTGATCAGATGTAAAAAGAAAGAAAAAACGAAAGAAAGAAAATGAGATGTAAGACGCTTTGGATAAGAGTGTCTGCCAAATACTCAAATGGGAATTATGTGTGCATGTGCAAATGTTGTGGTTTAATAGTCAAAAACCATTTGCACACATACTCTATAATGAGAACTCATGGGATTTGGAATATAATGCAACTTAACCAAACACTTACCTAATCTCCTATCACATTTCTTCAGTGAACTTCAGTGAACATTTCAGCATTATCCTTCCAGGTTTTAATAATGTGTTTTACAGTTCATAATCCAATTCCAGTCATTTCAACACTACAGTATGACCTTGGAACGATCGGCCAATTATTAGACCCTTCTGAAACATCACGTTTTTTGGGCCCAGGTGATGTATTGACTGTAATGGATTACCTGTTGGTCATCAGGGGTCCATATTCCACAGGTGATTTGGCTCTCAAGGTTGATCTCAGATGACCAGTGCCTCTGCCCACTGACAGAGCCCACCAAGACAAAGCCATCTCTGTAGGCAATCAGGGCCTGAGTCCCATCATGAGACCAGGTAAAGTCACTTACCTAACAAGCACAAAACAAGAAACATTTTATACATTACAAACTTGGTAGCAGCCATAACAACAAAAGGTTTTTTTTTCCTTCTGTGAAATTTCATAGCAAGTACAAACATCACTGTAATGTAATTATGGTGTTTAAACAGAGAAACAACAGGATTATGATGTAACACAATACCTGAGCTCCCCGATCATTAACCAGCTCCACAGACCATCGCCCCTCATACTGTATCCACACGAATATCCCCCCTTCCATGTCACATGTAGCAAGCTTTTGAAACGGCTCATTCCAGCGGACAAGGACAACCTGCACAGACAGTTAATTCTTACATTATTGGTTTAATAAAATTTCTGACTACATACAGTACAGTGAGTTAAAATATAAAAATTATATAGGTCCCCGTTTTTGCAATGTAAAAACATTTTAAAGAGAGAAATCATGTCTTTTGCACCTTTAATGTGATATACTGTAACAACCAACGAAATTCAAGTGAAATCATATGAATACATTTTAGGTAGAAAAAAAACTAAACAGTGCTTCATCTTTTTGAGCAACCTATTTAACACATCTTTAATAACTTTATTACTGTATTCCTTGCAAAACAATGCTACAGATCTATCAACTTGCAAAGATAAATCCTGTGCACAGTTCTCTTCAAGTGACTACAAAGGTTCAGTTGATCTGATTTTTCTAAAACAGTGATTTCTTCTTCTTAAGACATAGTTTTTTTTACTTGCATTTGTGCTTTGGGTCATTATCATGCTGGAAGGTGAACATATCTTCGCAAGTCTAACAGAAAATTGCTGGGTTTCTTTTGCCTGGAAACTGATATCTGAAGATATCCAAAATTCCTTTTTATCTTGACTAGTGCTGCACTCCTGCAAGAGCCACACAGATTCTTGTTGCCAGCTCCATCCTTCACAGTGGGTATGGTGTTCTTTGGATAATAAGCCGTCTGATTTTTCTGCCAAACATATCTTTTAGATTTATGCTAAAAAGCATTTGACGCATTTTGTCATATTGCTTGGGCCCATTTAAATGCTTTTCTTTGTTTGATTTCGTAAGAAAGAGAGTTGGTCAATCGATGATACCCTTTAGGCCAGACATGAGAGAAATATGAGACATAGCGGTCACACACAGGGAGTGGCCAGTAATGGCTGATATTACTGGAGGTTTTCAACTGGTCTTTTTGTCAATTTTTGTGGGACATACTGTGCTTGGTAATGTCATTGTGGTTCCCCATTTTCTCCAATTGATGGTGATCTTTGTAGTGTTCCATGGTACATCTAATGTGCTTGAGTTTTTTTTTTTTGTGCATCTCACCCAATCGAAACCTTTCAACACTGACTTCCTGTACACGCCTTGTAATCTCCTTGTGGACTATAAGCAGCAGTCAGATAAATCTCAAGATTTTTTTACAGAACCAGCTGATCTTCATTGGGGGTTAATTTGGGTCACTGATAACTGATGCATGATAGTTACTTATCTGATTCGTTAATTCTGAGCAAAGCCACATGCCTCCCCATAATGCAAGCAGGTTATTGTAAGTGCTTCTTCTACTTCATTCCTAAAACAAATTCATTTTTCTCGTTGGATTTTGTTGATTGCTAGATCACATTTAAAGATCCCAGATTTGACTATTTCTGTAACAAGTTAACATAGTTCTCAGAGGACCACCAAAGCATATCTGTTAATACTACAGCTAAAATACACCTCAGAGGTCACAACAGGGTAGAAATCTAATTGGCTCACACTCTGGAGACCCAACTGAATGTCTAAAAATGTCTAAAACCTGAATTCTGCATAATAGGTAGAACAGGTCTGACACTGATTTATCTGGGCTTCATTTTTACATCATAATACTTAATACGCAATAAAAGCGATGTGTAGACCTTTTTATATCCACTGTATTAAAATACTCTGGCTCTTATGCTTTACCTGGACGTTCGTATTTATGTTCTGAACTACAGCAATGTTGAACTGCTAATACGTTACCTTCCAAGACATAATGAATCAGATTTAATAAAGTGCAAACCTCACTGTTGTGGCCTCTTAAATTGAAATTAATTCTCTGTGGAGTACTCCTGTCCCTTCTGCAGTGACTAGAAGTGAAAGTCACTCCAACAACGCCCCTCGCATTTCCGGTGGCCAGCCAGCCTTCCTCATAATAGCGTCTCCTGCACACCGGCTTTTCCTTCTCACTTTTGGGAACTCTTCCTTTCCATGAGAGGCAGAGGATGTTGGAGTCACTGCAGAGGACAGGACCATGTTCCACTGCCGCCAACATCCCTACTGAATTGCCAGGCTATATAGGAAAGGAAAGAGAGAGAGTTGTATTGCCTGTTTTCCAACACTTAATACAACATAATTTATTTATTATGATATTGATTATGTTATGTTTTAATTTAAACTCCATTTATCAGATTTTTTTTATCGTGTGGATGAATTTTCATAGACAGAGAGTGGAACAAATGCTAGTTTTCAGTTAAAAGAAAAGAAGTATCTATTCAAGGTAAAGCTACAAGTTTAGTTATTTAGATTGGTTTGATTAATCATTGAAGATAATCAGTCCAAGCATGCAAAAAAAAAATTGCCCTACTACCCATGAACAGTTCACCACATCATACAGTACACACATCATTGGTACTCTCTAGGACAAAGGTTCCCAACCCTGGTTCTGAAGTTCCATGTCCTAAACAGTTTAGGTTCTCTCTGTCCTAACACACCTGATTAAACTAATGAGCTTATTAACTTTAAAACCCAAGTGGCATAGATCCCTGAGGGCAACCCAGCGGAGGTCAATAACGATAAATATATATATATATATATATATATATATATATATATATATATATATATATATATATATTAGCCTTGCATGGTGTATGTTAGGGAAGCTTCAGACGTTAAACTGTGCATTTGGGTTTTTTTTGTCAGGTAGAATGAACATTATCATTATGTCTATGACGTACGATTTTACTGCTACCGGAAAATGGGAATTATGTCACAAAAAGAACCATAAAAACATGTGATCATGTGTATCCGTGACATTTCTTTGCCAATGTTATCCATTAAAATGATTATTTTTTTGCATGGTCATGTTTGTATAGTTTGTTAAAATGAAATAAAAATATTTTAGTTCAGTTCATCATATTGCCTAGGGTTTGCTAAAAAAAGAGGATAAGTCACTCTATACTGGACAATCCTGCGTCATATATATGTTTAAAAAAAAAACAGCAGAACAAAAATGGATAAATGCTCTGGGTTTTAAGGGCTATGATCCCTTCCTATGTCGAGGTGGATGTGTTGGATCATTAAAAACACTAACATGACCATGGAAATCCAGGACCATGGTTAGGAATCACTGCCCACCTTTATGAACGTTACAGTATATATGTTTTCTAATTTTGTTTTTTATAGTCCTGTTCACTTACCCTGAAAAATGTTTACTATTAAACCTCAATAGCTGAAACACAAGTAAAATGATGCCTAAACATTAGGTTCCGATATTTAAAAAAATCTGCAATTGAACAAAAAAATTAATAAATACATCACCAGAATATTATTGTACACATTTGAATAATTCATCTATTTTGCGATTTAAGAGAAAAGAAGGTTTAAGATTCCATGCTCTAGGGTACGCCTAAAGATTTGCTTAGCTCTAAACTAATCCTGGTTGGTTTAATCTAATCCGTGTTGGTGCGACGCACTGATAGTGACTGATGTGTTTGTATGCAACATACTGTAACCTAATAATAAACTGATTAAAAAAAAAAAAAGAGCAACATGTGGACATGGTAGAAGAATGTTAGCAGCAGCAAGCACAATACACTCACCTCTTCATAGTCCCTGGACATTATTAGTCCGAATCTGGCATTTGAAGGAGTCTTCCATTTTCTTGGTGATTAAGAAATGTCTTGCAGAACCTGAGGAGTCTCTACTTATTCTACTCACAGAGGCGTATAGATGATGAATGTTATGAAATATCAGGCCATCATAGTCGATGTCATCAGCAATATGGAGGATTTTTATTTAGATATAAAAAAATGCACTCTGAAAACATGTCCTTTGAGATTTCTCTTCTTTCTGTGGAGGAAATGATGGAACGAGGAGGACATTAGAACAAAGGCTTATGGCACCTGTGGTGTATCTGCTCCAGCATCACATCTCGCTCTCTCTCGCTCTCTCTGGAGAAAATAGACTTAAGTTCTTTAAGAATCTGAGTGTAACGTTCTCTTCATTCCGTGTCAAAAATGACCTGGTGTCAGAATTCAGCATTAGAGGTATTTTCTCGCTGATTGAACAGAAGGCCAGGAATGTCGCGCGCACAGCGCGGGGCAGATGAAGGATGAGGGCAGTCTACTTCACAGCCGTCATGGCAACAAGGATGCGATGATCACTGAATTTTAATGACATCCCAGCGTGCCCTTTCGTTTTAAAGAAAAAAAAAATCTCATGCCACCAAAACATTCGCTTTTTCCCACAACACACACACACACACACACACTATCCTGTCGGTATCTGCTGTATTTATAATAACACACGACTATCAAAGGCCTTCGGTTCAGGATTGAGGCAGAGCTTGATGTTCTCACCGACTCACAGATTTAAACGCTTTAAGCTCGATCACTGCGTTAGATAGCCGTTATTACCCGTTATAAACGACTGAAGTTCAAAAATCATCTGCGGCCGACAACTACTATCGTCTGGGGCCGATTTAATCGGAGGACATTTCAAACACTCGAGATTCACTTCTGCTACATGGAACTTGGTGAAAGAATGCATCTGGAAAAATATAAGCGTTTCATAAGCGGCATACGGAATATTGTTATAATAATAATTCCCGATGAATTTACAAGCAAACTCACCTTTTCCAAATCGCTGTCAATGCGCCTTAATGGGTTGCCAGGTCCTCGCTAAAGATTTGAACATGAGAAAGACGAAAATAGTCCTTAAAGGAAAAAAAAAGCAGGACCGAGCAAAAAACACAGCCTGAGGAATGAGGAGTTATCGACGTGGTCGAGGCAACCCGCGCTCTGACGACACGACGTATGAGAGACCACGTGACGGGCAACCCCATCTAGAGGGAACATCCTGGAATTAGCACTGCAATGGGCAGGGGAGAGTCTATTGATGGGAAGTGGCTATTCAAGGTTTTCCTACCTTATCCAGGCTAATGAGATAACCCACGGAAAGATCCGTCAGACATGATGTTTGTTCTACATACCCACTTTCAGCTGAGAAATCTGCACATAATATATCCTACACATCCTACAGTTTAACCTTCTCAATCTTTATAAGCCCCTTAAAATGGATATGGAAAGTCAGTTATTTTATTTGTGTTTCATTTGATACTTTAGGCTCTTTAAAGCATTTTGCACAAAGTTGTTTGTTGCATGTTTTATTATTATTATTATTCTTTTATATTTACATAATGCTTAAATTCCATTTGCATTCAAAAGAATCTCTACAATCACGATCAGCCTTGCGTTAGTTGGCACATCACTGATTAAATATATACACAGCAAGATAGGAGGAACCTCATGTTATAGAAATATAAACATCATCCTGTATAAATTTAGAACATAGCCTTAATCAATGTAAACACACATGCACACAAAAAAATAAGACAAATGCACATATTAAATCAGGTGTGAGTTTCTTGAAAGATATGGATAACACTGTCATATGCAGGTGGAGGTGTCTGTGTAGGAAGGAAGCCTCTCAGACTGCCTTTTCCTAACCAGAATGATTCTGATTGGCCCAAATTATAAGGATCTGTCATGGAGTCTGTGCCAGTGGTGTCATGAAGCAAAGCTGTTTGATTTTCATCTCCTTTATCCTCGCTGCCTTTTTTTCGCAGCGGTCGAAAGGTGGATGCTTGAAAGCTGGGGCTGCGTCCAAGCACTTCGTTAGGATCAACAGATGTCTGTCTCTGAAGATTTAACACGCCTCGGCTTGTGCTGTCACTGTTTAAATTGAAGCCATTACTCCTGTAGACACCAAGCTGGCCATGGTGATTGCATAATCCAGCAGCTCCTGATGATTGATTAAGACGTGTGCTAATCCGCACTGAAGTTCTTCGTCTGGAGATCCATGTTAGGAGGATGAAAATTAGGATTCCGATCAGCAGACCAACAAGCATCGATAAGCAGAAAGCCAGACTCAGCTCCTCTAAATAAACAGACATGATTGAGCTTTTAAATGAATTTTGCCAAAAACATAACCTGATCGGAAGATTAACCTGATTACGGTGATACTGAATATATTTTAGATCCTATGTGATGCCATTAAGGTTAATTCATCTAAAATTTTTCTCAAACATACTTAGAAACTTACCAACGTCAAATGATTTTAGTATCTCCAAAATGATATTGTTTTCATTTGCAGCCATTGTGCAAATGAACAGAAAGGCAAATTACAGTACATGCGGTCAAATCCCAGAGAAAGACAGCTCTCAGAAACCCTTTTTCTCAGGGAGCCTGGTTCACTTTTTGTTTGCTGGGACGGAAACTTTCCCGTCATTCTACCCACCCCTTCACTTATAAAATTAGCAAATCCTTGGCTTATCTGTGTGGGACAGAAGACTAGAGGAACAGAGCTGCTTCCTCTTGCATCATTTCCTTTGTTTCACTAAATACAATACAATGGCTTTCTGCCTTTTATTTGCTGTAATGGTGATTTCAGCTTTGCTGTATCTGGTCAACTGATTAGACATGAAAAGTGATAAAGATAAGAAGGTGGGCATGACACAACATTACTTAAAGAAAGTTTGCATAGCCAAGGGTTTATAAAGTGGGCATTAAAAAGAAACCTGTAAAAGTTTTTTTTGTTGTCATATGTTTGTTTTCCCAGTTGAACATATAGTTTAAATGTGAGAGATTATTTCCTTTTAGCTGTCTCTGACACCACATTTGCAAATATATTTCATATAAACTGCATTTACAAACAGTATTAGTACATTTAACCAGTTTTTTTGTTATTCCTGTTCAATTCTCAGTTGTATCTGAGAGTTTAATCATCACCAAGATGACTGCTTTATGGAAACACTTTGGAAAACGGATATTAAGTTTTTACAGTGACATATATCTTTGTATACAGTATTCTGTTATATATGATTTGTAAATCATTCTCTAGCCTAGTATCTTGCTCTAGTATTATTGTATCTCTGAGTTCAAAACACATCTGTGCTGGATTATGATGAGTTCATCAACAAAATTGAAATTATATAACACAGTTTCTAGCATAGTACAAGTATGAAAAAATGCTTCAGGGCCCGGTTAGCATTAACAAAATTGCATAACCTAAACACTATAACCTAAACAAAAGCAGGCAAATTAGTCACTAAATTCTTAGAAGAAATGTCCGAACAAGGAGAAACTTGGACTAATTCATCAGTTATAGATAAAACAAATCATGTGTTGGACCGAAAAGATGATGAACCACTTAGCCCACAAGTGTGACTTGTGGGTCAATTAGTCTAATCTGCAGTTCTTTGGACTGGTGGAGGAAACCGGAGCACCTGGACAAAACCTACAGTACCAAGCACAGGGTGAAGATGCTCTCTCCGAGCACACAAACCCTAGGCAGGAATCAAATCTGGACTCTGGAGATGTGAGACTACAGTGCTAACCACTAAGCCACCATGCTGCCTGTCAGGAGTTACATCATCAATAAAGATTAGCAGGGCCAGACAGGAACACAAGCTGGGAAATTCCACAGCAACCAGGCCATACTCTGCACCCAAATAAATGTGTGTGTAAATATATATATAGTTCTTGTGCCTGTCATACTTCTGCTCTAGTTTTACAAACAGATCGGTCTCTACATTAACAAAATTTTAATCTTAAAGATTGTTCAGAATCTAAATAAATATATATTTATTTATTTATCTTTAAATGACTTAGACACTTAAATTAGCAAAACAATATATTTCATCCAACATGTTAAAACAAATGATTTTTTCTTATTTTCCTTTGACCTGTCTCAGTCCATGGCTCAATCTAAAGTGTGATCACTAGCACCAGATCCAGAGCTAGATTGGCTGTCTCTACCTTCATTTGAAAAAAAAGAGGAAAAAAAAGTTTTAAACGGCACAAATGGGCATATAGAATTTTCTAAAACGTAAAAACTAGAACAGTAATGACTACATTATGACAATATATTTTTATTAAACTGCAAAATCAGACTTTATGACTCATTTCTGTTCATCTGTTCTGAACTACAGCTCTTGTCTCTCTTTCTACCTATATAAAAGAAAATAATTTTTTATTGTCTCCTAAAATACTCATGTAACGTTACAATTAACGTCTTTTACCATATAATATTTTAAGTGACGATAGTAGGGACACTACATCTAATATTTGATAGCAGTTCAATACTTGCAAAGACAAAATAGTAATTTACAGATGAAGTTGACCGGCACTTGAAGCCCTGAACAGATCAGAAGATTTGCAAGATTTCGCTGATTCTCATTGAAGTGCTTTCTTTTTGCATGCTCTTTCCCTTTCTGCTACACCTAACCGCTGTCTCTGCAATAATATAAAATTATATATAATTAGAAAAAAATAAATAAAAACACGGCTTGCCATGTCACGGCTTGCTCGGTCACCGGGATGGCCAGTCTGGGCCTGAACATTAGTGAGCTTTTTCCAGGAACAGCCATGCGATCCTAAGCCATGTCATGACTCTATCGCCACCATGCTTGACTTTGTATCCTTCCTTTCTCCACACTTTCACTTTTCCTTTCAGAGATATTGTTTAATAAATTTTTGTTTAGTTTTCATTTCATACAGGCTCACTTGGGGGCCTGGAGCCTATCCCAGGAGACTTAGAGCACGAGACAGAGTACACCCTGGAAAGGGGCCCAATCCATTGCAGGGCACATTTTCAGGACACGCATTCACACACTACTGACAATTTCGGAACCAATTAGCCTGATCTGCATGTCTTTGGACGTGCAAACTCCATGCACATAGGCGGGAATCAAACACGGACGGGAATCGAACCGGGCCCTGGAGGTGCAAGGCGACAGTGCTAACCACAAATTGGCCGTAGTGAATGAGGATGTGAGTGTGTGTATCTTTGTATGTGCCCTGGGATGGATTGTCACCACTTTCAGGGTGCTCTAAGCCTCCTGGAATAGGCTCCAGGCCTCCCTGCCACCCTGTATACAGGATAAATCAATAATGATGATAAGTGAGTGAGTGAGGTTTTTCATTGATGCTTATATATATATATATATATATATATATATATATATATATATATATATATATATATATATATATATATATATAAATATAATATTTTTATTAATATTTTTATATTATTTTATCTTAAACAGTTAATCTAACATGAAATGAAACCATTAAATTAAATGAAAGCATTGTATTATAGTCATCTTTAGATCTCAAATCTAAATGTGTACAGTGTATAACAAAAAACAAACAAAACACACACACACACGCACGCATGCACACATTGTTTTTGTTCCAATACTTTCGCAGGGGATTGTACATAATTACGTAATTGATTTCGGTGGCGTTTATTTATTTATCTACTATTTACCGCTAGGTGGCGACAATTCGCGGTAAGGTGGATGATTTGTAAGGTTGTTACACTGTTACTATGGGCAACCCGAGGATCACAGGTTAGCCTTGCACGCTACTGAGGGACCAAGAGACTCGCAATGTTTGAGACGGACTACGTGCTATCTGCGAAAACATTAAACCACGCCTTATGTCGACATTTCTAAAAAAAAAAAAAAAAGGTGACTATTGTAATTGATTAAAAGTGAGGAGAGATACAGTAGGAGTCTGTTCTCAGTTCAGCAGTTCAGCGGTGTAGAGTAGCAGAGGCAGTCAGTAAGACATACGCGGCTGTTTCATTGCTTGCAGCTCACTTTATCGTAATGTTTTCCTTATGAATTAATTCTACGAATTTTGTAGTGGACTTGAAAGAAAGCGGTAGTCAGTAGTAATGTGTGTGTGTGTGTGTGTGTGTGAGAGAGAGAGAGAGTTATGCTTTCATATCTGTAATGAGGAAGGAAGATGTTCCACATGCAAACTATAAAAACAGCCAGGTTAGTAAAACCTATTAAACATTTTCTTTAGTCCATTATGCATAGATTAAATGTGATACAAATGTATTTTATATATACACAGAAGGAAATTATAAAGAATATAATACTATTTTACATCCACTGTTTGAAAGTCTTATGCAGATGACTTTTCCCCCCCTTTCATCTCCAGACAGTGGCATAAAGAAAGCTTGTGATTGGACACTGGAGCAGAAATAAAGAAACCTGCTTTCTCATTGGATCCCTCATCTCTGTACAGCAAATCAAGTTCCTGGACTGTGCATGAGAGAGCGAGGTAAGGAGGGAGGTAGAGCGAGAGATCTGCGGAAGGCTTCAGTGGGGATGTCCTCCTGAGAAAGTAGTGCAGTAGTTGCTCTGCTCAGGACTTGGCAGGTTGTGGTACTACAGCAGGAGAGATGGCATCGCTTAGCCCTTTCGGAAGGTCCACCACGGACATTCGCAATGTGATGCAAAGACTGCAAGGTAAGTGATGCTGCCTCTCTGTTCTGCTTTATCTGCTGCAAGCATCATCATGTGAGATCATGCTGAATTATTGGTTCCTAGTATAGAGTTTGCAGACAAGGATAGTGACACACACACACACACACACACACACACACACACACACACACAAATATGCACACACACTCACACAATCCTAACATTAACATCACAGCGACTTTTGCAGCCCAAATAAATGTAGCCTCCTGCTCATACATTGTTTCTTAATGCACTGTTTATCCAACATGCCAGTGGTTTGTTAAATTGTTAATCTGTCATAATGAATTTTTAGTCAGGTAATTCTGTGGGCAATGACGTAGGTTATCTGGATGTCAGTGCGTGCTTAGTGGATTTATTCTAAACGCTCAGCCAAATATTGATCAGAGAAATACACCCCAAATGCCAGTCCGTTGTGGACTCTATGTCATAATCAGCGTGATGTCTAGACTCACTGGTGCTGGATGGCATTGCTGCAGTGCTGTACCGTGCCGTGCCTGTTTTTTTTTTCTTCCACAAGGGAACATCACTAAACGGCATCAGGCCATAGCATGTATGGACAGGTGGTTGGGACTGGTGGTGTTTGTATGGTAAATCATTTCAGCCAGGTCAGTAGATAAGTCGATGTGGGCCCCAAAACGTCATGTTCATGAAGCTACAAAGTAATCTTTTTTAAAAATCTTTATATAGTAGTTTCTAAAAAAAATAAATCAGGTTATGGCTTTAAGAATGCATCCAATAAAAGTTCTTAATTTTACATGCTTTTCATTTTCTCTGTGGTTTGTGTTTCAGTGCTTCTTTTCCTGCTTATTGCAATGTGTTTCTTTCACTCTCATTCTATTTTTGAGAAGTTCTGCTGTGGGGAAGTGGCATAAAGTTTACATCTGACACTTTGGTTACCAAGGAGAGCTAAAACTTTGATCAGTGTGTTGCGTAGGCTTCCTTTCAAGACATTTTCAACCTCTGTGACAAATGTCTGAGCTAACAGAAGTGCTCTGTGCTACAGTATTAAAACAAAGGAAGAGTTAAGATGCATTGTATGTAAGTGTCCCCCTCACTGCATTCAGATGTATACTGTAGGTAGAGAGGGTTAGACTGTTGTGATTCTGACTGCAGTGGTAAGAGGTACTTTATGGATTTTCCAAACTAGTAGAGTAAAAACAAAGTAGTTACAACTCTCCAGGGACATTTCCGAGCAGAGTACCTTTTAAGCACCTCCTGTCCACACTCTTATCTCATCTTTTATACTGAAACAAGCAAAAAAAGAAACAGTATGTAAATGGTTACAAAAACTCGTATTAATTTCATTGATTCATTCTCACCCAGGCTTTGTGATGAATGAACAGTATGTATGGAGACAGATAAAACTTGATACTGCTTCTGTCCTTGACCGGGTACAAATCAATATTTTTTAAGCCTCCTTTTCATTGGTCCCAGTAGTGTTACATCACTGGACTAGGGGGCTCCTTGCATCTACAAGTTTATATTAATAGCTGTTGGTTTCGCCATTGCTTCCTACTTAGAGGCTTGCATTGCCCCATGTCTCACATGCCAGTGATCCGCTTATTAACAGGTAATAACAATGACATGCTAGGGGGAGAATGGATATGTGTATATGTACACATCCTGGGAAGTTCATTGCAGCTCACTAGGTGCCACACAGTCCTTTGGGAGTAGAACGGCCCAATGACTAAGTAAATGCATGTTGTACTGTGCTAACTGGGTGACAGTTTAATTATTACACTGTGTTGTAGGAGAATACCATCAGTGTGTTTGTGCATTACAGCCGAGGAAAATTTGGCTGTATCATTACAGTACATTATTTTATCAGTGCCAAGGATGCATGGCTGGGGTGATGCGAAAGGTTATGCATCAAAGAGTCTCATTTTAGATCTTTACTATATCTATTTCAGTGCATAACCATATTTAAAGAAACACAGTATGCAGTATCCACATTCTCTGAAATGCATACTTTGGACAGAGTCATTTGGTCCTATCATGTTGCATATTTAATTTTGTTTCAAGTTATTTATTTATTTATTCATTTATTAATTTAATGCAGTGATCATCTTATTAGTTTTCTGGTAATGAGTTAATTAGTTAAATAATGTTGATGTAATTTGAAGGACAGATGTCAGTGTTACGCAGTGGGTTAATCTCTAGCTGCAATCTTTGTGGAAACGCCCTTGTTTCAGAATGCAAACTTACAGCTGTCAGAAAAGAGTGCAGGCATAAAATTCTGACCAGGAAGGAAGTGACTTACAGTATTTGCAACAATCTGATGGCTTCAAGCAGCTGTCAAAATAAGGTTTTCTTATAAAAAGGTCAAATTATTGAGCTATAGTTATTTTCATGTTGTGCATTTGCAGAGGTGGAAAGAGTAATACAATTTTGTACTCAAGTACAAGTACTGTTACTTCAGTGAAAATTTACTTAAGTACAAGTAAAGTTACCCTTATAAAAATCTACTCAAATAAAAGTAAAAGTAGCTCATTAAAAAATTTACTCAGAGTAAAAGTTACCGAGTTACTTTTTTATTTAAATTTTTTTAACAGTGGGGGTGATTCTTTTGCTGAATTGTTTTGCCCTTGGGTGTTTCCATGTTCACTCTTATATTAACATATTATTGTTTGTGTTTAAATGTTTGCTGTGGGTGTCGATTGTATATTGATCTGGCTCTGCTTTTTTTTTATTTTTTTTTTGTTAAATATAAAAAAAAAAAACACACACAGCGGGGGTGGGATGAGGCATTCTAGCATAGTTCAAAAAAGATGAGCAGAAATAAATCTCAAACTAGTTGTTTTTAACTGAAGGAACACCTTTGTATAATAAAGCTGTTGTCTTTGTTGTGCTTGAAAATCAAAGTGGTCACTTAAATATGGTGTTACGTCCCAGTTTAGGGCCATACAGCAAAAGAATGGTTCAGGGTTCTATTTTAAACTGTATGGAAATGGTGGTATATGGCAGAAAGAACTAGATCCAATCATTAACTGATGAAATAATGAGGTTTGTATATACAAACACACACAACAGGAGGAGGAGGATCAGATTTAGGATGGACCCAGTCCAAAATAACAAACAAAATGGTATTTATATTTAGTAGGTAGATTACCTGCAAAAAGAAACAACAACAAAAAAACCCCAGAAACAAAAATACAGGTACCTTCCCGGACTCCCTAAACCAAAAACAATGAAATTATCTACAAATATATACAAAGACCAACCAAACCAAAGGGACAAAGCAATAATCAAAGTCAATTGGAGGCAAAAAGTCAAAACCAGAATACACAACCAAATATCAAAACGCCAAAATCACTTCCTCTTTCCTCTTTCCCGCGTCTCTCCGGTTTATATTGTATATGGTCGCGCTAGTCAATGACGTCACTCAGGGCGGAAGCGACCGTGTGGAAGGTCAGCGAGATGCCGATGTCAGAAAACCTGGAGTGGAGTCTGGAGCGGCGCGCGACCAGGACATGATACACACACGCGGCGCAACGGAGCATTTATACAAAGCATAATATTTTCATTATTTTAGCATTTTCATTCATTTATTTTTTACTCAGTAGCGAATATGATTTAAAATGCAGCGAATTACAATACTTCAAACAAAACGTACTTAAGTAAAAGTAAAATTACAGATTTTTAAAACTACTTTAAAAAGTAGAAATACACAAAAAATCTACTCAATTACAGTAACGCGAGTAAATGTAATTCGTTACTTTCCACCTCTGTGCATTTGTATGAGCAAAGTTTCATAAGCTGTGATGTAGGTTCTGTGGTCTCAAAGTGTAAAACAAATGCTTTCATCACACTATGTACGTGTATATCTATATTTGACATTGTGGATGCAGTATATTCTCTGGAAGAGGAAAATGAATGCGTCACTGATAAACTTTGAATCGGTTGCCATGGTAGGAAGTTGACAAATAAGGAGGCGTCTTAGGCAAATGAGGGAAGGGCCTTGTTTAATGCTACAGTTGTTAGTTTCAGCATAAACGCTGAAGTGTGGTTTCCTCCTTAGTGGTAACTGACATGCTCCATTTAAGAGAGTGTGGTTAAATAGCGTGCCATGTACTTACCACTACCACACATGCCTTTATTACCATCTTTCCGGTTTAGAATTGCAAAAGAGCAAATGATTCTACTGAATTTCTTATACTTATCTTGTAAACTTGGCCAGGTATATAGAGAGGTTCCAAGAACTTTGTCTTCATGCATCAGAAAGAGAAAACCACCCCTTGTTGTACTTGTCGGAGCAGCTTCCTCTAACTGTCAGGAGCAGCTGTCGGCGAGTCTGAAAGATCGAAAGAAGACGAGAGACATGGTCTGTGACTCCCTGTGAAACTACCACTGGACAATTTGGATTCTGATGCATGATGATGAAGAGGATATTGGTTGAAGTCCAAACCACTATGTTAAAATATAAGAAATTCCAATAGTCCCATAGAAATATGACATTTTGATTTTAGTGGTGATTCTCATTTAAAATGATAATGTACATAGGTTCACGAAAGGTTTTATAAGAATCACATGGATTCTAAGGCTAAAAGAATCAATAAAGAGTCGGCTTTTACAGCGGTCCCAGATGGACAA
Source organism: Channallabes apus (assembly GCA_030522415.1). Classification (NCBI taxonomy): domain Eukaryota; kingdom Metazoa; phylum Chordata; class Actinopteri; order Siluriformes; family Clariidae; genus Channallabes; species Channallabes apus. The sequence goes on from CM060116.1 coordinate 21,471,720, forward strand.
TCTAAACTTTTAGATCCCTTAATTCGTAATGCGAGCATCCTCACTCAGGAAAATACATCTACATCTGACCCACTGCCAACAGTGTTGTCTGTCTCTAATTTATGTCAAGTACCAAATGGACCTGATGATTTCAAGAGCATGACGTCATTTAGAGCCTGATCATAAGACTCAAACTCAAACCCAGGAATGGCATTTCACACTTTAATGTTTATTTCTCCTCTGTAATTTCCTTGTGATCATAGTCATGACCAGTATGTTTATGCAATTCTGCACAATCCAGGTTTAAGGACAAATACCACCATATGCTTTTTTTTTACCAGTTTAAAATCATCACATGTCTATTTTAATGTCAGTCAAAGGTATGTTAATATATAGAGTACATTAAGCAAGAATTAAGAAATTAGAAGTAGATTGCACTGAATGCCCTTGTATCAGAATGAGGGGACTGGAGTATATGCAAATGCAGTTTAGAGATTTTTTAATAAAGAGACAGACAAACAAATCCAAATCCTATTGGAAGTCCTAATTCAAAGACAGGCAGTGGATCAGGCCAGGTAATCTTCAAAAAGCATCAATGGGGCAAAGATAAAAATCAAGAAACAGGTAGGAAAGAAAGTCACAAAAGGCTTGGTACGGTCAGACTCAAGCACACTAAGCATTACTTTGTGAGGTTTGAATGAACTCAGCATTCTTATACAGTATGCTGTGCAGGTGATTGTTTTTAGGAGTTCATGATCAAAAGTCAGATGGTTGGCAGCTATGTTTGTAGTCTGCGATGTTTATTGGGAAACAGAGTTGGTCTGCTGGTAGGGCTGATAATGCATGATAATACAAATCAGTGTACTTCAGTCATCATTTTGGGCCTCAGGACATGATGGCCAGATGCAGGTGCTGTGTAGATTTGCCCCACCAGGCTTTCTATTTGGGTGCAGGCATTAGGGGCTTGTTATAGTTGTGCTTCAGTGATCTTATCTATGTCCCAGAACACTATGCCCATAAAATACAATAGATGGAAGAATGTGCTTGTCGCTGGGTTTTCTAAGGGTGTTAGAAAAAAAACATCCTAGAGTTCCTGGAAATATTAATCTATGGGTTGTTGTTAAATGATGGGAAGAGGATACATACAGTTTGAACAGTGTTGCTTTGTGTTATTTGGTAGGAGCTCAGTGGCACAATCATAGATGTGGTAAGCTGCTGGTCTTCACCATCATTAGGTTGTAATTCTCATCAGGTGTGCAGACAACAGTGTTTTCCTTCGAGCTGTCTTTTGTGGCAAAAGCGACCATGAGTTGGGGAGTTCCCAGACAGTGCTGGTGACAGTAGGGCAACAAAAGAGTAATCTTTCAATTTGAATGAGACCCCTAAACAGCAGCCACAGGATGATAAGATGATTACTTATAATGACAGAGAACAATAGGTGCTTCAGATGCAAAGCACTGAATTGAGGAGTTATAGTCTTTTTGCTGATTGTGATGAAACCCTCTTTTTGAGGTTCATACATCATTACTGAATACAGTATGTAGCAGCTGGGACAGTGGTTGTGCTAGGATACATAACTCTTCTACTGTGGTTTGATCACTACTGTTGTTAGCTGCTTCCAAGTTCATAAATGCTGACAAGACAGAAACCACACGTGAGTGTTTGAGCTCAACAGGTAAGGGTAATGATGTGAAAGATGCGGAAGGAAGAGATGTAGTTTGGCTTATACCCTTCCTCAAGTCAGGTTGATGAACACCCTCGGAGTAACCAGGAAACCGATGAGGTGGTTAGAGTCGCCGCATTAGAAACAGAGATTCTCTATGCAGCGTTTCTCCCTCTTGTCCACATTTAGCCGAGTCATTCTAACTGCATGGGTTTTATCCTGGTGTTTCCTGACACACTGAAGAGGTGTGAACTATGTAAGTAAATTCTGAAGTAATTGATCTTGCCAAATCTCAAGTCTGATTAGCTAGGGTGATTTCCAGGGTAAATGAGCTTAGTGACCTTCTATGCTGTGTGCACATGATGTTTGTATTCCTTGGTGTTTGTGGGGAAATGGAGTTTCTAATCATCATTGATCTCCTGACAATTTGTAAAGCCTATCACTCATTTTCATACATTCTCTATACGGCTTAACCTGCAGGGTTATGGGAGGCCTGGATCCTATTCCAGGGGATTTGGGGCACGAGGTGGAATACACCTTGGATGGAGTGCTAGCTAGTTCACTGCAGGGCACAAGCATGCACATGCTCTCTCTCTCTCACACACACACACACACACACACACGCACTCACACACACACACACTCACCCTCACACACACACACACACACACACACACACACACACACACACACACACACACACACACACACACACACACACAGTATGGCCAACAGCGCTTCCCACTATGCCACCATGCTGTCCATGCCCATCACAATACAGTTATTATTTAAAAAGTGACTAACATTAATTTTAAAAGGTTGTGTTAATTAATTATCATTTATTATTATTATTTATTTATTATATTATAATAATTTTTTATAGATAAACTGCAAATGGTATTAGCTTTTATAAGCTGGACTTGTGGTTTCCTGTTTGTAGTGAAATAGAAAAGCAGACTGACGTATAATTACATAAACTATGCAGGTGGATTAAGTTGGTAAGGGGATTTGTAGCTCAGATACTACAAACATTTTGGAGGCACTACTTGAGACTAAACTATAGGTAATTGAATAGAACATATTTTAAAACTACATTACTTGTTGAAGCTGTATTTAATTCTCACTGAGTCCACATCCAGACTTATAGTCACTAAGATTTCAGAATGATGAGTTGTTATAATTTAACTAGAAAGTTGGACCAATGACTGTTCATAGGCCTGAGGGTAACAGGTCAATTGTGGTGACAGTAAGATAGCAGGTGGCAGGTGTCTAGTAATGTTTGCCACATAAATGATTCAATACCTTGACTTTATATAGACCCTTCATGGTTCTCGTCACTTGCTTTTTCCTCTCTTATGTCAATAACGCATTTATCATATACTGTTATGTGTAATGTTAAGCCTTTATATATTTTTTCCTTGGAAATGATTAACAATGGATTGTGCATGTTGATATGCTCAAGTTTTTTCACCATGTCATTATTTATTTAACAAAAATTAAGCCAAAAAAGAAGAAAAAAAAAAACCATGCAGTCAATTCTAAGTACCCCCTGACTGCTTAAACAGGATTGAAGAGGATAAATTCCAGCTGCTAATTCCAGGTGCTGCTTATCATTAGCACTTGATGATTAGCAGGTGCAGACCTCTATAAAAGAAGAAGTTTTGGCAGTTTGCTACTGTAGTCTGAAGCATTCTGGTACAGTATGTGTTAACAGAATGCCAAGAGGGAAGAGGGAAATATATGAGCTGTGAGAAGCAATTGTTGCTGCACAACAATCTGGAAAGGTTTTTAAAACCATTCCAAAGTGCTTTGTAGAGAAAAAGATAATTCAAACACGGAAAGACAGTTACCAATCTTTCCAGGAGTGGACGTCTCTGCACCTTTAGCCCAATGTCAGACCATGCAATTGCCAGAGAAATAAGAAGAGCAAGAGTTACATCTCAGACCCCACAGGCCTCACTGAGAAAGTTAAATGTTTAAGTCAGTGACAGCACAATCAGAAGAAGACTGAACAAATACAGTTTGTTTGGAAAGGTTACAAGGAGAAATCCTTTTTTGTCTAAAAGAACATGGAAGCACTACTGAAGTTTGCAAAACTGTATCTAAACAAAGCAAGGTTTCATGAACAATGTCTGATGGGCAGATGAGATGTAAAGTTGTTTGGCCTTAATGCCCTGCACCATGCTTAGGGAAAACCATTCAGCATTTCAGCAGAAACACCTCATAAACACTGTTAATAATGGCAGTAGAGGGGTGATGATTTGGGCTTGTTTTGTAGTGTCAGGACCTGGTCACCTTGCAGTCATTGAGTTGACCATGAAATTCTCTATATACCAGAGTATTCTTGAGGCAAATGTGTGGCCGTCTGTCTGACAGCTAAAGCTTGGTCGGAATCGCAGCAGGACAATTATGTGATGCACACCAGTAAATCAACATCAGAATAACTAAAAAGAATTAAGGTTTTGGAATGGCCTAGTCAAAGTCCAGACCTCAACCCAACTGAAATGCCGTGGCAGGATTTTAAAGGGGATGAGGATATGCAAATTCCCAAAAGCCTTAATGAAATAAGGGAATATTGTAAAAAAGAATTGGCCCCATAAAATTCCTCCATAACGATGGGAGAGACTGCAAAGGCATACATGTAATGATTCATTTAAGTTGTACATCTATTGGTGGATTTACAAGCTATTGAATCAGGGTTACTTATTATTGTCCAAATTTTTTTCTCTATTTTGACTTCATTATTATTATTATTATTATTATTATTATTGTTATTATTATTATTATTATTATTATAAATAATAGCACAGTGTAAAAATTAGATGTTGTTCATCTGATGTTGTATTTGCCTAATACTAAGACCCGCTACGATCAGATGATTTTTAATGTTTTTACACAAAAACACATAAAGGTGGTATGTGTACTGCATGTGCAAAAGTCCTGTATTTTTTTTATTACAACCTTTGTCACCTATATTTGTTTTATGACTTCATTATTAAGTCAGAAATCTTCTGGGTTTTGCCTGCATGGAAAAGAAGCAGGTGCGACAATGTCCTCAGAAGGACCGTCCCAGGTTCTGTAGTATGTTCAGTAAAACTAAGCAGTTAATTTCCTTATAAAACTGCACAAAATGTATCATAAGCAAAGGGTTGTCACACCAATTACATTCATTTATGTATTTCAACCGTTTCAATTATTACTGCTTTTTTATAGTATTATTCGAATGTAGAAACTTGTTTGAAAGACATCCTTGCTCTACATCAGATATTTGCATGTGCCCTAGACTTCTGAGGATAACTCCTAGGAAAAGACTTTCTACATTACAGATGTGGTTTACTTATTATTGTGGCATATCAGTTGCTAAGCTGTGCAGCACAGAAACTAACACCGCCCCCTGCATAAACCAGAGGACCGGCCACCCTATGATCTCATAGCTCTCTGCATGCCGATTGGATGAGCACGCCGTAGATGATGAGGTGCCGGGGATGGTGCTGGTGCTGGAGGCTGAGCAGAGCAGAGCAGCGGGGGTTGGTTAGGCACATCCACAGTAGCATGGCTGCTTTGCACCACTGACAACACGAAGCTGCCAGCCCTCCATTAAAGGTTTCCCCCCAGCTGAGGGGTGTGAGGGGGGACAGAACAGGAAGGAGAAAGGAGAAAGAGGGAGGGTCAATCTCTCCTCCTGGGAAAGCAGTGCAGCCGGCTCTGTTTTGCTTCCTAAGGGAAAAAAAAGGATAGCTGATCTATTTCTTCCTCCTCAAATTTCCTATTTGGATGGCATCTTCAGGGACACACACTCAGTATGAGTAAGGGACACTGAGGAAACACAGCGGGTTCGCAGCACAGCAGAAAATGGCTCAGTTTAAGGATGTAGCTGTGAAAAAGACCACCTCTTTGAATCTGGTGACTGGATTCTTTCAATATCTGCGTGGTAAGTGGACATCGCAAACTCTCCAGAGACGTACGTCAGCAAGATCAATAGCACAGATTTATTATGTAGTGTGTGCTGTGCTGTATGTAGGTGAAGCAGATGCATGAAAGAGATTTGCAGTGACACAGCAGTGGGCCTCACTAAACATTGCTGGTCAGCTGAGATCCTCCTCCAGAGAGAGGTAATAACCGATCAGTGTCATGGCTCTCGTCTACTGCTCATGTGCCGAGTTTGCACAGGTGTCCGCTGCACGTGTGCACTGATGTTAGCTGCATACAAGTGCGCATGTTTGATTTAAAGATGTCACAACATCTCAGAGCTGCACTGGCATAAATACTTGTTACAGGAAAAACATGATGCTACATGGAAATGGCTTTCCATCAGCTGACTGCATGCGAGAAGGATTTCTTGTCTCTTGCATTTCATGTAAACTGTCTGAGCCCCTCTTTGCAAAGTGTGAGTAATTTGTAGGTGATTTGTTGCTGAAATGCCTAACATGACGTGGTGTTGTAAAGGCACTTGAATACTGTATGCAGTGTTATGTTTGTCATCTGTAACAGCTTTATGTATGTGAATGGCCAGCAATGACGAGCAATGCCTTCAGTGATAAGTACAGCTTACACACTGTAGTTAAGTCTCCTGTGTTAACGATAATTTATTATTGTTTTACGGAAAGTTCTTAATTATTAGTGTGCTTGTCCATGTTGTGGTTTGTGCTGCATTAGGATTTTTATTTCCTGCATTACTGACCCGTTAAATAAAACCACTGAACACAAGTAGAGTACAAGATTTTATCCTTTTTTCAGCATGTACTGCAAAATATATCTAAAGGAGGCTTAACAAGCTGAAGATAATGAACCCTTTAATGTCTCCCTGCAAGTCAATCTAGCAAAAATACACACATTTAATATCTGTGTTATGGTTTGTGTATTTCTTTTCCAGATGAACAGGAGTTGGTCCAGAAAAGAACTTTCACAAAGTGGATTAATTCACATCTGGCCAAGGTAAGATTGCATTCTATTACATTTTCACATATCCTTACAAGTCATGGCAGGGTTAAACCATCACCAGGTTTTTTCTTATGTAACATGAATGACATTGTCTGTTTAAGTATTCATTTATTTTCTTCCATTCCATTATGTTATTAGCGTGGATAATTAGATCCCACTGTTTTATTGTTCAGCTGAGCAGTATGAGCACCTACATCCATGAATACAGAATAGCTCATGTGCTTAGCTTTATATCCGGTAGTCTTGATGGAAGGCGGGCAAGTGTGTAATCGATAAAACCAGCACTAATGATTAAAGGTCATTAAAGGTCGTATGCAGCTCAGTAGACAATAGATCAGATTTGTTGACCACTGGTTGAATGCCATGCTGTAGTTACAGTATAGTGAACAAAATAAACAACTTGGAGTGACTGATGATGTTTCATGTGCACTGCATAATGGTGCATTGTATTAGCCTCCTACCATTTTGGCCTGAGTGGTGGTCTGGGTCTGTGCTAAGTATCTGCCTTTCTGTCTATTTCCCTGGAGTGCAGTTCAGTACCAGAGCAGACCCTGAGCCACAGGCTCAAATATTGTGGATGCTTTTGGTTTTAGTGACCTGTGTTCAAATGTTACATGCATATTTACACAGAGAAAGTTACATGTATTTTGACTCTGTTTATACAGGTGCTTAATTTCTGGATGGCCCAAAAAAAAAAAAAAATGAAGGATTGAAAATGCTAACTAGTAGAGCAGATGCGTACTTTTTGTTGCAAATAAATGTACCATAAAACCAGGAGACATTTTCATTTTAAATATTTAACTGCACATTTAATAGTCTAATATATAAAAAATTACACATATTTTCAGACTGATTGTCCTGATCAGCATGTGGAAAGGATAAAGTATTGTCATATTCATGTTTAATCATGTGATCACTGCAATCGGAGTTTTATTCAGTATTGTTTTCACCCATGTTAACTGGATGCCAGCCTATAAAATAGCACTCGATACAGCACATCCTCTATTAAGCACACTCTCAGCATGTCTCAAGATTCAGTTCTAAAAAAAAAGGGAATGAAAGGTTTTTGCTTTACAGAAAATAAGTTCTTTTAGCATTTGGTATTCCCAGTGTGTATAGGAATGTGTGTGTGCATGCTTGTGCGTGCGCGTGCGTGTGTGTGTGTGCGTGTGTGTGTGTGTGTGTGTGTGTTGGGTAGGCTTTGGAATTGTGTTTTGTGCAGATGGTGCACAAGAAGGCTTGGAACAATTCTCAGCGGGAAAGATCTGCTCCCAAGGCCCTTGGCATTTTGGATAGTGCTTTTGTTTGATACATGTAAAGATAATACAGTATTAATATTTAATAGTATTGTAAAGTAATATTCTTTTCTGCTGAATAACTAGCTTTACAGGAGACACTAGATAAGGACAAGTATGTTTGTAGTGTCTCTTTAGGGTGCGTTAGTTTACTGTTGATGATTAGTTGCTTTGGTAATCAGGCACTGTCCTGCTACAGCTAGAAAAAGTGTTGGATTTAAGTATTCCAGTCAGACCTGGTTTGGATTTAGAGGCTCCATTGTTCCACAGGATTTGCCACAGACGTTTAGAGCATGGAATCGGCTTTAGAAGGCACTACAGTTACATGTTTTGATGCTGGACATACACTGATTGAGATGGAGAAATGCATTTTTCCTCTGTTACTCCATTCCTAGTTATGTGTTATGGCTGACACTGATATCAGACTCACTGAATACCCACTTACACCTGTGTTTGTCCCTTTGCAGCTGAACCTGGCCTGTAGGGGGGGGGGGGGGGGATAATTCGTATATTTCATGTAAAGGGAATTTCCCTCTTTTTTGGAATCCTAATAAAAAGTGCACACTGAGCTCTGACTCAGCAGTTATATTTTCTCATTGTTTCCATTTCCTTTGATATTTTGTGCCCTAAAAGTGAACCCTGTTTTTATATTCTATAAAAGAATAGTTGGTGTAAGAGCATGTCACGTAGCAGCTGATTAGTTTAAAAGCAATTGTGCGAAGAATGCAGAACAAGTTATACAGTAAATAGTTAATAAGAGGCACAATAAATATTCCAGCAGTATTTTTTATATATTAAATACTGCTGGAATATTTATAATGTTTATATATATATAGATTATTTTTAACAATTTATAAATTCTAAAAATCTGTCTATACCAAATCAATAACTGGAAAGAAGTTCAACATAATAATCGTAATACACGTCAGATTAAATAAAGTACACTATTTCTTAGAAATAATCAATTGTGCATGTACTATGTTGGAAAAGTTTGGAATTATGCCATGTGGTAGCCTCCAGTCTTCAGCCTGTCACAGCATGACCAGCATGACATTAGTAATTAGTGTTGAGAAAATGAAGGCTGTTTACATGTTCCTATTAGTAATGCGGGTGCAAAGTTCGTTTAACAGTTTTTTTGGAAAGCTATGTTAGCTTATCCCTTGGGTGGTTTAGGGAAACCAGTCAGGTGTCGCTGAGTCTGAATTCCATTTCAGGAAAAACAACCCAAATTTACTTACATTTTAGTTTATGTACTAAATTTAGTTTATGTAGTTTCTGTAGGTTGTGCCAGGTAAGGTACCAGTCTAGCAGTGCAGTCTGTCTAAAGAAATCTACTACCTTCCTAGCTGAGTGTATGTTCCTCACATGGTAAATGTAACACTTGGATCGGGTTAAAGTTATGTCTCATGGTGAAACAGACCTAAGCACACTTAATTCAGTTTGTAATCAGATCCCTGCTGTCAGAGTGTCTGTGAGGCTCGCAGTCAGATGCACACAGCATCACAGTCAGATAGTCAGGTTGCTTTTGGGCATAACCCTAAACTGCTAAAACGTTAGTTGCACTTTTGATACAGTACATGTCAAAGAAAAACATATTTAGGATAGCCAGTGAGCTGGCATCAGAATAATCGGTACCCAAGACTCACTGATTGGTTTGAGAAGCAAAGGCTCACCCGTATAGTTTGATCCTACTGATAAGCTAGGGTGCTCATAGAGTTACTGCTGGCTATGGCGGAAAGGTATCAGAACACTCAGTGCCCACGCAGACCCCTTCTCCAGTCCCAAAAGAACCTACAAAAGCACCGCCTTCCTAAACATTGCTGCAGACCAAGTACACTCCCCATTATGCCAACATTATTCCCTTATGGCGGTGTGTCATTTGAGGAATATAACAAAGAGTTCAAGGCTTTGACTTGACCACTAAACTTCCAAAACTTACAACGTGCAGGACTGCTAACATCTTGCTACCAGATTACACAGAACACCATCAGATATCTTGTGGAGTCTGTACCTCAGTGTGTCAGAGCTGTTTGAGCAGCACAATATAAGGCAGATTGTTTTAATGTTATGGCTTACTTGTGTGTGTGTATTGGTTTTTGTGTGTGTGTGTATTTGAGTGAGTGAGTGTTTTATTCGGGTTGCCACACATCTTATATCTACAGTATATATTTTTTCCACTCTGTTCTGCAGCGTAAACCTCCTTTAGAAATCAATGACCTTTTTGAGGACATCAAGGATGGGGTGAAACTGCTGGCCCTGTTGGAGGTGCTGTCTGGGCAGAGATTAGTGAGTGCTCCTATGATATATTTTTTAAAACTTTGTCTTACTACATATTACTCTTATGTAATATTTTGAGGATCTGATCAGAGCTGAAATGTAATAATTCTTAATTGCAATTTTTCCACCCATCAGTTGGATGGGGTCGGTTATCAAATAAAATTTTACTGACATTTTGTTTTTCTTCTATCATTCTGTTTACAGCCATGTGAACAGGGTCGGCAGTTAAAGAGAATCCACTGGGTGTCCAACATCGGCACTGCTCTGAAGTTCCTGGAGGGAAGGAAGGTAAGCAGTTTTTCTGCAGCCTTCAGATATATTCCCCTTTATTAGTTCTGCACCATTAATCACATAAAAATCGAAATCCCTATATTGTCCTGAGCAATAATTTAATCACAACAGGCTGCAATTTGTTACAGGTAATATATGCATAGTCATTTTTTGCCAATAAGTCTTTTTTAATACAATTTTGAGTTGCTAAATAAATATTGTCAAACATCCACTTGTGGCTACATAAATACATTAGAATACAAAATAGCACATTTAATAATTAAACTATCGTAGTTTAAATCACAATCACAATATATGTCAAAATAATCGCAATGTGATTTTTAAATGATTATAATTATTAATGATTATTAAATCATGCAGCCCTACCCATTAACTAACAGCTCTGCCCTTAAACTAACCTTGTAATGGCTATGTCTGACAACCTGCATTAACAATAAAAAAATAATATATTACATCTGCCCCACTCATATAACTGCATTCTTATTGTGCTTCAGCTAGAAATACTAATAAAATACAGTGGAACCTCGGATTGCGAGTAACGCGGTTTGCGAGCGTTCCGCAAGACGAGCAAATAAATTTTGGCAAACAAGTCTTGGTTTACAAGCACCGAGTATTATGTATCACGCATGCGCTTCTTGTTTTGATCACAACTGAGTTTTGGCAACAAAACAAGCCCAAATCATCACCCCTCTACTGCCAATGGTTTTTCTCTCTCTTGCGTTGCGGAATTGTGGGTAATCGTACCCACAATTATACCTCACTGGTATAATCAACATCCGTGCATGTTTACTGTAACTGTTTATTATAACACTGTGAACGTGTGTGCGCGTAAAACATCTTTTATTTTGTGTTTGTATGCGTGTGTGTATAGTGCGCTTGCACTGTTTATGATAACACGTGTGTGTGTGTGTGTGTGTGTGTGTGTGTAAAGCAAAAGAAAGTCTTATTAGAGAGGTTAAAGATCCATTTTCTCTCTCCCTCTTTGTATCAGCCTGCACTTTGTGATTGGACACCATGCTCCTTCACACACATACCTCTCTTCTCTTGTCTTCACACACACACACCCCCCACACCCCCCCCCCCCCACACACACATGACAATGTTCCTTGTTAATTTTTCCGATACAATAGTCTTTCCATTAATGTGTGTGTGTGTGTGTCTCTCAAATAAGAAAGGAAGAAGGGTTACTGTGTAAGACGAGAAGAGGGAGAGGGGGTCTATTTCCTTCTCTCCTCTTACTATAGCTTCCAGTGGTAGTTTTAGGCCTGGGCGAAAAGGGCAGCCGCCCGGACATGTGGGGTGCTGCTGAAGGAGCCACACAGAAGCTGAGCGAGCGGAGATGAGAGGGGATGAGGGCAGGAGGGGAGGGGGGAAGAGTTCTGTACAGTTCTCCTCTCCCAAATGAAGCGGACAAGGAGGGGGGATAATTATGTCAGTGACACCTGACTTTCTTACAAATAATTTCATTCAAAATATTATAAACACACCAATAATTTGCACTTTTTTCATTTATTTAATTGTGTGAAATGGCTAATAAAAATAGGTAATAAAAAACGATCATGATGTGGAGGTGAATTGGTTTAGTATTGACTTCTGGTCGTGAGTGAGAGCGTTGGGGGAAATCTGTTGATTCTGTCGAATCGTCGATTACAAAGTAAACACAGCGATGGAGAGAATAAGGCCAAAGCTGTCAGGTGCTCAATTTAGGAAAAAAAGAAAAGAAGATGAGGAAAAACGGGCAAAAGATAAAGGTATGCAACAATGTTCTCTCTGTATGATTAAGGTATTTATGTCATTGTGTTAATTAGTGGTATAACGTTAACTCTTAGATTTGTTAGCCTTCCTGCTTATGATGCTTGCTATGCTTACCTTGCTAAAAAAAAAACCTAAAAAAGCCTAATATACAAATCATCACATAAATTCTAATGGTTTCTATTAAATACCATTATGAACCATTAACATTTTCCAGTGAAACTATTACAAAATTCCTTATTGTCGTGTGTTTTGGGCACTTTTCCAATAGGATTTACCATCCCACCCACCAACAGAATCAATCCATCATATATCAGCAGACATTGTTATACTTACCATTAAAACCAATACAATTCCCATTATAAGCATTAAATCCATTACATTTTCTATTATTTTTAGGCAGGGTTCTATTGTTTTTTCAGCAGTGTATACAACATGAGATTTAACCACAAAATTATGCTTTGCAACAAAATTGTTGCAAGTACAGTTACTATTTACTATAAGTACTAAATACTATTGTATTTATTTCCATTGTTTATGTTAATGTTGGCTATAGCCAATATATTTACAATATATTTACAATATACTGTAAATTGGTCTGTTACGGTACGACATGTAGTATTACTACCACAAAACGTGTGGTGTGTACAAAATGTGAAGCAAAATGGGGCGTCGGGAGGGAATCTCGCCCGGGGAGCAATTCAGTGTAGAACCGCCACTGATAGCTTCACACACAGCGCCATGCCCGACGCTGAATACAGGGTAAAGCAGTATAGAAGATGAGTGAGTGAGTGAGTGAGTGAATGAGTGAATGAGTATTTTATGTACTTATTTTTTGGGCGGTAGAGCGAATAATTTGAATTTCCATTAATTCTTATTATTTCCTGCTCCCGGAACAAATTACGCTCGTAATCCAAGGTTCCACTGTAGTTATAAAGAACGTAGGTATACATGGCCCTTAGCCGGTGCCTAGAGTGTCTAACTTTACACTCTCTCCTGTCATACCTCCTCTCAGTCTGTGTACAGAGGATGTCCGGTTAGTAAGTTTTGGTGCTACATCTCACCTTTTTGTTCATGCCTGTTTGCTCATGCCTAGCTGTTTATTCAAAGAAATTTTGGTTCTTGCTATCATAGTGTATCTACGCTGCACTCGAGTCTTGTTAGTTTGCTATAGTATGTTAAATGTTTTATTAGAGAAAACCAACAACTTGTGTAGTTATATTAGAAAAAGGAATTGAGCAACTGAACTGGCACTTTTCATTTCTTATTGTTGAATATGAAGCAAATAGTGAATGAGCTTAGATTTATTTTGCCTGGCTTGTTTTTCCCCCCCCGATTGCCAGTGTTGGCATTGACATTGCAGAGATTTTTTTTATCTTTCTTTTGGCTCTATGAGTTTGACGCATTGGAAAAATGTACATTAAATGTACAGATTTTTTTCCTTTACAGATTAAATTAGTAAATATAAATGCCACTGACATTGCTGATGGAAGACCATCCATAGTCCTGGGGTTGATGTGGACCATTATCTTGTACTTTCAGGTAGACCCTTTGACTAACCCTATTCATAATGTTATCATATCCATAATATATCCTGATCAGCCTGTAAAAGGTCTGTTTGTTCATCCACACTGATGCTTACTGGTGCTTTTTCTGAATCTGCAGATTGAAGAGTTGACAAGTAATCTCCAGGTCCTACAGGCCCTGTCTAACAGTGCATCCTCTGTAGATAGCATGGCTAATTCCGAGAGCACGAGCCCACCCATGAAGCGAAAAGTTGTTACCAAGTTTCAGGGCAATGCTAAGAAAGCCATGCTCCGATGGGTGCAGTGCACAGCAACAAAGTATGCCACGCTTCTTTTATATTACAGTAACTTCGGCTACACGATAAATTAATGCACATCATCTCAATCATTGACTTTTTGTTTTTTAAAAGTCGCTTGGGGATTGAGGTGAAAGACTTCGGTCCTAGCTGGAGGAGTGGTGTGGCCTTCCACTCTGTCATATATGCTATTCGCCCAGACCTGGTGGACATGGAACTTGTAAGGAGAAGAAACAACCGTGAAAATCTGGAGGAAGCCTTTACTGTGGCAGAGAGAGAGCTGGGCATCCCACGTCTCCTAGATCCTGAAGGTGCTTTTGACTTACCCTGACTTAATACATTATAAAATATTCCATCAAATATCTGCTTTTGATGTATAAGAAGACAGTATAAATTTGTTACACTGTAGGTAAACTGCAGTGTTTTAAGTATTTTATTGTCAGCATGCAGGCCTCATTGTTAACACATACAGTACAGCTTCCTAGAAAGTCTGTAATATTCATTATATTAATATTCAGCACATAATATTAAAAATGTTCCCTTTGTACACCACTATAATAAATAAAAAATGAAGCAATCAAGATGAGATTAGTTAAGATGAGAAGTGTTTACAGCTTTAATCAAGGGGTTTCAAAAATATTGCATTAAATGGATAGTTTGAGTTTTTCGAGTCTTTCTTAAATCAAAATTGAGATACATATACTTTACGTAGAGTACATTACAACAGGACTTGGTCGTTATTTTCCTGATCTTCACATTGACCATGAAGTTCATCTCCTAGAATTTGGGTTGTTAGTAATCATTGCCAAATTCCACAACCCTCGTTCCATGCAAAAATGCATTTCAAAATTCAACTGAGGCTCATGTGAAGCTTCTACAGTCCCACTGAGCTAAACCGACTCAATATCTTTCAAAGTTACACTGTATTTAGTACACATTTCTTCCCGCAAATAGCCATGTGGATAGTCCTAGTTAACCATACAGCCAGTTCCAGAATGCTACTGTATACAGCTAGTTTTATTTTTCTCCAAATTTGAGTTTAGAGTAGGTGTCCCATCTTTTTTCAGATAAATCCCACTTTCTGTGTTATAATATGGTTAGTATAATTTTCTAACAATCAGGAAAGGAATGACTCACCTGACTTTTCTTTTTTTATCGTAATTTTTATCTACTGTGTCTTTGGCAGTGGAAAATTATTGGCAGTTCACATTCAGTAAAGCGTTTTAGCCAATCATAGATGAGACTAATTTTTTTAAACTATCATAATGCAGAGGGTGGGATTTGTTGGAAAAGATGAGAGGCCTAACCCAATCTCAAAAGAGTTGGAAAAGAGATAATAACCCTGTTTGGACTACATATTGAGATTTCCAATAACAGCTACCAAAGACTAATTAAACACTTGGAATGACTGCCAGACGTATTTATCCCCTTAATTTGTCATGAAATATTTTGTTCAATTACTTTTGAGTCTGTGAAAATTAAGGGATAGGAGGGGGAAAAAATCCTAATCTGTTAATGCAAATATTTTAGTTAAACCAATTCAATTAAAGCTTGATATTGATCTTCTTCTCTTTTATGTAAAGCACTTTGAATTACCATTGTGTATGAAATGTGCTATACAAATAAACTTGCCTTGCCTTGATAAAATCCATCATGGTGGCATACTGAGGCAGAAATATGAAAATAGTATCCTTATCCAAATTCTTATGGATTCTTAGGATGATGACGAGACTGGTTTGACACACTTACTGGATTCTAAATATATTGTAATGTAATTCTTATGTGGCTGAGGATCTGTATTATGCCTGCTGCACTGCATTTCTACTTGACCAACACCCAGTGATTGAATGTATTTATCCCTCCTGTTCTTTTGCTTGACTAGTGTAGTTCTTTAACATTTGTGTTTTCTGCAGATGTGGATGTGGATAAGCCTGATGAGAAGTCCATAATGACCTATGTGGCTCAGTTCCTTAAGCACTATCCAGACCCCCACCAGTCTGAGACAGATGGACACCAAGAGGAGGTTTGCTTAAGAGCCTTGCACCAAATGTCACCTGCACGCTTTAGTGTACTTACTAAAATTATGTAACTGCTTGCTGTTATTTAATCATGTCCCTGTGGTGCTTGTTTACCCTGCAGTCCAACCCATCACAGGAAAGATTCTAGCCTTAAACCAAACCCACCCTCCATGCTTCATATGCTCACTATGTCATCTGTCTTGTGCATTTGTAGCTGCTTCTTCGTTTCATTCCAACTTTTGCCCTCTCTATCCCAATGCTGCAGGTAAGTGCTGAACTCGCTTTATGTCTGCATGTATCCTGATTTAGTGTCTGCAGTGGACTTTCTCTTCATTTTCTCTTCTCCCTGTTTTGCTCTCTGTTCCTTTGTCTATCCGCTAACATCTTGATGGTATTGTGTTTGCATCTTTCTGTGTGGCTTCCTTTCCCGGACAGTATGATCCTCAAGACATTGAGCTAATGCTTGAGGTATGTGTGTGTTCTTGGTGATTAGTAAGTGTGTGAACTATATGTACTGTAGTTAAACAGCAAATTGGTTTTCTTTTTTGGTGTTATTCTGAGATTATTACTTAAAAAAATCTCACCTCTTCTAGGGGTGCTCTGGCTTTTTCTTGCATTTGAACTTACATACATATATACATGGAGATTGGTAATGAGGAGTGGAGGATGACTAGATGTTTATGTGTGTGTTCAGAGAGAGGAAAGAAAGATTCTACGGGAGTGGAAGGCCTGGCTGGATCAGCTGGAGAGAGACATACTCCGTGCACAAGGAACAGAGGGCAACCTCACTGATAAATATCAGGTAACTCAGCTGATACTGGAGGCTGACGGCTCAGATTAGGTTTCTTTAATATTGAAGACCACATTCTACCTATTTTATTTTGTCTCTCAGGCCTTCAAGAACTTCCGCGTGCAGTATGAGATGAGGAAAAAACAGATAGAGACTTTGTTGCAGCCTGTGAATAAGGACGGTAAACTGTCTGTGGACCAGGCAGTGGTGAAACAGGCATGGGAGCACGTGTCTGCCCGGGTAGGCATTTCACGTCATACGATCACAGTCCATCTGTTTAAAGAAATACAGCTGCATTTAAAACTTTTCTTATTGCCTATTAGCATGATAGTAAGCTGGTCTCCATAAGACATAAAATGTAGTGTTTAAGTGGAATAGACATCATTCACTCACAGTTCGTTAGTAGTTAAGGAGCACATACACAGAGTGTTGTATACAGAGGAACACCGTGCTACAGTGAAGAGTGTGGTGTCATATGGAGTAAACCATAACATTCCTTTCAGTGCTATTGGTGCTCTCTTTTGTAGCTTCTGGACTGGCATATCCATTTGGATAAGTCTCTGCCAGGCCCCCTGGGAGTGATTGGAGCCTGGTTACATCGGGCGGAGTTTGCTCTCAGAGAAGATATTCCTATTCAGCAGGCCCATGAAGAGACAGCCAACATCATCCACAGGAAGCTGGAGCAACATAAGGTATACCGTGCTGGAAATATAAATTATTTGACCTGCTGTTTTCTATTTTGGGCAGCACAGTGGTGCTACCAAGCTTTAGGCATTCTGGTTCAGTTCTGAGCTGTGTATGCAGATTCCATGTTTCTTTCCTCTGTCCCACTGGGTTTTTCCTTCCACCTCTTAACATCATATGACAAAATGGATTGGCTATACTAAATCGCTTCTGTGTGTGAGTGTTTGTGTGCATGACGCCTTGCAGGGAACTATGGGATAGGGTGTCTTCCAGCTACACACCCAGCGTTTCCAGGATAGGCTTTGAGTCCAGTGTGATCCTAACAAAGAAATAGCAGTTCCCGAAGATAAATGAATAAATACTTTTTTGATTATAACCACAGGATTACTAATAATCTTGGGTGTATATACTTGAAAAAGTACAGATTAGATCTGTCCACTATAATCTGTAATCCCACTCAGTGCCTTCATTTTTTGTTGTATCTAGCATGATAGTTTAATTCTATTTTTAATTAACTTTGTTAGACCAATTCTCCAATTTTTAACAAATAGCAGTTGAAATGATTGGTTATGTGCTTTTCTTTGAACATGTGAAACAGACCCAGTACTACTGCTGGTTTAGACTATAACAAACCAAGAGCAGTCAAAACATACTGTATCTGCATAAAATTTGTCAGTTCACATTTATGTAAAAGGATGCTGAAATGTGAAAAATGAATTATAAATGTACTTCCTTCTGTGGTTAATTTTACTTCTGAGTTTGCCTAGCTGAAATTTAGTTATGTAAAACATAAGACAAAAGACGATTTGTAGGTAGATTATGGTAGATTATTTAAAAAATATAATCCAGAATGGAATTATTTGGTATTACTTCCACTAGTAAACACTCAGAGAAGCCTTCCAGAAGAATAATGTTTTGTTTGGGTTTCACAGAAATCCAGTCTCAGTGGACTACAAGGTAATAACCGACTACTGATGCTGTCATTTTTGTCCTTCCAGGAGGTGCTAATAAATTTGGAAGGCCACAGACAGACATTTCAGCTGATTCATAGGGATAGATCAGTAAACGGTGTGCCTGTACCGCTTGAACAGCTCCAAGACTTGGCAGAAAGGTCAGATCGTATTCTTTTTAGGCTTGCTTGCTAAGAATGTGAGCACACATGCAAATCAGTTATTAAACTACCACTTTCCACAGATTCAATTATGTGTCCACTTCATCTAATGTTCACCTAATTAAACTGGAATTCTGGGAAATGAAGTATCGTCTCATGGCATTTCTTATCCTGGCCGAGTCTAAGCTCAAGTCTTGGATCATCAAATATGGCCGACGGGACTCTGTGGAGTTGCTTCTGCAGAACTACATTGTAAGTCCACAAGTCAGTACTGTCCAAAAGAGTCTGATCCAGGCTCCATCAACTGCGTATGATTCATTAATCTTTCTCTTCTTTACAGGCATTTATTGAGGGTCACAAGTTCTTTGAGCAGTATGAGACAACATTTCAGACCCTTAAGCAAGCTGCAGACATCTATATTAAGTCTGATAGCTCAGGTAAAGTCAACCTAATTATCTCCTCATGCTGCAGAATGTTTCTTCTGTTATAATCACTGCTTGATCAATAGTTGTACAATTTCTTATGGTGTCTTGACATAACTCGTGTGGTACAGCATAATGTGGAAAACGATTTCAGCAAGTGTTATACAGGATCTTTTCTTCAACTACGATTACTTGTGTTTTTAATGAGTTTGTTTTCAGGTGTTTAGCTATTTGACCTGATAGGGAGGTTCCCTACTGTATGTATTTAGACTGTATTTGGGCTGTATTTATCAGGGCTTAATTGTTCATCTCATATTCTAGGCTATAGAATCTCCTGGAGAGGTATGTCTAGAGAACCGTGAGAAGCTGCTACTAGACCTTTAGACACTATAATCAGTGTGCACTCATCGATAGTTGTGCAGCAATATTTATTTTTTTTAACACAATTCTACTCATATAGTTTCACTCTAGATGAATTCACATGCTAACAACTACTGCCAGCTCACTCTGATATAACTCTGATTACTACAGTAGTTACACTCTGCTGTTTTATTGTTACCATAATCAAAACTGCAGTTAGTGAAGATGACGATTATGTTGTATCGCTTATTTTGCATGACTTCTAATCACAATATTTTAAACAGTGCTCTCAGTAGTATTTTATTATTTCATTTTCCCTTTATAATAGACGGAAATCTCTTAATAGTTATTTAGTGTGTGAATGCACTCACGTGATTCTGTGTGGTTTCAGCTGAGGAGTGTGAGGGGATGAATAAGTTTTTAAATGAGACGATGGCACAGTGGAGAAACTTGTCAGTAGAAGTGCGAAGTGTACGCAGCATGCTGGAAGAAGTTATCTCCAACTGGGAGAAATACAGCAGCAAAGTGGCCAGTCTTCAGGCCTGGCTGGAGGACGCTGAGCAGATGCTCAATCACTCAGAAAATGACAAACGCGTATGTAGAAAATCTATAAATAATGTGAAAATAATATACAACCTATGCAGTCAGTTGCTGCAACTTATTGTCAGTTTGATGTGTGTTCTGAGATTGTGATTATCATTACCATTGACTATAAATGTAATTTATCATTTAACTTTTACAAATAATTGTATGATATAACTGCTAGAGTCTTTATTTAGAGTCTGGTGTCTTGGATGCTTTGTAGGAATTCTTCAGGAACCTGCCACACTGGATACAGCAGCACATGGACATGAATGATGCAGGGAACTTCCTGATCGAGACTTGTGATGAGACTGTGTCTAGAGATCTGAAGCAGCAACTGCTCCTCCTCAATGGCAGATGGCGGGAGTTGTTTGTGAAAGTGAAGCATGTATGCGCTATTTAACCTGCTGGTTCAGTGTTTAAATTACTGTGTATTACACAATACAGGATCTAGAATACACCTTTGATTCCATGCCCTAGAGGTGAGATTAAATGCAACATTTGTCTTCACATGCAGTATGCAAGAGCAGATGAAGTGGACAAGCTAAAGAAAGACTATGAGGATGGCATCTTAGCTTTAAAGATTTTTGTAGACACATCCAATGAGAGGATGAGTACTCCTGTCCAAGTGTCCTTTTTAAACATAAGAACATTTCTTCAAGACATTGAGGTAACAATGACATCCAGGGAGGTATTCATTAAAAATATAATAAAAATTCCACATGGACCTTATTATTTTTTTCCTATAGGATATCAAACATAAAGTTCCCGCTATGGAGGCAGTGTATAAAACATCCACGCGCAACGCCCAGCAGCTGACCAAAGACACTTCTCAGGAAGAGATCGCAGACATGCTGGGTGTGATGGAAACCATTAAAGAGGAGCTTGGCAAGGTGCTTTCCTCAGGTCCTGTTCAGACCTAGTAATAACATCTGTCTGTGATTTAATCAACTGCGATTGATTTACAATTATGGCATTGGGCAGAGATGCCCTTATCTAGAGCATCTTTTATCTCATTTTATATAAATGAGTTCAGGGTTAAGGGTTTTTCTCTAAGGCTGATCAATTGTCCACATATTGAACTACCACTGCACTCAACTGATTTAAACCTGGTACTGTAAATTCCAGAGTTTTAATTCCTCTCCCATAACCACTTGTGATCACAATGTGTAATTTATATTTAGCCATTGAATGGCATTTCCTAATTCAATAATTAAATCAGCACTTGAATTGCTTGATTATAAACTGCGCATGGTGTCATCAATGTGAGACAGATGTTAATATCAAGTGTGAACAGGGCTTCAGTGTCTAATCTGTTCTCTAATCCATTGCATCAAAGAGGGTTGATCTTTTTACTCTCACACTAACACTGCTATGACCCTTCTGGATTTTAGATAAGGGAAAAGGTTGTGCCTTTGCAGAGAGATTCACAGGCCCTGCTACCTCCTTTAGAAGAAATGGAGAAGAACATCACTGGGTTCTACCAGTCTCTAGAGAAGGCCAGTCGCATCACCAGTTCACGTGACTCTGAGGCCCCAGGAGACTTCCAGCAGAAGTGTCAGGTGATTAGGCTTGTCACTAGTAGAATATCCTGCAAAGTGACATACAGTATAAGGCCTGTATAAAATGCCTACAAATGAAAAAGAATTCTTATTTGAAATCTGATTTGTTGCTCTTTCTTTGTTTTTCTTTGTCTTACTGTAGGAACTTGTGACATACCAGCAAAGCTGTAAAAAGTGTCTGACTGTGATAGACAAGAATCATCAGATCATAATTAAAGCCCTAGAAGGCAGCAAAACCTTGAGGCACTTGGACACATCTCTGCTACAAAAGAGGGTAGTAGATCTTCAGGCCTCCTCACAGGTGACTATTGCTCCAATTTCTTTCAATGAAGTTGGGGGTGTGGTCGCCAACAAACTCGGCCTGGCTAGCAGTCGTCGACGGGATAATCACGACAACTTTTATTGAAGATGGTGGTGTTAGTTGAACATTCCAAAGCTTCATCTGTTTTAAGCATAGTTCTTTAGATTGTAGAGTTTAATCCTTTATACAGGAGATGATATAGCGCTGCTGCACTAGTGTCTTTAGGTACAGAGGAAGGAAGGCTTAAATTCCATTGTCGTTATTATAAGCAGGTGGTAAGATGGTCATTTAATGCCACAAATCAACTCAGAATTTCATTACAAAATAAATCTTGCACACATCTTGTAAAATCATGTATTTATAAGAAATATTGAAATGTAAGATGTAGGCATGTACAGTATGTAGTACACGTACTGTACGTATGGTAGGCACGATTAAATCAGTTAAAGTACTGTACGCGTAATGATGAGCAATTTAAAATTATATTCTTCCATACTAAACATGAAATTTTATAATACTTTTGTGACTTTACATAGGTAATGTATTTCAAGGCAGAATTTTATGTATGTCGATATGCTTAAAGGCTATGGTAGAAGAGACCACTGAGTGGAAGAAGCATGTGGAAGCCAACAGCAGCTTGATGAAACGATTTGAAGAGTCTCGTCTGGAGCTGGAGAAGGTTCTTAAAATAGCCAGAGGTTGTATGACAGAGAGAGGAAACCCAGAGGATCTTCTTAAGAAGCACACAGTAAGAGTAAAACCCCTATTAAATCTTCAGTTGGGGGATTAAAGTAGGTCAAGAGGAAAATTAACACCACAATATGGAAATAATGTCCCTGTCCCCTACATAAGCTGTGGATTAATATTTAAAAAACATATATATATATATATATTGTTTAATTTATTTATTTACTTTTTTTGCAGGATTTTTTTGCCCACCTTGATGAACGAGTCCTTAATTCATTTCTGAAGGCCTGTGATGAGCTTACTGATATTCTGCCTGAGCTGGAACAGCAGAATCTACAGGAAACAGTCAGAAAACTGCACAAACAGTGGAAGGTCTGGTGAATTTATTATCATACAGCTAATCCCTGCACATAACCTCCAAAACACATATAACATTTTAAAGAACGCACTTTTTTGTGAAACCAAAACATACAACTTTTGTAATTTCATTTCACAATTGAGTGGAATAAATGTTCATATTTTCACTGACAGTAGACACATTAGTAGAGTCAGTAACATAGAGTTAAAGAATTTAAAAAGTATAGGAAGCTGTGTTCAATATTCTTATTTCCGTTTTCAGGATGTTCAGACAGAGATCCCATACCACCTACTGCATCTGAAAGTGGAGGTGGAGCGCAATCGACTTATGGCCTCTCTGCAGGAGTGTGAAGCCGAACTGGCCCGTGAGAATCGCAGCCTGCCAGGCATGGGCAGTGAGCGACTAGTGAAAGAGCACAGGGTGAGAGTCTCTCGGGCGTAAAAATATTTGATTCATTATCTTGAATAGTCTTGATGTAGCATTATGGGGACCCTGTAAAAAGAGATGGTTCTGATGGTAGGTTTCTGCATATAGGCTTTTTTCAGTGACAAGGGCCCTCAGATTCTGTGTGAGAAGCGATTGCAACATATGGAGGATCTCTGTTTGAAGCTGACAGAAAATGAGCAGGCACGCCAAACTTTGGAAAAAGCTAGATCTGCATTTGCTGAGGTTAGAGATGAGATCGAGAGAACTTATCAGAAACTCATGCAGCACCCTGACAAATGGAAGGAGTTTAACACCAGGTGAGGTTTTTCTCTTCTTTTTATATTATATCGCACGTTCAATCTTTTCGGTCCATCACTAGTTGAGTACCATATACTGTAGGGCCTGCAAGATCTTCTCTTATTCATAAGTGCTAATATAGTTTACATGTGTGTCTGATATTTTATGGTCTATGATTGTTTTCAATATTTCTGCTTCTGTTCTGTTACAGATTTTCTGAACTGTCTGCATGGCTGTCTTCCAAGGAAAGCCAGCTTAGAGTTTTGCGAAACCGTGCTAGTGACCCCGGTAAACTCAGTGAGGTGAAATCCACTATAGAGGTAAGACAGAAATAGTAAGGTGCGAGAATGTGAGTATATACTATATTAGACTGATGCAGCTTCGTAATTTTCTTTCATTCACTTACAGAGTTTAAGAAATGAGGCAGAGCTACAAGAAGGAAATGTGAGCTGGCTGAAATCTCGTATGGCTGTGCTAATAGAAATTAGCACTGTGAATGATGCCCAAAGGCAGGGAGCTGCCCTTACCAAACTGTCCACTGACTTCAAGAACCTTCTCAGTTCCCTCTCTGAGGTAAGACCCATCAAGACAAGTAAGCTCCTGGGGCTGCTAGTCCCTTAATAAATCTTTCTTAATATATTAATTTCCCATTAGCATATGAAGCACATTAGTTGTATGTTTTGGAAACCATACTCACTTTGTGTGTGTATGTGTGTGTGTGTGCAGTCTGAGAAGCTGGCATTGGCAGTTGGAGATTGTGTGCAGTTCCAGGAAGAAGTGAGGAGCACTCTGGATGAACTAACACACAGTCAGCAGGAGATGCAGACAGAGGTAACCAAGATCCTCGACTCTGAGTCTTCAAAGGAAGCTCAGCAACTGCTGCTCATTCACCAGGTACAACGAATACATATATTATAAGTTGAGTTATTTCCATTAGTGCTTAAAATCCCAGGGCATTTGTTTAGTTTGTGTCTCTCTCTCTTTTCTACCTTATAGCAACAATTGAAACGTCTACGACTGAAAAGGCGAGACATGCAGCAGCAGATCAGCAGAGGCCACCAACTACAAGCTGAAGAGGGCCTGGGAGAGAGCCTTCACGATGACCTGCACAAATTAGATACCACCCTGAGCCAGATGGACAAAAGCATGGAGGCACAGGAGCAGGGTCTAGAGGTGCAGTGAATTTAGGAATAATATCTTCTCTGAAGACGAATGTGCCCTGTGTCATCTCAATTGTCCTTTTAAAATGTCCAACATTATTCCTAAACTAATTTTAAGTGTAAAGAGGGCAAATGGTACTTTTTACACTTGAGAATTATAAGAGCAACTTTTCATAGCTGCTGTTTTGGACTGTGTCTACAGGCAACGCTGGCTTCTTGGCAGGAGTTTGACAGCCAGCAAGCAGCAGTGGGGGAGTTTGTGAGCAGAGCACGATCAGTCAGAGAGAGGGAGATGACGTTCAGTAGCCCAGAGAGTTTAACAACAGAGCTGAAACAAGCTAAAGTGAATTTCTACTTAAAATCATTTTTGAAAAATTAATTCCTGTCTTTCCGTTTTTGTGTATTTTAAAGTTCTAATTCCTTCATTCTTAATGTGTATATTCACTATTTTAGGAGCTGCTGAAGCAGAGTGAGACAGAGGGTAAGGTGGTGAACACACTCCTGAAGAGAGCGGAAGAGATCCAGCTTGGTCCAAAAAATGCTTCTCTGCTCCAAACACAAGCTCACACCCTCAGTGACCAACTGGACCAAACTGTGACTGGCCTCAAGAAAGAGTAATACCTTCTTTAGATATACATGACTTACACTATATGTTATAATAATTTTATATTTACATTAGTGTCTTGTAAATATAACACAAATACAGTAAAAAGCAAAACTCAAATTCACACTCCTTCTGACTTTATATTTTGCCTTTTCTGCTTCTTCTGCTTATTTTTATTATTTATGGTAATTTAACATTAATCTGCAAGGTTTCAGACAGTACTGTAAACGTAATGGTTGTGAAATTAATAGTTGTTTATACATTATAGTTAAATGTATGTGGCAGCTTCATCTAGCACTAGTTCTAATTATAAATTTATGTAGTTTATATAGTTTGGCTAAATAGAATAGAATAGAATATATTTTATCGTAATTGAAACATGTGGCATGTTCAGTGAAATTGGGTGCTTTGCACATATTACACAAGATACAAGTTATGCATATTGCACAAAAAGTTACACATATTGCACAAAAGGTTACAAATATTGCACTTTTACCCATATTGCACAAAGTACAATATTGCAATTGCTCTGCAATTAGGGTGTTCGTCTAGCAAGATCACAACATTGTAGTACAGTGGAACCTCAGATTGCGAGTAACGCAGTTTGCGAGCATCCGCAAGACGAGCAAAGATTTTTAATACATTTTGACTCAAAAAAACGAGCAATCACGCATTTTCACACATGCACTTTTTGTTTTGACTCTGAGCATCATGTGATCACAACTGATGCAATGTTTTTTCTCTCTCTTGCGCTGCGGAATTGTGGGTAATTGTCTCCCCTACTGGGTCTTAGTGCGTGTCTCTCACTGGTATAATCAATATTCGTGCACGTGTGTAGTGTTTACTATAACACTGTGACCACGTGTGTGCACGTAAAACATATTTTATTTTGTGTTTGTAACCGCGTGTGTACAGCACGCGTGTACTATTTATTATAACACACGTGTGTGCGCATGTGTAAAGCAAAAGAAAGGTTAGAGGAAAGAAAGAGAGGTTAAAGATCCGTTTTCTCTCTCTCTCTCTCTCTCTCTCTCTCTCTCTCTCTCTGTCGTTATGTGTGTGCGCTTTGCATAATTTGACACCGTGCCCCTTCACACACACTCTCGCCTTTATTTTTTAAGGTAAATGCAGGTAAATTGTTAATTTTACTTATTTTGTATTAATTATTTTTATGTATTTACGTTTTTGGGCTGTGAAATGAATAATTTGTATTTCCAATGCTTCTTATGGGAAACTTTGCTTTGATTTACGTTTTATTAGTGTTTTGGAATACGAACCCACTTCTGGAAATGAATTATGCTCGTAATCTGAGGTTCCACTGTAGATTATAACTGAAGGACTTCATAAAGCAATAAAAAGTAGCAATGTGTGTTTTGAACAGGTGTGCACTCAAATCATTAGAATTATTGTTAGTTGATTATTAATTCATTAATCAGTAATCATGATCTGTACTTTTATTACTATGCTTAATTTGTAATGTTTGAGATCATGCTTTATATACTGTCTTGTTTAAGTGTGAAGACTCTTGAGGACATAAAACTTCAGTGGGACTCATTTGGGAGTGAATTTGAGGCATTCTCCTCATGGATCTCTGAGAAGGAAAAGGAACTCGACTCGCTAAAAAGCTCCAGTGAACCACTAGAGCAGCAGATTAGTACTGCCAAGGTACAGTTACGGTTCTAGTATGTAGTATTAATCGAATGACTTTTGATCAGTGAATAATAATGCTTTCTTTGTCTTTTTTGTGGTGGGCAGGCTGTGACAGAAGAGCTACAGGAGCGAGCAGAAATTCTGTCTCAACTAGAAGACAGGGCGCAGGCTCTATCCCAATTTGTATCATCAGGAGAATCTGCACGAATCAAAGCTCGTCTGACGCAGATTGGCAGGTACTGGGAGGAACTCAAAGAGAGCATGGAGCATCTGAATGGACAGTTGATAGAGAGCTGCAGTCACCACCAAAAGTTTAATACAAACCTTCAACAGGTAGATTTTCCAATATTATTATTATAATTATTATTGTTATTATTATAAACCAGTATTATTTGCTGAGTCTCTGACTCCAACTTATTTCAAGGTGCAATCAGAGATTGATGCCATTCAGAAAAAACTGGACACACCACTCGGATCCTGCGCATCATCATCTGACATCTATAAAGCTCTGCAGGACCACATGGTATTATTCACAACAGCAAAATTACAACCTTTAAAATATTTATGTCAAGACAAATAAATGTGCATGAGCAATGCCTATGTTTCTGTTTTGTTTTTCAATCCGTATTTTGTACTTTTTAGGATGTGTTCCAATCTCTGGAGAAGGTAAAGGCCACCTTGCTGTCGCTGTGCGCTGGGGCTCGCAGGCTAAGTGAGCGAGAGAAGGCGGATAGAGCAGTAACAGCGCTGCAGCAAAGCTACGAGGAGAGCCTTAAGCAAGCCAAAGACAAACAGAGCCATATGGAAAGTCTGTTGTCTCTCTGGCAGAAGTATGTTAACTGAGTTCATTTACAATGTTTCTGTCCAAGTCTTATACCTTTAAACGACGTACCACAATATTATGGCTCTTACTGTATCTTGATTTTGTTTTTATAATCCTCCTCAGGTTGGAAAAAGACGTCTGTTCTTTGCAATCATGCCTTGAGGGCTGTGAGTCTGTGTCTGCTTCTGCAACCCAGTATCTCACTGTTGACAAGACAAAGCTTCATGCAGAGCAAATGGAGCTGAAGGTAAATAAAAAGGCTCTTTTATCTTATGTTCAGAAATTTGGAACATTGGGGATAATAAAATTTCTCTTTTCTAGCACCTTCACTCTGAACTACAGTCCTTAGAGTCACTATATGATGAACTCCTGACTGAAGCTCCAGCCCTATACCCCACTGCATCAGATGAACAAGTGAAGACACTTAAAGAAGATCATGAGCAGCTGAGGAACAGATGGAGCTCACAAATTACAAACATACCCCACAGGTACAGACGGGTGGATTATGCTACGATATCTGACCTACAGTAATACAATGGAGTATTAAGGTGTCATGTCTTTACAGGATTCAGCTTCTTCAAGATCATATGTCACGTGTGGAAGAGCATGAACAAGCACTGCAAAAGTTTTTCAAGTGGGGAGAGTCTTTTCTCTCATCTCTTCATTCTTTCTCCCAAGTGAACATTACAGATTTGCAGCCGATTGCCGTAGAGATAAAGGTATGTCTCATCATCGATCTTATCAGTATGGCATCAATCAGCATCAATAGAAAAATTTTAACATTGAAAAAAAAAATTCTATTTCGTCCATGGCAGGAGAAGGCAGAAGAGCTTCAGAGTGAGAACAATGAAAGAGAGCATCTCCAGCAGCAGACAGAGTCCCTGTGTGCCTCCTGTGACCCTGTCGAGCAGCATCATCTACAGAACCGTCTGGAAAACAGCTTGCAACCCTACATGCAGGCACAGCAGCTGGTTATGCAGCGAGGTGAGAGTGTAGAGAAGCTGGAGGCTTTCCTGCAGACACACAATGTGGCTGCAGGCGTCCTCCGAGGCCTCAGACACACGGTGGAGAGTGCTGGTAGCTGGGACAGGAGCCGTGTGGATGAACTGCAGCGAGATCTGGAAGGAATCATTCCTGATATCAGCCGTCTGGAGTCACTAGCGATAAGTCTGGACAGCAGCCTATGCAAAGCCCATCTCCATCTGGTTGACGCAAAGGAGACTCGCACCTTGTGCCGGTCACTGGCTGACAGTTTAAGTACAGAGCTTGACGGAGTGAAGACCCTTCTTGGTTCCAAGCAGAGCGAGGCGGAGGCTCTTGGGGCTCTCTGGACCTCGTTTAGACAGCGGAAAGAGCAGCTGCTCAAGAGTGTGGAAGACATTGAGGAAAAGGCAGACCAGCAGAGCCTTAAAGAGCCAAACCTTCTTACCTTACAACAAAGGTACATGTTTGTTAAAACTGTCTTAGAACCTAATTTTTTGATGTTGTCAAGATTTGTTTTTAAATTGAAATTCTGCATGAATTGTCATATAGGCTGCGGTTCTTTAACCAGTTGGAGGATGAACTGCAGTCACACCAGCATGAGGAGCAGTGGCTCAGGGATAAAGGGCAACAGCTGTCCCAGAGAGATGCCGAGCTAGCAGGAGAGGTGTTGAGGGAGATCAATCTCCTCACAACCACCTGGGAGGATACCAAGAGACTTATTACAGAAAGGTGACATGCAATACTGTACAGTGTATACTAATTCTTTCTTAAATTACAAGATGTTTTAATCTTATTGCTTACTTTTTAGGCAGGAGCAGTACACTGCCATAATTGAGCTTATGAAGGACTATCAGAGTCTAAAATCCTCTATTAATACAATAGTGGAAAATGCAGAGACTGTAGCTGTCATCAAACTTGGGCTAAAGGACCAGGAAGACACCAGGAGGTCCCTGTCGAAGGTGAGTCTTAATGCATGTTGTTGTTCCATTACAACAGCTGCCACCTTATAAGATGGTGCATTTCTACTTACTGACTATTATTTTGCGCTTCCTAAACAAATCCTGGTAAACTTGATTATTTTCTTTCTTTAATTAGCACGAAGCAATTAAGATGGAACTGACAGCTAATCAGGGAGAACTGGACCGCTTCTCAAATAAAGCAAAGCAGCTGGTTTGTGAATTGAGCAGGATTCCAGACTGCCAGACTCAAGTGATAAAGACAGAGATGGAAGCTGTTGTGGACCAGTGGCTGGATGTAAGTGTGAGGCCACACACACACACAAAAAAAACGCTTTTCCACTCTTTTTAAGCAAAACTATTTCATGGTTAGGTCATTTCAAGGTCAGTTTATTTCCTTTCTACCTACAGGTATCTGAAAGAATTGAGGACAACCTTGACAAACTTAGAAAGAGTTTCTCTACATGGGAGGATGTTTACCATATGAATGAGGAAATCGATAGCTGGTCTAACAGCAGTGTGATGGAACTCACAGACAGCCTTAACAAGTTCAATGACAGCCAGAA
The DNA here is from genome assembly GCA_030522415.1 of Channallabes apus. NCBI lineage: Eukaryota > Metazoa > Chordata > Actinopteri > Siluriformes > Clariidae > Channallabes > Channallabes apus. The sequence goes on from CM060116.1 coordinate 21,502,081, forward strand.
GACTGAAAACCGCATTGCTGAAGTCAAGGCATGTGTTATGATGGAATTATGCAGCACTTACATCATATTGTAATGAAGCTGATTGTGCTGGATCTAATGTTTATCTACTTGTGCAGGTCGAGGTGGAACAGAAAGAGAAGATGTTAGAAACAGTACATGCCAAAGTGTTGGAGCTGAAGCAACTTTGTAACACCAAAGATCTCCCAACATCCCTGCAGGTACTGTATGGGTTGTAATACAGATCCATGAGCATACAGTATACTGTAAGTTGGCATGAATGTATGGTTGTACCTTTATTCTTTATACCTTTAATTCTAATTCTAATTTTTTGGCAGGTCATGGAGGCTGACCTCCAGAAGAAGATAAACAATGTGCAGGAGTTGTGTGCCCAAGCGCAAAACAATCTGAGTGATTTCTGCTCTCAGAAAAAACAGCTAGAGGATTTCTTGTCGCAAATGACCGAATGGCTGAAGACTGTGGAGGGCTCTTTGCAGGATACAGCTTCTGGATCACCTCCAGAAGAGATCTGCAGAGTGAAGGTGCAAATGTTGAATTAGATTTAAATTGAACCTGGGTTTGACACTGATATTCTATCTTAAATTGTGATAATTAGTCTTCATAGAGTGTACCTTTAATCAAGTGTTTTTTTAATCTTATTTATTCTAGGATATACAAAAAGAGCTACAGAACCAGCAGACAAGTATAGACTCATCGCGAGAGAGTCTGAACACTCTTTGCAGAAAGTACCCTTCTGAAGAGCTGTCTAGCCTTGGGACTTCTTTAACTGATCTCATCAAGAAATATGAAGCTGTCAATCAGCTGTGTGTTAAAAGGTTGGGATCAATGCAACAAGGGCTGCAGCAGCTCTTTAGTGGTGAGAGTTATTATTCTCTAATTGAAATCAGTGAGCTTTTTTGCTATTAATAGGTACATAATGGTTTGTGCTTATTGTTTTTTATCCATCTTCACACTGCACTGCTTTCTCTTTATCTAATATCTCTTTAGATCTTTTGAAACAGTTTCACACTTGGCTGTCTGGACAAAAGGATATAGTGAGAGAATGCTCGGATTACTCTGGGGACATCAGTGTTGTCGAACGCAAATTGCAGAAGCTGAAGGTACAGCTCTTTCGAGTCATACATTATATTTCACTTCATCCTACAGTATATAACTTTATTGTGTAAAGATTGCATTCCTTTAAAACTCAGTTTTTATAATGCCTTTTACCTTAAAATAACTGTTTTTTGTGGTGTTCTTGTGCTTTTTAGGGGGCTCTAGAGAGGGTAGAGGATGGAGAAAGCCGGCTAATGGAGGTATGTCAGGAGGGGGAGAAACTCCTGCTTCACCTACCTAAGGCCACTGCTGGGCAAGTGCAGCAGAGCCTCTCATGCATCCAGCAGGACTGGGATAGTTATGTGGAACAGTGCAAACTGAGCCAACAGAGTCTTGAGGAAAGTGCTACTCTCCTTAATAGGTGAGGACCCAATTGTTTTTACATGCTATTGAGTTTTTTTTTTGGGTTATTTATGTCGTGGTAGGGCAAGTGTTGGATTTCTCTCATTAAACATATATACCTAATGGAAGGGGTAAATTCTGTTTTATGTGCATGTACCAATCTATACAGCTTTGAGAACAATCTGCAGAGACTGACTCGCTGGCTGGAGCGTATGGAAGTAAGATTAAGCACGGAGCTGCCTGAAAGCAAGCATGCCGAGCAGGAGAAAACATCATTAGAACGAGTTGAGGCGTTTTATGAAGAGGTTCTGAAAGAAAGGTTAGATATTACAGTACTACTACTGAGGAATTTCTGTGTAAATGCTTTATATAAGTGTTGTCTATGCAAATAATACATGTTGGGAAAAAAATCAATGCAGAAATATTGTGGAATTTGTTTTATTCCACTAGTTCAGTGGTTCTCAAACTTTTTCTGTCATTCCCCACTTAAGGGGGTGAGCGAATTTTCAAGCCCCACTTGTCAACAAAATAATAACGAAATCGGCCAAGTTTACTGTTTATTGAAATCAATTTCTAAACCAATAAGATCAAACACCACCAAGTTCAAAACAGATAAAATAAACGTGCAATTGTTATAAAAGGCTTACGTTGGCACTTACTGTATCTTTGCATAATTGACCCCATGTTTATTAGCTGCTCAGCAATCGTTTGTAGTTTTTTTGCTCTGGCATAAAGCCATTTGCGCTTTGCTGTCCACTGATTCAGATGTTACCATGCGATTATCCTGCTGTCTGTATTCTGCCAGCTTTCTTTGAAAGAAGTCTAGTGGCTTATTAACGTGACTGGAGTGTGTTGTCTCTAAGCGTCTTCCTAATATGTTGGGTCTCATGCGGTCTGCTGCCAGCGGTTTAAGACACAAAACACACACGAGTCTCTCGTCTGCCCCCACCATCCCCACCATGAATCCAAGCTCAAGATAGACTTCATTAGGCGTGGGTGATATAACCAAAATCTTCTATCACGGTAGAAGCAATTTTCTACCTCGATAACGATCACAATCACAATTGCTATATCACAATATAGCAATTTGTATCTGACAATGCATAAATAAAAATTCAAACACAAAGAAACTATTTTACATAATGTAATTTTATTTAAACTATGAATTGCTGAGGTTTATTTTTTTTACTTTGGCCATATTCGTTTGGATGCTTGGATTTCAGATGATAGAAAAGGTTTGACGTGTTTCCACCACTTGTTAACAGTGCACTTGCGTACCTTCCAAATCACGTTCATCTCATTCGTATCACTTTTCTTATACCCAAACCAATTCCACACCACAGACGAGGCACCTTTTTTCTTTACAATCTCCTCGTCACATGTAAGCAAACTCACTGCTGCTGCAGCGTCTTCTTCCATTGTCGAAATGTATGTGAAGCCAAACACATCAAAAGTGGGACGAAACCGCGGCACCCGATTGAACCGAATATCTGTGCAAATACAGCGCAGCGCGACTATCTGGATAGCGCAGTGATGATCTGGTATATTCGCGATTCACTGTGTTTTATTTAAAAACAGTTTAAAATGTCAGGACTGTTTAATATTGTTTCCGCCTTGCCATGCCTGGATTGTACGTGCGCATCCCAGCGGGGTAAAATGTATTTTGATGGTCGGCGCGGTTTATTTCTGTCAGAGTCGCGCAGTGCTGCCCAGTGGGTCGCAGGTTTGTGATTCGAGTAGCGCTGCTCAAGTTTGTCCGACGTTAAACCATTATTGTTGCACTATGGTTCCACTTTTTCTCCCGGCCCACAACTGATGTTATTTTAAATTTACTTGTATTAATGATCCATTTATTTGTGTGTGATTGTTTAGTTTTTTCCTGTTATTTTCCACTAATTTCCTCTCGTTCATTGCGCTCCACCTGTCATGTCTGTATTCCCCACTAGTGGCGCGCCTCACAGTTTGAGAACCACTGCACTAGTTGATGATGATATTGTGTATCATCTATTTATATATTTAAATTTATAGAATATATATATACATATTCTTGTAGGGATTCCTTTGAGAATCTGTGTCAAGAAGCACAGACTTTGAATGAGGGAGGTCATGGAAGTGGTTCTGAGTTGCGGGTGTCGACGCAGCTACAGATGCAGCAACAGACTCTGCTGAAAGCAGTAAGAGAGCGTCTACGCAGCTGCCAACTCAGCCTGCAGGAGCAACAGTCTTTTGATGAGACACTGCAGACTACATGGGCCTGGCTCAGTAATATACAAGAACGACTCTCAGCACTCAGCAGCACCACTGGCAACAAAGAGACTCTCGAAAAGAGGTTGGGGCTCGTACAGGTACGTACTGTAATCTCATTGTATTTACTCATCACACTTCACTAAGAAATTGTACCTTCTGCAGTTGTATTGAAAAACAGTTTAAATGCGTTACAGGATATCTTGTTAATGAAGGGAGAGGGAGAAGTGAAGCTGAACATGACAGTAGGAAAGGGTGAGCAGGTTGTGAAGAACTGTAGTAAAGACAAACAGAAGGCCATCCGCTCTCAGCTTCAGAGTCTGAAAGATTCCTGGGCTAACATGCTTATGACTGCCATGAGCTGTCACAGGTATGCTTATATGGCTAATGGTTCGAGTGTGAAATCTTGTAATTTGCTGCATATATAAATGGTAAAATCTGTCCTGAAAATGTTGGAAAAATAATAAGAAATATACTAATATCTATTGGTGTCCATATGTGTGTATAAAACAGTCGTTTGGAGTGGACAGTGACACAATGGAGCAGCTATCAGGAAGGGAAAGCTCAACTGCAGCAGTGGATGGACACAGTGGAGCAGGAGATTGAAGTCGCACTTCCTCAGCAGCCTGGATTGAAAGAGAAAGTTTCTCTGCTGGAGCGCCTTCGGGCCATAGAGGCTGATATTGATAGTCACTCAGCAGCACTCAGTCGCCTGAACAAGAAAGCTACAGAACTGTTCGAGAAGACTGGAGACCAGGTCTTTGCAGAAGAACCTAGAGCAGATCTCAATGCCCAGTTTTCTGACATCACAGCAGTTATCAAGGTAAAGTTGATGCCTCCTCAAATATGCATACACACAAGATGTGTATGATGTGCAGTGACATGCATGTTATGACTACCTGTAACGAAAGTTCAAATAAAATTTAATTGGCAGCAGCAGCAGGTTTCATATTTATTGAAACATTTTGATCTTGATATGATCCTTTATTAATTTTACTATTAATGATTAAAAAATTGTTTATACAATTTTATTTGTGTATACAGTATATTAAGCACATCTGTTATGCTACTGTAAAACACATACACACACACTGTATACAGTACTGTATATCTATTGCGTATCTATGTTTCTAAGCAGTGTTGATAGAGCCCAAGTGTTGTCATTTCTTGTAGAGTAAGGTACAGCAGATGGGTGAAATAGTGAAAGAGCATGAGTTGTATCTGGAGGCTGTGCGAGATATGAATGACTGGCTGACGTCTGCTAAAGAGGAGCTCCAACGCTGGTCTGACATGTCCGGAGATGCTGCCTCTGTTCAAAAGAAACTCTCCAGGGTGCAGGTAAGGGTGTGCAATGTCAATTACACTTACTTGTGTAGTTACATTATAAATTAATTGCAAGTGTGTGACTTTCCTGTTTGGTATCAGGAGCTGTTGAACTCCAGGAAGCAGGGCAGGGAGAGGCTGGAGCGAGTGCAGCGGTGTGGCGCTGCAGCACGTGATCACACCTCCACAGTTGGGTGTGAGGCTCTAGAGAGGGAGGAGGCAGGGCTGCTTTCTGCTTGGGAACAGTGGGAACATGGGGCCAAACATGTGCGCTCTGGCCTAGAAGCCACCCTCGCTCAGATGGCCAGCTCAGATCAGGAGTTCAGCAGCTTGGCTGCACAACTGGACAAGGACCTGGAGGAATTTAGCAACCGGCTGCACGAATGGCGTGGAACACTGCAGCAGGTGGAAGCCATGGACACCGCTGAGGAAGCTGTGCAGGCCTGGCAGATTGCCAAGGTACAGGATCCCTGATTTCTAAACATTACAAAAAAATAACATATGACAAGGGGGTACAGTAGCGTAGTAGCCTCACCCCTCAAGAGTCGGGGTTTAATTCCTGCCTCAGGTGTGTGTGTGTGTGAGGGGTTTCGCCCTGGGCTTAAGTGGGTTTCCTCTGGGTATTCCGGTTTCCTCACACAGTTAGAAGACATGAAGATTGGGTTAATTGGCATTCCCGAATTGTCTGTAGTACTGTATATACTACAGTGTGTGTGTGTGTGTGTGTGTGTGTGTGTTCTGTACTGGATTGGCACCCTGTCCAACACCCCGTCTCCAGGGACAGACTGCAGGCCCTGTATACAGGGATATACTGTATAGAAGATAAAGATGATATTTGGCATATTTTAAGACATAACAGATTTATACCACTGAGTCACCATCTTCCCTGATATAAATTTTAATCAAAACTCTAATGTCACTTTATATCAGGATACCCTGGATGCATTACTCAATTCAGAACCCATGTCAGACAGTCTGAAGTCTCAGCTGAATGACCTCTGCCGTTTCTCCAGAGACTTAGGAACACACTCTACGCGGGTATCCACCCTCATCAAAGAATATAACAGGTGAGCAGATACAGTATATAAAATAGAATGTTTAGGGTCCTAATAATATAATAAAAAATATGGTACAAATAAGAGAAACCCAGGACACCTACTGTACAGTATAATACAGTATAAGGACTTTCTCTTTTCTGCTGCAGCCTCAGTCTGCAGGCCTCCCGGGAATGCCAAAGAAAAGAGAAGGTGCTCGAGCAGAAGTTTCGTGGGGCTTTTCGAGAGTTTCAGCAGTGGCTGGTCAATGCTAAAATCAACACAGCCAAGTGTTTTGATGCCCCTCAAAATCTCAGTGAAGCGTCGTCTAGTCTTCAGAAGATCCAGGTACTATAGGGCTACTATAATTACTACATACTGTATACTACTGTATAAACAAAATACTTTTCTATTCACATGCTTTTTCATACAAAATTGTAAATATAAATAGATATAAATTACTATTGAGTTCTTTATGAAAATTAGTTATTCGCTATACTTTAGAGAATTAACAGTAACAAATTTGTCACGGTGATGTGCAGGATTTCTTGAGTGACAGAGAGCAGGGACATGGTAAGCTAAACGCACTGGCTGCTAGCGGAGACCTGCTGATCAACATAGCGCCTAAAGAGCGAGTGAATGCCGTCCGAGCTAAAGTGAGCAGCGCTCGAGAGGACTGGAAGACACTCATGACAAACCTGCACCAGAGAGAGACTGCTTTACAAGTATAGTTTCTTAAATGATACGTCTCAACTAATTACTCTGTTCCAAAAATCTTATTTTGTCATGTTTTGACAATAATACTGTATATGTGAACAATGTTATAAATTCTCTGTTGTGACACGTTATCTATGACATTTGTTATACTGTATTTACCCAAATAAGTCAGTAGTGTGTGTTTTGTGGCAGAACCTGCAAGCACAGATGAGGGATTTTGAGTCCAGTGTGGAGCCACTGCAGGATTGGCTGAACCAGACAGAGGTTGTAGTGCAGGAAAGCAGTAGTCGCCTTCATGACCTCCCAGCCAAGAAACACGAGCTTCACAAACTCCAGGTATAGTACGCCAAATTGTGTGTGGGGCTTCCATACCCACATAGATACAAATATAGCATCACATCTGTCACTGGTGAGAGTGATCAGTGCTCTTTCATCTTTATTTAAGTTAGAATATTTTTAGAATTTTAGCATTTATTCATTTGCACACTGCATTCATTGAAACTTTAGATCCATCCAACTTTTGCTGTCATTCTACGTGCCTACTGTAGGCCTGGCTATCTTATCAGTATCAGTAGCTTTTATTTAGGATTAGTTCTTACTGTAAAGCCTTGTTGGAAACTTGCTTTTTATTTATTGTAAGCATTTTATGATTACTGTCCATTTTATATGTATATAAGTCCACAGGTTATAATAGTTTTTCCTTTATAATTATTTACTGTAATTTTATCATTAGTATAATTATACAATTAGTATTACTTAATACACATTAAATTGCAAAGAACTTGCAAATCCTTTGGTTTTTATTCTATATACTTAACATTTATAATCTATATGCAAATGTACAGGTAGGAATTTTACAGATAGACTCCATTTCAACGTTCACACACCATAGAAACAACACCTACCTTTGCTTAGCCTCAGCTTTGCATCTTGCTTTAATGCATTTCAAGCTCCTTGTCAGTTTGGCTCAATGTTTGTCTAACGTTAACCTCTTCAGCCTGTTTCCATGTATCCATCTTAACACATCAGTCTTACTAATGGTGGAGAACTGTGCTTCAGTCCTAAGCTGCATGCTTGTGCTAACGTGCCTGTGCGTTTACAGTCTGTGCTTGAGGAGTTGGCCTCTCAGGAGACTCAGCTGAGCAGGCTGAGAGAGAAGGCCCAGCAGCTCTGGGACAGACACATGGCCGGAAAGGGCTTTGTGCACCGTGTTTCGCAGCTCTCTGCTCAATACCTAGCTTTAAGCAACCAGACCAAGGTAAAGTCTGTCTGCCTACTGCCAGTCTGACTTCTCTGCTTCCTGCCAGGATATACTGTTAGATTTTGTCCAAAAGGAAGATCTAAAGTTCAGATTTAATATACTGGCATGTGCAGATAGTAATAGCAGATTGCATTTTGTATGCATTAAATACAGGTTATATACCCCGTAGTTACAGTATAGCAGGTATTCTATTATATCTTGCCCTGAACCAACATGATATTCTTTGTCTTAGGAAGGTACATTGTGCATGGATAGGGTGAAGCAGCCTGGATCATTAATAACTAATTAACAAAGACAACTTGTGCAGTGATCAACTATACAGATGAATGTATTAACATATGTATTTTGTGATCCGCTTAACACATTTAACATTGTAAAGAGAAATGGAAAATTGTTAACGGCTAAATAAGTGATTACCAACCCACAGTATACAGTACATTCTGTCAATTGTTGCTGATGAATGTGATGTTACTGTAATATGCTGTACCAGGAAAAAACCTCCAGGATTGAAAGGATTGTGTCCGAGCACCAGCTTTTCTCTCAGGGTCTGAAAGAACTGCAGAACTGGGTGGCAGATACCAGTCACATGCTGCAGTCGTACTGCACACCAACAGCAGATAAGAATGTGCTGGACAGCAGGATGATCAAACTTGAGGTGCACTGATAAACGCTTTATCATGGTTGTCGTACGCTTGTACAGTACTGTATATGTGTTTTCTTGTTTACCAGTTATAAATACTTAAATAGTGACAAAGTTTGTTTGTGTGTGTTTCTTTCAAGGCCTTGCTTACAGCTCGCCAGGAAAAGGAGATCCAGCTGAAAATGTTGGTCACTAGAGGTGAGTCTGTGCGGAGGAACACATCAGCTGAGGGAGTGCCTCTGGTCTGTAAGCAGATTGAGGACCTGAAGGACTCATGGGACAGCCTGCTTTCTGCAGCCATTCAGTGCAAGAGGTACTGTATGTGTACTGTGCTCGCTTTTAATAAGCCTAATTAAAGACTAATTAGAGAATTTCCATTCTTTTGAAAAAACGTCATTAAGCATAAGGGATTTGCTCTATAACTGAAACAGATTTGAATCCTTGTTAATTTTTAACATGCTATTGGAATTAACTTGTTGGTGACAACGCAGTCAGCTGGAGGGAGCTCTTTCACAGTGGACCAGTTATCAGGAAGATGTGCGACAGTTTGTGAGCTGGATTGAGAGTGTAGAAGAAAGTCTCAACTCCACAGACAAGCAGTGCTCTGAGATGAGAGATAAAGTTGCCAACCTGGGCAAGGCCAAGGTATTGTTATTATATCATTGCATACAGCACATTTCAACAGGTACACTGCCTGGCCAAAAAAAAAACACTTGCAGATTCTATTGGACAATTTTTAGCTTTGACTAAATGGTGCATTTGCCACATCATAGTTTTGACGACCTTATGTAGTGTCACAGCTTATTATTAATGCCTGTCCAAATTTTTTTTGAGATTTTGCATTGATGACGGTAGAGTCAGCCCATGTAAAATCTGCTCCAGCAAATCCCAATCCCAATTAAGTTTCGGGTCACTACCATCCCTCCATTTCTTAATCATTTGTTGGACTCTTCTTAACCTAATTCAAATCATTTCAGTCATCTCCTTAGTTGTTTTCTTTGCTTGATGCAAGCAAATAATTATTCCCTTCTGAAACATGGTAGCATATTTTTCTCAAACAGAGGATAAGTCTTCCAACATGGTTATTTAAACCATGCTAATTATGAGAAGCTACTCACATCATAAGTTAGGGTTAAAATAATTGTTGCCAGGTCTTTCACTCTTTTACCCTAAATTTTTGTATTTGTATTAATTTATTTATTATAAATTGTAAGAGATAATTAGCAGTATATATTGTATATATACAACATATATATATATATATATATATATATATATATATATATATATATACAGTATAGCATTTTGGTTATTTTTTGAGTCTGCTTCACATACTGTATGTTATTCTGATTTATTGTAGTTGCTGTATGAGGATGTCCTGAGTCACAGCTCTGTCCTGGACACCATCTCTGTGAAAGGATCCAAAATGGCCGAGCACTATGTCACTCAGTTGGAGATTCAGGATTTGCAAGAGCGGTATAAGAGCGTTAAAGACAGGGCCCAGGTACATTCCTAAGCACAACTCTCGACCACAAAATGAGATATATCAGATATAAACATGATGAATTATTAACGACAAGAGCTTGGCTTTCTCTTTATTCAGGCTGGGGTGGGAAAAGCAGAGGAGCTGTTGTCTGCTCATAAGGAGTACCAGAACAATCTGCATGAATTTAAAGACTGGTTGGAGCAGCAGCAGGAAAAACTCAGTTGCTACACCCAGCTAGAGGGAGATGTTGATTCCTTGGAGGAAACTCTACATGAACTTCAAGTAAGAGAACAAAAGCATACCAATTTTCTTTTTGCCTCACCGTACATTAATAGCACCATTTTCAGTAATGACAAATATAAGTATGTCATATACTGTATGTAAATAATAATTTACACAGAGGCAGGTATTTGGTATAGATTAGATAGCTGTTTGAAAAACATTATTATACTGCATGACAGAAACCAAGACAGTCGTGATTTTGTGATAAAATCCCTCATTGACTATGAATCTGATATGCTTGACCATCTATAGGAACTGCAAGTGCATTGCACACAGGGACAGGCTCTGCTAAACACAGTACTAGTGAGTCGAGAGCAGGTTATCCCATGGGGAATGCCCCAATTAGAGGACCGCAATCTGGAGACAGTGCAGCAGGAGTGGGACTCTTACCAGACCCGTCTGTCTGAAACAAGATCTCAGTTAAACAGTGCCATCGCCAAGCTACGGCAAATGGAGCAGAAGTTCCAGCGCCTTGATAACTGGTTGAAGGGAATGGAGAATAAAAGTCAGCTGCGCAGTTGCAGGCGTTCCGATAAATCCACCAAAGAGGCTCAGCTAGAGCTGCTGAAGGTTTGTAGAGACATTTTAACGATGCTGGTGTTTTTTGACCTTGTGTTAAATGTCTATGTTTACATTTACTGTACATGTGTACATTTTATTGTGTTGTGCAGGGATGGCATGAGGAAGTCCTGGCCTACCAGGAGGAAATAGAGGGATTAAGTACCCTTGCCCAACAAGTCTTAGAAGAAACACACATTAGTAGTCGTATCAGTTCTAGGGCTACACAACTTACCTCACGCTACCATGCCCTGCTTTTGCACCTGCTGGTAAGATATATGCATTTACATGTATTGAGTGCATTCACATACAGTATAATACAGTATAGTACATATGGCTCTTACATTTTCATACAGGAGACAATTAAACAACTGAAGGAGGAGGTGTCTGGCATTGAAGAAGCCTATAGCATCTTCAGTACTTTTTCTGACTGGCTGAGCACAGCACAGAAAAATTTTAACAGTGTTGCCGTTAGAATTGATGCTATTGATTGTGTTGCCATGGAGAAAAAAATGAAAAAACTAGAGGTACAACTTTTTTTTACAAAGACAAAGTTTTTTTAATCCTGTGTTAGCTTGCTAATAATATTATGCCATTTGCTGTACATATTCTTTATTATCCCATTCTGTTGACTCAGGCTCTGCAGGGTGACATGGAGCTGGGGCATACTTACATGAAGACTGTGCGGGAGAAGACAGAGCGAGCTATGATATTCCTGGAGGAATCAGAGGCAGAGCAACTGAAAGAGGAAATAAATGGTCGTCTCTCTCAGCTGGAGGGACTAATGGGAGATCTCAGGGCTGAGCTCAGTGCTCAGGAGAAGTGTATTCAGCTATCTAAAGACTTTCTAGACAAGTATAAGGCACAGACCCAGTGGCTTAATGAGATGAAGTCCCTTCTGGTCTCCTCTGTGGAACTTAAAGCTGAACTTTACCAAAAAAAGGCCCAGTTAGCCAAGTACAAAGTGAGTATGCTTGTGCTTTATATATACTACAGTATGTATTTTTTATTTTTTTTTGCATTCAGCCTCTAAGCTGGGCCTAGTAGACACTCTCATTCTTGTTTTAACAGTCCCTGTTATGTGTTTTTATTTCCCAATAGACAATCCAACAAACTATGCAATCTCATGAATCATCTGTGAAGTCCGTCATTGAGAAAGGAGAAGCTCTGCTTGAAATTGTCCATGATCCCAATGTCAGTGAGAATATGACCAAGCTGCAAAATGATTATCACGATCTATGCAACAAAGCCAAGGTATTGCCCTGGGAAGGCTTGGATTTCTGAGGTTCTGAGTAAAACAGAAGAAAAGAAAGTAATTGCTAAAAATTAAAGTGAATGTTGTTTTGTTTTAGGCCCATGTTCAGAAGTTGACAGAGGGGGTGAAAGAGCATGAAGACTATAACAGTGAACTACAGGAAGTTGAGAAATGGCTACTACAGATGTCTAGTAGATTGGTTACCTCTGATTCTATGCAAAGTGGCAATCTAGAGATGGCCACACAGCAGCTGGCACGACACAAAGTATGTTTTATGTGATGGACTAAATACTGGGAAATATTTATTGTAAAAAGATATTAGTTATATTCATCAGCTTAAGTTTGATGTCAGTTATAGTATACAGTATGCTGTACTTAAATAGTATACTACTACATGTAAATACACTGTCTGGCCAAAAAAGTCACACACTCTTAAGCTTTCATTCATTCCACGTTAGCTTTGATTACAGCACACAATGTGGTTGCCAGTTCATATGTGAATATGATTCCTCATGCTCCCAGAACCACTGTTTCTTTCTTTTACCAAAAAATATTGCTGAACCTAGACTTAGATCATAACACTGGGTCCAGATACTTGTACAATGGCCAGTTCTCATGATTTCATGGTTGCATCACTTCATGTACTTCCCTTTTTATTCTGATGCACTCATCACTCTAGGTACGATCAATCTGAACTCATCAGACCACATTACCTTTTTCCGTTGTTCCAAAGTCCAATCTTTATGCTCCCTTGCTAATGGTTTTTCCTCATCTAAACCATGTCGGAACATATATTATATATGATCATATATATGGTTGATTTTTTAAACCATGCAACTTTGCCAAGTGTTTAAGGGATGTCCATTCATGATTTTTTTTCTGACCACATTTCTTCAAGAAAAATAACAGTTCAGCACTATCCTTCCAGGTTTTGATTTTGTGTTAATGGTTTCTTCAGAAGTTCCAGAAACGTTTTCTTGCTTGATGCAGCCCAATAATTTGACCTTTTTTGCCCATCAGTGTATTAGTCTATTCAAATATATTTAATTTGTATTATTTTTAAGTTTAAATCTGGCTGAAGAAAAATGGCATAATAAAAGTACAGTGGAACCTTGGATTTCGAGTGTAATTCGTTCCGGAAGTAGGCTCATATTCCAAAACACTCGTGAATCAAAGCAAATTTTCCCATAAGAAATAATGGGAACTCACATTTATTCGTTCCACAGCCCCCCAAAATAAATAAATAAAAATAATGAATATAAAATATAAAGTAAAAATAAAAAAATTAACCTGCACATTACCTTTAAAAATGAGTACAGATAAATCAGTTAAGTGTTTCCGTTTATGCACGCAGGCGCTGTGTGTGTGTGTGTGTGTGTGTGTGTGTGTGTGTGTGTGTGTGTGCGCTAATGACACTCGCATAAGCGCATGCTAACGGAATCAATGCTGTAAAACAAGTAAAACAAACAAACACCTGAGCCTGCACTTTAGCTTTGAAAAGAATTGTGACAGAGCAGTGTGTCTGTGTAGAGCAGAGAGTGTGTGTGTGTGAAGTCGAGAGGGAGTGGGGGGTGTAAAGGCGAGAGTGTGTGTGTGTGAAGGGGCACGGTGTCAAATTACCCGTGCACACACACATAACGACAAGCTGAAACAGAGAGGGAGAAAATGGTTCTTTAACCTCTCTAATGAGACTTTCATTTGCTTTATACGCATACACACACGTGTGTTATAAGAAACAGTACACGCGTCCTGTGCACATGCGCTTACAAACACAAAATAAAATATGTTTTACACGCACATACAGTGTTATAGTAAACAGTACACACATGTACGGATATTGATTATACCAGTGAGAGACACGCTCTAAGCAGGAGAGATCATTACCCACAATTGTGCAGCGCAAGAGAGGAAAAAAACATTGGCTCAGTTGTGATCATGTGACGCTCGGCTTCAAAACAAGATATGCGCATGCGTGATACATGATACTCAGTACTCGTGCACCAAGACTTTCTCGTCAAAATTTATTACAAATCTTTGCTCATCTTGCGGAACACTCGCAAACCGCGTTACATGCAATCCGAGGTCCCACTGTAAACCATAGTGAGATAAATTATGGCAAACTAGAGTGTTGGTATGGGTTTTATTCTGCTTCCAGTTTTTTTTCCATTTGTTGCATACAGAATTACTCCTGTAATGATGGATATATATATATTTTTTTTTCCTAGGCAATAATGGAGGAGATAGCTAGTTTTGAAGAGTGTTTGACAAGTTTAAAGGAGAAAGGAGATAGTCTTGTTAGTCATTGTTCAGAGCAAGTTCAGGTCAAGCTCAACCAGCAGATTCAGGCAAACCAACAAGGAACCAAAGACAGCTATTCAGCTATCTGCAGCACAGCACAACGGGTTAGTATATCTGTCCTTTTCCTTTTTTTTATGCATGTATGTACTATATGTTCTGTATATATTCTATAAATCTATCTGCCTATCTATCTATTTATCTATCTATCTATTTGCTGTTTCATACAGTGTGTGAAAGTGCATGTTTATAATAGAATCATGCGCTTAATATAATATAAGCATGCACTTTCTCACATTGTATGCTATACTAAATAGATTAATTCTTTATTGATCCCAGAGGAAATTTCAAATATGTAACAAATAAGTATTACAACTAGGGCTGCATGATATTAGGAAAATATGTGATATGCAATATTGTTGTTGAATATTGCGATAACGATATTTCTTGCAATATAACATTTCCCTAGAGAAATGCATTTTATTATTATTGGCTATTTTTTAAAAATAATTTATATATGTAATGATCATACTAAAATAAACAGGTAATAGATATTCATCTGATGTAATTAAATCTAATTCAGGCTAAAAAGAAACTAAATGTCAAGGAAGTTGCAAATATTTAGACTTCAAAACTTTATGAATGACTTAAAACCCTCAGCAGATATTCTGATTTCTGGTTTGCTGTTACCATAGACCTGCCAAGACAATATTAATTACTTTCAAACATTACTTTTTATTTATGTGTAACCATACACTCATCGATTTCATTTATTGCAATTCTTTGCGATACAGATATTGCGTATACCATTATCGCGATAACGATAATTTTTCGATATATTGTGCAGCCATAATTACAACTATATGCACCTTCCTCTAAACCCTGAGCCTGTGTCACATCAGGTCTATCAGAGTCTTGACCGGGAGCTACAGAAGCATGTTAGTCACCAGGACACCCTGCAACAGTGTGAGACTTGGCTCTCAACTGTCCAAGAGGAATTGCAACTTGATTCACCTACTCCCTTTGGACTTCAGGAGGCACTAAAACAGGTTAGTGAAAGACCAAACAGGCTGTTCAGACCAGACCGCTCTCTTCCTGAAGACTTAGATTATCTTAACTACACCTAAGTTTTTTTTTCTTATACTATTGTTTGCAGGTGAAGCACTTAAGGGCTCTGCAGGAGCAGGCCAGCACTTATCTTGATCTGGTATGCTCAGTGTGCGACTTATCTGATGAAGCAGTAAGAGCCACGGCTACTAAGATCCAGCAGATCAAAACCATGGTGAGTTTGGTAACTTACTTAATTTAAATGTTTTGTAACTCGATCTAATCAACTTCTATAATTATCTAAAGTTGCTACTGCTATTTCTTATTGCAATGTAATAGTTTGAAGAAAGGATAACCAAAGCTCAGCAGCTGTCAGACAGCTGGAGGGAAATTAAGGAACAGAAGCAGGAGCTCTCTACATTATTCCAGGATTTGGAACAACAACTGCATAGTCTCTCTAGAAGACCTGCTGAACTGGAGCCCAAGATTGCTCAGAACATGTTGGATCAAGCCAAAGTAAGTAACAGCAGTACTTACAATTCTGATATTCTGCATAATAAATAAATAAAAATTATAGAATGTCATTGGGTATACAGTACATCCCAAAAAAGTAACTTCCAAATTTAACTGTATTTGATTGAATATTATCGTGCATATTTTTTTTAAGGAATTTGGTGAGCAGCTGCACAGCAGGCAAATTACACTGACTAAGATGACAGAGCATGTGAGTAAGCTTACAGAAGGCAAGGCTTCTCCGGAACACACTGAACTTAACCGCCTGAGTCATGCATGGCTGGAGCTATGTCATGAGGCCAATAAGCTTCAAGCTCAAAGGGAAGAGAATCTGCTGAGGACAAGAGAGTACCATGACTGCATCAGTGCTTTGGAAGGTCTTTTTGAGCAGGTTTCCAAGGAGTGGGACAACCTAGCCCGGTAAGCCTTTAATGTATCATTTAAAACTGTGGTTGTTTAATGATGCTCTGTATTAAACAAATCAAAGTCCATTATATTTTCCATTGATGTTTTAGAACTGAAGCTGAGAGCTCATCTGAACATCTAGAGGCTCTCCGGAACCTCTCTGTTGTCCTTAAAGACAAGAAGAGCATACTTGAAGATCTTAAAGACCAGAAACAGAAAGTGATGTATCACTTAAACCTAGATGACAAGGAGCTGGTGAAAGAACAGATCAGCCACTTTGAGCAGCGATGGGCCTATCTAGAAAGTCTCATTGAGAGAAAGATTCAGGACTCTATCCTAACACTTGAGGATATGACTCAGGTTGACGCTCGACTTAAAGAGGCAAGAGAGTGGGCTGAGGAGCAGAAGCCTGCTTTATCTGAGGCTATGAAAATGAGCCCACCGCCAGAGGTGGCCCAGAGCTTCCTGTTTGATCACCTTAGCATGTGCAGTGAGCTTGAAGCAAAGCAGCTACTGCTGGCCCAAGCCATGAGCGATGCAGACAGGGTTTTAGCACACCTAGGCTTGAATGAACGACAACGATTACAGCAGCTCATCTCAGAAACCCAGGCAGAAGTAGAAGCACTGAGTATTAAAGTGGCTCAGAGAAGAAAAAACCTCAGTAAGGCTTTCACAGAAAGGACCCAGTTCCTGCTTGCTGTGAATCGGGCAATCACCTGGGTTCAGCAAAATGAGAAGAAAGCACATTCCGATGATTACATAGCCCTTTTACCAGATGACTTGACTAAGCAGGTAAGAACCTGCAGGAACATTCAGAGCAGTCTGAGGGCTTACCAGAGTGAGCTTACTTCCTTATGGTCCCAAGGCAGAGATCTAATGAAAGATGCCACTGAGGATGAGAAGGCTGAAATGCTAGCCAAGCTACAAGAATTGCAGAACAGTTTTGAGGTAGCTTTGCAAAAGTGTAATCAAAGACTACAGGAACTGGAGAAAGTATTGGTAACTAGAAAATACTTCAAAGCAGATCTAGAGAAGACATGCCAATGGTTGAAACAAGCAGATATTGTTACATTTCCTGAAATTAACCTAATGAATGGAGATGCAGAACTAAAAGCGCAACTCACAAAATACCAACAAATATTGGATCAAGCAGCAGAATATGAAAATCTCCTTCTCATTGTCCAACGAGCAGGTCAAGACATATTGCCTACTCTCAATGAGGTTGACCACTGTTACTTAGATGAGAAACTTAATGGTCTTCCACAACAATACAACAACATCTTGGCATTAGCAAAAGAAAAACAGGAGAAAATACAGCAAGCCATTCTTGCACGTCAGGAGTATTCCTCCTTCATTGATGTGACAAACAAAGCATTGAAAGAGCTTGAGGAACAGTTCCATAACCTTGGTACTCAGCCTGTTGGTTTGCAGACAGAGCAGGTCATCTGTTTGCAGCATGATTATAAAGCACTACTTGAAGAGTTGACAAATCTTGGCCAGGCTGTTAGTGAGCTTAACCAGAAAAAAGAGGGTTTTCGAAGCACTGGTCAGCCATGGCAGCCTGAGGAAATGACTCAACTGGTCAGCCTGTATAATGGTCTGAAGAGGCTAATAGAACAGAAGGTAGAACACCTGGATGATACTTTAGAGTCATTTGAAGACCATCAAGCCATGGCCATGCAGGTCGACTCTGAGTTGAAAGCCACAAAAGAACAACTTGTCAAAGTCAATGCTGAAACCCAATCAGCTGAAGAGAGGTTGAAAAATTATCATGCCCTAGCCGCCAGTCTTCAAGGAGCCAGCTCTCACCTATCCCGGCTCATGGAGCAGATGGGAAACCTTGCCTCTCACATGGACCCAGCTGCCCATGAGGCTTCTAAACAGCGGGTGATATCATGGCAGGAGGAACTTCACTCTTTGCAGTCAGCTGTTGGGGAGTTAATAGTGGAGTGTGAGAACAGATTCGTGCAGAGTAAGGACTTTGAGACTGAGGTAAAGCGAACTTTGACTTGGCTGCAACAGGTCAGAGGTGAGCTGGGATGTGCTGTTGTTGTGGATGTGAAGGTGGAAAAGGTTCAGGAAGAGATCAGGAAGCAACAGATCATGCATGAGGAGGTGCAGTCCCGACTCCGGATTGTGGCTGCATTGAGCACTAGAGAAAAACAGAAGTACACCAGTGCTAATGAACTTGTTCCCGCCCATGTGGATTCCAGTATTCAAGAAATGGCACAATTGGAAGCTGATGTTCAAGAAGCTCTCAGCTCAAAACAGGCAAGTCCGAGATAATTTTAATTGTAACGACTGCCAAATGCAGTGTTAACCATGCCATACTTACAGTATTTCATTATTTATTTGCCCTACCGTTATGCTTTTTTGCCATACATGGCATTTAAATAGCTTTTTGCATATTTAAAAAAAAATTGTTTTTTTAATTTTCAGATTACTCTTGAACAAGCTCTTGCTCTGTGTCAAAAGTACCATTCACGTATGCAAGCAGCATGTGAGTGGCTTGAAGATGCTGTAGGATTTTTGCAGCAGGCCAGTCTGGGAGTGGATGTAGAGAACTATGAAGAGTGTTTACGACAGCAAGAGGATATCATGGCAACTGAGCAGGACTTCCTCAGTGTGTTGCAGGAGCTTGAAGAACTCCCACCCCAACTGGAGAATCTAGTGAATCACACAGCAAAAGAACAGCTACGAGTGAGTGTGGAGTCTGCTCAACAAAGAGGTGTAGAGGTCAGAGACCAGCTTCAGTGTCATCAGGATGTTTTGAACAGGTAAATGTAAAGAAATGCTTTTTGCTTGGTTAGTGAGTGAGTATGTTTTTTTTCTGATGTTAAGTACTGCGCTTGTCTTGCTTTAGCTGGAAATGCGAAAAATATTGTTGTGTACTTTCTAAGTAGTGTTAGGTGTTTCAAAAAACATATCCTGCAAGTTTAGGATTTAAATCCATTTCTTATGCTGCATTCTAAAAGCAAGTATTAGTTTTTCTTGCAAAAATTAGCGATTACAGTGAGGTCCATAAATTTTGGAACAAAGATATGGGGGGGGGGGGGGGGGGGGTTTGGCATTGAATTGAACTGGCAAAGCATCTCCAAAGAGGAAACTAAGCATTTGTCCATGGGTTCCGGACATCAGGGAGTCATTGACTGTCCAATCAGTAAAGGCAATCCTTAAAGCAATCCTTCCCAAAATGTGCGTGTGTGCTTGAAAATGGCTATAATTCCTGAATTGTTAAACACATTTTTGTCAAACTCTATGAGTTGAAGCTGAAAGTCTTGAGTGTTTCATTTCAAATTCAGTGTGGTTGTGTACAGAGACCAAATGCCAAAAAACATGTTGTTGTTCTGGCATTTATGGACCTGACTGTATACTGTAACAGAGTAGCTTACAACATACTGTAGCGTGGATGAGCCATAATAAATATCAGTTAGATTATAGATGGACAGTCCCACTTCAGCAATAATAACATACCTGATCAATAAACCATATTTTATTTTGGGTGGCAGACATAAATTTAATATTAGTGTGGATCTCTCTATGCTTATTAGGTGTGTAAGACATGATGTCCATGTATGTTAAGTATTGTTTATTTTATATGCTATTGACAGCTGTGTAGAGCAATGGAAATCTTACCAAGAGGCCCGACAGACCGTGATTGATCTCATGAATGAGGCAGAGAAGAAGCTGACTGAGTTCTCTACAGCCAAGGCAGCAACTATTCAGGAAGCAGAAGAGAAACTCAAAAGTCATAAGGTAGATAGAACTTATAAACCTAAAAACAATGATTGTTTTTTGTATGTAACTTGCAATTAACAAGTCTATCTTTTCTGTTCTACAGTCACTGGTGTCCATGGTGAATGGATTCCAGGAGAAGCTGACAGGTCTAGAGGAACAAGCCTCTCAGTTAGAGCTGGTTGGCAGTGATACCAGCAAAGCCACTATTAGTCGCTCTATGACCACAGTATGGCAGCGTTGGACTAGACTCCGAAGCATGGCCAGAGGTCAAGAGAGGGTGCTGGAGGACACAGCTCACGAGTGGAGAACTTTCAGAGAGAAGGTGATCATTTATATGCAAAAAAATAATAATAATCCTGTATTACTGTATATATAATGAGTGATGTTGCATTTGCTGTTTTGTTACAAATTGCAAATTACACTGAAGTATATTGTTTACTATTTCAGATTAACAAAGCAAAGGCTGTAGTAGAAGAGATAAAGAGTCATGTCCCTGAATGTTCTGTTGAAAAGGCCTCTAAAGCCACACTTCAGTCCTATCAAGAGCAACATGAGCTGGTCACTCAAGACCTGGAGCGGGAATTGTCGTCTCTCACACTCCTGCGGCAGTATGCCCTCAGCCTGTTGCATGATGTGGAAGTCTCAGTGCCAACAACGGATCTTGACCAGCTGCCTAGCCTGAAGGAGATCAAAGCCGTGCAGGATCAGTTGGAGAGGTGGTTGTTTAACCATTTGATTTAGCAATTATGTTTGTGGGCATTTGAAAGTTACTTTACTTTATGTGGTTTTCCTCTCTTCCAGTCTCTTAAAGAAGTCCAAAACAGGTAGAGCACATGCCCAGCAGGAACTGAAAGATAGAGAGGAAGTAGAAAGAGGGCTAAGCTTGGTAAAAAGCTGGATTCAGGATTCTAGAGAGCTCTTGCTCAATCCCACTGCCGATATGGACATTCTCACACAGGAGCTAGAGGTGACACATCAGGCACAGATTTCACATTGCACATTTTTGGAGACACGTCTTGGATATAAATAACTGTTCTATTTAACGTCTTAAATGAAAAACATATATAGGTTGAAATTTTCTTCTTTTTTTTTTTACTTAGGCCATGCATGCAGAACTAATAGCCCATCGTCAGAATGTGGATAAAATTGCAGAGCAACAGCAGAGCAAATACCTGGACTTGTTCACTATACTGCCTTCAGAGATCTCTATGCAGTTAGCAGAAGTTGCTTTAGCTCTAGGCTCTATTGAAGATCAGGTACAGTACATAAAAAGTGTCAAGTATATTTTAATATAATTGGAGGATGTTGTTCTTGTTATTTATTCTACCATGGTGTAAGTTTTAACTGTTTCACATTATTGTTTAAGGTCCAGGCCAAGGAAAGAGACATTCAGAAGACTAGAGTTATCAAAGAGGAATTCAATTCCAGGATCAAAGACATTTCTGAGAAATTAAAAAGCATTTCTACAGCACTCAAAGAAAAGGCCACTGATATTGATCAAGCCAAAGAAGAAACACAAGTAGGTTTAAAATGAATTTCCCTGTCTCTGTTCCTGGCACCAATCAGGTTAAGCATTGTTGTCATGTATTACTCCTTTTTTTGTTTTCTCAAAACTTTATATAGGGTTTCTGCATTGAACTGGAATGCTGTGGCAGAACACTTGCTGAACTGATTGCTGCTGTGCAGGACCTTGGTCGTCGTCACCCACTTCTGTCCAAGCAACTAAGCGATAGCATTGCTAAATTAGGAGAGATCCACCATCACACTCTTCGTTTAGCAGAGTACAGAACAGTCTGGCTAAAGAAGGTAGTGACCTTTGTACGAGAGTAAAATGCATGAAACAACTATATATTAGTAAAGCTACTGTACAGTATGTACATTGTCTGGGCAATAAAAAAGTTGTACAAACCTCTGGAGGTAATGTTATGGGGTTACCTCAATTGGTCAGGTTTAGGCTCAGCAGCATTTTGTGGCAACAAAAGAAGTCAGCTGCCAACCTGAATGTACTGAGGGTTATCCCAGCCAAAGATATTTTTTTTTCTTTCCTGATGTTCCAGGATTCGAATTGTGTAAAAGTGGTTCTGGGAGCATGAGAAATTATTTTCTCCCATGAACTGGACACCAAACTGAGTGCTGAAATTAATGCTAAAGGCGGTCAAACGAAATATTAGTGTGTAGATAAAATAATTACCCATTTCTGTATCATTCTTTATATACCATGATTGAGTCATTGAGATAGATTATTCCTAATTTTTGCATCTCTGTTCATCAGGCTGACACACATCTAGATGAGTACAATGAGATGCTCGAGTTTATAGTGAAATGGACAGAGCGTGCTCGCAGTTTGGTTAAGACCAATATCATCTGGAATTCTTCCTCTGACTTGCAGGAGCAGATCAGAATGTACCAGGTACACTACATCACAAACTACGCATGCATTTATTAATAAAATGTTTTTATTTAAGGATAATTGTTATAGTTGAATGATCTATTATCCCTGGTGTGGTAGTCTGTGTTGCATGAATCGAAGGAGCTCCATGGTGATCTGGAAGCTATGCAGGAGAAGGTGGAAGTGCTGTCTGAGTGTCTGCAGGTAGAGTCCATGGGCCAGCAGATGACTGAGCTGAGTCGCCACACAGAGGAACTGGAGCAGGCTATCAAGTCACGGTTGCAGAGTCTACAGGAAGCTGCTATGGTATACTGTAGTGACCTGAATTTCTGGTTTCCTGTTACAATTATACAGTTTTGTAACATTTGCCCATTTATAGGCAGCTTGGTAATTATTTGTACCCTCCGTAAAGATGGGTTCTTATCATAAAGAAAAATTAATATTTTTGGTAGGGGGTTTTATTTTTTGCAATAAATTAATTTCAATAATTAATTTTTTTAACAGGATTTTAACCAAGGGTGTCAGTAATTTTGGATTTGACAGTATTCACATAGCATATTATAATAGAATTACATTGCATTTGTGCATTTGTTAAATTCTGCTCATCAGGACATGGAAAAGTTTGAGAGTGAGGTAAAAACCTTGCACATGGCTCTGGAGCAGGTCCAGGCAACCCTTACTTCTCCTGAACTCGCTCGCCTGAGTCTCAAAGAACAGCTGACTCAGAGACAGGTAATAATTTTCCCCATTAAGTTTAACTTCAATTAACTTGGCACTCCAGATAATCATACACCCCCTAAAAAGCATTGGAGCTGTAAGGGTAACCCTGCTATCAAGTCATGGAAATAAATAAAATCTTATTAAGCATTGTTTAAACCATGTAATTAAAACCATGTAAATTTCTTAGTATATGATTATGTAGAGCTGGGCGTGTACAACATATGATTATGTATTTTTGTAACTGTGACAACCTTTATTATTATAATTCTTTTTCAATTTGTACTGTTTAAATTGGCTGAAACTATTGGACTCCTTTTGGTATATATTCCTCTTTAAACAAGGCATAAACATGTAATGATATAATATTATGCTAAGGAAAATGTGATTTTGGTTGTACTAACTCTTCCTCATGGCATGTTCTCCAAGTGCTTGGTGGATTTCCTCCTGGTCCTGCATGACATGCATATTAGGCTAATTGGTGTTCCCAAAATTGCCCTTAGTGTGTGAATGAGTGTGTGAGTGTGTGTATGATTGTGTGCCCTGCGATGGATTGGCACCCTGTTGGGTGTACCCCACCTTAAATGACAAAATTAAAGCTTAAAGCAGGACAGAAAAGTTACTGAATACACACGTATTGAAAGATTAGGGGTTGTGCATACAGTATATATACTAATGTTTGGTATTCTTTTCTAGCATTTGTTGTCAGACATGGAGAGCTTTAAGCAGCAGGTGGATGCAGTGCAGGCCTGTCAGAGTGCACTCCGCATGCCAGAAGAGGTGGTAAACAGCCTGTGTATCTGTCGTACCGCTCTTAACCTGCAGCAGGAAGCCAGCCAGCTGCAACACACTGCCATCCAACAGTGCAACATTCTTCAGGTACAGTATGAGGCAATGCAGAGGAAATTTATGAACACCAAATTTTAATGAATTTAAGTTTAGACTTTTGGGAGAGAACAAGAAAAGCATACTTATAATAATAGTGTATATTAAATATGCATGTGCATATTCTCTGTATTACCTACACTGGTGACCTAGCAGGCTTTTGTGTGTTTATTTTTTTAGGATATACATAGTTATATTGCAGAATATCTTTTATTGATTTTTCAAGTTGATTTTGAATTAACGTGATATTAATTTAATATGAAATAGGTTGGTTTATTAATTCAGGAGAACTGCATATTGCAGTTTAAAAAAGCTTAAAATTTTCCTTTAAATGATAACTCAATTATGTTCTGATTCAGATACTGAAAATATTTTGCATAAGAATTTCCTTGTAAAAGAAAAGGTTACAGGCCAAGATCTTGGTATAATGGTATAATTATTAATACATTTCAATACATCTTCCTCTTTCAGGAGGCCGTGGTCCAGTATGAGCAGTATGAGCAAGAAGTACAACATTTGCAGGGACTGATTGAAGATGCTCATAGGGTAATTCAAGACCGACCTGTTCCCACCAGCAATATCCAGGAGCTGCAGAGCCAGATACGTCACCATGAGGTCAGCCTATGGCTTAACTAGCAAAAATGCGAGACACAAGTTGTACTCTTGATTAAGCACATTTCCCCCCCTATTTGCTAAACAGGAGCTGGCCCAGAAAATAAAAGGATACCAGGAACAGATTGCATCGCTAAACTCTAAGTGTAAAATGTTAACAGTGAAAGCCAAGCATGCCACCATGCTGCTGACTGTAAGAGATGCAGAGGGCCTGGCTGAGGATGCACAGGATCTTGACAGAGAGGTAATGACACACAGCTTTATATGCTTATACAGTAGTTGTTCCTTTTGCCTTAACTTATACTGTGGGAAACATATACTCTGCAGAGATTAAAACGTAACTGTTGATGTTTGTCTTCTTCTTTCTCTAATCATCTTTGCCCTTGGTGGTATCAGATAACACCTGGTCACAGTCACACCCACCTGTCTCCCGTCACTGAAGAGTCTGGTGAAGAAGGCACTAACAGCGAGGTTTCCACTCCCCTCTGTCGTCCCCAGTCCCCTATTACTAACTCTGAGGCATCACTTAACATGGTTGTCTGATTACAATATGTTTGTTTGATCCTTAGTATATACTGTAACACTGCATTTAACAGAGCTACGTAGTATTTGCTAATTAATTTATACCTCTTGGTTTCTCTGGCATTTAGTTGTCCTCAGTCCGAGCTACTCTCGTCAGAGCTCCTGTACAGGAGCTGTATGATCCGACCCTTGAGTCTGTGGCTAAGCTTGATGACCTTCAGCGTTCATGGGAAACACTGAAAAATGTGGTAAGCTATGCATGAGATCAAAACATTGATATAGTATACTGAGGCTTTGGACATTTTCATTTACTCCTTATCAATAATACAGATCAGTGAAAAGCAGAAGACACTTTATGAGGCTCTGGAGAGACAACAGAGATACCAAGGCTCTTTGCAGTCCATTTCCCTGAAAATGGAAACCATTGAGACCAGCCTGAATGAGCCTCCTTTGCATGACCTAAGCCCAGGCAGGCAGATAGTCCTGCATCAGGTAGAGATGAGAACAGTACCAAAAGATTATGGAGTGAAAATGCTTTTTGGCAAAAATTGCAAACTGTTGATCCTGTAGTACCTATGACATGTTCACCTAATCAGTGTGGTACATTTTTGGTATGACTTTTAGAATCTAATGGGAGACATTTCCAGGCTTCAGGATGACATAGATGAGCTGCAATCAAACTTTGCTGAAGATCTGACGTTTGACACTGTAGACGCTGATACAGCTGAACAGCTAGCTATGCAATCCACTCTCACTGTGTTATCTGATCGTATGGCCACCATTCACATGAAAGCCTCTGGGAAACAGCAGCTTCTGGAGGTATACATTCATTTCCTGATTATACTGTAGTATGTTTCTTTCTTTTTTCATCTTATTACTATCACTATTTGCTTTCTGCAATATACTGTAATAAGCCAACCTCTGCGAAACTGTGCTATATTTAATAATATTCTTGCAGCTGAGTGTGTGATTAGTTTGTCTGTTTTTGCTTTAGGAGCGTTTGAGTGACCGTCTTGAGAAAGAGCAGCAGGAGGAGGCGTTACAGCTCTATCTAAGCCAGGTGGATGATCTCGACCAATGGTTGCTGAGTGCACGCAGCATGCTAAGCTCCACCCCTCAGGATTCAGACATGAACATGGAGCTCTCAGACTGCCAGGTTAGAGCATCATCTACTTCCCACATTGCGACACTCGTTACAGTCAGGTTTACAGACAGACATCTTCATTACATGCACAACAATGCTGCAGTCGTGTTATTGTGGTTTAAGAAAGTAGTAGGTAAACACTAGTATTAGCAGACCTACTGTAAGCAGCTGTAGCATGATTGTAAAGCAGATTATACATATGCCTCAGTGTAACTGTCACTGGTGGCTCAAGCAGCTTTCAGGTGATTAGTAGCTTCCCCTGCCGTCTTTTGCGCTGCCTTGAAAGTTGGCCAACCCAAGCTTAATATTCCTACAGCAAGATAACATTTAGTGGGTAGATGAGGGGGTGAGAGAAACCTAGAGTGTAGTGAGTGGTTGAAGGTTACAAACAGATAGGATGTTATTCAGTTGGACAACACTGCTGATTTTGTCCTCAGTCAGACAGGGATCTACCATAGGATGACATTCAGGCATGAGGAGTTCACACTTGAGATTATTGGAGATTAGAGGGCAGAAGCATGTTTGAGCTGGCATCTCTTTTGCTGCTGTTGCAGAACATGCTGCTGGAGATTGAAGAGAAGGTGCTTGCTCTCTCTGAGCTCTCTTTGCACAGTGAAGCTCTCCTGCTGGAGGGCCGGCCAGAGACGAGGGATGAAGCTGAGCAGCTAGCCAGGAGACTACGTGCTTTAAAGGGCAGCTTGGTGGAGCTGCAGCGTATGCTACAAGACAAACAGATAAATCTCCAGGTAATCATTTAACTCTTTGAAAGTTCCCTAATCAAATTGGCATATACAGGAGGCAATTAAAGTTATTAGCACCTGGCAGTGGATGCATGTTCAGTGCATGTTGTTCATGTTTACTGAAGCCTCAGGAGTAATTCAAATGTATGGTCCTGGTGTATGATTTCTCATACAGTTAAATATAAGATATTGATTGTAATAAATGTAATAATGTAGTTTGATTATTGATTATTGGTGAATGGGCAAGGAAGTAAGCTTTTTAAAGATTTTTTCTGCCTGCAGATATACTTAAAATCACATACTCAGAAATGAGTACTGTATAGCACTTTATGATTTTCCTTTTAGTTCAATTTAATATTTTGAATAAAAAATTTCTGAGACTGAAATCCTATTATTGATTCTGCAAATCAATGTAAATCTTGTTTTAAGGTCTAAATCTTCCCTTTTGCTTTTCTTTTTTTTTTTGCACTATTGGACAACCATTTCTTCTTCTGAAACTAATAATGGTAGCATTGTAGATTTTTATGCTATAGGTTTTTTGTTTTTGCAGGGGTCACTACAGGAGCAATCTGACAGTGAGTCAGAGTCCAGTCTCTCTCAGAGTCCTAATGTGCAGGACTGGCTGGCACATGCCCACTCTACACGGAGCCAGCACCAACAGGACACCTTGCAGAGACAACGGGTACAATGAATTTTCTGTTATGATGGCCTTTCTCAATATTAGGACTTTAGCAATAATTAGATTTATTTTTGTGTCTTTTCTTTAAAAGGTAGTTTTACATTTAAATTGAATTACATCTCAGTACAGATTGCTAATATTATTACGAGTTGAAAAGAAATCGTCTAATCGTTGTATATCTTGTCCTGTGGAATAAGGAACTTGAGGAGCAGTTGGCTGAGCAGAAGAAGCTGTTGAAATCTGTGGCTAGCCGTGGAGAAGAGATCCTTAACCAGCAGGCTTCACCCAGCAGGGCCAGGTCAATGAGCTTATCATTCTCATAATATTGGCTTTAATAATATAATCATTGTGACACTTGTTTTAATGTTTGTCTGTTTAGTCTGAAAACCCTTACAGTACATACCAAAATGCAATTTTAAAAATGATAACAGCACATTTTCTGATGGAACACTTACAAAGCATCAAGTACTTTTAACTGTTACATTTACTGTAAGCAGTTGTTCCATAAACTGGGACATAATTTCTTTTCTATGGGAACTGATTTATCTACAGTGTTTGTGAGGTACTCAGTCCAGAACTGGACACTGAGAGCCAGGCTGAACTGGTACAGAGACGAAAGAGATGGGAGAGCCTGAGAAAAGACTTGAACACCAAACTGCACCTTCTGCAGCGCACTCTGGAACAGGACACCAAGCAACCAGTACTGTGATATTGAGTGATACCTGATCATAAATAAATATCTATACTCACGTAGTCCATTTTGAATCACTGTAGTACAGTACAATTAAATAGCTTGTAGTAATTGTTATTTTTTACAGTTTTATTCTAGGACTGCTCGTGTAAGCACGTCTCCTCCTTTCTATAAAAGAGAGGCCCATGTCAAGGACAAGTCTACACTGAAATCATTATACAATAAATTCAACCATGGTGCAGGGAATGCCCAGGTAATTTAATTTCCCTAAATAGCAGTTGCTTTTGGAAGTTTGAAAATGGAACATGTAACATGTCTTCTTGTTATGGATGCAGGTTACAGGTTCAGCAGAAGATCAAGGTATGCAGACAGAACAGCAGCTGTATTCAGCAGTTACAGCCACTTCGTCTTGGCTAGATGATGTAGAGAACACACTGTTCTCAAGGGCAATGCTTCTGACGGAGAACGCAGAGACACAGCTCTCTAACCATGAGGTTGGTGTATTTAGTAATTTTAAGCATTATTAATTATTTAGATTATTATGATACATTTATGGCAAATAATATTTAAAACTGTCTCAAATATTTAATTAAGATTTGATGAATGATGCTTGATTTGCATGTCTTTCAGGCTTTAGGAAAAGACGTGGCTGAGGTCACGGGAGAGGTGAGCCGTAGCCGAGGATTGCTAGGGAGTGTTGTGGGGTTCCCTGGAGAAAAGCAGACCCTGATGGAAGATACACTTGACTGCTTGTCTCAGCGACTGGAAACTTTAGACTCAGCAGTGGATCGTCGCTGTGAGAGCATGAGGAACAGGATGCTGGATCTCACTGCTTTCCAGGTTAATGCTGTCCCAGTCAGAGCTGGTGGTGAACGTCAAATATTCTGTATTAGATCAATAAATGGGCCTCATTTGATGCATGTGATATTTTCTGTTTCACTCTTCACAGACTGAGCTGGAGGTTCTCTTCTCAGTCATAAGCGAAAGCAAGTTTCATATTCTACAGAAGCTTGCAGGGATCCTCGACTGCCCACCAGATAAACAGCTAGAGGTAAAAAAATATGGTGATAAATGAATGACAATAGATTGTTATTACCTTTAAACTGTAATTCCTCAATTCCTTTTTAGACAATTGCTGAGGTCGAAGAGTCCCTTAGAGAGTTAGAGCATAAAATTACAGATTTGAAAACCAGAGGAGCAGCTCTGCAGCCTGATCAGATTTCTAACAATGAACTGATGAAACTCCAGGTACATACTTACTCATCAAACTGTTTAAAAGGACATTATGTATTTTGTGAAAATGTATTCACTTTCAGAGCAACATTTCCTGTGCATGTTACATTTAATAGGACACGTACGAAGAGCTGGTTATGACAGTCGGCTCTCGTCGGAGTGGACTGAACCAGAGCATGGCTCTGAAGGGCCAGTATGAAAGAGCATTACAAGACCTGGTAGATCTGGTTGATACTGCTCAGGACAAGATGGCTGCTGACCAGAAGATAATTGCTGGCTCATTGGAAGAAGTCCAGAGTCTGTTAGACAAACACAAGGCAAGCAATGCTTTTAACAGATGGGATTGTTGGAATTCTGTGACACAAGTAGGAAGTAAAGTATGACAGTATGGGCATTTACTGTATACAGTAAGTGATGTGTCAAATGTCTTGCTTCTTTAGGAGTTCTTCCAAGGGCTGGAGTGGCACATGGTCTTAACTGAGACGTTCTACAAGAAAATTAGTGCTTTTGTCCTGCCACAAGAGAGCCAAGCTTTGGAGGACACTTTGGCCCAAGCGCAGGAGGTTCTAAAGCAGGCTCACAAGAAAGGAGTGGAACTGGAGTACATCCTGGAGGTAGATTAAAATAAACATTTATTAATCGTAATTATATTACATTTAATTAATTGTTGTCAGTCTAAATGTCTTTGTCTCTCAGTATAATCTGTTTTATGTCTGTTTATGTGTTTACAGACATGGAGTCGTTTGGTCTTGGACTATAAATGTCTGAATAGGCATCTAGAGGTAGTGGAGGGCCGCATGCCTGCTGTCCCCCTGTTAGAGGAGTCGGAGGAGAGGTTAACTGAAAGAATAGAACTATATCAGGTACTGTATATCAGTATTAGCATTTATTCCTTGCATCCCATATATAACTCAAAGCATTTTTTCTGTGTTCATGCAGGCTTTTTGACACAATATAATATATACATACTGTACGAAGGTTATGTACATACTGCTAGAGATTATGTGCCCCTTGAAAGTCCTAATGTCTTAATGACTCAAACCTTGGCAACCCTGTTTTGCCAATAGCTAAAAACACAAAGCACGAAATCCAAATGGCATTAAAAGCGTTAAATATATGTATTATTAACTTTATATTTATTTATAATATACTACTATTTTATAACGTGCCACCTCAGGTGTATAGTTAATACCCTACAGTATATACAGTAATATTGAGTGAGATATGAAAATATGTTAAACACTGACAGTTGCATACTGTACGTTAATTACTAATACTTTTCACCACTAGATATTTATTCTGAGAATTATTCTGGCACAGCATTGAAAAACCAACAGATCTGCAGGTTCTTATTCTAAACATAAACTGCACCAGGTTAATTCACTGATTTGTTTTTGCGTATTGGATGAAGCTGAGTTAATTAATGAAACTTCCGGCTGCAGGCCTGCTGTGCAACAAGGTTGGACACCACTGCATTTACTAGAGGATGTACTATAAGTGTATGCCATACTGCTATCTACCTCAACAAAATATAAATTAATTGACTTTTTCATTCATCACTCTTTGATTGTACAACACTACAATATCCATGCATATACTTTAATGACAAATCAGGGCAGAACTAATTTCAATAAGAGACATTTAAAATAAAGCAGAAAACTCCTTTTATGAGGGAATAATGATTCATCCACAATTTATTGCGTAATTATACAGTATGCTGGACGAGCACTTTGCTTAACCTCATAGCGAGCATGGACACACACTAACATATATAAATAGACTGAAAAAAAGCTAGGCGAACAATTTTGCCCTCTGTTTTCTTGTTGAAAGTTTCTTCAAACAAATGATGTCTTCAAAGAAAGACTGGCCAGCTGATATATTGGCCAACCAGTATTGTGTGGAGGGCAGACAGGGTGCCATAGTTCATTCTAAAGCTGAGGGGTAGTACAGGAGGTGTTAACTTGCTTATTTTCTACTACGAAACAAGTGGAGAATATTTATAAATAATTAAAATTGTAAATGCATATTGTAATTTTGATTTTATTGTCTGCAATAGTAAAAAAAAAAGGAAAACTCTGCTCGCCCCCATATACTGTACAGACTTAGATGAGATGCTGGAGCTTCCAAACATGAAACAACCAAAGAAAATCAAAGTGGAAAACACTCAATCTGTGCAAGAACTTTTTCCATTATTTTTTTTTTTATTTTCATGCCACATTTTATTAAAATAGTCTTTTGCAAGGATGATGGTGTGGATTCTTCTTTTCTTTTGTTAAATGTTATTATAGTTCAATTTGTTTGGAATGATTATGTACGACACTCCTGCATGGCTGTATAAACGCCTCATGGTTCCAAGGATTTCCGATTTTCTACCATAACCAAAAAATATGGAGAATACACTCAATTACCCCAAAGGGGTTGCTGCGTGTGTGCATGGTGCTCTGTTATGGGTGGCTGATCGCTACAGGGTGTGTTCCAGTCTTGTCCCATAGTTCCCTGTGATTCTGACCTGGATAGTGTGGTTACTGAATTTAAATGAAGGAATGAATGAATGAATGACTATGGTATCATTTACGGTCATCATGTCTAATCGTATGTTCCCAGAGCTTGAAGTCGATTCTGGCAGAGCACCAGCACAAGCTTCATCAGGTACTAGAGGAGGGCAAGTCCCTGCTTCAGTCTGTGGCCTGCCACACTCTGGAGAACCAACTTACCCTGCTGGGGGAACACTGGCTAAGCAACAGCAGCAATGTCAGTAAAGAATTGCTACGTCTGGAGTCTATCCTCAAACACTGGATAAGGTCTAGACCCGCATAATCACTTATTCTAATAATTACTTATTATTTATTTTGACTTTAATGAAATGATTCACTATTTTGAATCACAGACAGTATGTTGTGACATTTTTTTTTTCAGATATCAGAGTGAATCTGCTGAGCTAAATGCGTGGCTGCAGGATGCTTTGGAACGTTTGGAGTTCTGGAATAATCAGTCAATAACTGTACCTGAAGAGCTTGAGACAGTTAGAGGCCACCTGTCAGCTTTCTTGGTTAGTATTAAATTATTAATTACAAACATCTAAGCACAGTCATTGGTCCCAAAGGTTGTTTAAAAAAAAAAACTGTCAGAAAGTGAGCCGAAACCTTGCACCTCTAAAATACATCAGTTTGTCCGTTAGCCTAGATATCTTTTTAAATATATAAAACATGCCTCCTCAGGATTTCAGTAAAGAAGTTGAAGCTCACTCCAGTTTGAAATCGTCAGTATTTAATGAAGGTAACCAGCTGTTGAGGCTGAAGAAGGCAGACACAGGCATTCTGAGGGCAGAGTTAGCCCGTGTGGAGGCCCAGTGGGCTGAGCTGCTCACTCGCATCCCTGTTGTGCAAGAGAAACTCCACCAGGTAATGTGCTTCACCACAGCGTCACGTGCTATACTGGGCGATCATGCCTACCAAATAGAATTTGAATAGTAAGGATTCTGTCTATTCTGTCTATAGCACTTCTATTCTATTAAGTAAATGTAATTTCCTGGTTATATTACCCCTCCTGCACTAACGGCTGACAAAAATGTTTGCTTCCTTTCCCAGTCTCAAATGGACAAGTTGGCTTCATGCCATGCCATCACCGAACTGGTAAACTGGATCTCAGTGATGGAGAGAGTGATGGACGAGGATGAAGACAATCTTAAAGGAGCTGTGGGGTCTAAGGTTATCCAGGAGTACTTGCTGTGCTATAAGGTAGACTCAGGTTATGAAAGAATAAATTAATAACAAAAAACCTATACCACAACAAAATGCCATTCTTCACACACTTGCAGTGAATCTTACTGATGTAAATAATATGGTAATTAACGGTTTACCTTCTCATCTGTAGGGTTTCTGTGTAGACGTGAACTGCAAGCAGTTGACTGTAGATTTTGTGAACCAGTCAGTGCTGCAGATCAGTGGACAGGATGTGGAGAGCAAGCGCAAAGATAAGACAGATTTTGCTGAGAGGTTGGGAGCCATGAACCGCCGCTGGCAAATCCTCCAGGCTCGCATCACTGAGAGGGTTAGATTATTTTTTTATTTAATGTCCTGTTAATTAATTAAGTTAATTGAACTTACTTATTGACATGTAAGATGTGTTTATTCAGGTTCAGTACTTGGAGGGCTTGATTCAGTCCTGGCTAGACTACGAAAGCAACGTGGAGTGCCTTAAAACCTGGTTATGTACTCAGGAAGAGCGTCTCAAGAGGAAACACAAAATTGAGGATCTCTCCTCTGTGCAAAATGCTCTCAGAGACTGCCAGGTAAAACTAAACTGAAATATTGTAAATCTTAGTTCAACTGCTCAGTGCATTATTCAGCACTTCATCAGTGGATTCAGATTAGGAAATGTTTGGAGTGGTTTAGATTTGAGAACCCTATATGGGTTAGCTCATCATTTGCATTTCTCTTTTTGTTTATGTCACATGCATGCACAGGAGATGGAATTGATGGTTAAAGAAAAGGAGAAAGAGGTGGAAAGAGTGGAAGAACAGGCTTGTGCTCTTGTCCAGAACAAAACAGATGAAGCCTGCGCTGCTGTCATGGAGACTCTCCAGGCAATGAATCACACTTGGGCCAATCTTGACCATTTAGTATGTTCATTTTCAGATTTTTCTAAAAATATGATAAGCATGTTTATGTGCGTATGTAGAATTTGAGAAAAACAAGCTTTTTCTTGCTTTCAGATTGGACAGCTGAAGATCAGCCTGAAGTCAATATCTGATCAATGGAGTCAGTACAGGCAGGCATCTGAAGAGATTAACAGCTACCTGACAGAGGGGAGATACTCTGTTTCTCGCTTTAGACTACTCACTGGTTCTCTGGATGCGGTGCAGCTTCAGGTGGACAGTCTGCAGGTAGGACAAAAAAATTTTATGTGCATGTGTATGGAGAAAACATAATACTGTAAATGCACATAAAACAGAAGAGGAAAAATACATCTTTTATCCCACCTAACCTAGAACCTGCAGGGAGAGCTGGAGAAGCAGGAAAGCAGTCTGAGGAAGTTTGGAGCAATTACACATCAACTACTAAAGGAATGCCACCTGTCTGTGTCTGAGTCCCTGAATAACACCCTTAAAGATGTCAATGCCAGGTGGAGCAGTCTGTTAGAAGAGATAGTGGAACGTTTGAAGAGCAGTAAAGCTTTGCTACAGCTGTGGCAGAGCTATAGAGACCTGTACGAGCAGAACAAAGGCAGCATTCAGAGCCTGGAGGACAAAGCAGAGCAGCTACTGAAGATAGTGAACAAAAAAGACATCTCAGAGGAGGAGGTGTCTAACTGGATTCAAGAGTGTACAGTACGTGAGACAGTTTCTCTGCTATTGGTGTGAACATTTCTTTGATTGAATGTTAAATGTAGGGTCAGCAATTTATTTAAAATTAAGACCTATTTAATATTTACTGTGTGTTTGGATGAGAAAAGATTATTGAAATAGCAAGGTCAATTCTTTTTTATGAAAATTTTACATTTCAGTTTGATATTTAAATCTAAATGTATTAAATAACTTATCAAAAATATTGGAACACACAACTAATGGATATTCCCTGTTGCCCAGGTGTCCCCTATTAGATTAATAGTAAACAGCCAGGAATTGTAAGTTTGATTCCTGGTAATGCCCTAGCTGTCCATGGCCAGGAGAACAAGAGAGCAAACCTGCCTTTGCTCTCTGGGATGGATTGGTGGCATACTCATTCTTTCTAATCCATCACAATGAAACTCTCCAGTCATGGGTATCTGTTCATGTATGCAATATGCATGTATGCAGCCCATGTATCCAGAAGTGAGAAGATTCAGTTTAGTAGAGGAGCGATGCGTGGGAATTAGCCATGAGTAAATTATGGAGAAACTTTATGAGAGATGCCAAGGCAAACCGAGAAACAATAGTGAATGCTATCACCAACAACTTCCACAGGGAAAAGGTAAAGGTATTTCAATCCAACTATCGAAAAAGACTTCAAGATCAGAAATACTGTATAGGGGCCATACCACAAGATAAATATCACTCATCAGAGCAGGAATGAGAAGACCAGGTACAGTACAGTATTTGCTAAGAAATAAAACTTATCACTTGGTCTAGATGGGTTCTGGAACCAACTTTAACCACTTCTAAAATGGTGGAAAAGCCAATTGGCTTGCTATTGAATTCTGTTTCTGAAAAGGGGATCACTAATCTTTGTTAATGATATAACTTATGTTGATCTATGGAAAAATTCACTTTACAGAGAAAGAACAATTTATGGAGAAACCATTCCAGTGTACAGTAATTGAGAGGAACATCCATTTTTTCCCCGACTTTTGGCCATGTCCGTTACTAGATTGATCTTACATTTTAAGTGACATTTTAAAAATGAAAAAATATATGTATGTTTCAAGCATGTGATATGTACTCAAATATTAGTAGTTATTTAATTAATTTATTTGTGTAACTGTCTGACTAACTGACTGACTGATCCAATACTCTGCTATCAAATGCCATGTTCTACAGTAAGTTATTTAAAGCAAGTAGATTTAAATATCAGGGTCTGAAATCCTCGTCTATCGTCTTACTGTATGTTCATCTTTTGGCACTGAGTGTCCGCAAACCCACATTTCTTCAGTGTGAAGCAAAAACAAAAGAACTGGCCTCGCTGTTCCGGAACTTTGTAGGTAGAAGCAAGGCCAGTTCTCTGATAGAAATATTTATTACCTTCTACAGTACAATACAGTATGTTTTATATATATATATATATCTTTATATATATATATATATATATATATATATATATATATATATATATATATATATATATATATATATATATATATATATACAGCATAAATAAAACATATTGTATACATGTATGGTAATAAATATGTGTTCCATATTATGTGTTCCATATGTGTTCCAATATATATATATATATATATATATATATATATATAAATGTACTTTAAAACTTTATTGCTATAATAGGTCCTTATGAATATACAGTATTAATTATTAATGTCTACTTATACCTTTTGCTGAACCTCTGTGGTTACTTTCATCAGGAGTTGCTGCGATCTCAGGCGCCAGTGAAAGCCTCTCTGCAGGTTTTATTGGAGCTAGGAGAACAGCTCAAACAGCAGGTCGACACCTCAGCTGCAGCCTCCATCCAGTCTGACCACCAATTCCTTTCTCAGCGTCTTGGCTCCATGAATCAGACTCTCACCCGTCAACAAGCTGCCCTGCAGGTTCAATCTCTAATGCTGAAATTTGAGGGGAGAAAAATCAAATAAACCTGTTGGCATGTATTTTTTTATAATGATAGTTCTCCATAATTACAGGCAGGAATGCATGACTATGAGACTTTCAACGAACAGCTGGCCACTCTCTGCCGTTGGACAGTTGAAGCTGAGGAGGTCCTTAAAAGCCAGGACCCCAATGGCTCCTGTGACCAGTTATTCATCCAGGACCGCATGGAAGAGCTCAAGAAACAGATGCTGAAGTTCAGTAGCATGGCTCCAGACCTGGATCGTCTGAATGAGCTGGCCTACAGGCTTCCCCTCAGTGACTCTGAGATTAAACGCATGCAGAACTTGAACAGGAACTGGACCACCATATCAGGCCAGACCACTGAGAGATTCAGGTTTGATTCCACTAGCACCTGCAGTATTGCGCTAAAATGCACATTTATTGTTTCATGTAAAGGATATACTGTAAAATTATTCTCACATAGCAATTATTTCTTACTGCTAATGCATTCTAATCCTAAGAATAAAGGATGTATATTTAAGCAGGGAATGGCTAGCTAAATATACATATTTTTTTAAAGTAAACTTCAGGCCACCCTGCTACAGCAGCAGACGTTTCTGGAGAAGTGTGAGACATGGATGGAGTTTTTGGTGCAGACAGAGGAGAAGCTTGCTGTGGAAATCTCCGGAAACTTCCAGAGCTTAATGGAGCAACAGAAAACTCATGAGGTAAATTTTGAATATTAATATATTTATATTTATGCCATTTGATACCGTTATCCTGAGCAACTTACATTTATGCTATTTTATGCAACTGAGCAGTTGAAGAATGGCAAAATTCCCATGTTTAAACCAATGTCCAGAGTCATGTCTGATAATTCCCTAACTTATGTACATGTTATACAGGTCCTTCTCAAAAAATAAGCATATTGTGATAAAGTTCATTATTTTCTGTAATGTACTGATAAACATTAGACTTTCATATATTTTAGATACATTACACACAACTGATGTAGTTCAAGCCTTTTATTGTTTTAATATTGATGATTGTGGCATACAGCTCATGAAAACCCAAAATCTAAAAAAATTTGCATATTTCATCCGACCAATAAAAGAAAAAGTGTTTTTAATACAAAAAAAGTCAACCTTCAAATAATTATGTTCAGTTATGCACTCAATACTTGGTCGGGAATCCTTTTGCAGATTCTTGTGTCTTGTGTCTCTCAACTTTCTCTTCACAATATCCCACAGATTCTCTATGGGGTTCAGGTCAGGAGAGTTGGCAGGCCAATTGAGCACAGTAATACCATGGTCAGTAAACCATTTACCAGTGGTTTTGGCACTGTGAGCAGGTGCCAGGTCGTGCTGAAAAATGAAATCTTCATCTCCATAAAGCTTTTCAGCAGATGGAAGCATGAAGTGCTCCAAAATCTCCTGATAGCTAGCTGCATTGACCCTGCCCTTGATAAAACACAGTGGACCAACACCAGCAGCTGACATGGCACCCCAGACCATCACTGACTGTGGGTACTTGACACTGGACTTCAGGCATTTTGGCATTTCCCTCTCCCCAGTCTTCCTCCAGACTCTGGCACCTTGATTTCCGAATGACATGCAAAATTTCCTGTAGCCCATTTCCTGCACACGCCTGTACACGGCGGCTCTGGATGTTTCTACTCCAGACTCAGTCCACTGCTTCCGCAGGTCCCCCAGGGTCTGGAATCGGTCCTTCTCCACAATCTTCCTCAGGGCCCGGTCACCTCTTCTCG
This sequence comes from Channallabes apus, assembly GCA_030522415.1. Taxonomy (NCBI): domain Eukaryota; kingdom Metazoa; phylum Chordata; class Actinopteri; order Siluriformes; family Clariidae; genus Channallabes; species Channallabes apus. The sequence goes on from CM060116.1 coordinate 21,540,960, forward strand.
TTGTGCAGCGTTTTCTGCCACACTTTTTCCTTCCCACAGACTTCCCACTGAGGTGCCTTGATACAGCACTCTGGGAACAGCCTATTCGTTCAGAAATTTCTTTGTGTCTTACCCTTTTGCTTGAGGGTGTCAATGATGGCCTTCTGGACAGCAGTCAGGTCGGCAGTCTTACCCATGATTGCGGTTTTGAGTAATGAACCAGGCTGGGAGTTTTTAAAAGTCTCAGGAATCTTTTGCAGGTGTTTAGGGTTAATTAGTTGATTCAGATGATTAGGTTAATAGCTCGTTTAGAGAACCTTTTCATGATATGCTAAATTTTTGAGATAGGGATTTTGGGTTTTCAGCTGTATGCCACAATCATCAATATTAAAACAATAAAAGGCTTGAACTACTTCAGTTGTGTGTAATGAATCTAAAATATATGAAAGTCTAATGTTTATCAGTACATTACAGAAAATAATGAACTTTATCACAATATGCTAATTTTTTTTGTATTTGTATATACTGGAGGTCATGAACAAGTTGTGTGTTTTTTTTAATCTACATTTTACAGAACATTATTCATATGCATAAATGTTATAATGTCAGTCTGTGGTTATTATTCTAAGGGTACATAATGTGAAAATTATACAAATTATACGAAAGAAAGTGGACAATAGCCAATCAGTAATGTTGACTTAATTCTGTAATATAGTTGTTCCAGGCGGAGATGTTCAGCAGACAGCAGATCCTTCACTCCATCATCAGTGATGGACAGCATATGCTTGAGCATGGACAGGTGGACGACAGGTGAATAGAGTCCATTAAAAGGATTTGTTTAGCAATTATGGCAGGACGCGTTAGACGTGATATATGATATACCCTAACCACCTTGTTTGCAGAGATGAATTTAAGCTGAAGTTGGCCCTGTTGAGTAACCAATGGCAGGGAGTGGTGAGGCGGGCTCAGCAGAGGAGAGGCATCATAGACAGCCTTCTTCGCCAGTGGCAGCGCTACAGAGAGATGCTAGAGAAGCTACGCAAATGGCTAGCAGAGATCTCACAGCATAACGATGCTCTGCAGCCTGGATCTACAGTACCACTGCAACAGGCCAGAGCCATGCTGGATGCTGTGCAGGTAACCAGAACATTGGCACACTGGGTTTTTCACTGTCTTGCATTTAATCCTGGCCTTCCTTCCCGGTTAATAGCTCTATAATAAAATCTCTATAATAATGCGGAAAAAAAAGCTATTAAAATGAAACAAAAACTTTTAACATACCATTAAAAACTATTAGTTGAAATGGAATACCTTGTGACTTTATGCAGTTTTAAACTGTAAAACCATTGAAAAACTGTAATAAGTCCAATTGATGCCTGGATTATGTATTTTACTGTAGCTGAAAGAGAAGGTGCTTCAGAGGCAGCAAGGCAGTTACATTCTGACAGTGGAGGCGGGGAGGCAGCTTTTGCTCTCTGCTGACAGTCGGGCAGAAGTATCCCTGCACGAGGAGCTGCTTAGCATCCAGGAGCGCTGGAGACATGCCAACATTTGCCTGGAGGAGCAAAAAAGAGAGCTGGCTGTTCTACTTAGGGTACAACAAATTATTGTACTTCTCTTCTACCTTATTAGGTTATTGCACTGTAGGGAGATATTTTTAGATGATTGCAAGCTGCAGTGTTTTTTTTGTCTTGGTATGCAGTTTCTGGAAATTATAAGTAAAAAGAAACTGACTAAATAAAAAAACATTTGTGAGCAGGATTGGCAAAGATGTGAGGAGGGCATTGGAGGGTCTCAGGAGAAACTGCGAGCTTTTAAGCGTCAACTCTCTCAGCCGTTACCGGATCACCATGAGGAGCTGCAGGCTGAACAGATGCGATGCAAGGTACAGTACAGTACCGCTGGCAACAGCACAGTAACCGGTAGTTCTAATAAAACAGTAATGCTAATATAATTTGTTGACATTAACTAATTCGTCAAATTCGTCATATAGTATTAAAAAGTTTTAATAGTATTAGCTCTTCTATTAAATGCAGGACTTGGAGTGCATGTTTGACGGTTGGACAGAGGATCTGGCTCATCTGACTGTGCTGAGAGAATCGCTTTCAAGCTACATTAGCAGTGAAGACCTTTGTGTGCTGCAAGAACGCATTGAACTACTGCAGCGCCAGTGGGAGGAGATCTGTCACCAGGTGCATAACTGTTTTTTTTTTTTTTTTTTGACAAATTAAATGTTGTGGAAAGAAACATTATATTCCAAATCTATACTAATTCCCTTTTGTATCAACTCATGTAAGTTACCAATAGGTGGTGATATTGCACCATGTGTGAGCTTAGCTTTAGGATGTTACTATTTATCTTGTCTGTTTTCCTGAACAGTCACTTAATGTGACTTACTGAGAGGGTCTGATAATGCTCTTAAGTTTTTAAACCATGAAACAGGTTCTAATTAATTAGTTAAAAATATAGATTTTAACGCAAATTTCAAATGGTTCTTATTATGGAAAGACTCACTGTTTATTAATTTCTTGAAATGCATTAAGGTTTATATATTATTGAAAAAAAGATATACAAAGTAATTAGTTCTGAGACTGAAAGTAAGATGCGCAGTAGAGAAGGCCTTCCTGTCGGTTTGCTTGAGTGGCATCCGGTGCGTGCGTCTATAGACCACAGGATGTGTGCAAGCTTATTATATCACAGCAAGAGCACTTAACAATTCAGTACATCGTTGCTACAACAACTTGTCAACTCATCTACAGCGATCGACTTTTTAAACTAATTTTCAGCAATCGTATAGGTATGTATATAGTATATTAGAGTAACAAATATAATATGAAATTATCGTGCCAGTATTGTGCATTTCATTAAGAATCCCTGTATTATTTTTGTCTCTGTGTGCAGTTGTCTTTGCGCAGGCAGCAGGTGAGTGAGAAGCTGAATGAGTGGGCCATCTTTAATGAGAAGTATAAAGAGCTGTGTGAGTGGCTCACACATATGGAGAACAAGGTCTCCCAAAATGGTGACATTAGCATTGAAGAGATGATCGAGAAACTAAGGAAGGTAAATCAGTTGAAATGTGCAGTAAATGAAAGTTTATTCAAAGGCCTAAACTCACAAACAGTGTCACAAAATGTTTCGCATTTCTCTAAAGGACTACCAGAATGAATTAACAGCTGCTCAGGAGGATAAGCAGCAGCTCCAGCAGATGGGAGAGCGTTTAGTCAAAGCTAGCCATGAGAGCAAAGCTTCAGAGATAGAACATAAACTCGTCAAGGTCGGTGATCGCTGGCAGCACCTGCTCGACCTCATCGGTGCTAGGTACATAAGACCACACAGGCTACAGAACTGAGAAATAGTGCTCACTTACCATTCATGATGATATTTTGATTTGCTACTTGATACAGAACTCTTTATTATAGTGCATTAGGAAGATGAATTTGTTTCATGGGTGTTAAGTATAACATTGGTCTAATCCTATGGTGCATAACTAGGACAAAGAAATTGAGGGAGACTCTGGTAGCTGTGCAGCAGCTGGATAAGAACATGAGCAGCCTGCGTTCCTGGCTGGCCCACATTGAGACAGAGCTCTCTCGTCCTATCGTCTATGACACCTGTGACTTTCAGGAGATCCAGAGAAAACTTGACCTACAGCAGGTAGAACTGATTTCATGCTGGTAACAACTGACACCATCCTGCTGAGTGGTATAACCTTAACTAATATATTTTGCATTTTCAGGAGCTGCAGAGGGACATAGAGAAGCACAGCACAGGAGTGGCCAGTGTGTTAAACCTGTGTGAGGTTCTGCTTCACGACTGTGATGCTTGTGCTACAGACGCAGAATGCGACTCTATCCAACAGGCCACACGGAGCTTGGACCGTCGCTGGAGGAGCATCTGTGCCATGTCAATGGAGAGAAAGATCAAGTAAGACCTGAGAGCTTGACCTGAGAGCTTTCATCTAACAATGTGAACCTCTAACAATGTGAAACAAAATTATTTTACAGTAGTTGGATACAAATTACAGTTAGATAGACAATCTTTTCTTTGCTTGTATGATTTTTCTCCTCATAGGATTGAAGAGACATGGCGACTCTGGCAGAAATTTTTGGAAGACTTCTCCCACTTTGAGGAATGGTTGGCAATGTCTGAGAGGACAGCTGCCTTACCAAACTCTTCTGGTGTGCTTTACACAGTGGCCAAGGAGGAGCTGAAGAAATTCGAGGTACGTTTCAGGTCATAAGACTTTCTCAGAAGATGACCTTCATTAATCTAAGAATCTTAAATATCTTAAATACTGTATATATGTGGTATTCCAGGTCTCACAATTATTCTATTTCAATTACTTACTCTTAAATAGGCTTTCCAGAGACACGTGCATGAGAGCCTGACCCAACTAGAACTAATTAATAAGCAGTACAGGCGGTTGGCACGAGAGAATCGAACAGATGCAGCTTGTCGACTTAGGGAGATGGCACATGATGGAAACCAGCGGTGGGATAACCTGCAGAGAAGAGTGTCCTCTATCATGCGCCGACTAAAGGTCTGTACATTTACCATTAATTAACTTTTAGGTTTTCATTTCAGACATGTCTTAAAATGAATTTGATTTATAACAAATCACCAGGCATACTGTAATGCATCGCCCTCTAGAACCAGTGCATCCCCCAACCTTGTGTCTTAGATGTTTTTAGATGTGTTAACTGCTTAGATGAAAAATTAAAGCAAGCTCTGACTGAGATCAACACTAGCTTTCATGGCTCCAAAGCAAAGCCAAGCCTCAAAAGGATTATCCAGATCCAAATCCTTTATGAAGTGGATCACTACTGTATCTTTTGCAGAGCTTTTCAACTCTTGCATTTTCAATGAATATAAAATTATAAGTTAGATTTGTATAGATTTGTTTAAGTATAAGGATTTGTTATCCAGTTGGAATGGTCTCGAAAATGTGTTGATAGTGATTTTTTTTCATACCTCAATTTTATTTCTCAGACCAATGTACCACTGCAGTGTCTATGTAAATAAGCTACTGCTGAGCCACACCCAGCAGCATAATTGAGCAGGGTATCTTCTTGAAGTCACAGTAGTGGGGGGGTAACTGGCTTGTTTAAGCCCTGGCCTGTACAAACATTGAAAACGACAGAAAAACAGGGAATTATTTTTTTCTCACATTTTTTGTTTGTACACACACAATGGATACTCACTTGAAAATGTCAAAAAAATTAAAATTTTGCATAATACAGTAGGTCACCTTTAAATACTCTGCTTGTATTCGTTTCCAGCACTTTATTACCCAAAGAGAGGAGTTTGAGACCACTCGAGACAGCATACTGGTGTGGCTAACAGAGATGGACCTTCAACTGACTAATATTGAGCACTTCTCCGAGTGTGATGTCCAGGCCAAAATCAAACAACTCAGGGTGAGCCTCCACTGAGCCCTCAGCATGGACTACTCACTGTTTTACCCGTACATGTTCACCAAATGTGAATAAAACGATCTTTTGTTTGTTTGTGTCCCTTTGTTTATGCATGCAGGCATTCCAGAAGGAGATCTCACTAAACACAACCAAAATTGAGCACATCTTGCAGCATGGTGAGACACTGATCGAGAAGAGTGAGCCTCTGGATGCTGCAGTTATTGAGGAGGAGCTGGAGGAATTACAGCATTACTGCCAGGAGGTTTTTGGACGAGTGGAACGCTACTACAAAAAGCTAATTCGTCTACCCGTACAGGTGAATGTTTGTTTCTTTTAAACTAGTACTCTCAAGATAATTACACAATTAGATACCAATTGTACTTATATTTAATTTACTTGTATTGACTTTTGTGCTTTCATTATAATTTCTTTCCACTGCATGAGATTTTAGCATGATTTAAATCCTGTATGTTCACAGTTCACGGAAGATGAGCATGACATTTCCTTCTCGGATCGGGAATTTGATTTAGACGAGGCAGCCGATGTGTCCAGTCTTCCATGGAGTGAGCGCCTAGGTGACAGTCAACTTTCCCCGGTGCCTTCTTCAAGCCGATCTGCCTCGCTGGCTGTCCCACTTCGGGCTGAGAGGTCAGGCCGAGATACTCCAGCTAGCGTTGACTCAATTCCCCTAGAATGGGACCATGACTATGATCTGAGTCGTGGCCTAGAAAGCACCACCAGATCCTCAGAGCAAGGAGATGAGGGCAAGGATGGTGTATTCCTGCAAGGTTCAGCATCTGCACTTTTAGGTAAATAGCTAATGTGATGTCATGAATGTATAGTGTTATGTTTAAAATACAAGAACTGATCTAACACTTGCAGTGATTTGTAATCAGATTGGCACAGTGCTCTTCTCAAAACTGTCATCTGAATTTGTTTTAAACAATTTCATTGTGCAGTTATACCTGTACTGTTATTACATTTATAATATTATGTCTGTCAAATCATTGCACACATATTTCAGCGTTTTCCTATAGTCAAATGTTAGGATACATTACCAAAATTTTGCTGTATACATTGTATATGTCTCTTTCCAGATGTAGTGATCCCAGAGAGCCCAGATGCATATGTAAAACTTACTGAGAAAACACTGAAAACCATCTCTGGTAGGCAACAGAGGCTACACCATGCTTCTGGGCTGGGGCACATCACTCAAAATGAGAGATTTACTCACAGCCTGCTGCTTGAGACTTTGATTATTTTTAGTTTCTACTTACAAACCCAATCACAGCACAGCCATCAGACAACTGCTGTTGGCTGCTGTACTTTCTAACCTTCTTTTCCTTATTTTGTTGTGTGTTAATTTAACCCATTGCACAAATAATTTATATATGTGGTTGATGCTTTTTGTGTTTGCTGAAGGATATTTTTTTCTTCTGTGCATACAGTACCTCCTAAACACATGGGTATTATTCAGAATCCCTAACAACACAACAACCTGTATATTGGACAAATCATTCAACCTGAAAAAACATACGACTGTGGATATATATATTTTTTATTATAAAAGAACGTTGGTTTGGAGAATTATGAACAATGCCCATGATCAGACCAAACCTAACACAATGTTAATGTGTTTTTGATGCAGATTAGCTCTAAATGATCAGTATATTACAAAGCATGGCATACACCAGTGATAGTTTTTGTCTATGGTTTGCCTTCAGCTGTTGACCCAGTAGAAGCTGAGATACCTTTTGGATTTTGATGGTAACTGGTTTGCATCTGCAGGGGATGGAGCCTCTCCCGAGACTCATATCCGGCAACTCGCGAAGGCCCTTGATACCAGTCACTTTCACCTCCAGCAGACTGAGAACATGATCCGCAGCCGCACACCTACTGGCCCTGAGCTGGATGCCTCTTACATGGGTTATGTGAGTTCTCTGTAAACATGGATTCTCTGGGTGTCAGAGTAGAGTCTAATAGATGAAGCTGCAGAATAAAATGACTTGCATTACTGACTGGCTCTTGCAGGTGTCATTATTACCACAGGTAAATTTTGCTCCTCGTTCTTTGATCAAATTGTTATCTGTGGTTTTGGCAGATGCGGTTGCTTGGGGAGTGTCGTGACAGTATCGATACAGTGAAGAGAGTCGGCTGTGAGCTAAAGGAGGAAGAGCACAAGCTGGCAGGGTTTGCTAACCCCAACAGCTCAGAATCACAGACATCTGGTATTCATACTCAAGTCTCACCCTACAGTAAATCAGGGAATATTGGAATTATTCAACCTTTAGCTGTTTGTTGTGCAATGTAATATAGTCTAGCAATACAGTGTAATCTATTTCCTATTTGACATGTATTTATAGGTAAATTTTTTACTCAGTGGTTTGTGCTATACTATTCCTCTCTTCCTCTGCGTATAGGGGTAATTGAGCGCTGGGAACTGCTGCAAGCACAGGCCCTCAGTAAAGAGCTACGCATGAAGCAGAACCTGCAACAGTGGCAACAATTTAATTCAGACCTTAACAGCATATGGACCTGGCTGGAACAGGCTGAAGAGGAGCTGGAGCAGCAGCGGAGGCTGGATGCCAGTACTGATATCCAGACCATTGAGCTGCGGATCAAAAAGCTCAAGGTCAGCCATCCCAGACTGCCTAAACTGACTGCAGTAAAGCCATGGTCGATGTCACTTTTCTCTTTTTTACTGTATATTGCGAGATTTCTCCTGTGACTGTCTCGTTTTACTTTTTAGGAACTACAAAAGGCGTTGGACAAGCGGAAAGCCATATTGCTGTCCATAAATCTGTGCAGTTCTGAGTTTGTGCAGCCAGAGAGTGAAGGTTCTGTGGAGCTGCAGAGTCGACTAAAGGAAATGAATAACCGGTGGGAGAGGCTAACCGGATCTCTTGACGAATGGAGGAGTTCTCTCCAAGATGCACTAATGCAGTGCCAGGCAAGTCTGCCTACTCCTATTACAGTAAACAATTAACTGCTTTGACTTATCATGTAAAATATAGGTTTATTAGGTGTAGTTTAGTTATTTTGTAGGTGTTTAATTCTATCAATAAAATGTTGACAGTAGGCTATAAACCTTTGTGCTGCAGGACTTCCATGAAATGAGTCATGGTCTTTTGCTGTGGCTAGAGAACATCGATCGCAGGAGAAATGAGATTGTCCCCATTGATCACAGTCAGGACCCTGACACTCTGCACGGACATCATAAAACTCTCTCGGTACAGCATGTTTTAGCAATACTACATGCTTTTACAAAGCCCAGTATGTACTTTAGTAAATCTATAAGTAGTAGCAAATCTTTTTGTTTTTATTATGTTTTTCCCAGCAAATCCGTAGAGAACTGCTTGACTCTCAGCTGAAAGTGGCGTCCTTGCAAGACATGTCCTTGCAGCTATTGGTTCACTCAGAGGGCAGTGAGTGCCTGGAAGCCAAGGAGAAGGTGCACGTCATTGGCAACCGGCTCAAGATACTACTAAAAGAAGTGACACGAGACATCAGAGAGCTGGAGAAAACTCTGGACATCACCAGTAGTCAACAAGTCAGTACATCAGTTAGACTACCACATAGTAATACTGTAACAACGCTGCAGTGTTTTTAAAATCCACCTATTAATCCTAATTAATGCACAAATTAACATGTTTTTATTTATGATGATTTTTCAGCTGCTATGTTAGTTAATTATAGATTTATCTCTTAGAAAACCCCATATCTAGCTCCTATCTCAGTACTACTGTATACTTGGGTATGAGAATTTTACAAAGGCTGATTTTCTTGCTCAATTTTTTTAAAGCAAGGGTTAAAGTTTATTCTAGAAATTTGTCAGTACAAATTGAATTGTTGCCCCTTACATTCTGTGTCTGTCAGGATCTGTCTTCTTGGTCATCTGCTGATGAACTGGACACATCTGGTTCCTTGAGTCCTGTGTCTGGACGAAGCACTCCCAGCCGCCACCGATCGGTAACAAATCATAGTAATGTTCTGTGGGCCTATGCAAGGATGAAAATGATAAGTCACATTAAGACAAAAGGTTTTATTTGTGTTCCTAATGTCCCCAGAACGTTGCCACTAGACACGCTTGACACCTCACTATATTTGTGCAGTGTCCCACCAGATTCATACCATGCCTTCTTCCTTCACATCCAAATAAAATTCAGCCCTTATGATGTGATTCCGTTTTTACCATCATATGTTCTGCCTTGTTTAGTTTTTTCCAACACATTCCTTGTATTCATGACCCTCTGTATTTCCATGCAGAAATGCTCAAAGAACACTGGTTCAGTAAAATTAAAACTAAAATCTATATTTCTGTACAATATATGAAACATGTATTAAATCTGGGCGGCGCGGTGGTGTAGTGGTTAGCACTGTCGCCTTGCACCTCCAGGGTCTGGGTTCGATTCCCCGGCCAGGCTCGATTCCCGTCTCTGTGTGCATGGAGTTTGCATGTTCTCCCCGTGCTTGGTGGGTTTCCTCCGGGTACTCCGGTTTCCTCCCACAGTCCAAAGATATGCAGGTTAGGCTAATTGGCGTTCCTAAATTTACCATAGTGTGTGAATGAGTGTGTGTAAGTGTGTATGCCCTGTGATGGATTGGCACCCTGTCCAGGGTGTACCCCGCCTAGTGCCCGAAGTCTCCTGGGATAGGCTCCAGGTCCCCCGCGACCCTGAACACAGGATTAAGCGGTATAGTGAATGAATGAATGAATGTTTTAAATCTGAATTCTACACAAAAGTGACATGTATCTGTTTTGGGTTGTTTTAGGTTTTCTGCTATAATGTATTTTGATGAACCAGTTTCTTTGCTTTCAGAGAATTCCTATCACCCTTTCATTTGAGTTCCTGGTCTTCTTTTGGGGTTTCTTTCATCAGTAGCTTTGTCTTTATTTGCCTGGACTGAAACATTCTTTCTTTCTTTTACCCCCCTGTTCATTGCAAACAGAAACGGGGCAAAAGTAGTCTGTCACAGCCTGGACCCTCTGTGAGCAGTTCACACTACAGGTACCTGTCTCCTGGTTTCTAGAACACCTGGAAGATAATGGAACTCAATCCATGACCTGATTATAGACATTGTCATCAGACTTAATGCCTGGCCAGTCAGACTAGTCAGCTGACCTTTTGTTGATTTAACTGCCAGTGCAGAACAGCAGTCAACAGCTCATGTCAGTAGATTCCATCATCTTCTGTGCTTCTAGACACTGCTTACGCTAGGAGCATTAGCAAATTACATGCAGGAGGACATGCACCAAAGAAATGTACTGTACTATGTAAAAAGTTTTTTTCCAGTATCATCTCAATGTTATATTTTTCTGCTTATAATCTGTGGCTGAAAAATATTACTGACTTGCTGCTGAGCATTTTTTTCCATCATCCTTGTAGCCAGCAAGTGTCTGCAATGAACAAAGTCTTATCTTATTCTCTTCCTCTCTTTCTCGTGTCTTACATATCAATAACTAATCCACCATTTTCTTCCCTTTCCTATCTGCCATCTGTGGTTTTATTCTCTCAATTCTCCATTTACAGTATAGAGTATAGCTTGGCACGTTGGGACATTATACGTATTACCAAGTGGTAAAGTCGTTACAGTGTAGTGTACTGTATAGGCTTGGTGGCTCAAGTATGTCAAACGCTGTTCTTGCAAAGAACTATTATGAGTATGGTTTATCTGACTATAAACAATGCAAACTGTATAAAAAAAACTTCTTTTAAAGCTATCTAAGATTAAAATAAATGAATTACAGTATATACTACCTGGCCTAAAATTAGTCATACATTTTTTGATTTTGTTGGCTCACTTTTAGCTTTCATTATGGTGTGTGTATATGTCGTGGCATTGTTTCGACAACCTTACGGAAAGTAACAAAATGTATTTCTGTCCAGAACTGCATTAATTTTTTAAAACATTTTTGTAGAGTTAGCCCACTCCATAAAGTCTTCTTCAACACATCCAAAAAACAAGGCAATCTATGTGTGAAAATGATTCCTCGTGTTCCCAGAACCACTCTTTCACAATTTGAGTTTGGCTCTTCCATTGATGAGAGAACCTGATCATTCAGTACATTCAGATAGTCAGCTGATTTCATTTTATTGCTATATAACTTTACTGAGCTTTGACCTGACTAAATGCAGCAACTCCAGATCTTAACACTGCCTCCAGAGGCTTGTCCAGTTTGCACTATGCATGATCAATGCATTGCTTCATGCTCTACCCTTCTTACCCTGACACACCATCACTCTTGAATAGAGCAAATTGAGACTCAACAAATCATGTGACCTTTCTTTTTAACATACTGTAGTTTCAAAGCTTCAAATCTTTGTTTCCCAGCAAATTGACGCCTTTTTCGTTTTAGCCTCAGTAACGTATATTTCATATGGCCACACAGATATTTAGTTACAATCTTGAACTCTTCGCATTTTGCATCGAAATGCTCTTATATACACTATTAAACATTGCTATTTATGCTATTTATTTGACATGGTTGTTTAAGAAATAAGAAGCTGCTCATTGCATTATTTAGAACTGAAAGAATAGTCAGCTGAAACATATTAATTACTTCAGTAATTTTATAATCAAAGGCTCGTGAGTATTTGTTTATTTATATCCAAACAGCTACTTTTTGTTGGCCAGTCAGTGTATGTTTACAATTTTGATAACTGATTAATTTAGGATCAATAGCAGGATTGTAATACTTTTAGCTTGTAGTAATAATTCTGATATTCCAAACGAAACCTGTGTGGCACTGCAGCTGCTTTTCCAGAACAACTGCTGAGCAGCAATCTTTCTTTGCATGCATTGTAATAGCTCTAATATTTACATAATGCAAAAGACAAAAATTATTTTTAAATAACATTTTTGTTGCTGCACAAGCAATGCCTTGCAATTTTCTCAGACTTATACTGTTTTTGTCTGGCTTGAGCAGCTAAATGTTTGTCTGCAAATGAGATGATGTTATTTTGTAATATAATAAGATAGTGATGTATTTTACCTTGAGGTGCGTGATATTTTATCAGGCTGGTACTGTATATGTTAATACAGAGGAAATTCCTGATAAACACAGGGTGTAATCTAGGCATTTTATGCGATATTTCACTTGGATACTAACAGCAATAAAACAAGATATGCAGTAGCAAAGAAGTAGCAAGGCTCTGCATTATTCCAGGTTATGTGCTATACAGTATGATGCATTTGAATGTATCTGCCTGATTTATTGTGTCCCGTGTGTGAGCAGGTCCCTCAGCGCCGCTGGATCAGGTTCCTCCCGTTCTGAGAAGTCACGCTCCTGGTGTAGAACTTTCCTTCAACGAGTCCTTTGGGCCTCACTGCCTGTGCAGCTGCTATTGCTGCTATTGGTGGCCTTGGCCTGTCTGGTGCCTATGTATGACGAGGACTACAGTTGTTCCCAGTCTAACAACTTCGCCCACTCATTCCATCCTATGCTCAGCTACACAAACGGGCCTCCACCTATGTGAGGTTGTTTTTTTGTTTTTGTTAGGCAGTCTTCATTTCGGAGGTCTTAAAAGATTTTACTCTGACTGGGACCACTAGATTAGCATCCAGAGCTAATCATGTTTGTGTCTTTGTATTGCTACAGTAAATAGAGCTGCTAAATTTACTCATGTCTCGTGTGGATGTTTGGAAAAAAAAGCTCTTTGCACTGAAAATGAATATGCTGTAGGACAGGTGCTTGCTGGTGGGACAGACAGTTCTTCCAACCTTCAAAAGTATTTTGACTGGATAGAATGGATTTTAAATAGAAATACTATTGATGGGATATATTATAATCTACTAAAGCCTATTACTTTGGTTTTGTTTGTTAATTATGGAAAGTATTGACATATGACTTAATGCAAAGAATATAACTGAATTCCTTATAACAAATGAGTTGTAAACCAACTTTAAAGAGCTATATATGGGAACTATTTTTATATGTATTTTTGGCATGTTGTAATCTTTTTGCTTTTAAAATTGTTTGATTTATTGGATTTGTCATTGTTTAAGACTGATCTTAATTATAACTAACTTAGTATAATAATCAAGTTGTCATTAATATAGAGTATTCTGTGGAAAATCACTAATAATATATTGCTCTATGTACAGTTTGCTCAGACCTAAGAAGAGTTTGTGTTAAAAATACAGGCATAATCTGGATTAATGTGTGGACGTTTTTAAAGAAATAATCCAACAATATAAACCAAAAAATAAATTATATTAAGAGTTTCCTTGTTACATGTGCCCAGACTACAACACTCAATTTCTTTTACTTATAAAACTGAGAAGTTCTTTGTGTCATATCCAAATCTCACAATAGAAGAATAATCTTTTATTAAAACAATCTGAATCACCATTACATTATGTTAATTTATTCAATGACAATCTGCACTGCATTTAACCTGATTAATTACAAGTGCTCTTAAATCATATCTACTGTAGTGTTTGGTAAATAACATATACGACTGCTGCATTGCTGCTCACATTGTAGTTGTATTGGGCAGTGGAGGTTGCACTGGTGCTTCAGGCCCTGGAGAGCTTGCTATAGTGATGGAGCATACAGGAGCATCTGGGATCAGTGCCATGTGGTGCGGAACACATGGCACTACACACTGATTGCCCAGGGGAAAGTGATGACATGAATGAATAAGAACCTCCAGCCTCTTGATAACCTCACAACTGGGCATAGAGACTGGCATGTTCATCCCTAACATATGAGCGATGACGCTACAGAAATCCAGCAGCTGCAATGAAAAATAAGGCAGGCAATGTTACTTAATAATGAGAGATGGGATACACCTGAGTTTAGTCAGCAGACTCATTCTGACTAATAGTTACTATTCAGTACCTTCTTCTCTCTCTGGGTGAGTTCTGCCATGGTACTGGCCTGGCTGTGGAGCAGTCTTTGAGCTTGCCGTAGTTCATCCCAGGCTCTCTGCTCCTGATTCTGAAGCTCTATCTTCGCTGTTGCAAGTCTCGTATCCACTTTTTCCTTGTTCTTCTCCAGTTTTTCCAGACTCTTCGTCTGATCTTCGATGGTTCTGTCCTGTTCCATCACTCTGATCTTATTGCATCAAACAAAGCAATGCCTAAGGTATTGTAAGATCAACCTAACCCATTTTCCCTCTAATTATGACTTGCTCAATTCCTATCCACCAGTCAGAGCTGCCATACCACACCTACCACATTCGAAATGTGATGCCAGCCAGCCATATCATTTTAACTTGCTTTACATGGCAGCATATCACACTTGGAGGAAGGTGCTATTTACTGTCTTCTGCAAATATGAGTGCATATATGCCCATGATGGTATAGTATTACCATGATTGACAGCGGAGAATGTCTGACACACCTCCCACTCAGAAAGCATGGCGAATTTTGTTCTCTTGGACTTCTGACCATGGATGGCTCTGGCATTGTGGGATTGGAACTTACCATCTTTAGATGATATGGCAAATGCTGCTGCAGCACTAGAGAACTATACTATACAACATTTTTATGTTTATAGAACTTAGGATTACATATATTTGGCAAAGTATAATTATTAGTGAAATATTATTTTGCCTTAAATGTAGAATAGCAGTATGCCCATTACTATATACTGTACACATATCTCCATTTAAAAAGTGTTAAGGCACTCTTCCCCTTGTTGGCATGTGAGCCAGAACTGTCTTCCCCTCTACCTTGAGCTCATTGGTGTGAGAGAGCTGGGCCTTCAGGTCAGTTGTGGACAGCTGCATGGTTTTAAGCTCAGACTGAAGTCGCTCCACCTTCTTCTGCAGTTTTCTGCTGGTCAGTAAAGCATCTTCTCTCTCCACAGCAAGTGCTGAACGACTCCTCTTCTCTTCATCCAGCTGGGCCACCTTCTTCCGTAGCAGATCCATATGCAGGTCATTATTTTCTAAGCGCTGCTTCTGCTCCTTTAACTGTATTAAAAACAGTAATTACAACCTACTAATAAGTGCTTTGTCAAATTAGACTGTTTCTCTCATGGCTCTATGAAACGAATGTACTGTACTGTATACCATAGTATTATGGTACAGTATAGTACACTATACAAGTTGCACACTATCAATATCAAAACTATTTAATTGTTTCTACAGCTTTTTGCATCGATCATGGCTGTGGCATCATTTCAATAAGTGTACACAATGTTACAACATCTCATTAATTTCTCACCAAAATCTGGAATTTCTTTCAGGATCAATAAATTATCTATCTTTCTGTTGATGATGGGAGAGTCAGAATGCTGAATAAAACGTTTCCATCACATTCCACAGATTCTCAATGGATTTCTCTAAGCATTTAAGGATCCCGCCAGGCTCATTCATGATGTTTTTCCTGACCACATTTTCTCCTTGAAAATGATGTTTCGCAGTGTTTTACAATTCATAATTAAATCCAGGCAGTGACTTTTTTTGGACAGTATATAGTATACAGTATAATAAGTGCACCTTTTTCTGAAGACTGTAAACCAGTGACTTATTTTCCAATAAAGCTGCTCCCTCCTGTCTGGTCATTTGTTCTGCACGTGTCAGGATGGCCTGGAGTCGCATGTCAAAGCCCAGATCTGTGGTTAGTTGCTCAATTTTCATTTTCTCTGAAAGATGCTCCAGAAATTGCAAGTACTGCATGAAAAAATAGAAAACAAAAGTTCAACGAGGAACTATTAAATGTCTCTTCTGCACCTTTATTTAAATATAAAGACAAAAAGTACAACCACTGAATTGGAAAGATGCAGAGCGATGGAGTATATCTCCAGAGTGTTTTTATATGAACGCACTTCTTGTTTTTCATGACACTGAAAATCTTTGCTCATCAGTGCAGTCAACAGTTCTGACTCCAGCATTTGTATGTTGTTCTGAAGCTGCTGCTCCCTCTGCTCTGCTGCTCTGTGCAGTTCTGACTGCTTGCCAAGTTCCTGTATCACTGCAGCCAGTCTCGCCTCCATCTCAGTTACAGACTGTATAAGCAAACAGTATTAGCATGTCAATAGAACTGTTAACTAATTTCATGTAAAAATAAACTAAAGCCACACCACTAAACCAGAGGTGTAAAAATAAACCATTTTTTGTCCGATGTGTGACCATTACCTCAGTGCTGCTCTTCTCTTTTCTGCAGACTTCTCTGAGTCTCTCCAGAACATATTCTTCTTTAGGCAGAGACATTACAGGCTCATTTCCAAGCTGAAATTGTACTTCTTTGAAAAAGGACTCCATGCGACTGTGTAATGCCTTTGCTTCATTTTGGCTCCTGATGAGTTTTTGCTCTAACTCCTGAGAGTGCTTCTCGTAAGAGCTACACTCCTCCCTAGCAGTAACCAGGGCCATTTCGTTTTCCTGCAGCTTGTTCCTCAGGCTCATATTGTCTACTTCCAAAACTTGTTTCTTTAGCAGTATGCAATCAAGTTCCTGAGAGACATGATGCACATTGTAGAAAAATTACATGGATCGGCTACTTAAAACAAGCATTTCTATAAACTGTCAGATAAATGGGCAGGGACATACCTGTCTAACGGTGTTCAGGTCACTTGCTCGGATAGCTGAAACTTTCTGTTCATGTTCTACATCAGTCACTAATCTTCTGACTGTTTCTCTGCCGGCTTTACTTTCCACCTCATGGGATTTCATACTCTGCTCTAGGGCACATATATGAGACTTTTGTCTGTCTCTCTCCTTGCAGCACAGGTCCACCTAAAGAAATAAACAAATTTCAGTAAAATGGTGAGTTAAAAAAAAAAAATGTTGAATGTGCAGAGCTCATCTTTAACTTACCAAAGAGATAATTGTCTCCATGGGTTTATTATTCACAGCTAAATCAACTGAAAGTTTGCTGGCTAGTCTGGATAAAAAATCCTCATATGTCCTCTGCAGATCAGTTGCATCTTGCTTTGTCTTGTTCCATTCATTAAGATACTCCCTAGAAAAGAAACATTCAAACTTATAACTATACAGGAATGTAGGTTTATCAATTTATCAAAAGAGTATAAATAACCAAACTCACTTGGACTGATTTTCCATTTGCAATGCTCTTTCTTTCAAATCTTCATTTTCCTTGGTAAGTGCTTGCAATTTCATATCCATGATGGTTTTAGAGGAAGAAATCGAGATCATTTCTTGTTCTGTGTTGTGAATGCGTTCCCTGAGGGAACTGATGAGAGATGCCTGTCTGGCTTCTGTCTCCATGTGCCTGTCATTTTCCTCTCTCAGGTCTTTCATAGTAGACTCCTGAGTGGAAAGCTTGGCCTGACAATCCACCAGCTGAGAAGTGAAAACATAAAGTTTGCATGGAGGATATGTGCAAAATCAAAAGACAAATCTTTAAGATATTATACCCGTGAGTGAAGACTTTGGCATTTGGCCTGGAGGGCAGCGAGTTCCTCTCGGGCAGACTCTGTGGCCTGTTGGTAGTGGTGCAGGTGCTGTTGCATTACAGAATCTTCCATTGTAACGATAAACTGTGTAAACCTGTTAATGTTATGAGCACAGATTAACTTTGGGTTTCGCGAAAATTTCTGACCAGTGACCTTATTTTAAGGACTCGTACAGGTGGACATATTTATACAGGTAGAAGTAGAGCTCCTGGATAAATACTTAATTTCTCCCTTTAAGGCAAAAACAGTAATAAACTGCTAGAACTTAGAGGAACATATTCTTTAGCATCGATACCTAAAGGAGGCTTCACTACTGGAGGTGAACAATTTAAATATAGATATGGACAATTAGTCGTAGCTCATGTTTCCTTTGTATTTATTGTCAACCAATAAGTTTTATCCTTACCAATTTAGAGTCTTTAATCTGTGCGCGTTCTTCTCCTGAGCGGAAGCGCTATTCTGTTTCGTTTTATGTTGCTAAGCGACGCTCCGACATTGGAGACCATGTGGGGGCGCTGTAGCTTTTCACGACACAATAATGTAGAATAAACATCAACACAGGCGGTAATTCGAATCTTTAATTACATATACATTTGTAATATATGAATAATTAGCATGAACTGAGAAAGTAGCGTGGGTTGAACCAGTACGCTAAATTATCTCAAACATTTCTAAAAAAAAAAAAAAAAAAACCTCGAAACTTTTCTTCGGTTTTAAATATGTTGAGACTTAAAATGTGTTTGGGAACGAGTAAAAACCTTGTGCTGGTATTTGTTGAATATAAAGTGGGTTAAAAACATGCAGGTGATTCCTAAAATCCACTCAGAGGAATCATGGAGAGGTCAACAACATTTCAAGGGGAAAAAGGTTTGAACTTTTCTTTATAAATATATTCTAACTAACAGGATGAGAAAAATCGCATTTAAATTATTGTATAAATATTATCCTGCCATATACTTTATTAGTTTGAGATTTAAAAAGGACATTGAAACAACTCTTTCTGTACTGCTCCTGAAACCACTGCGCATTTGTTTTGGACTTGTGATTATACATGTGCGTATACATATACAATACTTGTGATTAGAGCATGTGGCCTGGAGCCTATCCAAGGAGTCTTAGGGCACGAGGTGGGGTACACCCTAGATGGGGGTTCCAATCCATCGCAGGGTGCACATATATACACAACCCGGACAACTGATTACTCACTCACTCACACAGTGTCTATACCACTTTATCCTGTATTCAGGGTCGTGGGGGGCCTGGAGCCTGTCTCAGGAGACTTGCGGCATGAGGCGGGGTACACCCTGGACAGGGTGCCAATCCATCACAGTGGACATTCACATAAACACACTTTCATTCACACACTACGGACAATTTGGGAACACCAGTTATCCTAATCTGCAGATCTTTGGACTGTAGGAGGAAACTGGAGTACCCAGAGGAAACCCACCAAGCACAGGGACAACATGCAAACTCCATGCACACAGAGATGGGAATTGAACCTGGAAGACATTTAGAAAGTATTAAGTATTTGAAAAATCCAAAAGCTGTAAAAAAAAATTACACTTAAGGGTCATATTTTTATTTCTACTTTTCGTACTTCTTTACATTTTATTTATGTATGTATGTATATTAATGTATGAGTGTTATTTATTAATTAATTAATTAATGTATTTATTTATTCTTTTGTTGTTATTTACTGCTGTTTTTATCCTCCATGGCTGTCTTTGGGATTGTATGTTGCTGTTTTGTATAATAATAATAATAATAATAATAATGGAACAAGAAGAGAACATCCACGATTAGAAATACAAAATCATCTTTTTATTATTTATCAAGAATTTGTAATTTTTCATTCTATTGATTAAGAATCAACAAGTCGCGTTAAAGACATGTTTCAGTGAGAGAACTGCCCTCATTTCCTTTCATTGTTCCTCCAGGTAGATGGCGCAGTTTAATGGTTTACAGCATTAACCATAGCAGATGGTGCATTAATGGTAGGTTTAATGCACTGAGAAGCAGCCTATGTATTAAACCTACGGTACAACATGTCGTATGTGCGTTTAGGACGCTGCCTTTAAATGGGCGGGGCTTATTGACATCCCACGTGCGTAACGCACTACGTGATGGCACCAAAACCGGAAGTGCCGCCTTAATTCATTTATTCTAATCAAACTTCGTAGAAAATGTCCGAGTGTGCACGCGGAGCCTGCAGAGCAGAGTAGCTCGTTAAGTTTATTCAAAGATGACAATAACTTACTTTGTCTTCTGAAAGAGCGCCGCTGGTATGTGCTGAATTGAAGCCGATTTAATGTACAGACTGACGTTTCGGCTAACGTTAGCTAGCTACTCTATCCTTACACTTACATTCTGTCAAAATACAAGATCTGGACTCCTGCAGATTATCAGTGTACCCAGTACTGATGCAAAAGTACGAGGTAGTTGTAATATAATGTTTGGTAGTTATATAACTTCATTATGGAGGACACTGACAAGTAAGCTAGCTAGCTGATTGCTGTCAAGGTCAGTAGGTTGAAAAACATTTAAACAGTTGCATCATGAATCTACTGATATTGTTAAAAATAAATAAATAAACCCTAGCCAACTAAATCACAGTGTTTCTTGTTTACACAGGTAGCTAAATATGCTGGCTCGGTCCTTGTTGGCTTTGACACCCTGGAGACTGCATCAGTCTTTGGAGAGGACACTTTACCCCAGATTAGTCCCTGGAACAGCACTACGGCTGGAGAGATGTCCGGGCTCTGGGCTCAGGTGCTGTCTACCAAATGTGCATTCCTCATCACACAAACTTTACACACTCTGCGAGAACAATCACAGAATCAGATTTAGTGAAGCTTCGTCTCATGGATTCCCAAAAGGAACCCTGCACGGACTTGTTTTTGATCCAAAACATGACATGATACTCAAACCATGGAATATACACAGAACGTTTCAGTCCACCACTGGAAGCACTAAAACTGTGCTGAAGCAAGCCGGCATGCCTGGCAAAAAGACATTAAAGGGACCACGGACAAAACAGCCATCCAGAGCTAATCTGCCATCCCTGGAAAAGGCAAGTCGATTACTCTGAGTTGGTGGAAATAAATCAAGAGTTTCCATTTAGGAAAACTGCTCCCTGTTCAATTCTACATCTTTTACATTGAAATAATGCATTGGTTGACCCGATTTCCTCTTAACAGGATATGATGCAATGTGTTGCTTATGCTACTGCTGACCAGTACCATCTACCTACTCTCTGCCATGACCTAGTAGCCAATGGATTTGTCGAAATAAAAGACTTGCCCAGAGGTTTGTTGAAGTGTATCACATGCTTCTTCTATTTTCCTGGTTTCATGCTAACACTATAATCAATAGTTTCACCACATAGTACATGAAATTGATTGATCTGTAAGGCCTTTCTTGACACTGTACTGTCCAGATGCATCTAATGTTCTGGTGATGGGAACGGAAATGATATCAAAACCAGATGACAGTGCTATGATGTTTTTCTTCAGGTAAGCTGAAATGTTGGTTTGCTTAATGTTAATCTCATTGTTAAATTCTAATCAGGGATGTCTAATCTTATCTGTAAAGATTTGGTGTGGCTTCAGGTTTTCTTTCTAACAGGAGCCACACCTGATTCTATCTGTTTAATTATTTGATACTGTATATGAATTACAACTTTTGCTTGAAAAGAAAGCCTCCAGACACACCAGCACTTTTGTAAATAACCTTATGACACTTCTATTTAACAATAAAATGATTTTTTTTTCCTCAATAGGGAAGGCTCTGTGGTTTTCTGGAATGTTGATGAGAAAACTGTGAGTATAGAGTTTCATGTGTCTTGTCCATTTACCTTTTATAGATTCACAGTTTATTAATAAATATGTAAAGCTTCCTGGTGCTTATGAACTTTTGTTTGTATCCACAGGATACTAATAAATGTCCATTTTGATTTACAGATCAAAAATGTAATGCGGATTTTGGAGCAACATGAGATTCAGCCGTATGAGGTAGCTTTGGTGCACTGGGAAAATGAAGAGATCAATTACTCGATAGAAGAGTATGTCACGACATGTGACTTTTGCATATCTTAAATGTTGCATATCCTGGCAATTTTTTTTGCAGTGTCTAATGGGACATATTGTTTTTGTTTACTTATTTAGGGGAATCACAAAGCTTTATCGGGGAAACTTCATATTTAATAATAACATGGACTATGAACAAGTCCTTCTGGAGAAATTTGCATTTTCTAATGCCCTGTCTCTATCAGGTGAGCTGGAGGTTTTTACTACTATTTCTGCTATAATGCATGACTTGAAGACTTTATAATCTCCCTAACATTAGCTTTTTATTCATACGCTGTAAAATTATTTTATCGCAGTTAAGCTGGCGATATGGGAGATCTCTCTGGATAACTTTGTTGAATCTATTCAGCCAATTCCAGAGGTAGCCCCACTTATTATACATTTTATAAAAATACGCATTTGAAACTCTGCACGTACAGTGGTGTGAAAAACTATTTGCCCCCTTCCAGATTTCTTATTCTTTTGCATGTTTGTCACACTTAAATGTTTCTGCTAATCAAAAACTGTTAACTATTAGTCAAAGATAAGATAATTGAACACAAAATGCAGTTTTTAAATGAAGGTTTACGTTATTAAGGGAGAAAAAAAACTCCAAATCTACATGGCCCTGTGTGAAAAAGTGATTGCCCCCCTTGTTAAAAAATAACTTAACTGTGGTTTATCACACCTGAGTTCAATTTCTGTAGTCACCCCCAGGCCTGATTACTGCCACACCTGTTTCAATCAAGAAATCACTTAAATAGGAGCTACCTGACACAGAGAAGTAGACCAAAAGCACCTCAAAAGCTAGACATCATGCCAAGATCCAAAGAAATTCAGGAACAAATGAGAACAAAAGTAATTGAGATCTATCAGTCTGGTAAAGGTTAGAAAGCCATTTCTAAAGCTTTGGGACTCCAGCGAACCACAGTGAGAGCCATTATCCACAAATGGCAAAAACATGGAACAGTGGTGAACCTTCCCAGGAGTGGCCGGCCGACCAAAATTACCCCAAGAGCGCAGAGACAACTCATCCGAGAGGCCACAAAAGACCCCAGGACAACATCTAAAGAACTGCAGGCCTCACTTGCCTCAATTAAGGTCAGTGTTCACGACTCCACCATAAGAAAGAGACTGGGCAAAAACAGCCTGCATGGCAGATTTCCAAGGCGCAAACCACTTTTAAGCAAAAAGAACATTAAGGCTCGTCTCAATTTTGCTAAAAAACATCTCAATGATTGCCAAGACTTTTGGGAAAATACCTTGTGGACCGACGAGACAAAAGTTTAACTTTTTGGAAGGTGCGTGTCCCGTTACATCTGGCGTAAAAGTAACACAGCATTTCAGAAAAAGAACATCATACCAACAGTAAAATATGGTGGTGGTAGTGTAATGGTCTGGGGTTGTTTTGCTGCTTCAGGACCTGGAAGGCTTGCTGTGATAGATGGAACCATGAATTCTACTATCTACCAAAAAATCCTGAAGGAGAATGTCCGGCCATCTGTTCGTCAACTCAAGCTGAAGCGATCTTGGGTGCTGCAGCAGGACGATGACCAAAAACACACCAGCAAATCCACCTCTGAATGGCTGAAGAACAACAAAATGAAGACTTTGGAGTGGCCTAGTCAAAGTCCTGACCTGAATCCTATTGAGATGTTGTGGCATGACCTTAAAAAGGCAGTTCATGCTAGAACACCCTCAAATAAAGCTGAATTACAACAATTCTGCAAAGATGAGTGGGCCAAAATTCCTCCAGAGCGCTGTAAAAGACTCGTTGCAAGTTATCGCAAACGCTTGATTGCAGTTATTGCTGCTAAGGGTGGCCCAACCAGTTATTAGGTTCAGGGGGCAATTACTTTTTCACACAGGGCCATGTATGTTTGGATTTTTTTTCTCCCTAAATAATAAAACCCCTCATTTAAAAACTGCATTTTGTGTTTACTTGTGTTATCTTTGACTAATAGTTAAATGTGTTTGATGATCAGAAACATTTTGTGTGACAAACATGCAAAAGAATAAGAAATCAGGAGGGGGGCAAATAGTTTTTCACACCACTGTAACTGAATACTATGGTGTTGAGGCAGTGAAAAACTGTTAAGGAATTTTTACAGTTTTTCACTACCTCAACACCATAGTGTTATGTTATGTCGTGTTTGCTGCACTGTCACTTTGTTGTTTCTCTTGTTAGCACATATCTTACTTAACTAGTTAGTTTTTGTAAATTTATGTTGTAATTTATGTTGGGTCTATCTGTCTTGTCTCTGCTAGCCAGCTAACTAGGCCTCTTTAGTTAGCTAGTTTAGTGTTTCTGTTAATTTATGTTGAAATTTATGTAGCACCTTGGTCCTGGAGGAACATTGTTTCGTTTCACTGTGTACTAACTGTATATGGTTGAAATGACAATAAAAGCCTTTGAACTTGAACTTTGAACATAGCTATAGAATAAAATCTGTACCATAAATCAATTTGAAAAGCATTAATGTATAGAATAGTTTTGTTTTGTTTTTTGTTTTTTTGCAATGCCACATGTTTTATTCTGGAGTTAATAAGGTGCATAGTACAATATAACTATAAATGATTAACATTTTACACAGTCAAATGTCATGGTTAAATCTAATCACAACAGACACTAAAGGCTGGGAAGTCAGTCAAACTTTCCAGGGCAGAGGTCTTGCAGAAGATAGGAGAACTGTTCGCTCTGAGGTGAGAGGCTACACGTAGAACAAGACCTAAATATCAAAATTGATTTCCATGTTCAAGGTCATGTTTTAATTGTTATTTTACAGACACTGCATAAACCTTAGTTCAGATCTTCTCATCACTCCTGATTTCTACTGGGACAGAGAAGACCTTGAGCAACTGTATGACAAGACATGTCAATTTCTCAGTATCAACCGTAGGGTCAAGGTAATTACTATATATTAAATTATATTAAATCACACACAGAGCTGAGCAAAAGCCACCATTCAGTTTTTCATATTCAATTGAATGATGTACATTAAATTAAAGAAATCCAAAAAACTCTGCAAAGTGCCTAAGCAACCTAATTTCCCCTCTTGTCTGTTCCATGGATAAATAGGATGAAATAATACGTACTTGGGCGGCGCGGTGGTGTAGTGGTTAGCACTGTCGCCTTGCACCTCCAGGGTCTGGGTTCGATTCCCCGGACAGGCCTGATTCATGGATGGAGTTTGCATGTTCTCCCCGTGCTTGGTGGGTTTCCTCCGGGTACTCCGGTTTCCTCCCACAGTCCAAAGATATGCAGATATTGGCGTTCCCAAATTGCCCGTGGTGTGTGATTGGGTGTGTGTGTGTGTGTGTGTGCCCTGCAATGGATTGGCACCCCGCCTAGTGCCTGAAGTCTCCTGAGATAGGCTCCAGGTCCAGCATTTTAATAAGATGCTAACCACAAACATACAGTAACATCTGAGTCCACACTGAAATGGTTACAGATAATAATTCTGTTGTTTCCTTCATGCCATGTATAAGTTGCTGATGTCCTAATGCATGCCTGTGGTGGTGTGTACTGTAGGTTGTGAATGAAAAGCTGCAACACTGCACTGAACTGACAGACCTGATGAGGAATCATCTTGGTGAAAAGCACAGTCTCCGCCTGGAGTGGATGATTGTAATCCTGATCACTATTGAGGTCAGTTCATACAGTCATCAGTTTTCAAAATCACTGATAAAAGCTACCTAAAAAAACAACCGTTTGTTTTTACTGTAGGTTTACATAAGTTATTAAATCTTAAAGCCATGACATTTGAAATAAAATTGACATTGTATTATATTGTGTAAACAACCATTTAAAGATTGGAGCAGCACACACAAAAGAATTTATGCTGTGAATTTTTTTTTTTCAAAAATTATTCAAATCATCAAACAAATAAATTTTACGCAAAGATAACCCAAATAGAATGTCCAAACCTACCTTGCCAAAATATATATATATATACTGTATATTGGCCCTAAACATAATAACTGGTTATGCCACCAAGCATTTGTGATAACTTTCGATGAGTCTTTCACATCACAGTGGAGGAATTCTGGCCCACTCTTCTTTGCCAAATTGGGTTTTCGAGCATGAAGGGCCTGTTTAAGGTCATACCACAGCATTGCATTTGGATTTAAGTCCAGACTTTTACTAGGCCACTCTAAACGCTTGTTTTATTTCTTGTGCCATTCTGAGGCGGAGTTGCTGCTATGTTTCAGATCATTTTCCTGCTGCATAACCCAGGTGTGCTTTAGCTTAAGGTCACAAACTGATGGCCAGACATTCTCCTTCAGGATTTTTTGGTAGAGGTCAGAATTCATGGTTCCATCAATTATGGCATTTGCCATAACTTGTTTACATTGGGCCAGGTCATTCAGACAGCTTTTTGTCCCTTAATGAAAGAGATCATTATTTAAAACTGCATTTTGTATTTATTTGGGTTATCTTTGTGTAATATTAAAATTTGTTTGGATTAGCTCAATGATTTAAGTGTGCAATAAGTGCAAATATTTTTTCACTGCGCTGTAGATGGGCATCAAAGCAGGATGGGGAATACAATCTTAAAGCAGTCCATCTTTAGTTTCAGGAAGCCTTGATAAATATGTCTCATTGCATAATTTAATGATCATATATTTACACCCTTCTGTAATGTTTTTTTTTTTTTCATTGTGCTCATTACCTGTTGTCAGTAAATCAGGAAAAACATTGTAACTGTGTCTTTTGTGCATCTAAAGGTGATGTTTGAACTCGCCCGTGTGATCTTCTGAGGAGACAGATGTTTTAGATATGGGTTTGATGATCCACAGTGAGATCAACCAACCACATTTTAAAGCGCATTAGTGCTCATCCAGCTTGAAGGCTTCTTTTTGAACCTCCTGTCAGTACTGTAGATGTTTGTCAGATGCTTGCTGTGGTGCTGCTCGTGCTGTAAGCTGCTCATGCTGTAAGTTTCATTAAATAAATAAACTTCAATGCACAAATATTTGAAAAGGTGTTTTTATTGGGAAAACAACAGCAGAAAGGAGAAGAAACATTATTATTTTCCATTAAAATATTGTTGTAATAGTATACTACTGTATGCGTTCTTTCTTTTTTAACGGCAAATCCATCTTTACAGTTAGTATTAATGCCTGGTGCCTTGTGACATACTGGGAAACATTTATAGAGGTGAATCTCACCACCCCTGGAGGAAGGATGAATTTATTGCAGATGCAGAGCCATACATTACTCTATTGAATTCTTGGAAGGACTTGACATGCATGTACACATACACAAAATTGTTCAAGTGATTCTTACCATCCACGGTAGTTAGTAGAAGGTTTCGTAAGATTCCGTTTCCATATTTAACTAAACACGCTTTTAGGAACACCAGCACACCTAGCTATTCGAGCAATTTCCTAATCAGCCAATGGTGTGGCACCAGTGCAGTGCATAAAACGTGCAGATACGCACCAACAGGTAATGTTCATAAGGTCCACCAGAACTTTAGTGATTTTGACAAAGTCTGATGCCAGTATTGCAGAACTTCCATTATAATAGTAACTAGTAGTATTGCCTGACAATATTATTTTTCAAGATATGTGACAATGGCGACTCAAAACTGGTTATTTTGAGATTGCTAAACCAGTTTCCACAAGCCTCCTTGTGCCAGTGCACAGTTAAAAAAGACCTTGGACACTGGCTTAATGATAACATTTAGTGTGAAAGGAAGCTTTGTATCAACTTCAGTCTTTGTCTATTTTTTGTCTTTATCTGAATCTCATATAACCTTTTATCAACCTTTTTTTCTTGAAATTCCTCCCTCTATATCCTACTATATATAATGCCTTCAGGAAGCCATTCTTTATTACTTACCCAGGTTCCCCTGTTATCCCTTTTGCAAACTCACTGTATGAGATATGCCCAGCCAAAAAATTGTCACACTTACTAGTATTTTTTGGACCACCTTTGGCTTTGATTACAGCACCCATTCACTGTAGTATCATTTTGATAAGCTTATGTAGTGTCACAGCATTTATTTCTGCCCAGAGTCTCATTCATCTTTCATTGTTGATGGGAGAGTTTAACCACTGCGCAAAGCATTCTCCATCACATCCCAAAGATTCTCAATAGGGTTAAGATCTGGACTACGAGTGAAAATGGTGTCTCATGCTCCCTGCATATGTACTACTCTTTCACCATTTGGGCCTGCTAAACCCTGGCATTGTCATGGTTTTCTTAAGGCAGTTCTTAACTCAATTTTAACAGTTTCAGCAATCTTAATTGTTTTCTTTTCTTGAAGCATGCCAATAATTTGACCCTTCTGAAACAGAGTAACATCTTGCCACAACCACTGGATGTTTTCTGACATTGTTGTTTAAGAAATGAGAAGCTACTCATTGCTTCAGTTAGAGTTAAATAACTTCTTGCCAATTGAACTATATTAATCACTGAAGTAATTATCCATAAATATAGAAATATATCCAATACTGTCCAATGCTTCTTTTAGGAATGATTACACCTGTCATCACTGTGGGATTTGCTTATATTAGAAATGTCAATTAAAGGAGCATAGCCTACATTGCCATCCCTACCAGCCCCTTGACACGCTGACAGCGATGTGATAAGCAATGGTTGGAAAAATCTGAGGTTTCATGTCTGCTGCTCAACACACATACACAGTGTTGAATAAGCAGAGCATGATGGTACAGTATGTCAGAGAAGAGGCATTTTTCCCCATCTAGAATGCAGTGCATGAATGTTGTATTTTGCAGCCCCTCTGAGGTTTGCCCCTCTACACTAGATACTGTAACTTCATGTCACTACTAAAAGCAGGTCAGTTGCTGAAGGTGCTGAAGTGCAGTGGTTGCTCAAGTGGTTAAGGCGGTGGGTTACTGATCGGAAGGTCTGGGGTTCAAGCCCTAGCACTGCCAAGTTGCCCCCGTTGAAACCTTGAGCAAGGCCTTTAACCCTGTCTGCTCCAGGGGCACTGCATCCTGGCAGAGACTGTGCTCTGACCCTGGCTCCTCCAAATACTGTGGCAGGGGCCATTTCCACTAAGGCCACATAGCAAAACAATATTAATTAATAATAAATATATATAAAATATATATAAAAAATTCAATGTATTCGCAGATCATAAACAATAGAATTAAACTGTTAATTATTAATTACAACACAATAAGCATATAGTTTTAATCTCCTAACATATGTTGATATAAATGAGGGGTAATCTATAAATGTTTATTAAATTAGTAGTGCAAAATTTAGCTACTTAAAAGACCTATAACCCCTTCAGATAAAAATACAGACTACTTGGATTCACTTTATACTGTCAAGAAATTATCCACAATGGATAATAGCAAAACTTTGGGACTGACTTTTTTGCATGTAATTGGTATGTAATCCAGATTTCACAAAGAGACAAATTGCACATTTAAAGATAACTCATTTGATAAATGCTAGTCTGAAGTAATCTTGAACCAAAAGGTATTATACTTTCAGTTAAAGGTTAGCTAGACAGACTGTACAATTGAAAATATACAGTAGCTTTGGTGAAAGGATTATATTTACTTTAATGTGGTTTCGATGAATATGATTGTAAAGCAATGTATGCTGTAGCTATTCCATGTATTTATAATAATCACACACTAACATCTACATTTTCAACTTGGGCCGCTTTCACACTGGGGTCTCCAGACTTGATCTACCTGACAAATTAAGGTTGACTATTTTTACTGTAGATCGAGTAGTTAAAGGCACAACTTAAAAAGTATTGACAAAATATTATATAAAGAAATAATAATTTGCATTATGGCTTTACTAAATTCAACCTGTTTGGTCTTTCATCTGCTACATTATTGCTTACATACATGTACAGTAACATTTCATTAAATTTTAGCGTAGTCAGGTATTCATTCAGGGGACACAACCCTTTGATGGCCCTTGGATGTTTCCAAAGACTGTTGGAAGACTCTTTCTTCTTTAATAGCATTCATTCAAACCTATAATAAAAACATCCAATGTTGTATTATCCAAAAAAAACTTTTGATTAAAAAAATTATTATTGTTTGTCTTTTATTACTTTATTACTCACTTGTCTCCATGACACATGGATGTACTGTATCTTGTGCACTACCACTTGCTTCAGTCCTGGAACATTGATCATCAATAAAATCATCAAGAGCATCCTCCCATACATCATCAGGACCTGGTCGGGATTCAACAGAAAACTCTTTTAATCTTCCACTCTTTTCTTCAGGGCTTTTAGTGTCTTCTTTGAGATTTGTTGTCTTTTCTACATCTTGTCTTACATGTTCAATCATGTTTGTTACTTTTACTTCAATCTCAGTCATTGCTGGTGGTTTTAATTCAGTCTTAACTGCAGTTTGTACATCATAGTATCTTTCCTTAACCTCTGGACCAGTAAATGGGATTTCCACATCTTCTCCTGTGCTGTTAACTGCCAGTATTTCCACCATGGGGATAACAGTTGGTCTTTGGACCCCTGCTTGAACCATTACTTGTGTTTGAACCTCTGAGACCACTGGTAATGTTGGCTTTTGAATTGCTGGGACATCCGTTATTGTTAATTCTGCTAGTATTTGTCCCACAGGGATCACTGTTTCTAGCTTTGTTTCACAGTCCATGGTGGTCAAAACTGAGAAGCCCATATTAGTGTCTTCTTTTATTGATGTCACAACATTGCCTTTTGCTTCATCCTTTTTTTCCACACATGTTCCTACTGATGTTTCTGTTTCAGGGGCCGAATTCTCAATTGTTTGTTGTTTGACTGCAGGGACTGCTGAGGTATATGATTTTGCCTCTCTTGCCATAAGCATTTCTAATTTTGGTTCTGTCGTCTCAGCTATAACAGGTCTCTTGATGTTTGCACCCTTGTTTATTGAGCAAGGTGAAAGTGCTGCTGTTTGTACTAAGGATAATATTGTTGCTGTCTGTATTCCTGAGATTCCAATAGGAGTTTCACGTAGTGTGATGCCTGTAAAACCATCTGGTTCATTAACTGATTTTAAGTCTGACTGAAATGTGTTCGTTACCGATGTCAAAGCAAGGGCTTTTAAAGTAAAAGATTTTTCTGTCAATGTGACCACTGGTTTTTCTTCTCCAAGCTTTATCAGGGAGCCCACTACAGATGTTTCTGCCTCAACTTCTGATATATCTGCCTTTGATTCACTCACCTCAAGTGTCTGTCCTTTAAATTCATTTATCATTTGTGTCAAGATCTCAGTTTTATTTTCAGGCACAAATGGTGATTCTATGACTACTGTTTGATCTTCATGGAGATGGTTATGGTTTTTTCCTTCTTGGGTTTCAGCACCTGCTATATTTGCTATGTCTGTTTCTGATACTACGTCTTGTTCAGACACATCTGGAGAAGCTCGGTTCTGTTCAGAGCCCACAGTCATTGCAGCTTCATATTCACTTTGAACTTCAACAGATACTTTGTAACTATTAGCTTCTATTACATCCATTACATTTGCAGACCATTCAGATTTAGAAATGACAAAACCTTCTGGGTCTTCAGCTTTATCTTTAAAAAGTATTTCAGTTACATACCCTGTTGTGATAACTGGTACTCCCCTGACACCCTTAAAGCACTGTCTTGTTTCCACTGTTCGGTCAGATATTTTACATTCCACTTCCGTTCTTTCGTTATATACATCTGATAAAAATTCTGCAGTAATTTCAGCAGTTAGTTGGCTACTTTCCTCATAAAGTTGAAGACTTGATTCAGATGGTTGACCCTGTCCTGGTTGCAAGGATAGTAGTTGCTTTTTGGTGTTAAGTTGAGGCTCAGCCTTTGGGAACATCTTAACTGTTTCTGTGGCTTCCTGGTGTTCTGTAATGACCTGTGTATTAACTTCAGGTTCTGCTGTTTCATTATGCTCTTGCTTCTCAGCTAAAATTGTGCCACACAACACAGATTGATCATCCACACACTGTAGTTTAACCTCTTCCAATGACCCTACTCTATTAAGGCATTGTAGATTTGGGATTGGTTGGTCGGGTTTATTTAACTCCACTCCTGTTTCTTCTTCAAATGTACATTTTGGCTCAGTTGCTTGAATCTTTTCTGATTTTGATGGTGAAATTACTTTTTGTGGCTCACCTGGGTAAACTTCAAGGCTTGCTGTTTCATAATAATATTCTTGCTCATCTGTTAAAAGTTTGTCAGATTCATTATCCACACATAGTCTTTTAACCGCCTCTATTTTTGCTGATTTTCCTTTCATAGAGTCTGGAGATACAGCTGTAGTTTGTGTATCTTCAATCACTTTGGAAAATGTTGCTTGTGAAACTTGCTTTGAAATGTCAGATGTTGGTGGTTGGATTCCATTCTCTGCTACTTTCTCATAAACCCTTGGTTGCTCAGAGATGGCAGGTGGCTTCTTGGTCTCCTCTCCTGTTTCTGTTGTATTAAATGTGAGCATGCATATTTCATCACCTGCAGTTTGTTTTCTCTTGCAGGCTTCTACATGCCTTCTGTCAGTTTCAAGCCCCAGCATAACCTTTGGCATATCTTGTGGCTCTTTATTTGCATTTTCGTCATTAGTAGTTGCTATAGGTAAGGTTCTTTCTCTGACAAATGCACTCAATTCACTTTCTTTACATTCTCTTTTTTTTGCTCGTTTATCTGCAATTTCTGAAAAGTTATCTGCTTTGAATGTGCAAACAATCTTTTCATCAACAACTTCCTCAATTGTTTCTGCAGCTATACATTGTAACTTTTGTTCTGCTTTTTCTTCTTCTCCATCCATCTCTATATTTTTAAAAACTTCGGATGCATATAATGTGGTGCCGAAGGGAAGTGATATCACAGAATTTTCCTTTGCTGTTTGTGACTCAGTATTGGTCACTTTGACTCGGATAATAGGACTATCTACAGAATGCTCTGAAGGGTAATTTTTCATTTGAATGTCATTTTCCAAATCCATTTCAGTCTTTAAAGAATCTGATATAGGGTTAGTATTGTTAATTGGTGCTGTAGTCTCTGAACAGCTCACATTTGATGCAAAAACTCCAGTCATATGCTCTATTATTTCTGAAGCTTGACTCATAGCAAGATCTGATTCTGGATCTGCAACCTTGTGTACTACAGACTTACCCACTTCATCGACTTGATAATGTTTGTCCTCTGTGATTTTTGAAACTTCATTTAAGGAGCTCTCAAGTACTGATTCTACAACGCTGACTGCTACAGGGCCAGTTACTGCAACTAGACTGCATTGCTCAACATCATCAGCTGATGGTTCAACATCTGGAAGTCTGTATTGTACTTCAAAAGCTTTTTTAGTGTTCTCTATGAGCTGTTCATATACAGGTACAGGTTCTTCTAAATCCAGTGTAATATTCTGATCCTCATATTCAGTTCCACCATGCAATGCAGCATGAACTGGTGTTAATTCGCGCATTTCATTTAACAATTCTTTTGAATCCACGGCTTCCATCTGTACCACAGGAGAAGCTTCTTCCTGAATGTTTTTAACCATAATAAAATGTTGCTTTGATTTTCTTGCAGTTTCAGCAAGAATTGTGCTTTGTTCATCAAGTAAAAGCACGTCATGTAGCATAGATTTGATTTCTTTGATTTTAGCCTCATAGACATTGTCAGATGCTACTTCCGCTGCTTCAGATTCGTTGGCTAAATCCGCAGAGGCAAATTCTGTCTGTACAGCAGAAGTGGTTTCTGATATTCCTTCAAATAAGGGCAATGGAAGAACAACTTCAGCAGCTCTAATTTCCTGAGAAACAATGCCAATGCAGACGGATGTAGCTTCATCTTTTTTATGGGTCACCAGTAGTTTTGTTTCAGTTGTTGTTGATGACTCAACGATAAATTGAGAGACAGACACCGCCAGAGCCTCAGGGGCTTCATTATTTGTAGTGAACGACAGAACACGTGGAACCGCGTTGAAGGATTCCACAACTTCCTGAAAGATTATGTCAGATTCTCTCACAGGTGATATTGGTGTTACATTTCCTGATGTTTTGGGGGACTCTGATAGCTGGGAAAGCGCTGACACCATTTCAGTAGTTTCATCCTCAGTGTTTTCACATGCCTGTTCGGGAGCTGTGACTGCATCAGCTGTCATATCTACTATATCATCAGCTAAGGTGTCATCTTGTGTTCTCCACTCAACAAAGGATAATGGAGTTGCAACACTTTCTTCAATAATTCCTTCCTCTGGAATGTCACTAAGTTGCTGATGTTTGCTTATGAATTCTGTCAATTCTTCAATATATTCTGTAGGTATAGGTAGACATGATGGCCCAACATCAAAGCATAAAGGTCTGACATTATATAAACATTCCATTTGTTTAGGTTCTTCCTCTTCGTTTATGAGTTGCTCCTCTTTCTCTTCTTTACATTCAGTTGTTCCATCAGTCATCAAGTTCAAGATTTCAGGTTTAGCCATTTCATATTCAGAAAGTGGTACAACACTTGGTGTTTCATCATCTTCAATGTCTTCTGTTACTGTACCTTTACTGCCTTCATCAGATGACATGTTTTCTTGCTGTCCATCAGGCTTAATTTTTTTACGCCCTGAGATAAGCCTCCGCAAGGAACATGAAGACTCATCTTTAGATATCTCAGTGTCGGATTGCATCTGCTCAACTGAACTACTTTCTTCCTTACTGCTTTTTCTTTTTGGAGTTACCAACTTTTTAAAAGACTTCCACGTGGATCCACTGTCTTCTTCTGCAGGATTTCCGCTTTGTTCATTGGATGATGTAAGGTGGTCACCTTCAGTTGAACTTTCAAATGGTGATTCAGATGTTTGTTTAAGCACCTTTCCTTTATCATGTGTTTCATCCTCAGAGTCAGATGTTTTTCTTGCTCTTGTCTTGGCAGACCTGACACATATCAGGTTTTCCCAGGAAACGGTCGAGTCTGACTTCTTTTTTGACTCTTCATGGCTTGTGTCCATCATCTCATCAGCAGACTGTGTTTTGACCAAACTTGTTTCTTGCTCCTTCTGGGATAATTGAGGATTTTCAGTAATATTTTCTCCAGGCTCAAGTAAGGTTGTGTCACCAGGATGTGTTTCACTCTTTCTCCTAGTGGAAAGTTTCCTAAAGAGCCTCTTGAACTTGCTTGCACTTTATCTTATTCTATGCAGTTCATTATGTCTCCTGCTGTAGGTTTGCTCTCATCTTTATTATACATTTGTATATCTTTATCAAATGTTCCATTAGAGATTTCAAGGCATGTGCATGTGGTGTCTTCATTCAAAGTTTCTCTATCAACAAGTTTGTTCAAGCTTTTGAGTTTCTCTTCACTCTCTTTTGGTCTATCATCCTCTTTTTTCTTCTTTCTCAAACTACCCAACATTCCCTGTGAGAAAAATCGTTTAAGTGGGGACATGGGTTCCTCAAGTTCAGGAACATCCTCCACCATTCCTTGGTCAGGAGTGGCTTCTTCTCTGTGTTCAGAATTTTTACCCACTTTTACTTCATTGTGTGTCTCATGAGAATCAGCACTTGCACCAGCTCCAATTCTTTCATTCTTTATCTCTTCTGCGTTCTGTTCATTTGTGCTGACGGAATTCACATCTACAGTATCCCAAGAGTCCTCCGATGAACCTGAAGCATTCCTATCCTGCTCGTTTCTGATTGGCTTATCTGCACCATTCTTCTCAACCATGTCTTTTTTTAGAGTGAACTTAAATCCACCAAATCTGAAAATTTTTTTTAATCCAATGTCATTTTCATTGACTTCGTTGTTGGCCTCATTTACCTCTTTTGCTATTATGTCATCTGCATTATTCAATTGCTTGCTAATGTTGTCATTGCTTGTTCGAGAAAAATCTTCTTCTTGAGGATTGTCAGTTGTTTCAGAATCATCTTCTTCCAGTGTCACAAATCCAGACCCCCCTGAAATAATATAAATTGTTAATTGTGGTAAATTACACCATGTGGTTTAATATAGACGTAAGTGTAATACTACATTGCTAAATCAGTGTTCATAGGTTTATAAATGTTTATAAATATGTTTATAAGAGGTGTTTAAAAAATATACTCACCGTCAACAAGGTCTCTCTCCTCAGATTGACTGTTCAACTCATCAGTCTGGCTTTCTGTTTTTCCATTGTGGCTTGAGATTTGCTCACTTGTCAGTGTCAACTAGTTATACGGTAAAGCATATAAAGACAAACATATAAATATGAAGGATTCTGCCATCAACAGACCAAAAGTGAAAATATTTACAGTAACATAAGTCATGAAGGGGAACAACTGCCACGTGATACTATTACAGTACCAACAGTGAAAGAAAAATGAAAAGATAAACACGAATGTACTTGCCCATAACCATTATATTGCATAGTGGGTTATTAATGCATAGTTGATTTAGTAAAGAAACCGTAATTAGTTCTTAATTCTTTAAAATATACTGTATATATATATATATATATATATATATATATATATATATATATATATATATATAAAAATCTTACACTTAAATGAGAATACCCAGCAAGGGGAGATGCAAACTCCACACACTGAAGGTGGGAATCGAGCCCTTGCCCCCGGAGGTGCAAGGCCACAGTGCTAACCACTATACCACTGTGCTGCCCCTACTGAACTACCCAAGATATACAGTATTTCTTCCCTTTTTATGCTTACACATGAATATCACAAATATCATTGTAGAATTTAAAATGTCACGCTTTCTTTGTAATTCTTAATTCTTCCTAATTTGGAATCTGCTCCTCAAATACATTAAAAATACATTTATCTATTTGTGTAGTTAGGGTGTATGTATAGGAATGTTCTTTGGCAAATTATACTGATTTTCAAGAAAAAAATGTAAATAAATATAGCGTGAGTTTATTGCAAATGTTGTGAAGGCCCTATTCATTCAGGTATTAGAGGAAAGCTAGAATTCTAACATATAATATATGAATGCATAATGTCAGGAAAAAGGGTAAAAAATATATTTTTTGTGGAGATTACAAGTGTTTAATTGTAACAGTCAAATACCCAAGATTATAGAATTAACTACTAGATATTACTTTACTTTGAAATTTTTAAAGACCTTAAGATCTCACATCTTACATATCCTGTTCCACTGTTGTAGATTTCATGTTTAATGTGGAAAATCGATGCAGATGCTATTTGGAGAGTAGTTGGTAGTAATTCTATATTTCCAGTGAAATAAATATAGTCTTGCACCTCCATGGTCCGGGTTCAATTCCTGGCCAGGCTCGATTCCTGTCTCTGTGTGCATGGAGTTTGCATGTTCTCCCTGTGCTTAGTGGGTTTCCTCCAGGTGCTCCGGTTTCCTCCCACAGTCCAAAGATATGCAGGTTAGGCTAATTGGCGTTCCAAAATTGCCCGTAGTGTGTGAATGAGAGTGTAAGTGTGAGTGTGTGCATGTGTGTATCTGTGTGTGCCCTGCGATGGATCGGCACTCTGTCCAGGGTGTATCCTGCCTTTTGCCTTAACTTGATATGTTGGAGGCAATAAAATAGACAAGCATAAGGATCCAAGTGAGTCTGAGAATGGTTTGAGCATTAGGACTGCATCATGGAGTGATAGGAGAAGATGGCCTGGTATGATGAATTAAGATTTCTTTTAAATACTGTTTACTGTGTAGACCACCACCAGGATGCACTATGGAAAGACGTACAAGACAATGTGATGCTCTGGGCAATGTTTTGACACGTACCACCTACTGTACCTAAACCATGCTGCACAATGAACACACCCATTCACGTTATTTCTTAATGTGACTGGCATCTTTCAGCATGATAATGAGCACTGACAAAAATTTTAAAAAAGAAACCTAATAAAAATCTTAATGTGGTGATTTGGCATGTGCTGGACAAACAAGTTCGATCCATAGAGCACCCCCGCCCACACACACACAAAACTTACAGCATTTAAATGACCTGCTGCTAATGTTTTGGTGCAAACACCTTTAGATGTTTTGTGGCGTTGATGCCTCAATGGGTCAGAGATGTTTTGGCAAGGGAGACCTACACACTATTAGACATACAGTGGTGTGAAAAACTATTTGCCCCCTTTCTGATTTCTTGTTCTTTTGCATGTTTGTCACACTTAAATGTTTCTGCTCATCAAAAACCGTTAACTATTAGTCAAAGATAACATAATTGAACACAAAATGCAGTTTTTAAATGAAGGTTTACTTTATTAAGGGAGAAAAAAAACTCAAAATCTACATGGCCCTGTGTGAAAAAGTGATTGCCCCCCTTGTTAAAAAATAACTTAACTGTGGTTTATCACACCTGAGTTCAATTTCTGTAGTCACCCCCAGGCCTGATTACTGCCACACCTGTTTCAATCAAGAAATCACTTAAATAGGAGCTACCTGACACAGAGAAGTAGACCAAAAGCACCTCAAAAGCTAGACATCATGCCAAGATCCAAAGAAATTCAGGAACAAAAGTAATTGAGATCTATCAGTCTGGTAAAGGTTATAAAGCCATTTCTAAAGCCTTGGGACTCCAGCGAACCACAGTGAGAGCCATTATCCACAAATGGCAAAAACATGGAACAGTGGTGAACCTTCCCAGGAGTGGCCGACCGACCAAAATTACCCCAAGAGCGCAGAGACAACTCATCCGAGAGGCCACAAAAGACCCCAGGACAACATCTAAAGAACTGCAGGCCTCACTCGCCTCAATTAAGGTCAGTGTTCACGACTCCACCATAAGATAGAGACTGGGCAAAAACGGCCTGCATGGCAGATTTCCAAGGCGCAAACCACTTTTAAGCAAAAAAAACATTAAGGCTCGTCTCAATTTTGCTAAAAAACATCTCAATGATTGCCAAGACTTTTGGGAAAATACCTTGTGGACCGACGAGACAAAAGTTGAACTTTTTGGAAGGTGCGTGTCCCGTTACATCTGGCGTAAAAGTAACACAGCATTTCAGAAAAAGAACATCATACCAACAGTAAAATATGGTGATGGTAGTGTGATGGTCTGGGGTTGTTTTGCTGCTTCAGGACCTGGAAGGCTTGCTGTGATAGATGGAACCATGAATTCTACTGTCTACCAAAAAATCCTGAAGGAGAATGTCCGGCCATCTGTTCGTCAACTCAAGCTGAAGCGATCTTGGGTGCTGCAGCAGGACAATGACCCATAACACACCAGCAAATCCACCTCTGAATGGCTGAAGAAAAACAAAATGAAGACTATGGAGTGGCCTAGTCAAAGTCCTGACCTGAATCCTATTGAGATGTTGTGGCATGACCTTAAAAAGGCGGTTCATGCTAGAAAACCCTCAAATAAAGCTGAATTGCAACAATTCTGCAAAGATGAGTGGGCCAAAATTCCTCCAGAGCGCTGTAAAAGACTCGTTGCAAGTTATCACAAACGCTTGTTTGCAGTTATTGCTGCTAAGGGTGGCCCAACCAGTTATTAGGTTCAGGGGGCAATTACTTTTTCACACAGGGCCATGTAGGTTTGGATTTTTTTTCTCCCTAAATAATAAAACCACTCATTTAAAAACTGCATTTTGTGTTTACTTGTGTTATCTTTGACTAATAGTTAAATGTGTTTGATGATCAGAAACATTTTGTGTGACAAACATGCAAAAGAATAAGAAATCAGGAGGGGGGGCAAATAGTTTTTCACACCACTGTATGGTTTAGGTGTTGTGGCTGATACACTATATACACATACTGTAGGTATGTACACATACAGTATACACACACATAAGTAGGTATTTTTAGACACTTATATAAGAATATTGTTATAATAAGTAAAACATTATTCACTTCTTGGTTATGTGTTTGTAATTCTGTATTTATGTATTATGTGTTTGATACCCTGAACTAATGAAAAAAAATGCCACAAGATGGTAAAAGTGCCAATAAGAATGAAATTCTACTAGAGAGTTGTTGTTGTTGTTGTTGTTGTTGTTTTTTAATGGTTGTCATTGCAATCTATCAAAAAGTGCTTGTTTTTTTGTTTGCACCAGATAACCCGATCAGTCTTAACTTAATGCCAATGAAGTTTTATTACAGTACGTAGGCACTGGCACTAGCTTACAGTCAGCATCTACTGTAGCATCATCATAACACTGGGCACTGCAGTGCAGCAGCAAAACACAAGAAGTTCTCCGCAGTTTTCACCCCCAGTACACACCAGCACCAGTTTATTACTTATCATGTACTGTATAGTCACTCTTACACTCTTCTTGGTTTGGAAACGGCTTAAATAAAGGCTCGGTCTGATGTGTATGATTTGTACCTTGTCTTCATCGCTGTCCTCTAGTACCTCATCCTGTCCTAAATACAGCTCCTCATCGTCCTCCTCATATCTGCTGTCCTGCTCCACGGATAATGTCGCACCCATCTTCAACTCCTGTCCCGTGTTACGATTTTCAGCGACACGAAATAGCCCGTGTCTCGCTGACTAGGCTACAGTATAACAGCGATCCTCCTGAGTGCTGCCGCTGAGGGGCTGTGAAGGCGTTTTAGAGCGCAGCTTCCTCCCGCCATCACACGCGCAGAGCAGCGGCACGCCTCAGTACACCAGCAGCACCGCACACTGCATCAAACTTCTGCTCTGTACCGGCCTAACACCTACTCTATACTGTACACTAGACTCTAACACACTACCACAAGCTTGCCTTTTACACAGTACTGCTTGCACTCACTACATCAAAAGAGTGAAAAGAGGCATTGTTTCCTTTTTCTTGTTTTGAACGTACAGTACTAGGGGATCATTTGTATACTCAGAATACAGATCATTTACTCAGGCCTATTATTATTATTAGTAGTAGCAGTAATAGTTGTATTATTATTATTATTATTATTATTATTATTATTATTATCATTATCATGGTGGTACAAATTCGTCTTGGGAACTGTTCTAGTATTTTCTTTTTTCCTCTTAATAGTCCCTTAACCCTATACATCAAAT
This sequence comes from Channallabes apus, assembly GCA_030522415.1. Classification (NCBI taxonomy): domain Eukaryota; kingdom Metazoa; phylum Chordata; class Actinopteri; order Siluriformes; family Clariidae; genus Channallabes; species Channallabes apus. The sequence continues at coordinate 21,581,684 of CM060116.1, forward strand.
TTACACAAGTACCTGTAGTACTTAGACAAGTGGCACTGGTGGCTCAGTGGTAGGTGTTTCGCCTGCCATGCGGAAGGCCCGGGTTCGATTCCCAGCCATTGCCCAAACACCAGCCACTGGATGCGGTGCCGGTCCCAAGCCCGGATGAAATGGGAGGGTTGCGTCATGAAGGGCATCCGGCGTAAAACCTGTGCCAAGTTGTAGTGCGGACTGGATATTCTGCTGTGGCGACCCCTTGATGGGAGCAGCCGAAAGACCACCAACCAACCTGTAGTACTTAGACATGTACTGTAACTGTTTTATAATTTGTATGTATTTGAATTTGGACATATAAAGAATGTCTACCATGTCTTTTGGTCACAAATTTGTTGTTTTTTTTCCCTCTTTAGATTCATTTACTTTCACATGTTTTTTTTTTTACTTTCTTCATATGATTTACAACATGATTTATATGTGCTGCATGTTTGTTTAGTTTTTTGTATATTGATATACACATGATGAAATAATTACATTTTATTCAACCACATCTCTTGAAATACTGTATATGGTTTGACAAAACCTCTTTATTAGGATTAAAAGATGATTAAGAAGATTTAATCTGATATGGTAAAAACAGAACTGTTTAACATAAAAATGTAAAGAAATGGTAAGGTCAACACCATGTATGATTTTGTATTCATTCATTCATTCATTCATTCATCTTCTATACCGCTTTATCCTATGATCAGGGTCGCGGGGGGCCTGGAGCCTATCCCAGGAGGCTTTGGGCACAAGGCAGGGTACACCCTGGACAGGGTGCCAATCCATTGTATGATTTTGTAACATGCTGATTTGCTGCAAAGCTGGGGGAAAGTTCGCCGTGTTTGTGTGCCGACCTTGAGTCCTCCTTTTGTTTAAGAAAAACAACTGTCTTGGAAAGGTTGCCCCATGTAAACAATTGGTATAAAACACATGTGCACAGTGAATTAAGATCAAATGACAAGTCAAATGGTATTCTGGAGATAAGCACTATTCTTTTTATGGTCATGTGACCCAAGCAATCACAAGCTTGGTAAAATGCTTCCCTCACCGTCATGTTCTTCATTCTTTGAAGATGTCTTCAAAATGAAAAGCTGACAATATTTCTTCTGAGCAGGCATTTGGAATTGAACTGTATATAGCTCTGGCTTTTTAAAAACACTACACTGCCATCAACAGTATTGTTAAAAGGAAAGATATGTACTGTAGGCAATACCAAACAATCTTGTAGGAGAGTATTCTATTTTATATGTTAAAATTCTATTGCAGGTCCTACCATTATTCGTTTACACCATTTTTGCTCATTGATGTAGAAAGATTATTTGACACATTATCTAACTGAACTACTGTAGTAAAATCTATAGAGAAAACCTATCTAGCGCAAGGAGAACATGCAAACTCCACACACACAGACCTGAGGCAGTAATCGAACCAAGAGGTGCTAGGCCACAGTGCTAACCAACTGCTATGCAACTGTGTAAAATAATTATTATTTTCTTTCTTTCAGGAAGTGCAGTAATGCAAATAAATGTGCTTATGAGACAGAACCCAGTTCAAATAAATAGCAAGATCAGTTTTTGGTTATTGAATTCCTGACTGAACAACTTTTCAGCTAATACCATATAACCATAACCAATAAGCTACCACTACAGGTACCTATGTGTGTGGCATTTAATGGACTTATGTGCACAGCTGTGTTCAAAAGTTTATAAGGATATCTTATATTCTGTAGAACATCATGGCAATTATCATAGCCTCTTGCCTGTATTTTGCTGGTGTTAACCTTACGATTTTTTTTTAATACTATAGATTTATAAACACATTGCTCCTTTTCAATGATACCAACAGTACACTCAACCTTCTACAAAAAGCATTATTTGTGGTGCTCTCAATGAATAAGCTTACACTACAAGATAAAGTACAATTACAGTACATATCACTACTCACATGTAATATTGTTCCAAATATTTACAACTGTTGGGCAGGTGCAAGGCCTGTAGAGTCTGTGCTGTGCACAGTGAACAGTAAATATTCTGATCACAATTAATATCATCTGATGACAGATCAGTATTACAATATTGCACCATCTTATTCATTCAGCATTATGTATTACTAATATGTGAGAATAAATTACAAAAATCCCTAAGCATGCTTTAATGCAACAGAGTTAAAATATAGTGTATAAGTGAAGATGTTGTATATCCAAGTAAATTACACTGAACTAAATATACTGATAGTGTAATCTTCATGGTCACACTGAGCTCTACAAAACATGCCAAATGAATCATACTTTATAAGGACATATTGACCTTGAATATGAAGAAGTTATTTTAAATAACATGTAAAATGTTTGTTAAAAATCGTTTTACTCTTATGTTATATATATTTACTGGCAATGAAGTATTTATTATATTTAGCATGTATTATTTATTAGTAATAATTAATAGTTTAGTTCTAGAAAATTCACAGAAAAATATTTCAGTAGGCAAAAATATCCGGTATTACCTCTACTGCCATCAAGTGGCGAAGCAGTAAAAAGATTTATGCTGTTTGTGCAGCGGGACCTTTTCAGATCGCATTTACAAACAGGGTGGATTTGTTCCTGTCAGGTGGCGATTGTCTAAGATGTATTATGACTTTTAAATGAGGCAGTTAGCATTCTGTAAAGCAGGAAACCACTGAAAGTACAGTAGCATTGGTTGTTCTTTTCTCTTCGTTTTATTTATTTATTTATTTATTTTTTATATTTTATAGACATAGTGTATAATACTGTTGCCAGTGCTTTACACATTCTTTACACATTCTGTTTTTTTATACTTACATACGTTCTAAACTATATACTGTACAGCACTTTGATTAAAGTAATAAAATTGACTTATTTACTTCGCTAAACTATAACGATATCTGTTGTTTGTCACACATGAGCATATTAATAAAGTCCACGCTGGTAATCACAATAATAAACGCAGCACGTCATTACAATTTATTACATTTCTCATTTATAATAAAATTGTAGTTCAATATCTCAAACAAATGTTTTAAACAAATGTTTAATAGCATTCATTCACTCACTACAGGTTTCTGATTTGTGATAATACGCTTTAAAAAATATATTGTGTTTTTTTTCTTAATGATAAATACACCATAACACGGCACGTGCTATTTTCAGAATAGTGTAGTGAACCGAATAAAAACATTTAATACGGATCTGGCAACCCAGCAAACGCAATACATTTCACAACACCCACTTTAATGCACTTTAATTCCTTTAATTAAAACCTGTCGTCGCGTATCTTTTAAATATTGTGGGTTTTTTTTAATCCTGATGCTGTTAGTTAGTATTTTTGCGTTTAGACAGTTTTATGACCTGGGGTAAGAATGATGTTGATGTTAAAGACAAACTCTGGGTGGATGAAGTGCGACTCGAGGCTGAGAGATAAACCGACCACGGCCACTTTCGGTAACTCCCACTAAGTCGCTTGGCTGCTATTTCCTGCGACGATGTGAGACTGAGGAGGAAGAGCAAAGAGGAAAAACTTCGATCATTTGAATGCTATATCTGTATATTCTGGCTGGTGCACGGAGCATGAAGTGAGGTAGGTTTATCTCACACTGCTTTTTATTCGGCGTTTAGACGAGCAGGTTGTTTGGGTTTGGTTTAATTTACCTTCAAACAAGTTGCAGCCTTTTATGTTTTTCTGTCGCTTACCGAAAAACGCGAAATATGATTTAGGGCTCCAACACCTGTTCCAAGACTTCCCCTATAGGACGCTACTCACTTCAGCATAAATGTGAAGACTAGACACCGTCAAGCGGGGAGAAGGTCTGATATATATATACCCTTTTCAACAACTAGACTTAGGCTTATCATCTAAACCACTTCTGTGTTAATCACAGATATTCAAATAATTAAGATATATATATGATTATTTTAAAACATAAATAATCTTCTTGAAACAATGGTGTTTGGTAAGTGTTTAGATCCAAATAATACTTAGTAGACTTATTGTATTTCTTTTTTTTGTGTCCTAATTCCTAAATGTTAAGTAAAGGGAAGTCCCCACCCATCTGTTCTCTATTCAGTTCTACTTGGTCTTATAGGAAGTAAGCATCATGACTGTGTGATTTCCATTACTCGGAAAAAGTGATGTTGAAGACATAAGGCCACTGGTGTGACAGGGGGTTTCTTTACTGAACTACTCCTACACAGTGCTTTAGCAAGAGGCCCTTATTCTCATTTCAGAAGGTATGTCATGACGACTCTGCTTTCAGTTTGTTTACTCAGATCTGCCTTAATACAGAATTAATTTGCACCCCAAATATAACCCGATCTTTAATTTGAAATACATTGCTTATGTGGAGCCGTTGTTTTGGATTGGGGTTTGAACAGGATTTGGTAAGAGCGTAAAAAAGAAAAAAACATCAAGGATTGTTAATAGCAGAATTGTCATGTGTCTACATGTTTTAGCCCTGCTGAGGCATTGTGTACATCTAATATCTGTTTACGTTCAGTAAGACCCTGTTGCATAACACTGGAAATCTAGGGCCAGTGTGTTTAACTAACCACATGTTCTTGTTTCTGCTTTATCATAAAGGAGAAATGAGGGATAGACTGTGTGACCTGAATGGTATTGTATCTAAACACTCCCAAGAGGAGCCATCTGTGGAGAATGGGGAGAACTTGGACAATGGAGAGGTGGAGCACCATGCCATGGTGTTCGAGGGTGAAGACACCATGGACGATGTTTTCAAGGAGGCCCAGTCTATGCACAAAAAAATCGCTCACCTCAGATTGGAGGTGAAGAAGCTGGGCAAGCAGAACACCCGTTTTCTCACCTCAGTCAGACGCATCAGCAGCATCAAGCGGGACTCAAATGCCATCGCACGCAACATCAAGACCGAAGGAGAGAAGCTGTATGCGAGGCTTCAGAAAATGGAGGCACGGTGTAAAGAGCTGGAGGAGAAACAAGGGGCCCACTCCGCGTTGACCCGCATGGTACGCTCCCAGTACAACTCTTTAACCAGTGCCTTCCATAGTGCAATGTCTGAGTATAATGAGGCTGAGATGGCACAAAGGGAAAACTGCAAGATACGAATCCAGCGACAGACGGAGATCATGGGCAAGGAGGTGACTGGGGATCAGATTGAAGAAATGATCGAGACTGGAAAGTGGAATGTCTTCTCGGAAAATCTCGTCACAGATGAGCGAGCCTTCCGTTCAGCACTTAGTGAGATCGAGGACCGCCACAAGGAGCTTCTAGAACTGGAGAGCCGCATCCGTGACATTCATGAGCTCTTTTTTCAGTTGGCTCTGCTGGTAGAGCAACAAGGGGCTATGGTGGATAACATTGAGGCTAACGTATGTGCAGCAGAAGAGTTTATAGGCAAAGCTACAGTGGAGATCAAGAAGGCTGTGAAATATAAGAAGAAGAACCCTTGTAGACAGCTTTTTTGTTGTTGCTTCCCATGTTGTAATAAGTAAAGAATACGCTTCACTGCCTTCTCCTGTCACACCCATTTCAAAATAACAGGTGAGCTTACTAAATGCAGGATTTAATTGGCCTGTCTTTGGTGGAGCTTCATGTCGTTGTTGCTCAATGGTCATGTGATTAACAAGGAATGTACATGTCACTCCCCCTTTCTTTTTTTTTTTTTATCAGGTTTTTTTTTCTTTTTTTTCTACATTTGTTATATGATATTACTGGTTGCCTAAACATGTCATCAAATGGTGTGACAAAGCCTAGAGCATCAATATATGAACACAGAACTGCTTATTATTCCAGTTTCATACTCGCATTGTTTGTTTTGTATTTAATAACGGTTCGGAAAGAATTTGTACTATATTATTTAACTTTTAAAATTAAGATGTAAAATAACTGCAACATAGAAAAAAGAAGCTTTATATTTAAGTGGTTACACAAACTTTTTATTAATGTTTATTGTTCCAAAAATTAATAAATCATTTTAACTTTGGGATTCATTGTCTTGGCTTGGAAAAAAAAAAAAAAAGCTGTACTCAATGCATTTTTCAGTTCAAGCAAGCAGGAGCAAAACAACAGCTGTTTAAAAATCTCCTGAGAATGCATGGTTAAAGCTGATTAAATCTGATATGCTCTGCTTGGTTGGAGTGACAACCTTTAGCCACAGCACAGCCATTTATACATAACTGTGGACACGCATGACTTACTTAGTGTTAAATGCAGTTCTTTGTAATAGCATAAACAAACTCTGATGAAAGGGTACAGTATGTGTTGAGATGGGATTGGTGTTAAATGAGTTATACAGGTCCTTCTCAAAACAATTAGCATATTGTGATAAAGTTAATTATTTTCTGTAATGTACTGATAAACATTAGACTTTCATATATTTTAGATTAATTACACACAACTGAAGTAGTTCAAGCCTTTTATTGTTTTAATATTGATGATTGTGGCATACAGCTCATGAAAACCCAAAATCCCTATCTCAAAAAATTAGCATATCATGAAAAGGTTCTCTAAACGAGCTATTAACCTAATCATCTGAATCAACTAATTAACTCTAAACACCTGCAAAAGATTCCTGAGGCTTTTAAAAACTCCCAGCCTGGTTCATTACTCAAAACCGCAATCATGGGTAAGACTGCCGACCTGACTGCTGTCCAGAAGGCCATCATTGACACCCTCAACCAAGAGGGTAAGACACAGAAAGAAATTTCTGAACGAATAGGCTGTTCCCAGAGTGCTGTATCAAGGCACCTCAGTGGGAAGTCTGTGGGAAGGAAAAAGTGTGGCAGAAAACGCTGCACAACGAGAAGAGGTGACCGGGCCCTGAGGAAGATTGTGGAGAAGGACCGATTCCAGACCTTGGGGGACCTGCGGAAGCAGTGGACTGAGTCTGGAGTAGAAACATCCAGAGCCACCGTGTACAGGCGTGTGCAGGAAATGGGCTACAGGTTGCAAATTTTGCATGTCATTCGGAAATCAAGGTGCCAGAGTCTGGAGGAAGACTGGGGAGAGGGAAATGCCAAAATGCCTGAAGTCCAGTGTCAAGTACCCACAGTCAGTGATGGTCTGGGGTGCCATGTCAGCTGCTGGTGTTGGTCCACTGTGTTTTATCAAGGGCAGGGTCAATGCAGCTATAGCTATCAGGAGATTTTGGAGCACTTCATGCTTCCATCTGCTGAAAAGCTTTATGGAGATGAAGATTTCATTTTTCAGCACGACCTGGCGCCTTCTCACAGTGCCAAAACCACTGGTAAATGGTTTACTGACCATGGTATTACTGTGCTCAATTGGCCTGCCAACTCTCCTGACCTGAACCTCATAGAGAATCTGTGGGATATTGTGAAGAGAAAGTTGAGAGACACAAGAATCTGCAAAAGGATTTCCGACCAAGTATTGAGTGCATAACTGAACATAATTATTTGAAGGTTGACTTTTTTTGTATTAAAAACACTTTTATTGGTCGGATGAAATATGCAAATTTTTTTAGATATTTTGAGGGATTTTGGGTTTTCATGAGCTGTATGCCACAATCATCAATATTAAAACAATAAAAGGCTTGAACTACTTCAGTTGTGTGTAATGAATCTAAAATATATGAAAGTCTAATGTTTATCAGTACATTACAGAAAATAATGAACTTTATCACAATATGCTAATTTTTTGAGAAGCTTTTGAAGGTTGGATCATAAACTCAACATGATGTCTGTATGAAGAGTCCTACAATATGTCCACCCTGTATCTGGTTTCCTCCCACCTTCCAAAATGTGCTGTAGGTGGAGTGGTGACTAAAGTGTGTGAATAAGTGTTTGCATTTACTGTACATGGTGGCCTGTGACCTAAACTAGTGGCTATATCACCACCTCAGGCCTAGTGTTCCGAGAACAGGCTTTTGATCCACCACAACCATAACTAGGACGTGTTTTATTTATTTATTTATTTTAATATAAAAAGCATATTAGAAAAAAAAGTGGCTATATTTAAAGTGTCATGCTAGTTATCAGCAGTAATGAAGGTGGGACATATGTTACAGTATTTTGCTTACAGTCTTTTAGTAGCAGTTGAGAAAGTAATGTGCAACATTTGCTTTGAGTATTTCTTTGTGTTTCCTAGCATGCATGTGTTTGTTGGTGGTGTCAGTCCATTTCCTGAACACTGAGCACTAAGTTGGTTTATACAAAGAAACACACAGTCTGGTCATGTGGGCCCGCATATGATACCATTACCCAGATGCCAGCCGATGCAAGAATTTTGTGCATGGCATCATCCAAAATACTGGTAGATTTGTGGATGTAGTGTGTGGTGTAATTGTCAATGATGGAGGGAAGAGAGGCCCTGACTATCATCTAAACTATCCAAAAGTTCCATTTTCTTAATAGCAGAGTAGGCATGAGGTGTAAGCATTTGTGCACTTATACTGCATGGCCCTTTGGTCAGTCCTGACCTTGGGTTACTGATGTATAATGATTATGTGCCTGTTTCTTCTGCATTAATGTGGGTTCTTGAGGTTTGCCAGTTGCTCTCTGTCTCCCCAAGACTTGACAGTGCTGTAGATGTATTGACAAATCAGTTGCTACTGTACCTGTGTATAAATGCTAGAAATGGGTTGTCATCCATCCAGGGTATTTTCCTGGCTCATGCCCAGTGTTTCTGGAATAGCCTCGGGACACAGTCAGGTTGAAGTTTTAACTATGTGAGTAAGCTTATAAGTGGCATGGTAGCTTAGTGGTTACCACGGTTGCCTTGCATGTCCAGGTCCTGGATTTGATTCTCGCATCAGGTCTGTGTACATGGAGTTTGCATTTATACATGCTTGGTGGGTTTCCTCCTGGTTGTCCTGTTTCCTCCCACAGTCCAAAGACTGTGGCTAAGATTAGGCTAATTGGGGTTCCCAAATTGCCCGAACTGTAGCTTGTGAACGCTGACCGGAGGTCCTACCACTGTCGTACAAAATAGGGATAAATACAATGGTCACTGTTGGCCTTCACGGTCCTTAGTTGGACTACAGAGGTTCCTGGATGAATGGAGTAATATTATGCATCTTTGCTCACTGGCATTAAACACAATACAGCCATAAATTTAAAATAAAATACAAAGTATTTTTATTTAGTTACATAAAATTAAGGTTCAATTATTTGTGACACCTTATAGCACAGTGAATTTTTTTTTTCTACGTACATATCCTAGTTAGGAAGCTGGGGTCAGAGTGCAGGTTCATCCAGGATACAGAACCCCTCAAGCATATAAGGTTAAAGATCATGTTCAAGGGCTGGGTAGTAGTGCTTAGTAGTGCTGGGGTTTGAACCCCCAATCTGGAACCCAGAGCCTTAACTGTTTGAGCCACATCATAAATGTAGCGTGCAGATGCATCTTGTGCAACAAGTTGTCTGTTGAAGATTGTGCAAACTCTGTTCCTCTTAAAATGGATTAACGGAACAAGAATTACACCGCATTTAGCCCAGAGACATAATACACCAGTATAGTTTTGTGTCTAAAACATTTAAATACACTTTGACTTATCAGACCTTGTGCTAGGATTTAGTATGGTGAAAAACACCAAATGTCCCTTTATAGTGTGACACCCCTTTATTTTTAGCTCTGTGGTTTACAGAATTAATGGTGTTAGGACCAAGTCACACACACACATACATTTTATGGCCCTAGATGTCTATGATAGCAGCCCATGCTGGAGGAAGAAAGTGTGGGCAGGCACTATATCATCACTCAGCTGCTACAGTACAGTATGTGAGATGGATCCAAACACTATTACTTATAAAACGCTGAGCTTGAGATAAATTATCGCTGAAAAATGTTTTACATTTAGACAACAGCTGCATGCTGCCTTAAAGTGGCTCTTGACCAGTGAAGCCATAATGCAGCAATGGCTGTTAGATTATGAGAGCTAAATATTGACTGGGATAATAATTTTCACAATTTATTTTACAGCTTGTTGGAACCTATAGCCATTTCGGTTGTCAGAGACCAGACCAGTTACCTTATTGGGATTCTTTGAGGGTAGATTTAGTTTTACAGGCTGATGGTTTTTCTAGCTGTTGTATATTTTCTGCAGGATTGTACAAAATTCAAATTATATATATATATATATATTTATATTTATATATAAAATGCTTCACATACTCTATAATGATTCTTACATTTTTTGTTGAATTTTGGAAGACTATTGATGCCTTCTACTGCCACTAGGTGTCACTCTTCACATTAAACACAGTATTCATGGGCCTAATAATACAGAAGATACAGTAAAGAATTTATTTATATCTGAGGTATAGTCATTTAATTACTCTTCTAAATCATGTTAGGCAAATGCCTACCAGTAATAATGCAATTAACCAATAATAATGATTTGTTCGACATAAAGTTTACGCTTATATAAAAAGAAACTCTACTATTAAGTTAGGGGTGGCTGGAATCACACTGTACAGTATGTTTCCTGTATACTGTGTTCATAATTTTGAACTGAAAAATGATTTAGCGTCAGTATATTTGCCGCATTCTGTTGATGTTTATGTAAATACATTGCGCAAGTACATTATTTATCCCGTTTTAACACCTAGACTAAATAACTTTGGAGTGTGACTCTCCTATGGGTTTATCACATAGGACTGGGTGTGTGATGTTGCTCACTATGTGCTCTCTTCACCCCTCCCTTCTCCGTCTTGTTCGTATCCTCAAGCAGGAAGGATGCTTCTAAAGCTGCTGCTCTGTGAGACACTGTGTCTTTTCAGGACATGCTTGTAAATCTTCTTTATTACAGTATTTGTAACCAGAAGACACTTTGTTTTTGAGCTGGAATCTTCTGTCCACTGCTCTTGGATTACACCCCTTTACATTTCCAGAGGAGGACAATTTAAAACCATGGAAGTGTACTAGTACAGAGATTTTGAGAGTTAAATGGTCATTGTACATTGGGAGAGAACAGGTGTCTATTGTCCTAAAGGATGAAAATCCTACGGAGCTTCCGAAGGAAAAGCAGCTGGAGAATAATGGCTATAGTGAGATCCTCACTCCAGAAAGTGATTCTCTTTCTGCACAGAGCTCAAACCGTGACTTTCACATCACCAAGATATCAGAAACTGTGCAAGGTACAGTGAGTAAATTATATTTGTTTTCGCTGACTTTATTTTTTGGGAATGAATGTTAAGAGATTAATTACATACATTTACAAGAAATTGTAAAGGCACAGGAGAAAATAAGTTATTTTTAGATAATTCAGGTGCCCTTTAAAATAATTTTTCTAAAAATGTCTGAGGAAAAATGATTTTTATTCAGATATCCAGTTTAAATACTTGCCAGAAAAAAAACTAAATACATTTAAAAAGGTCTTTCTCCTCTATTTCATGTTTGTGCAGAGTTAATTTTTCGAAGAGCTCAAATAAAGTTACCCTGGTATACTGTCACGTTAGGAGAAGTGGAGCTAGACAGTCATTCGCAGAAAGTCAGCCACAAGACAAGTTAGATATGCATTAGATAGTAGTATAAAAATATCACTTTATCTTATTAACCGTGTACATGGGCCAGTCTCATTTCAACACTACTGAAGTTACTGTATCATGCAAGTAACAGTTTCATTTTGATTGAATTTAGAGAGAAACCATAATAATACCATAATTCTTATAAGTCTATTTAAGCTTCATTTTGCAATTGTAATTTGGGAATATATATGATGTTAGAGGTGAATTTATGTATACTGTAGATATTTACCATTTCCATCTATTATTCATGCTGAATGATGAATTGTAGTGAATCTGTTTTAAGTATAAGCCTTTCTGAATAAATAGATATAAATAAAGCATTATGTCTAAAAATATCAGTTAATGTCATGCAGTGAAAACTATAACCATAATTTATGTAAATAACTATGAATAAGATTCTATTCGGGCTGCGTAGCCTACATTGAGTCTTATACGTTTGTCTGACTCTCTATATTATTACACCAACATTCTTGTTACTGGCTATTGTGGTCTATGATAGTGCATAACTGAGCAGCCTGGTTTGTTAGCAGAAAATGCCAAGTTTTATCATATTACAGTAGTAATGTGAGCCACATGTTTTTATAATCTTCATATCGAACATTTATAATCTTCACCTTCAGCATCTATGTGATCCAGTATTAATATCACTGTTATGATTTTATTACTGCAACAAAATGAACACATACAGTAACAAGTTAAAATCCTGTTCTATTACAAACTGGACAATTAATGAAAAACTTTAAAAACATTTCATAAATTATTTATATTATATTAATATGCTGAGTTCAGATCTAAAATATATCCTTATCTAACAGAAATTAAAGTATAAATGATTTTATAATGATTCTATCTAGGTGGCGCGGTGGTGTAGTGGTTAGCACTGTCGCCTTGCACCTCCAGTGTCCGGGTTCGATTCCTGTCCAGGCTCGATTCCCCTCTCCGTGTACATGGAGTTTGCATGTTCTCCCCGTGCGTGGTGGGTTTCCTCCGGGTACTCCGGTTTCCTCCCACAAGTCCAGAAATATGTAGTTTGGGGTGATTGGCTTTTCCAAATTACCCATAGTGTGTGAATGAGTGTATGAGTGTGTGTACTGTATGTGTATGTGCTATGGATTGGCACCCTGTCCAGGGTGTACCCTGCCTCATGCCGTAAGCCTCCTGGGATTGGCTCCAGGTCCCCGAGACCCTGAATACAGGATAAAGCGGTATAGAAGATGAGTGAGTGAGTGAGTGAGAATTCTATCAAAAAATATGCATCAAAGATGATACAGTATCAGAAAAACTGAGAGACAAAAAATAAAGGTAAAAACTTTTTTTTTTTTTTTTGCACTATTTCATTCATGCATGGACAAATCAGTGTCTGTTTTCTTATTGCTTAGCTTATTACTTATTACTGTTTACTGTGTTTCCTCCCACTACCTCAACTCATCACCTCATTACCACAGAGAATTGTAATGTCATGTTTGTCTCATTGTCACTTTGTCGCTCTTGTTTGCACGTGCACTGTATAAAAACTTAGATAGTTCCCTGTTAACTAAAAATGTCAATCTGTCTTGTCCCAGCTAGCCAGCTAATTAGGTCTCTAAGTTAGCTAGTTAGTTTCACTGTGTACTAACTGTATATGGTTGAAGTGATAATAAAAGCCTACTTGACTTGACTTGATTTAATTTTATTAAAGTAACTTGTAAAATTATAGTTTTACAACAAAACATTAGCCTGGACTTTTTATGCAATTATCAATTAGTGAATCATTGTTTGGGTAACTTAATGCATTTAAATAAAAAGTACATTTAGGGACCATTCACTTTAGAAGAACATCTGTCTACTGTAACTGCACATTCCAGTAGCTATTTAATCAGCCAATCATGTGGAAGCAGAGCAATGTAAAAGTATCCGGTTAAGAGCTTCAGTTAATGTTCACATCAAAATTCAGAATGAAGAAAAGGTGTGATCTTTGATCATGGCAAGGTTACTGGTATCAAAATTACTGTTTTAAGTATTTGAGAAACTGATAACCTTTTTTGAATTTTACACACATTTTTGGTCTCAGAATACTCAGAATGTTGCAGAAAACGAAAAACATTTGCAGGGGGTGTACAAGCTGAAACTCATTGTTGATTAGAGAATGACCAGAGTGTTCCTGGTTTATATTATTATATATATTCAAACTTCACCTGACCGGTTTGGGTGAGTTTGTGCCCATGATGACCTTATATTCCTGTTCTTGGCTGACAGGTCTTCTGCTGCTGAAACTCATCCACTTCAATGTTTTGTGCATGCTGAGTTACTTTTCTGCTCACCACAGTTATGAAGAGTGATTATATGAGTTACTATGTCCTTCATGGCAGCTCAAAACAATCTGGTCATTTCCCTCTGTGCCATTTTGAATAAACTTTAGAAATATTTTATGTGAAATCAGCAGTTTCTAAAACATTTAACCCAGCTACCATCTGTGCCAACGGCACTAAAAAACGTAACATGTACGATCATACTTTTTCTTCATTCTAATGTTTAATGTGAAAAATAACTGTAAAAATAACTGTATAGTTAATAGTACAATAACAAAAATCTATTTTGTATTTTATTTGTTTGTTTGCTTTGTATTCCACTGCTCCCACATGATTGGCTGATTGAATAACTACATGAATGTGCAGTTATACAGGTGTCCCTAATAAAGTGGACAGTGAACATATGTTTAAAATATATATTATTACGTTATGCAGTTCCAGATGTGTAATACAGTATGTTATTATAGTACACATAAGTTTTATTATGTGGATTATTTATTAAGAATTGTGGATTATTTGTAAAGGAAAGTCTTTCTCAAAGGTTTTAATATATTTTTTTGCATACGCCTATGTAAACAGTTAGAGTAAGAACAAATAAACGAGGCACATAAATAGGTCTGCTGACAGGTTAGATACAGTTAGTGTTTATTTATTCTAAAGAAAAAGCATTTGAATTGCTGTTCTGATTTATGTCGTGCACTACAATATGAAGATTGCATATTTCAGTAGTTTTATTACAATTGCACATCTTAGTTAAATATTTTGATGGATTAATTACTACTACTTAATTTGCATAAACAACAGGTTTAGTAATAAATTGAAGAAGATATTAGCAATATCCAATTGCTCACTGCACATCTTTAAAAGTGTAAGTTAATAATTATAATAAAAAGTAATATGATGCAGTTTTAAAAGTATCAGATTTTTTATAGACAAGCTAGTGTGCCATTAATTAAGTGAGAATGAGCACACTAAGTTTACATAATTGATTTAGTACATAACATTTGATTTGTTTTAATTAATTGAAATGTATTTTCTGCTTGTTCTTGTTTCTGTTATTACCTCTTCCCAGGATATTCAGACAGAGATCAATGCAAAATATGTTTCCTCCACAAGGAGGTCCAGTGACCTGTCAGGGGGATTCACAAGAATTAGCCCTGTTGAAAATATCCACATTCATGAAAATTCTAACAGGTCTATCTCTCCTAACAGGTACTCTGCATGCAAACATGCCCAATGCCCAATCCCAATCATAACCAGTGTTATTTATGAGCAGTCACAAAGTATTGCATACATACTACAGACTGCATACAATATAATTAATGCTGATATATCAATACATTGGAAAAGGTCTTCCCACTGATTATATGTCATGTTTTATACCAAAATATTAATGAAAAGTATACAAATATAATATAAAAAATAGTTTCAGAACTATTTGTTTCAGTAACTTAAAATCTATACTGTAATTTACTGAAATACTGAAATTTGTAGTTTCAAGACTATGGTATGGCAGATTTCTCACCGCAGATAACATCAGTGTTACAGGATTCTGCTGTGTTCTTACAGGGACTGTGTAGAGCTTCACAATGAGAACGAAGCAGGTCTGGTGACTCTCCTGGAAGATGTTTGGTTTTGTACAAAACTGGAAGTCGAAGAACTGATCAGGCAAAGCACCACTGGAGATGATATTAATAAACTACATCAACAACAAGACTACAATGTGGTCAGTTATAGGAAAAGTCCATGAAAAGGACTAGATACCTGATCTTGATCTACACTTCATCATGTGACAGATTATAGCAGTATATTAATGGGGAAAAATACTTTTTTGACTGATTAATCGATTAGGTGTTAAACAATGTGGGTAAAAGGCGACTCTATAACACTGCATTAGTTTTTATTATTTCATATTATGCACACAATATATTTCTCAAGAAACACAATCAACCTAACATTCTAGTTCAGGTATTTCTCATTTTAGTCACTTCCCAAACATTGCTTACGTATCTAGTTATGTATGTATGTACGCTTGGACATACAGTACTGTGCAAAAGTCTTGAGATACCTCTCATTTATTCATATTTTGCTTCCAGAGAGACAGACTATATTGTATTTTTAATGTAGTCTTGAGGAATAGATCTCATCAGGCTTCATGAAGGACTTTTATGCCTCTCATTTTTTGGGAAGTTTTTTGCTCTGATTCTCAGTCCAGTCCCTGTACCTGAACAGTTTCCAAATGTCTTTTGTTTGTTAATCCAATCAGTTACCCATGAATCATTCAACAGTAAAAACCATCCAGCCTAACTCATGAACCAGTGAGAAACAGGTATAGATGATAACAAATGATCAGGTCAGTGATTAATATACTGGTGATGCTGAATGCTGTGAGGCTGCAAAAGAAGAGAGTGTAAATGAGGTTGCTGCTGACATTATTACATAAACGACCAATTATTTAATTGTATTCTTATGTCCTTTGCAGCCTGTCATAGTGAAACATGTGTTCCCATTTATTTTATTAGATCTACATCATTTAATTAAATTTAATGTAATATTAAAAAAAATTAGGGCTGGCTCAAGAATTTGCACAGTACGGTATCTACAGTACGTATGTATGTATGTATGTATGTATGTATGTATGTATGTATGTATGTACAGTATGTGTACATACTGTACCTGCATCAGACTGTGATTATCTACTGGCTTTAGCAGTAGAGAACACACAGGAATGATACACTTTTGCTCGTAATATAAGCCTTTGTTTTTTGCATTTTGACTTTTTATTTCAAAAGTTATACATATTTATTTTTCCTCTTATTTTTTAACACCCTGAGCAGAAACGCAGCTTTCTGAATTAATAAAGCAGTTCTATTTGTTTTGACCTTTTAGAAATGTTAAGGATAGCTTTGCGGATCAGAAATATATTATATGTGAGCTTTATCTGCTCACATGAAGCACTTCTTGTGTAACACAGTGCATAATGTATCATTTAGGCTCTGCAGAGACAACTCATCAGTCGAAGGTCAGATCCCGAGTCCCCTCTGAAGCAGATGTGTCTCTTGCCTCTGCAGCATGTGGATCCTATGAGTGAAATCAACATGAAAGAAGCAGCAGGTAAGAATTCCTTCTCATCATCCCATTAATCTTTCTCTCTATCATTAAAACACTCACCTTGATGAGTTTGCAACTGTAAAACATTCATTAAAGTTTCCAAAGTAAAGCTCAAAGACAGAATGAGAAAAGGTGTACAGTAAGTCTGATCTGGGTTTATAACATCTTCTAAAAGAGGAGAGATACAAAAATGCCGCTGGACGAAAAATTCATTGGGCACTGTCTTTGGGGAGATCAGATAATAATATCATAGAGCTGAGATTTATGTGTTCCAATTTCCGATGGAAAATTGCGGAGATTGTTAAAAAGGTGATCCATTAGTACAAATGAGAAAAAAATTTTACTTACAGTACAAAAAGGGAGCTCTGATAAAAGTTGGGGGAAAAAGTTGTTTCCTACTTTGACCCTTTGGACATATACCATAAATGATTATTATATCCACTCGCTGTCCATGTTAATAGAAATACCCATACATGGTACATATCATATCATGTAGTTATTAAATTTTTAAATATTGTGGCAGCAGTGCCAGGTAAAAGATTATGCAGATACAAGTCAAAAGTTTCAAACATGAGTATGAAAAAAGTATGATCTCTAGGATTGTGGACTGATTTGAATATATCAGAAAACTCTGATCGTCTAGGATTTTTTCAAAGAAAAGTTGCTAGACTTTAAAGAGAATGATGAAAAAAAAAACAGCTTTGTGGATGCTAATACTTTGTTGATGAGAGAGCTCAGAGAAAAGTACATCAAGTTGCCAGGAAGGATATAGTACAATAACGTTTATAATCAAATAGTCTTTACAGCCAGGGTGAGCAGAAAAACATCTTGATATGCATAAAACTTTTGTGATTGGAACAGCAGAAGAACACATCAGGCCCCACTCCTGTCAGCCAAGAACAGTAATCTGAGACAATTATGGGCATTGAAACTGAGATTTGAGGTGCTTTTCTGCTCATCAGGGTTGTAAAGAGTGCTTATTTGAGTTAATATAGTCTTCATTTACATTTAGGCATTTGGCAGACGCTCTTATCCAGAGCGACTTACATTTTTATCTCATTATACATCTGAGCAGTTGAGGGTTAAGGGCCTTGCTCAAGGGCCCAACAGTGGCAACTTGGTGGTTGTGGGGTTTGAACCTGGGATCTTCCGAACTGTAGTCCAATGCCTTAACCACTGAGCTACCCCTGGCCCAGCTTATGTCAGCTTAAACCAATCTGGCAATTTTCCTTTCACCTTTTTCATCAACAAGGCTGTTGTACACTATACTGTGTAAACTCTACAGACTTCACAATAAAAATCCCACAAGATCGGCAGTTTCTGAAATATTCAAACCATCCATCATACCACAGTAAAAATCACAGAGATCACACATTTTCCTCATTCTCATATTGAAAGTAAATATTAACTGAAGCTCTTGGCCTGTATCTGTATGATTTTATGCATTATGCTTACAAAGCAGGTGTATAGGGGTTCCTGAATAAGAGAACAGTGAGTGTATATTATTATACGCTTTTTATTTATGTTTTTAATAATATGATTGTAGGTTGTACTTTATATATTTTCTAAACTCTATTTCTGTATTGATATATTCAGAGTCTGCCCTACAGGAGGGGAGCATGTGGCTCACTCAAGCTGCAGTCCAGCATCACTCGGATGGGTTCTGTTTTAACACAGCCAGCTGGCAGCAGCAGGTCACCTGGGTACTGAGAAAACTGCAGGACCTCCAGGATGACATGCATCAGCTAAACTTGGCAGAGAGGGAGAATAAATGGGAGGGATGGTGCTCAGAAGGACAAATGCTGGTCAGCTGTATGCTGGACGGTTTGGATGAAAGCGTGAGTGTAAAAAAATATTATGGTATTAGGGTATTAGGGTAAATGTTATATTAAAATATGTGTATTAAAATTGTGTTTATTTGTTTAGCAAAGTTTTGCTGAGGCTACAGCAGAGCTGTATTCCAATTCAAAAGAAATAAGTAGATGTTTGATTTCACTTCCTGACATTCATCTGACTCCAATCTCATCGCCACTGCCTCATAGCTGTAAAAGACTGGACATTCCAGTGGTAAGTGTAATATCAGGGCTTCATCACTTCAATCTTAAATACTCTATATGATCAAAAGTACATTGAAACCTGTCCATGATCCCATATTCTAAACATTTGCTACTGTACATGGAGCTGAGGGGCAAAAATCTGCATATACTGTATAGCAAGCTGTATAAGGTCAGGCCGCCTTTTCCAGCATCATTGCCCAACCTCACTAATGTTCTTGTGGCTGAATGTGCAAAACTCCCAAAATTTTGTTAAATGCCTTCCTTGTAGAGTGGAGGTTTCTCCAACTCCATTCCATTAGTTTTGGATGCTCAGCAATCACATACACTATGGGTTTGATGGTCAGGAGTGCACATACTGTTTGTACACATACCATTGACCATAAACTGTAGCTATTACTGAAGAATATAAGTTTGAGTAAAATGTCCCTGGAGGGTCTATTATAAAATGTAATGTCTAAATTCCACATGAGCAACAGCAAATATTTGTCCAAAAAGTACTTTTTATCCATTTTAATCAAAATAGTTAATAAAGAGGCAAAAATGGCACCCAGTCATGCTTGTATGACTAACTGACTTCGTCACATTCATATTTTAATGATGGCAAACTTACAATACTATTGCACCATGCCACATTTTCTTCATTTTCAATAAGTGTCTTGCCATTTGATGAGTATGTGACTGTCATAATCTTTTGTGAATCCTCAGAGCCATGATATCGACCTTGGCTATCGATCTGGACTGCTGAAGGACACTGATAATTAAACATTTATCTCCAGGCATTCTTTACACTAATGTTTGCTGAAAAGATAAACAATCTATCCATTTAGAACGCAATGTCAAAGGCAAACAAAACTATTTAAGTATTTTACCAGCAGCTGGATGTCACTGATGTTGTAGTGCTGCAGATGACAGGCCAAATGTAAATAAGTAAAATGTCTATTTCAGTAGGTGAAATATCTCAGTAAACACATCCAGTTTGCTCAAAAATATTCTCTAGCCATGTCGAGACACTAGAAGAATTTTAACAATTTTTTAATGATTTGTGAACAGTGTAAGATTCTGATTTTTATTTTTTGTTCAGAAAGTATTTTCTCGGAATCAGAATATTAAAGCTTTTGCATAATGATGTCACTTTTAATCATATTTCCGCAGGCACCAGTGGTGAATCAGCTTAGGCAATTCCTAGATCCTCAAGTTGATAACAAACTGCTGGTTCAAGATTTCCTATCTGGTAAAGTTGTACAGAAAATACTGGAATCTCTCTCTCTCTGATCTTATCCAAACATTTTGTACAATTCTGAATGAGCAGTGGATTTGATTAATGCATTTTTTTCATATTGCATGCAAATAAGGTTATAATAAAAAGAAGGCTAATCTACCCCTACACCTTTACATTAGCATTAATATAATGTAACCTTTTTATTTTATTTGTTAATTTTTTATTTATATTGATACGGTCGGGTTCATAAGTATTTGGGCAATGATCCCCCCCCCCCCCCACCTTCTGTACCTCAGTGGATTTGAAATTAAACAATATTAGTTTCTGAATCAACAGTTTAAGAATTAAAGCCCTTTTTTTTTTACTTTTTTTTTCACAGGCACTAAAAAAGGCAAACTAACATGATATACACTACCGCTTAAAAGTAATTAGAAGTGGGATCACTAGTGATCCCTAACTTTTGAGCAGTAGTGTACAGTCTATTAAAATTACTTTTATGACTTAGATGCAAATTCCTTGCATGCAATGACAGCCTGATGTCTGGAACCCCTGGGCATCACTAAATGCTGAGTTTTCTCTCTTGAGCTGCTTTGTCAGGCCTTTACTGCAGCCAACCTCAGCTTCTTATTGGTGGCCTTTCTTCCTTCGGTCTTTCTGCTTTTCTTGTCTTCAGTTAGTGAAAAGCATGCTCAGTTTGATTGAGGTCTTTAAAAAGCTATTCCATTTCCTTGTGTTGGGTTGTTTTTATGATACATTTGGATCATTACCCGTCTGTGCTGTCCTGTCATTTTGGAACATTTGACCGAATCTGAGCAGAAGGTCCCTACACTTCGCAGATTCATCCTGCTTGTTCTACCACTCCTTGATAGCATTCTTTTGCTTTGGCTAGAAGTTATGAAGGTGTTTCTCATTACCAAGAAAATAATTCTGTTATCATCCAGACCTGTTGCTGAGTTTGCCATTTTATTCCTTATTTTAAGAATGTACTGTAGCAAAATGGCAAAATGGGCATTTCTAAAAGTCCTGCTGTCTCACTGATTGGTCTGGTTTGTTTTTCCATCCAACTAATAACCTCCTTCACTTACAGTACATTAATAACTCATTGGACTGCATATTGAGAATTCCAATGAATCGCTACAAAACACAAATTAAAAACTTGAAAGAAATGTCATGCCTTTCATCTCCTTTTTAATCTCGCAACTGGCCATCAACTGGCGTTTATATCAGTCAGTTGTCCAATTACCTATGAACATATTGAAATATTGTTGCACAACTAATTTTGTACTTGCATCTTAGCACTGTTATTTGAAAAATAATCATAAAATGATATAGTTCCTATCTCATCAACAGACTCTGTTCAGTACCCATGGCAGAGGGCAGTATTTCAAAACACTGTTCCTTATTATATCAAGTGAGTTTTGATTTGATGCTTTTCTAATCACAGTATAATGTATTTTTGGTTATAGGTTATATTCAGCATGGAACAAAATCTCAGTAACGCAGTATGTTAACTTTGTTTTTGTTATTTCCTAATTGGATTTGTTAAAAATTGGGAACTCTCAGTCATGAAAAGCAAACTACATCTTGGGATCATCCCATGATGACTCAGCTATTTCAATCAATGAGTGAGTCATAAATCCCTCATCTGAGAATGCCATTAAATCCATGACGTTTATTGATTGAAAAATATAAATTCTTATTTATTTAAGGCATTTTTGTTAATTGCATGGCAGTTAGTTTAAAACATGAAATTAATAAATGAATAAATAACCATCTACATGTGTTCTGTATGTTAAAGCTACCTTTTATAACAATGATAATTAAATTTTCCTGTAGCTGAGCTCCGACATGTGCGATTTTCAGCCTACCGCACAGCTTTGAAGAGCCGGAGAGTTCAGAAAGCCTTGTGTTGTGAGTGTCTTCATAGTTTCTGAATCTAATGTACCTGCTTCTGATTATTTTACCTCTGTCTAATGACTGATGAGCAGATTTCAGCATGGTAGTCTTCCACAGGCGTTTCCATTGAGTGTATTAAAGAGCTTTAGTCAGCACAGTCTTTGTGTTCCAAATCTCACAATATCCATAAGATATTTGGAGCCACAGACAGCATTAGTTCAGCACTAAGCTGTGCAGGAATGTGTTCTGTCAAATGAGCTAGAAGGAAAATGTTAATGAAATGTACAATCAATTTGGTTGGAAAGTGTAATTGGTTGCAAATCTGATGATCACAAAGCTGTGTAATTTCTCCCCCCGTTCCTTTGAGTTTAAGAGCTTTTGTTGCATCCCAATGGATGTGCTATGCTCTGCTGCTTTTTATTAAATTCGAATAGAATAAATTAAAAGTGTGTCTATTGTTGTGAGAGGAATGAGCAGAAATGATACAATAAATGAATATCAATCTATTTTTAGTGGACCGCCTGGAGTTGGCTGTGGCTCAGGGTGTCTTTGAACAACATCAGCTGGCTCATAATGAGCAAGTTTTGGAAGTTCCATCTATCATTACTTGTCTATTGACAATGTACACTGGGCTTCAGCAGGTCTATCCAGAGCTCATTGATATCCCTCTGTGTGTGGATCTGTGTCTTAACTGGCTTTTAAATGTTTATGACAGGTACAGTACGTATGAATGCTACAAAGAATATTTCACTGTGACTGTTAGACCGCCAACATTATTCCTAAAGACAATATTTAAAAATTTGTTTTAGGGGACGAAGTGGGAGAGTTCAAGTTCTGTCCATGAAGATTGGAATTCTTTCTCTTTCAAAAGATCATCTTAAAGAGAAGTATAGATGTATGTATTAAAAATATATGTTTTAGTATATTGTAAATGTTTTATTATATCTCAGAAAGACATTTACCTTCAAACAATAATAAAATTTTTAACATAAGTACTCACCTTATTTTGATCAGAATATTACAGGAATACAGGGAATGAGGTGGGAATACACCCCAGGTGGGATACAGTACATGTTTATCACAGGGAACAATTTGTACACACATTCACATACTCATTCATACTGTACCTAAGGACAATTTAACATACCCGGTCCCCTATCAGCATGCTTGTGGAGGTGGGAGGAAACCAGAGAACCTGGAGGAAACTTATACAGACACAGGGGAATCAGTAACCTGAGCTCAGAATCATATTAGAAACAGTAGAACTATATACAGTAGAACTATAAGGTACCATTACAACCCAATGTACCATTTCAATGTTTCATAATATTAGTTAATAACTTCATACCCAGCCATATCAGTTTATGATTCTCCCCAAATATCAGTCTCAGTCCTAATTTACTTTACCTCTTTATAGATCTGTTCAATCAGGTGGTCAGCTCTGCAGGAGTGTGTAACCCAAAACAGCTGGAACTGCTGCTACATACCACTATTCAGATCCCCTACCAGCTGGGTGAGGCTGCTGCTTTCGGAGAGAGTAATGTGGGACCGAGCGTCAACAGTTGCTTTCAGCATGTGAGTGTAAGACAAAGACAATCAGCCTACACAGTGAGAGTTTTGACCTGATTGTCTTGATAATTACCGACTATAATTTCACCTGTAATAAACCATCTTCCTTGGGGTTCAAGGAGTTGCATGTAATTTGTAAGCACATACTGTATACTGCATCTGTAATACAGTATATAATATATGGCCAAAAGTATGTGGATAACAGTTTTTCTGACTATCTTATTCCCTTTCCGACTTCCCATTCCCTTAACAACTACAGTATAGGGTGTATTATGGGGTAGGTCTGTTCTTTGCTTTCCACAAGCTTTGGGTACTTAGCTGTGGGGGGTTGTGTCTATAAAATTAGTGACATAGTGATATCTATCACGTAGTGATAGAGACGATCTAGCATGGAGTTAGTGTTCCATTTTATCCCAAAGATGTTTACTGGCGTTGAGGTCAAGGCTGTATATAGATTCAGGTTTCTTAGTTCCAGTTTGGACAAATCATAATACAAAGACATACAAAGACAAGCTATAGAGTTGTGTGCTTCTGACTTTGTGGGAAAAGTTTAGAGAAGTTCCACATATGGAAGTGTAGAAGAATATTTGCCCACATACAGTATTATGTATTTCAGTATACTGTATATTATATTTGTTCTCATACAAATGTTTTAAATACCACT
Organism: Channallabes apus; assembly: GCA_030522415.1. Lineage (NCBI taxonomy): Eukaryota > Metazoa > Chordata > Actinopteri > Siluriformes > Clariidae > Channallabes > Channallabes apus. The sequence goes on from CM060116.1 coordinate 21,605,982, forward strand.
GAAGTGGCACATCTGCAATACCATAAAACCATTGTAGGTAATATTTTAACAAATCAAATAGATATTCCTTATCTTTACTGACCTGCTCTAATTGATGTACAAAATTAGTTACAGGTCTGATGTCATAAGGAAAGATTACAACGACAAATAATACTCCATTTAGCAGCCCTGATAAAAATCACACATTAACCTCCTGCTGATGAAGATGTTCAGGAACATTACACTCTCTTGTCAAAGATTAATATGCCTCTGAAATGATAAATAGCTTTACATAAGGTCCTTGATTATTTTTGTACGTCAATTTTCTCATAACTCTTCATTGCTGCAGTTGAATTAAATGAGTTATTTTGGAGATAACACACACAGTCTCTGGTGCCTGTTAAGAAGCTTACTTTTTAAACCTGATACTCATACATCATTATAGGACACAACTCTACTAACAGTAGATTTTGTGGTTTGCTGAAGTATGCTTAAATGTGAATAGTGCAAAATGTTCTCGGCAGCACAGCATTGCTTCCTTGCAGTTCCAGCGTCCCAAGTTCAATCCTAAGCTCAGGTTACTGTGCTGGGTGTAAATAAGTGTGTCTGGTGCACTGAGTGTCCCAACCAGGGTGTACTGTATTCTCACCTTGCATCCAGGATTGGCACCAAATCAACCATTACCCAGACCAAGATAAATCAGTCACTAAAGAATGAATGAAAAATCTAATTCCCTGATTGTAAATAGATGTGTTGATGTACTTCAGGTGGGCAATAAGGACACAGTTGAGCTGGAGCAGTTTGTGGAGTGGATGCATCTGGAGCCTCAGTCCATGGTGTGGCTGCCGGTGCTGCACAGATTGGCTGCAGCCGAGAATGCCAAGCACAAGGCCAAGTGTAACATCTGCAAAGAGTGTCCCATGGTGGGCTTTAGGTAAACTCATCAAACAAGATGTTTCTATACATCACTCTTTCATTTAGCTTACATTGTGTAGTTATAATAGTTACAAAAAATATATACAACTTCTTTATGTGAGTGAATAAAAATGTGCTTATTTCTCAGGTATCGCAGTCTGAAGCATTTTAACTATGATGTCTGTCAAAGGTGTTTCTTCATGGGAAGAACTACTAGAAGTCACAAATTAACCTATCCTATGGTGGAATACTGCACCCCCGTGAGCATCATGTCTTCTAATGCTTTTGCTATGCTCAAGCTAAAAAAGAGTGCATGCTTTTTTGATAATTACAAAAACATTGTACATCATCTGAACTGAAACTTTAACAGTTTTGTTCATTTAAAATCTGACAGCAATAGTACAACAAAGAGAAAAATCAATGAAGGAACTGATACAAAAAAGAACACATGGGGTTCTTTAATCTTTTTGTGCTTTTTTTTTTTGTAGAGAAAACAATTTCAGTGCTATCCCATATATACAGTTGTGTGAAAAACTATTTGCCCCCTTCCTGATTTCTTATTCTTTTGCATGTTTGTCACACTTAAATGTTTCTGCTCATCAAAAACCGTTAACTATTAGTCAAAGATAACATAATTGAACAAAAATGCAGTTTTTAAATGAAGGTTTACGTTATTAAGGGAGAAAAAAAACTCCAAATCTACATGGCCCTGTGTGAAAAAGTGATTGCCCCCTTGTTAAAAAATAACTTAACTGTGGTTTATCACACCTGAGTTCAATTTCTGTAGTCACCCCCAGGCCTGATTACTGCCACACCTGTTTCAATCAAGAAATCACTTAAATAGGAGCTACCTGACACAGAGAAGTAGACCAAAAAGCACCTCAAAAGCTAGACATCATGCCAAGATCCAAAGAAATTCAGGAACAAATGAGAACAAAAGTAATTGAGATCTATCAGTCTGGTAAAGGTTATAAAGCCATTTCTAAAGCTTTGGGACTCCAGCGAACCACAGTGAGAGCCATTATCCACAAATGGCAAAAACATGGAACAGTGGTGAACCTTCCCAGGAGTGGCCGGCCGACCAAAATTACCCCAAGAGTGCAGAGACAACTCATCCGAGAGCCTACAAAAGACCCCAGGACAACATCTAAAGAACTGCAGGCCTCACTTGCCTCAATTAAGGTCAGTGTTCACGACTCCACCATAAGAAAGAGACTGGGCAAAAACGGCCTGCATGACAGATTTCCAAGGCGCAAACCACTTTTAAGCAAAAAGAACATTAAGGCTCGTCTCAATTTTGCTAAAAAACATCTCAATGATTGCCAAGACTTTTGGGAAAATACCTTGTGGACCAACGAGACAAAAGTTGAACTTGTTGGAAAGTGCATGTCCCGTTACATCTGGCGTAAAAGTAACACAGCATTTCAGAAAAAGAACATCATACCAACAGTAAAATATGGTGGTGGTAGTGTGATGGTCTGGGGTTGTTTTGCTGCTTCAGGACCTGGAAGGCTTGCTGTGATAGATGGAACCATGAATTCTACTGTCTACCAAAAAATCCTGAAGGAGAATGTCCGGCCATCTGTTAGTCAACTCAAGCTGAAGTGATCTTGGGTGCTGCAGCAGGACAATGACCCAAAAACACACCAGCAAATCCACCTCTGAATGGCTGAAGAAAAACAAAATGAAGACTTTGGAGTGGCCTAGTCAAAGTCCTGACCTGAATCCTATTGAGATGTTGTGGCATGAACTTAAAACGCAGTTCATGATAGAAAACCCTCAAATAAAGCTGAATTACAACAATTCTGCAAAGATGAGTGGGCCAAAATTCCTCCAGAGCGCTGGAAAAGACTCGTTGCAAGTTATCGCAAACGCTTGATTGCAGTTATTGCTGCTAAGGGTGGCCCAACCAGTTATTAGGTTCAGGGGGCAATTACTTTTTCACACAGGGCCATGTAGGTTTGGATTTTTTTTCTCCCTAAATAATAAAACCCCTCATTTAAAAACTGCATTTTGTGTTTACTTGTGTTATCTTTGACTAATAGTTAAATGTGTTTGATGATCAGAAACATTTTGTGTGACAAACATGCAAAAGAATAAGAAATCAGGAGGGGGCAAATAGTTTTTCACACCACTGTATATGTGTACAGTCTTTTGGACACAATACAGCTGTGGGTCAACCATAAACACAATCATGTTCGTGGTGGGTGAAAAGTAACTAGGCATTAAAAAATTGGTAATAAAGTCTAAATTTCGAATACAAATTTATTGAAACAAATTGTTCATGCACTTTATTACTGTACATAGGAAAATGAAAGCAAATCTTAAAATTTCAGTGTAGTCACCGATGGTGTCAACCAGTTTCCTCAAACGGACTGGAATCTGAAAGAAGTAATATTTTACTTTTTTCAGATATTGCTAAGAACCTCCTGAATCCATGCTTGCAAGTCCTCCAGTGTGCCCCATAGTAAATTACATATACAGTAGTAAGATCTGGATTGCTTGGACGCCATTCATGAGGTCTGCATCGCCCCAGCCAACATCCTGGAAAATGCTGGTCTAACCACGCATGCACAGAGCAAAATGCGGTGGTGCACCAGTGGTAGTACAAGTTCCATAGCTATTAAATATTGCCTAGTTAATTTTCACCCACCCTGTAGATTTGAACTGGGGTGGAAGTATTAAAAAGTGAGAACCATGAGAGAAACATGTTGGATTCTTAAGCCAACACATTCTGCATCTCCATCATTTATGCTGGTTTGCTCATGGTAACACTTTACTTGTCTTATGCCACCACTTGCATTTACATGGACCCCAATATTCCACGGATAATTAGAATCAGAATAAAAATGCTTTTTTAAGCAGAATGAGAAGGGTGGTGTAGACCTTTGATTATTACTTCAGTATTTAAATATTAGCCTTCTTAACACTCGATTCGATCATTTCTGTCTTGTCAGAATAATTCTAAAGTAAAAAGTCTTTCTGCTTCCAATCCCAGTCAGTAAACTCTGAGAAAAAACTCCCATTGCATAGCATTGTGTTTCATAACTGGAGTGGTTTATAGTGTTTGATGCAGTAATAAAAAATATGTTTGATACTTAGGTAAATCTGAGTTCTTTTGTGTGAGCACTTTTTTTCTCAAGTAGAATTGTAAATGGAGAATGTATAGTTTTTACTTTTTTTTTTTTTTTGTTATATCTTACCTGGATATCTCTACTGTATAGGAATTGTATACTTTGTCCACCACTGGGTCTCTAGCTGAGGAAGAGGTACTGACTGACCCCCCTTTCATATGTAGTAAAGCATCTAACCAATTATATATGAGATGAAATTCTTATAATCAATCATTGCGTAGAAAGTGGTGTTTATCTGAAGAAATGGGAAGCCAAAATGTTTTACGGCACATTTTATTGCTTCATTTCATAATAAATGCAAGTAAACAGTTAAGTTGGAATGATCTGTATCTGAATTGTCTGAAAAATCTAAATTGACTAATCTGTAATATGTTTTCAGTAACTTCCTCTATATATTTACTTTAAAGACTCGGTTGAACAAAACGGTTATTTGGATTCAATGAACTTTTGTTCATGAGCTACAATCTGTTACAGACTACCTCTGGGGAAGATATGCGTGATTTCACCAGGGTGCTGAAAAACAAGTTTCGTCCTAAGAAGTACTTCAGTAAACCCCCACGTCTTGGCTATCTGCCAGTTCACACCATCGATCAGGACATGTAAGTGTAAAGGATATCACCTACTATTGTATTCAGCATGCCATACATTACAGATACTATCCAGTTATATGAACATACAACGCCTGTTCATCTATTCACTTGTCTCTTGTTTGAAATTGTTTTTGTACTACCTAGACAGTGTCTGATAGAGCAGTATGTTAAGTCCTTAATCCTGTTTTGTCGAGGTGATTTTGACATGAGTAATTTTTTTAATCATTTACAGCAAAGCAAAATGGCAAAAGTTATTAACAATGTCATAAGCTTTATATATGCTGCTCAGCACATGATGTATTATCATATATTATAAAAAAGACTAATCGGTTCACATCAAGAAAACTAGTGTAGTGAAATCAGGAGGAAGATCAGAGGACTCATTATTCATAACATGTTTAACAGTATGCGCTAATAGCAATACACCACCCCCTCTCAACATGCCTCCAAACTGGCCCCATTCTGCTTTCATCATCATTATTATGCATTTCTTTTACTTTGTATCCTCTTAATGTTCAATAATAATTATGTAATATTATGTAATATAATATACTATACTATAAGAGTCAGTCAAAAAAAATTTCCAGGAAAAGAAAAACTTGTATACATATATATACTGTAATGTTATGATAATAATACAATATGGTAATACTGTTAATATTATATTAATATAATATACATCATACTATTTTTCTTTTCCTGTAGTGTGTGTACATTTTTGGCTGACTGTTTGCATGTATTTTTACTTATTTATTTATAATTTTTCCAGTTCTGGAGCCCTTGTTAGACACACAAAACATGACAGAAGCCCTGCTGCAACCATGTGATTGTTATTTGCTGTTGAGTCATTTCTCATGCTGACTTCCTGAACATTGCATAATGATGTTTCCTCCATCACTAGTTCAGTTGTCCTGCAGCTTATTCTATCTGCAAATCAATATGAATGTGGATCTACACCCGGAGCTATTATTTTCATCCTGTAATCATTTGTAGTTTACAATGAAACAAGCACTATGAATCAGACGCTAGAGAAGTATCAAATAGAAAATGTAGTAATTCCCAGTTGCATTACATGAGTTTCATCAGTGTGTTGAAATAGTGCTGCACTAAATGCACTGTCCAAATGCACACATTACTGCCTGGATAAAAAAAAACACCCTTTATGGTCTAAATGTTTTTAGAAACCTACTGCATTAATTGTTAATCCTGTAATCATTCATCTTTCTTTAGAATTACAACTAAAACATAATAAATGTGTTAAGTAAAAACATGGAGCTCATTGGAGAAAGAGTTTTCTTATCAAATGTCTGATAACACTTCCACTTTTATATATCCGTTATCTATGCCCTTTATCCTGTGTAGGGACATGAAGGGTGAGGAGGTGAGGTACAAGGCGAGGTACACCCTGGATGGGATGCCATCCCATTACAAGGCACCAGGTGACACACGCACACCCCCAATCATACATACACAGTATGTCTTTGAGCTGTAGCAGGAAACTGGAGTACGTGCAGGAAACCCACCAGGAGAATCAGGAGAACATGCAAACATCACACCCATCTCCCAACCCTGGGGGTGGCAGTGATAACCAGTAAGCCACCCACTTTCACTTTTTATTTACTTGAAACCATATATTGTGAGCACTAAAACCTTTTTCAGCAGGAAGGCTGTGACTCATTCCTCGTTGATTCTGCACATGGTTAATAACATGCCAGTCTGCTGCTCACTGTAGCACCCCGGCATGCAAACCGCATCACTAATGTGTCAGTGACACATGATGAAATCTCCATGCTTTCTCTCTAAAATAACTTGCAGAATATGTACTCAACTGGGAAAATAGAACAAAAAAAAATCATTATTTCTAAAAACTTAATATATATTGTTGAATAGTGAGGTGTGGGTAATCAAACCCCATTTTTGAACAACCTCCCAGTTGTAACATTTTTGTACAAATACAGTACAATTGACAACTTTACATTATAGGATTTTTGTCAACACCGTCAAATATAAATAAATAAAAAAAAGATATATTTCAATTATGTTTATTTCCTTAAAATAATTTTTCCAATATTCAAGTATTTTGTAGCTGTTATATAATTATTTTTAAATTCAATGTAGCACCTTTTTTACTGTAATAGCATGTAATTAGAATAAAAACAGGCTTCTTCTAAGTTATTATGAAAAATTCTTCCTTGCTTTCTACCTAAAAACAGTTAAGTAGTTACACGGTGTTGTTTGTACATGCGATTACCAACGTTTATATCATACTGTGATAGTGTCACAAGCATTCTCTCAAGAATGTAACAGTACAGTATGCAGCGTCATCTGCGGCAAAAATGTCAGGCTGAGCTCAGGGCTACTGAAACCCTGGATCAGACTGCAGAGCCTCTATAGTGACAGAGCACATGACAGGCAGATAGAAAGCCTAGCAAAACATTGGAGCGGCATCAAGTTGACGGCACACTTCATTCGTACTGTAGGTGATGGTAGCACACAGGTGTCAGAATCTGCACACAGGTGGAGCCATGGGTAGCATCTAGTAACTTAGAAGCGATCTTTGAAAGATATCAAAGGTTTTACAGATACAAACCTATTAAATTTTATTATAAACATTTATGCAGCATTAAACACTTTGGAATGAATTTTCACATCTTTAAAAACATTTAGAATTTAAACAAGTTTTAGCATCAAACTCTTTTCCAATCCAGCTTTCATATTTTTAAAACCACTGAATTGTGATTTAGGCCGCATGGTGGCTTAGTGGTTACAGTAGCACTGTCACCTCGCACCTCCAGGGTCCATGTTTGATTCCCACCTCGGATCTTTGTGCATGGAGTTTGCATGTTCTCTCTGTGCTTGGGGGGTTTCCTCCGGGTACTCCAGTTTCCTTCCATAGTACAAGGATAGGCAGATTAAGCTAACTCGCATTCCCAAACTGCCTATGGTGTGTGAATGAGGTTGTATGTGTGTGTGCTGAATCATGCTTTAAACAATGTTTAAAGTAGTGAATTAATGAAATAAAACCTATTTGGATTTATTGTCAACACTGTCAAACAAAAAGTTACCAGAATTTCCTGACGATGATGGTCAACATCGTCAGGAAATTCTGGTAACTTTTGATAGCATGACTGCATTTATTTTTTTTAGAAACATCTGATTGTGTTCACAGAAACTCAGGACACAAATTCAGCAAACTAGAGTTTTTAACAGCTATTAATTAGTAAAAGTAATATACACTTCTTTTACTTAGCACGCAATAAGTGTTTTTTTTCCCCCTACACACTACGGCTCAGAAGTTTGGGATCACTTGCAAATTTCTTTGTTTAGGTTTAGTGATTCATATTCTACATTCTACAACAATACTGAGGATTTCAAAACTACTATATGGAATAACACATACAGTATGTTAATAAGTTAATTATCTACCAACAACAGTCAGTTGTTATTTTAAGACACAGAGGTCACCCTTTCTGGAGCAGTTCTGGCAGGAACAGTATTGTCAAGTGCATTTGCAAAACCCATCAAGCACCACGATGAAACTGGCTCTCTTGAAGACCTTCCCAGGAGGGTGAGACCAAAAAATACCTCTGATGCAGAGAAGTCGGTTTAGAGTTACCAGCCCAAAATGCACAAATTAACTTCACTGCGGATTAACTGTTCAAAAGAGATTGTTGCATATCTTGACGCCTTCAGCATTGCTTTACAATATAGAAAGAAATAAAAACAAGTAACGATCATGTAGTTAGAAAGTGATTCAAAACTTTTGAGCAGTAATGCATTTTAATCAGGTTTTTTTTTTTTGATATTTGAAAATGTGAACGTTTGTTCTGGACAAGAACTTTCTCAACTCTAGTGTGGACACTTTATCAAATAAAATGTAAATCATTTTAAGTAGGATTGAAAAAAACTATTTTTTATGCTGAGTTGATTCAGCTTATAAAATGTATCATCATTAAAATACAATATTAATTGTATACAAATACAAATATTAATCATTCTTAAAAGATGTTACTTATAATCTAAAACCATAGCCTGATTCAGGGGCATTAAATGCAAACCTACGTATCCCTGTAGAAGGCTAATTAGCTTTCATAGCTTCCAGGCAATAAGAGGATTTATTTTCATTGGTGGCTGTTTGAATCAATAAATTGTACATAAACTTGCCTTTGACCTTTGATTTATAAAATGATTGAAAATAATTGCTGTCTTTGTATCAATGCAGAAATGAAGAATGCACATACAGCCACATGTTCCATCAGTCCAGTCAGAGAACACATTGTGTGCAGCTGGACAGTGGACATGAAGGATCAGGAAAACACCAGACAGATGTTCACGGAGCAGTGACAAGCAAGTACCATGTCACTGCATTTGTATGTGGCACCCTATGAGTGTAAACCAGTGTTAGGATAGATCTGGCCCAGCGTTGGGCCTCCTGTGATGTTTACGGTTTTGACTTTGAACAATTCCAAAATTGTTCAATTTTGGAATAAATAGCTCTATAGCTGTTTTGTTCCTGATTAGTTCCTCTGTGATGTTGTCTGTGTTAAGGCTGCCTCTTTACTGTATGTACAGTGGGGGCCAAAAGTATTGAGACAAAAGTGAAATTGAATGTTTGAATTACATTCTCTCTCTTTTTTTTTTTTTTAAATAATGACAATCAAGATAATCAG